>JAPWDS010000006.1:1213360-1820040 GCA_028828255.1 Penicillium fimorum
CAGCCCATGAAAGCGGAGTCCGGCCATCAGAGTCCTTCGAGTCTGGGTCCACCTTCCCAGTTTCTAGAAGCAGACTGACCACATTATAATGTCCAAACCCAGCAGCCCATGAAAGCGGAGTCCGGCCATCAGAGTCTTTAGACTCTATATCCACCTTTCCAGTTTCTAGAAGTAGACTGATAATAGCACTACCCCAAAACCTACTTGCAGAAGCCCATGAAAGCGGAGTCCGGCCATTAGAGTCCTTAGGCTCCGGGTCCACCTTCCCAGTTTCTAGAAGCAGACTGACCACATTATAATGTCCAAATCCAGCAGCCCATGAAAGCGGAGTCCGGCCGGTAGAGTCTTTAGACTCTATGTCCACTTTCCCAGCTTCTAGAAGCAGACTGACCACAGTATCATGTCCATATGTAGCAGCTAATGAGAGTGGAGTCCGGCCATTAGAGTCTTTAGACTCTACATCCACCTTCCCAGTTTCTAGGAGCAGACTGACCACAATCTCGTGTCCCTTTGTAGCAGCCAACGAGAGGGGAGTTTGGTCGATATCTGGATCCCGAATATCTACTTCCACTGAGCCATCTTTTAGAAGGTGTTGTACGACAGCACCAAGCCCAAGGAAAACTGGGATGAGAAGTCGGGCGGGCTGTATTGAAAATATTTCCAAATTCTTAGACTGATATGCCCCCGTCCAGGTATCAAACAATCTCGACTCCGGGATGCAGAGGCGATTTGCCAAAATTGTCATCTTATCCTGGGGGTGAAAACTGGCTTTACGGAAGTGATCCGTCCAATAATTTGTTGAGTAGTCCAAAAGCACATCTAGACTAGTTTCCCTTGAAGCAATATAAAGATACCATACGCATATCTCTGCAAGAACTTTGTTCGACTCAGTAACTGCAAGAGAATGCGTCCAGCCCCCAGTTGACAATACATCAACTGGCTCTGATGACTTTTGGACCAAAAATTCCTTGACAGTTTGATGAAGAAGATAAACGCTATTATCAACGATGACAAGCATTAATCCGCAGATATCTCGTAGCGTTGATTTAAAACGTTGAGAGGGCTCCATTGATTCCCGTATGTCATTGGGAGACTGGCCTTCTCTCTTTATAGCCATGATTAGAGATAGTTCTTCCACGGATAGTGGTATTTCTGCGGCTAGAACAATATGGAGTAGACGCCTAACTTTGGAATGGTCTTTGCTTTTGGTCAAGATCTTGTCGTAGGCGTCATATACCGTGCGAGGGAGATTGTGCAATGTCTCGCGAACATTTCCTTTAGAGAAGCCATTGAGAGCTTGAATGTAATCCAAGGTTAGAGTAACCCAGAGATAAGTTCGACTCTCGGTCTCTGTGAGCTTCTCCAGCAGAAATTGCTGTTCGTGTTGCTCTAGATGTTTTCGAATAGAAATGTCTCCAACTCTTTTCGTGATGACCAGGTCGATCTCGCATGAGATCGCCTTCGACTCGACCTCGCCATCTCCACTTAAGCGAATTGTTGGAATTTGATTCTCTAGCTCTCGAAAGTTTTCGTGGATGCTGCCATAAGGTCTACTTGTTAGAAGAAACTTTAACTTTTGATTGTCGTTCCTCCTCAGGTAGAGATCCGTTATAGCTTTCACAAGCTGCGTTCCTTCATCTTCCTGACATTCGTCTAGTGCATCTACTACGCAAATGATCTCATCGGAGTCACTGCTGGATGTGACACTCTTGAAAATATCCCATAGTGTGTGGAATGACTCAACTAGCTTTTCACCATCTATAGCATGCCGTTCTAGCACAGAATCCGAGATAAGGTGTGGTTGAGCCAGAAAAAGTTGACGTAGCATACTAGCGAGCGCATTGGTAGATCGTCTCTGATCTGGATAATCGTCACGAAAGAAAAAGTAACAGATTGTCCCTTTTCGGGTACTTGGAAGCACTTCATCAGCCAGATATTTTGATAAAACCGACTTTCCACATCCTGGATTTGCCGAGACCCATAGGAGACCCGAACTGTTAGGCTGGTTCCATTCCTGAAAGTGGTTGTGGTTGGTAAACCATTCACATGTTCCGGGTACACGGTTGTCAACCCGGTCCTTTCGGTCCACGTACGGACAGACATTGAGCAGCTGAACGAATCGTTTTGCTTTTTCATATTGATATGATGTTGTTTGCCGCTGCCGGTGTTTTTTAAATGCCTTTTCGAAGTCCTGGGAGATCTTTTCTCTGTCTTGCTTGCCCTCTGCTGTGTCGAGAAGTCTGGTGAATTTTTGGACTTCGGTCTCTTGGGTCATAATTCTCTCTATCGACTCATTCCATTTGTCGTTGACCATATTTCTAGTCATTCGAGAGAATACATTCTGCTGCAAGAAACACAGCGATCGAGCTTGAAACTTGAGGACTTGGCAGTACAATGACACCAGCCCTTCTTTGAATTTCTCCATGAAATCGTCGGAGACTTTCGCGTCAGAATTTAGGTAGAGATCTTCCGTCATACGAAGACGAGGAATCAACCCTGAAGTTTTCTCCAGTCCTTCGAGAAGGCTCTCCTCCTGGTCTGCTGCCCGGATAAACAACTAAAGGAGACTTAGCTAATAGCTCTTGAACAAGATGCACTGTCACATCGGAGACTCACAATTAGGGTGACAGTCATCCCGGCGCAGACCATCGCCACTGGAGGGCTTGCAGATGCAGCAGCGGTGACTAAATCCTTCAACACCAATACATTTCGAATAGCCCGAACAAGCTGCTCCCTGACTTTGATGTAACGGTCGTCAATCTGTATCACTAACTCCTTCTGTTTTAGCTCTTCAACTCTGGCATCAAGAGATATGTGTAGCTGTTGATAGTCGGCTGCGCCATTGGATCCTATCTTCAGACCGGGTTCTTCAACAATCCGGGTAGCTTCGTCCAATCACAGGCTCTTATTTAACCTGTCGACCAGGGCGTGGCACACCATGTAGTCCATGTAGGTCCGTGGTATGCCCAGTGGCATGCGCCCGTCAATAGCATGGCCGAGCTTGGATGAGTGCTCCGGCGGTTGTCCGTTAGCCACGCGCACGGCGCAGAGGCGCTTCCATGCAAAGGCGGAGAATATATCATTATCGGAGACCCTAAGCGAGCCTGGTTTGCTGCTGGATGGATCGTCTTTGACCGACTTGATGAGTCGGGCCAGAGCGTTGACCGGCATCTTGAAGTAACACTATATTTATTGGTGGGCTCGAAGTTGGTGCCTAAATATAGCCGGGCGGGCGACGTAGGTGGGTGTAGCTCTTGGCGGGCACGTTTCGCGGAATGAGCGGGATCATTCGGCTACGGTTGCGGTTGGCTTACTCGAGGTCGGCAGCCGGAATCTGCTTGCCGTTTATAACGAGGGCCAGCAAATTCGCAAACTAGTAGAGGCCAGTGCCATCCATGACGATATAGTGAGAGCCGAGGTTGAGGAATAGCCTATTCCGAATAGGCCGCCGCGCACAAAGTTGGCCCATATAGCAATGATAGGGTCGGGGCTCTCGAGGCCGCGGGGTTGCGGCAGCACTAGCTAGGGTGTCAGGACTGATCTATCCAGCATATAGATTGGCACACCAGCTAAGGTGATCTTGGCCATAGGTGCGATAAGATCGTCTCAGTTTTTGACGCGGATTCGCTCCTCAGGCACGTCCGTAGGCCACGGTCTTGCCTTCAAGATAGCACCGGGCCCTAACTCTGGGCCATCTATCGCCCCGGCCAGGGGATCTCTGCCTTAAGCTTATCAAAGCCGTTCTAGAGGGATAAGACGATGGCATCGCGGTCCACATCGGCCGGCAGCTTGAACCCAAATAGCACCTACGTATAAGTATTAAGAAGCGGAAACTGGGAGATAATATCACAGCGAAGCTCCGAGTCAGTTTCGGCAGTGTCGCCCTTTATAAGGTGGGTTTCCACTGCGACAGACATGGTGAAGAACTTCATTCATAGTCGTATATGAGCCGGAAAAGGCTCACCTGTAAGAGAGACCCATAAATTACCCTTCTATCTCTTAATCTCTCATTCCGAATGTTATACAATCTGTATACATCTTAGCTTTCCAAGTGAATACAGTTGTACTTTCGGGCTTTCGGACTTTCTTGTTAGCCCAAATGTCTTTTCTCACCTTCCCCATTAGATCGCAACCCACGGCATTTTGGTCCATGCTAAAAGCTGTCAGATAGTGTCTGATCAGTACTTGCATTCGGTCACATTTCAGCCTATATATAGGGCGCGTTCCAAATATTAATCCGCTGTGCTATTGGCAAAAGACTAGAATTCCGAAACAACTCAGAACAGCGCACGCTATGTAACATGGTCCGTCATCCTCCCAAAAGTTTGAGTGTAGGATGTCTATTATCACTAGCTGTAGTGGCGTGTGTGTTACTTGCTAGATAAATACTTAAGTATCAGTTCTTTGTCAAAGAGTGCAGTCAATTTAAAATTGCAAGTACCTCAAGAGAACCTTGGAAGGAAAGAAGTGGAGGGATGACCCACACGGTACATCAAAATAAGCCCCACTTTTGCAAACCATGCAAACATAATAAACAACCTAAAGCCCGGTTAACGCCGTCAACTTGAACCTAAGGAGATAAAGCAAATAAAGCCCTGGAGAGACTAGTACGTGGTTTACATTACATTGCTACGGGTAATCTTCTATTAGATTTTGTAACTTTCGTAAGATAGTGTATATAATGGCTCAAATGTTTACTCTGAAGTGGATAGATACATTGCTTCCAAGCTTAGAACATCAAGAATTTAAGTAATTATTGATCGACAAAATCAGATTTGATAACGGCGTTGGAAAATAGAGTGGAGAATAAAAGTGGGCTGTTCTGATCCTGTACAAAGTACCGTTGACATCCTTTGTCGGACACCCGGGCTGGACGAGTATCTTACATCTATCTTCTATTCTCGAAACTGTCAACCCCTATCCTCTATCGCCATATAGAGCTGCATCACTCTCAACAACTAATCCCGAGGAATGGCCGTGGATAGAACGGCTGGCCGATCGGCGCCCTATGGGCAAGCGTGTTTAAGCTGCTTTAAAACAAAATGCAAGTGCATTCCTCGTTCCGATGGCAATGGGTGTGAAAGGTCAGTCTGCGCTGCGCTTTGGTGGCTATTCTGGGCTTGCAAACCCTAACCTCTGGACACTCGTTGACATGAACCGATACCTTGTATAGGTGTCACCGTCTCAAGCGCCCATGCCACCCCGCTGATACGCTACGTCGTCGCAGCGATAAAAAGCAAAATTCTTCGGACGCCCGTATCGCTAAGCTCGAGGGAACAATCGGCCAGCTAGTTTCTATGCTCCAGACGAATAGTGTCCAAGGCGATAGGGTGGATGTATGGTCGCAGCAGCAGCAATCACCACTGCAACAACACCAACAGCAACAACAGCCACCCCCTCCCATCGGTTCATACCCAGACATGGTGGCTGAACGGACTGAACGGACCGAAAGGAGCAATACGGGGGACTCGCGCTCCACTTTTGACGACGATACCGATACCGACGCCGTCGGTGGCTCTGCTTCCTGGTGGGGGATGGACAATGCGAACGGGCCCAGCGCCAACGGCATCCATATTGACACCCCTCCATCCTCGACCGTGTCGGGCGTGTTTATGTCGCCCGCTGTATCTCTATCCTCTGTACCTCCATCCTCTGGATTGACATCTCTTGACATCTTCTGCTCACGTATGCTACATCACTTCCCATTTGTACATTTGCCTGCCTGTCTCTCAGCGGAGAAATTGAGGATAGACCGGCCGTTCCTATTTCGCGCCATTGCTTGCGTGACATCGGTATCGGTTAAGGATAAGATGGCAAGCTCCCTCGAGCTGAAACGTGTGCTATACGAGACCGCATTTATTCAACGGTCGCCGCAGCAGAACCAGGAGCAACCACAACAGCAAACAGTCGATCTGCTGCTAGGTCTCCTCGTCTACATTGCGTGGGGCTGGGAGCACCTGCACAGCCGTAACAGTGTGTCTCGACTTATGGTGATAGCCATATCGTTGGCCGGGGAGTTACGTTTTCTGGACGAAGCCGTACCAGGAATATCGCGCACAATAAATCACCTCGAACCAAAAGGCGGTTTCGACAATGTCTATGACAACACGTCAGCAACGACGGCAGTGAAAACACCGACAACGGGTGCTGGGATGACTAATGCCCAGCTCTACCTTGAGCGCCAGAGAGCCGTTCTAGGCTGCTTTGTGCTTGGGTCCGCCGTCTCAGCCTACTTCTCCAATGTTGATGCGCCGCGGTGGATACCTCATATGGATGAGGGACTTGCTGCCGTTACTGTTAGCGGCCATCGTATCAGCGCAGAATGTCCGTCTGAATGTCCCTCTGATGCTGCCTTGGCTATTCAGGTCCGCCTACAGCTGCTCGCCACAAAGGCCGCCCAGGTCCGGGAGCGAGCCCAACTCCCCGACCAACCCCCACTGGATACTCTTCCACCTCAAACTCTTTCGTACATCAAGGAGTTGATGGGGCAGTTACAAGAACTCAGGGCGATTGTCCCTCCGGCATTCCAACATAACTTTGGTGGGTGTCTGACTCAGCCCAGGTTTTCATTGATTGCTTGCTAACTGATATATATATAGTGTTACTCGCTCAGACATACTACACAGAGATGTGCATTATCGATGCCATCCACACCCAGGAGTCTACTCGCCCGCCACCGCCAATATGTGGGCCTACGCGTATCTCCTGCTTTTGGCAGTCAGCACTGGCGATCAAGTCGTACACATCAACCTTTCTGACCCTCTCACCATCTGGACTCCTTGGTGTTTCTTTCGTCCAGTGGGCTCAGCTGGTGCGGTCTCTGGCCAAGCTGCACCAACTTAGCACGCTCCGGGAGCCTGGCTGGGATCCAGACACTGTGCGAAGCCTCGCCGACTTGCCCGCCCTGCTATCATGTACAGCAGACAAGCTGAGGCTTGCTGCTGAAGCTGAAGCTGGTCAGCAGCCGGCGTTGGCCGAGGGTGTATTCATGCAATTAGCCCACGGCCTACGTATGTTCCAGTCATCATATCACGATAGAGGACTCCTCAACAGACAGGAAGAGGCATATGGAGCAAAAGAAGCAGCAGATAAAGCTGGGACCAGAGCGAATAATATGAATAGGGGTACAGTTGCGATTACGCCAGTAGATGCAGATCCGTTGGCACGTAATCAACAGGCAGGATACTTGATGAGTCCAACGTTATGGCTGGAGGAGTTTTTTGTTGACTATGAAGATCAGACGATATCTACTATATAGAAGCTCGACATAATTGTGGTGCTAATACAGGTATATACTTATCACAAGCCACTGTTACACATGTACAATGAACTACATTACACTTCATGGCCTTCACAATATCATGAGATAGTCGTATGCAATCTTGAATATAACACAATATTATTTTAATGAATGGTTGTACGCGCATAACTCATATTTGAGATTTATATATGAAAAAGAGCTTTTCAACAATGAACAGGCAATCATCGTTCTGGGCTAAAATGGCCTGTAAAAATTCCGAGCTGTGAAGAAGCTATACATGCAGCTAGTCAAGTAACTAAGTACTGTAATCTTCCAATTCCTTTGATTATAAATATTAGTATGCTCCAGCTGAGGCCGGACATACCACTATAGTCCGTCGACAGGGGCAGGATTATGGACCGGATTTCATATTCCGGTTCCGACTTGCAGCTACTAGCCCTAAATGGCTTCACTCACAAGGACAGAAAGACTCCGGTCCCTGTCCTAGGCTCTAGCTCCCTTTTGAACATGATTTTGTCAATTATGTTATATAACTTATATAACATACGACTGCATGCTAAGCTACTCGTCTTTTCTCCTATTAACAAATTTCTTGGAAGAGAGAGCAAGAGAGTCAGCTCCATTGCAATAACCATGACCATGACCAACTCTGACAAACCGATTGACACGGAAATGGTACTGTCAGATGAGACTGATGACGTTGAGAAGTATGGCTCCGATAGCGTCACCTCCAAGAACGAGGACGCAGAAGATGAGAGCCACTTCCCCAGCGGTATAGCCTTATGGTCTATCATAGGTCCTGTTACAATCGCTTACTTTCTCGTCTTCCTGGATATGTGTGTTGTTTCGACCGCAACACCCGCCATCACACAGCGATTCAACTCTCTGGTCGATGTTGGCTGGTATGGTGGCGCATATCAGCTCGGAAGCTCTGCCCTTCAGCCACTCACTGGCAAGATCTATACCCACTTCAACGTCAAGGTTCGTATTATGTGATTTCCTAAGTCAAAGAGTAATCACATTCTAAAATTGGAAACAGTGGTCGTTTCTCGTGTTCTTCTTCATCTTCGAGCTTGGATCCGTCATCTGTGGAGCCGCCGTCTCGTCGCCCATGTTCATTGTTGGCAGAGCTATTGCCGGCGCTGGCTCGTCGGGCATTGGAAACGGTGCTATGACAATCATCTCTGTTATACTGCCGCGCAGAAAACAAGCCCAGTTCCTAGGCATGAACATGGGAATCGGCCAGCTTGGTATTGCCCTGGGTCCCATCATTGGCGGTGCATTCACCCAGAATGTTACATGGCGTTGGTGTAAGTGATTTCCTCACTGAGCTCCCTAATCACCATTTGCTAATGCTTTTCTTGTTCTTACAGGCTTTTACATCAACCTTCCGATTGGCGGCGCTCTTGCCATTCTGCTGTTCCTATTCAAGATCCCCGAGCCAACCCCCAAGCTACCCCCCAGACAAGTCCTCAAAACAGCCGTCAAGTCTCTAGATCTTCCAGGATTTATGCTTATCAGCCCCGCTGCCGTCATGTTTTTGCTTGCTTTGCAATACGGCGGTACCGTACACCCGTGGGGTAGCTCCGTTGTTATCGGCCTCCTGGTTGGCGCCGGTATCACCTTCACCCTCTTCCTTGTCTGGGAATACCGCCAGGGAGACGGTGCGATGTTACCGTTTGCAATTATTAAAAAACGCATTGTGTGGTCTGCTGCGGGTAACTTGTTCTTCCTTCTCGGTGCCATTTTGGTGGCCGAGTACTACCTCGCCATTTACTTCCAAACTGTGCTCCACAACAGTCCTATCATGAGTGGTGTTCATATGCTACCAGCTACTCTATGCTTGGTCTTTTTCACTATGCTATCTGGAATGATGAGTTCGTTGCCACCCTTTCTATTTTGCAAACCCTATCAAACTGACGTTTCGCAGCCGAGATTTTAGGGTATTACCTACCCTGGAACCTGGGAGGAAGCTCTATGACTGCTATTGGCTATGGTCTGATGTCTCTCATTAAGCCTACGACTGCATCCTCAAAATGGCTTGGATACCAGGTCCTATATGGTGTTGGTAGTGGTGCAATGACCTCGGCGGTGAGCTTCTCAATATCCCATCGCTCTACATCCCTAATTAGACTTTGCTAACCTACTTTTATCTGAAGCCCTACATTGCCATCCAAAATCTTGTCCCCCCTCCACAGATCCCCGTTGCCACGGCTATCATCATCTTCTGTCAAAACATGGGCGGTGCCGTCTTCCTCATTGTTGCCAATTCCATCTTCACCAATGGCCTACGCGCAGAGCTCCAGAAGCACATCACCGATATTGGCGTAAACCCAGACATCCTCATCAGTACTGGACTCAATTCAATCCGAGACCTTGTTTCCGGAGATAAGCTCGCGCTTGCTCTCGAGTGCTATACCAAGGCAATTAACCATGTCATGTATCTCGGTATCGGAGTCAGCATAGCTACATTTGCCTTTGGATGGGGCTTGGGCTGGGTTGATATCCGGAAGGTGAAGAAACTACAGGTCATTCAGGGAGATGCTCCGGCCGCGCCGAAGACCGAGGATGTGGACTCCACCGAAAAGTCGATTACGGCCTAAAATGGAATATGGACCACGGATGAAGGTTTCATTAATTGTGTGAGCGGGTTCACATAGTTCTTTTGCATTGGCTAGTTAGTCGATGATTCAGTGTTTTGCTTTTGTTGTTTTGGTCGTTTAGTTTAGTATATCGTGGGGGTGACTAGATCTTTAGATTATGCTTTTGGTGGACGTTGGTGTTGTCTAGAGTGCTCTTGTTGTGCATGTGGTGATAAAAATCGCTAACAAGATCGCGATTTCCAGCCCCATTTTCTTGGGAGTTTTTAATTTCAAAGAAATATCATACAATATCCTTTGTTAGAACTCTTTACATCGATCTTTCGATCCCCCAAAGTCTGGATAATTACATTTTAGTATGGAGAGTAGAACGGTGATGAAGTTTTGGGTCCCTCTAAAGTTAAATCAGGTTGGCAAATAGATTTTGTGAGAGATTACATGTTGAACATCGGACTGTGGTGGGTTCAATTAGATCCTGAGAGGGCACAGATCAAAAAATAAAATGTGGGTAGATAGCTATGTAGCTATATAACCGTTAGGCTGAGCTAGGCTGAGCAGATTGGCCGCCAAACATACATAAATCTCTGGTCTTTATAGTGACACAACAATCTTCTTTGCCGAAACACCCTGCATGTGAGCCCCAAAAGCCTCCTGAATCTTTTCCAGTCCCTTACCCACGACAATCGCCTCGGGGGATGGCACATACTGCCCACTGGCGAGTGCCTCCGGGAGGTAGTTCTTGTAGACTTTGCCCGTAACAGAGTCGGGGCCGGCCGCATCCGGGCCGAGCAGGATAAACTTGACCGCAACACTCGGGTGAAGACTGCCACCACCGGGCTGGCCGCCAGCGAGAGCAATGACTTTCTTGGTAGAGGGGCCCTCGTGTTTCGCCAAGACGGCAGCCAGCAGGTCGATAGAGCCATCGCCAATGGAGTAACCGCCGGCAAGGGGGAGTCCCTTGACAGCAGCACTGATGTCGTCTACCACAGTCTCACTCTTGTAGTCAAACACATGGGTAGCACCGAGCTTCTTGACATAGTCGAAGTTCTTAGGCGAAGCTGTCGTCACAACCTCGTAGCCGGCGGAAACGGCCAGCTGGATTGCAGTACTGCCAACAGCGGATGAGCCGCCGGTGATAATTACAGTGCCCTTCTCACTGCTGGATTGAAGTGCGGGCACGGTGGGCAGGTCAAGTCCCAGGTATTCCGTGTCAAACAGGCCATGAGAAGCTGTGAAGATGGCTAGCGGGATCACGCTGGCCTGTTCAAAAGTGATGCTGTCTGGTAGCGGTGCGGCCAGCCACTCTCGGATGACGGTGTACAGCTGGAAACCACCCTCGAGGGAGCTGTTGAGTGAGATGGCACCAGCTGCGGCCACAACGCGGTCGCCGACGCTGAAGCGCTCTATGCCCTCGCCCACCTCCACCACGGTACCGGCCACGTCCTCGCCCAGAATGAATGGATAGCTGATATGACCTAGCAAGCCTTCGCCGAGCAGCTGCTTGGCCCAATCGACCTGATTGATGCCCACTGCACTGTTCCTCACGACCATCTGGTGAGGCCCGGGTGCTGTGTATGGCGCCGGGCCGATCTCAGGGGGCGTGACTTTGGAGCCGGACAGCCATGCGGCCTTGTTCTCTGGAGTCTGGGCCATTGTTGAAGTTTCTGGTATAGATCGTAGGTGGCTGCGTGTAGTATGAGTAAAGGGGATAGAAATTGGGGTTTAAGATAACACGAACAAATGGGAAGTGGTACAGCTTGACTTCTATCAATTTAAAAATGCAGATTCTGGCAATACATGCACCTTTTCCCACATGGCACTGGCTATATGTATTTGCGAGAATTATTAAATGCCTTGGCGCCAGAGCACCATGGCGTTGTAGACGGAGTTAGGATAGTCAATCCTTTAGAAAACTTTGATGGCATAAGGGTGAAAGCATGGAATTAATGGCTTTAGTTCCAGATAACGCCGTGACAACTATCGACAACTATCGGTACGGGGATATGAATACCGGTTGATTCCCTTGTTGAGTCTATTTGGACGAGGGTCGGACCGGATTCTGAGAATCCGGTCGTGTTTCCCCCTCCAAGGGAGCTCTCTAGGTAAGATGTTGGCTTACTTGTGGAGATTTGGAAAATTTTAACCTATGGATCTTTGTTATCTATTTCGGTCCCTGAATGTATTGTTCAACCCGGCAGGTTGACCATTGACCACGTCTTCGGACCTGAATAAGCAATTGTCACCTTCTGAAGAGGAATACGCCCTTACGATGAAGAAATCACTGTGACGTTCAAGTTCAATGCCGTATAATCTGCAGCTCGTAAAGACAAAATGATGAAATTTGATGGAATTGGGGATAAGAAAAGGACCTCATAACCTGTTGTAGCTAATGGCTGGAGAGAGAAGGAATAAATCTTGGTTCATCAATCTATGGGGGGGAAAAAGGCATTTATAGATCTAGCAATAGGAACTGGGATTATCCAACATACTAAGTACAAAACTAACAAGTAAACGGACTTCATAAAGCGCGCTCAGCGCGCTTGCATTAAAGACTGCTTGCTAAATACAAGTCTGTATGGCTTATAACATTTTCAGACACAAACATCGCAATTAGTATACTAAAATCATAGCATGTAAACACAGATTACCTAGCTTCGAGTATGCTCCACCGTGACAGTATCAGCCTTCTCGTTTTCTTCGTCCCTCAGACGAGCTCCCTTCTGTTGTGCCATCACCTCCTCTCCCTGAGTAACGTGATTGGCGCCACCAAACAAGGTATCGATCTCCTCAAGAGGAACCATCTTGGTCTCCGGAATAAAGAACCAAACGAAGATAGCAAGTAGGAAGTTGATACCGGCAAACATGTAGAAGGCGTAGAAGCCCTCGTTGTCGAGGAAAAGAGGGAAGAATTGTTGAACAATAGCGTTGGCGACGTTCTGCGTCTGCGATGCCATGCCCACAGCCTGGGCACGAACGTTCATTGAGAAAATCTCGGATGTCCAGATCCATACTGTTGCGCCCCAAGATGGTTTGTCTAGAAAATGTTGTTAGTGAAGTTTCTTTTTGCGGTGGGTGTAGTGAAAAGAGAAAACCTACAGAAGAAGATGAACAAGAACAAAAGGAACACAATCGATATACCGACAGATGTCGATTTGGATCCGTCGGCGAGTTCTGGTGTTTGCGTTTCCACGGCAGAGACAATGATCATGCAAATACCCATACCGATACCACCGGCAATTAGAAGGAATTTTCTTCCGAAACGGTCAATAATCCAGACGGCATTCAGGGTGAAGAAAATTCCAAAGGTGGCATTCAGAGCGTTGATCAGAGCAATCTGACTGCTGCTGGTAAACACCTTCTGGTAGATCTTGGTAGAGTATGAGTTGAGCGAGCCTTGTCCGGTGACCTGTTGGCCGGCGTTGATGACCAGAGCCAGACCCATGCGCTTGCGGAGAGACTTGTCCTTCCAGAGAGCAGAGTAATTGCTAGAGATGGCTTCCCTCTCGTATTCGATGGCCTCACGAATCTCCATCAGCTCTTGCTCGACTTCCTCCTCTGTATCACGAACTCTTTGCAGAGCTCCCCGAGCCTTCTCGATGTTGTTACCTCTCTGGATATACCTATTGATGGTCAGAATTGCTCGGGATTGATGGGAAATGCCAACGGGGACTTACCAACGAGGGCTCCCGGGGATGGTGGGAAGGAGAGCAAGGATGATAACAGGGACCAAAAGCTGGAAAATAACAACCATTCTCCAGTCCCACTCGCCCAACTTGTCGACATTCTTGGTGCAAGCAAAGTTAACCCAGAAGCAGATGAACGATCCAACAGAGTAGAACATCTGCCAGAAGGTCATGATCTTGCCACGGATCTCTGCAGGGGCCAATTCACCAATGTAGATAGGGCCAGCAGCTGCAAGTAATTCTGTCAGTTTGAGCATTGGAAAGCACGCGGTTAACAGGACTTACTCAATGCAATACCCTGGCCAATACCAATGATGCATCTACCTGCAAGGAAGACAGCAAGATTGTGGCGAGGGGCGAATGTTTGCATAAAGGTGGAAATGATGACCAAAACACAGCCAATGGCCATTCCAAGCTTGCGGCCCAGGAAGTCTGCACATGGTCCTCCCAGGAAGAAACCGCCAAAGATAGCGCCGACCGTGTATGCTGTATTAATTGAACCGATGGTATTGGCATTGGGGTTGTTCATCCAAGCTAGCCAGTTCTTGGAACCCTGGACGGAGTTAAACACAGATGCATCGTAGCCGTAGAGCACCATGCATGATGCTGCAACACAAGAGATGTACCTATACGGTCGGATTAGAGTATATCCTTCGGGGTAGATGACTGTGTACTAACCAGTTGTACGCTCTCTTGCGGCTCATTGAAAGACCCATTCTGATGATGATTATGGCACTATTGAACAATGAGGTTGAGGCTCTACCAATATGCTTAAAAAAAAAAGGTGAGCAGTGACAGATGAGTAACTGTAGCCCTCGAATAATGTGAGAGAACAGTTAAAAATGAGTACACTCCAGGGGTGCACATGGGTGGGCGGGGATCACAGCTATATAAGTCAAGATTAGAGCATATTCCGGGGGCGTAACTGAACCCCCAGGCCATGTGAGCGAAGAGACCCCATGTGGATCAGACCATCCCCAGAATCAACAACCCCGGATGCGCTAAGATTATTTTGGCATTTGGATAACGGGAAGCCTTGGACTCCAAGATCGCTGAGTGGTGGGGTATCTGGAGTCAATGGCACATGGGAAAAGCGTATATATCGCCTATTCGATTTCCCATTGGCTTGGAGCTTTTCCAAATGCGTGTGCCGGACCTGGGGTAATAGTGATCTGGGGTTCGAGGATATTTTTCAAGCTTTTGTTCCGGCGATATGAAGTTGACGAGTTTCCACGAATCGGTGGGCTGAATGACAGTAGCTTGGGAGAAAGTCAACTCCACCAATAGGGGAAATGGTGAAGGAATAAAGATATTAGAGAAGCATATGGCGCTAAACTAAAACAAATAGGAGATATTTTAAGCGATTGGACTTCCGTGGTTCCTTCAGGCCATACGGAGAGTAGATAAGGCTGAATTTATCCGTATAACCCCTGGAGAGATGTAGATCAAGTTACAAGGACATCATTTTATTATTTCTTTCATATCCTGTTGATAATCTTTCTATTCAGTATACTCCGTACTTATCACAACATGTTTTTTTATAAATACAAGGGGGATGCGAGTTACATGGTCTTCAACCTAAAAAATACACCTAAAACAGGGAATAGATGATATGTCTTCAAAATTATTTCTTGTCAAAAATGGACTCAAAAAAGGCAGTCTGGCAAAGGAAACATAATTTGGATAGAAAGGTCCATTGACTGTTGCACCTATAAAGAAGAGGTATTTCGGAAATATGTCGAGCTTTATATCTTGTGGAACCTCCAATATCTTTTGAATAGTTCCTATAAGAACAAACCACACTGTCTTCTATGGTAAGTACAAATATTTGTTCAAACTATGCCCACATAGCTGCATATAGATTCATGTTTCCTTTGAATAAAATTCTCAGAGTAATATCCATATATTCAAAGATATTTGTGATCAATTACTCCATTCACTGTACACTACTAGAAGTATCAGAACATTTGCAATTACTATATACTACTCTTACTTTCATCTCACCATTTTCGCCAAAGTTACAACCTCTCACAAATCACTCTTTATGCTAAGCATATATTCCACGAAGATTTCTTCATCCAAAGCTCCCAAGGCGATTTGATATTGTAAGTATATCGATCACGTGCTCTCGTGGTTCTCTCAACGCGATCCGCGATAGCGAAGGTCCACTCTGACGTGACAGACTCAAGCTTCATTCTTCTTTGAACATATTTCCTTTCTGCTACGACCTATCTGAATATATGAACCCAATAGTCTGTCTTCTGATCCTGCCTCTTCTGTTATTCTGACCCTCAGTCGCAATGCCACCCCGCAAATTGAAGAAAAAGCAGACGCGACTTGCCTTTGCTCCTACAACCGTTTCACCTTCAGCGGATGTAAGTCCGGAACAAAGCAACCGATATGCAACACTCAAATATGACAGCCCAAGCTTGGGCACATATCGTCCTCCAAAGGCTCCCAAAATCAAGTCGGAGACTACGGCCGAGAAGAAACGGCCGAAGCTCCCCACTAAGACGAGGTCTAATGATAAACCCGCAAGTACGGTCATGCTCTCCCTCATAAATTCAGCCTGAAAGCTAAGATCCAGAAAACGAACTGTTTATAGAAGGCCAATTGGACAATGAATCCTTAGACGAACCTATCATTCCCGCCTCCCAGAAGAGAAAGCAAGCCGCGCCACCTGACAATCTCGAAGTGGTGGTCCTCAGCCCACCAAAGCTCGAGGACACACAAGATACAAAGCCATTCCACTCGAAGAAATCACAGCGACCCTTACAGTTCCCAACGAAACATACTGGGAAGACAAATGGCTCTGACTCGGAGGAGCTCTCCCGGCCGCGCCGAACGCTCAAGCGAAAGGCCGCGAGCTCACCGATTGACTCCAGCGACTCAGATGAGCCTGTGGCCTCTTCCGTCGCCAAAAGGCGCAGGTCTACCCGAGGTGATCATCTTCCAAGTTCACCTGTTCTACCCAGCGACGATGATTCAAACGAGTCGGTGGCTCCTTCGACCGTCAAGAGGCGTAGGGTGGCAAGGCCAGCCGCAGTATCCAAAAGTGAAGATGAGGATTCAGATGAACCATTGGCCTCCTCGCCAGTGAAGAGACTCCGACGTGGACAGGAGAAAGAAGCTCCTCAGGCTCCCCACACCCCCCGCCACATCTCGAAACAGGCCAGACTTGACATCGCAGAGGATTTGGAGGACCTTCAGGATTCAGGTAGGAATCAATTCGCGCACGAGGCTCGTTCGTTTATGCCAATGCTAATCATGCGTAGTTGTTAAGAAAAGTCGAACTCGCGGCCGGAATGTCGAATCTGCCCGAGACAAGAGAATGAAGCACCTTGAAACTCTCCGCCGCAGACGGGCTGGTGTGAAAGTTGAGGATGACGAAGAAGATGATGATGATGAAGAAGAAGACGAAGACGAAGACGATTCAGATGTGCAGGAGATTGCACGTCCCGGCAGCGATGCCAGTCCCTCTGGTCGTGGTCTCTGGCGACATTACGACGATAACAGCGACGTAGAATCAGCCATCGATCCCAATGAGAACCTTGATCGGTACGAAGATGACTTTGTTCTAGAAGACGAGCATGACTTCGGCGTTCCCACCGAGGAGATCCCCTTCGAGTTCACCCGGCATGCATATAAGCAGCCAAAGGAATACTTCCGCGATGTCATTGGCTGGATGGTGCAAAACAAACTCAACCCAGCCTTCCCTCGTTCTGACGACATGTACAAGATGGCATTCATGAAGCTAGAAGATGAAGTCAAAGGTCGAGCTGGTTCCCAGCTGATCTCCTCCGTTTGGAACTCTAGTTTTGTCTATGCCCTCCAAGCCCGGCCACACATCGAGATCGCTGCTTTCCCCACAGAGGAGAATCATCCCTGCGATGCTTGCAGGCGCTCTGGCCATCCTGCCTCTAGTGACATAAAGCTCTACGGGAAGGCGTATTCCCTACAGACGCTAGAGCCACTAGAAGACGAGGATAACGACAGCGATGACAATGAGGATTCCAGCAATGAAGACGATGGAAAGGAAAGGGACCGGGATGGCCATGTAATTCCTCCCGAGAATGTCCGGTATTTCCTAGGAAAGTAAGTTTCATTTGGACAATCGCTTCGTCAGACACCATCCTCTAACCTTTTTCTTTGTTTCGACAGACAATGCAAGGCGAGAGCCCAGCTCGCCCATACCCTCACCCATTGGCGCTACCATCTCAATGAATGGGTCATTGACTTCCTCGAGCGTACAGGGCACATGGAAGCCGATGAGATCCTCCGACGAAATGACCTGAGCGTCAAGCGGAAGACGCGGAATGCAAATGATGTCCTCGACAGCATGACTGGAAGTGGTGAAGTCGATAAGCTTTGGCGTGACTTTCACATTAATCTCAAGTCTGCCCGCGAGAAAGAGGTATGTTCTTGTTGTGTGTTCAAGATGCTTTCATGATACTAACCAGGCCTATCCTTTATTTAGTCGGTCTACGGATAACGAGATGGTCATATCCAAGAGCCAGCTTACCAGACGGTCAATAACTTTCTCTAATGGCTTTATCATGAATTCCCACGAAGACTACGGCCCTTGTAACTAGTTTCATGACGTCGCTTTCCTTTTGCGAACTTCCTCTGATGCTTACTTGACCTTTCACAATGATACCCATTTTTACTTTGCATATTCCCAGTCGTGCCCAGCTAGCCTATTACAAGGACCGACGAGCTCAGCATAGCAATAGCAAGCTGGCGAACTCAAGAGAAACTCCTACTTAGTATCTATATCCAGTTTAAAGTATTTGTAGGCCTTCTTTATCTAGCCCCTGTAGGAAGGCTAAGACTACAAAATGCAAATTAGATAACCAAACCCATCCTTTTCATTACCTGGACATGCACATTGAGAGAAGAAAAAAGAGGTATAGAGAAACAGGAAGAAAGATGATTGGGGTTGTACAAATACATGCATGCATAAGCTGCCGGAGCCAAAATGTCAGAAAGCATGAGAGATGCGAGGAGATAAAAAGGAGGTAAAAAAACAAGAAGTATAACAAAGATCCGAACAAGTCAAGACAAGAAGAGAATGGGGAAACCAACTCTTTCCGAGTGCTTATAGTCCTGTATTTTGAGATCTGGCCAAAATAGGCGATTGGAAATCCCAGGTAACAGAATCGCGCCGGCACACGCTTGGGTATGCTGCTTGCATGACACCAAGTCTCGCGGTCGACAATCGTATCGCTGGATTCTTCTCCAATCTCTCTGCTTTCCGAGGTGGTATTAATTTACAGAGTGGGTTGGGCAACCTTCTCGGTTTCGGTGCCAGGGGTGAGCATCTGCAAGTAGGAATCATAGTCAGTATAACAATTCAATGACTAGAATTCCAATGAAGAGAGCGAAAACCGGGCGGGATGGTAGCGTTGCGAAGAGAATTTTGAATATTGCCGAAATGCGAATACCCGAGGCAATGTACACGGTGTCAATTGTGCAAATGACAGCACAGATTGGGGATCAAGATAATTGTTGCAATGTCGATATAACAAAGAAAACAAAGACAGAAGGAAATACAAAACACATACCTCGTTAGCTCCCTTGATCATTCCCTGCTCGCGCTCCATCTGGATGTACTGCTCCTCCTCGGCGTAGGCCAAGGCGAATGGGACACCGAGCAAGAAAGCACTGGTGCTGATAATCCAGAGGGCCTTGCCACTGAATGAGAAGCTGGCCTTGGTCAGGTCTGTGATGGAAGAGACGGTATTGGAGACGGTGCGGCGGGCGGAGGGGGGAATCATGTCTTTCAGAGCGGCGATACGCTCATAGACCGACTCGGCCTCGAGCTCGACATCCTCATCGTCGGAGATCTCGGAGTCTGTTTTTCATTGGAATCCATGTCAGAAAGGTTCTTGATGTTTATTTGCGACTGATGTGTTCATTTCTGCGGTTTCGAGGTCGCGTTGTTGGGGAATTGGAATTGGAAGCTGGGACGATAGGAGGAAATCCAGGGACCAAGATTATCCTCCCATCGAATCAATTCCCCATGCAAATGACAATGACGCGATGCGAGTTCCGTCTAGGTATGGGCGTTCGGGATTCGGTACTAACCAGTGTCTGAGTAGTCATCCTCATCATCAGAGACCAGGAGAGCATCGTGCTTGGTGGCAGTGGGCTTGTCGGTGAAGTGCTCGTCTTCGACTTCAGTAAGTTTGACCATTTTGGGCGGTTTGGATGAGGATGACGAAGGGGGTCTAGTTAAAGGTGATGGTTGAATGATGGAAAGTCGATCTGGTTTCGCTCCGACTTTTTTGCCGAAAAGCGGCGAAGAGCTTGGACCCACCGACAACGATGTCATTTGTTTTTAGGATCTTATGAACTGATGAGTATGAAAAGATGAATGGGTGAATGAATAAAAAGGTAGATAAAAAGGTAGATAAAAAGGTAAGAGTTGAGAAAGGCTAGGTGTTCATATAAAGCCTGTTTTAAAAGAGAGGTGTATTCTACAGAGTCCAAATGCTGGTCATGGTCTATAATTACAGATCATCATCTAGATGCAACCACTTCACCCACATGACCCTTAGATCCACGCAAGACCAGAGGCGTGTAATCTAATATTTATCGCCGGCCAAGCTTCCACCGGGAAATCCGTTCTTGGATCTCCTCCCAGGGGAAAGACCGGAGCTTGTAACCTTCCAACTCGCCCTCCTGCAACACAACAGTAGGCTTACCAGTGCCCTTACCATCGTTGTGGACCTGGCCACCGAAGACCTTGCGAGCCACACGGCGGAGGTCCTCGACAGTGAGAGCCTCAATTTGCTGACACATCTCCCGGACACTGACCTTGCGGCCGTGGACCTGCACCTGGCGTCCAAGATCCTCAAGCTCGACCATGCGAGACTCCAGGTTCATGAGGAGCGAGGAACGGAGCTGGTTCTTCGCACGGTTGACTTCCTGCGCTTGCAGCGAGCTGTACCCAGTGTCCAAAGTCAGGGACTGCAGCTCACGGCACATGACTTCGAGCATCTCAGTGATCCGGGTCGGGCTGCAGGATGCGGAGATTCCGAAGATTCCACTATCGGTGTAGCTGTGGTTGAAAGCAATGCAGCTCTCGACCCAACCGTGCTGGTTCAGCACGTTAGTGTAGAGTCGCGAGTACATACCCTTTCCAGGGCCACCAGCCGAGAATGAGCCACCACCACCAAGGAGGGTCTGGAGAGTGGCAAGAGCATAGATATCAGGCGAGGAGATTGGGAGAGCCTCGAATGCAAGGTGGATGTGACTCAGGCGAGGAAGCATGGGGCTCGCTGGCGGAGGAATCGAGGGGAGGGCAATAAATCCACCAGTGTAGTGAGCAGATTGGCGGAGGTTTAGCGCGTGGGGCTCGACTAGGGATGAGTGGAGAGGCTCGACTGAAGAGCTCTTGGAGGAAGTAAGGTTCTTGAGGAATGGAAGCTTTGACAAGAGCGAAGTGTGTGTTGTTTCGGAAGCAGCGGGGCTGCTGATTGTCGATGTGGGTGTGAAGGAAGGAACGGTCGGCACCTGGCCTTCGTGGGCGACTGTTCGGGAATCAGACAGTGTGGTTTCGATTCCACTGCCTGACAGTACAGGACCCTTGGTCTTGCTGATGTCTCTCGGCTTCATATCGCCAAAGTACTTCTCTGTGAGCTTGACAGCCTCCCCGTGTGGCAGTCCGGCAAACGCAACCACCATCCGGTCCGGGTTGAAGAAAAGTTCCCTATAGCGCTCCACCACTGCCTTGTTGATTTCGCCCAACCGTTCTTCTGGGCACAGTAGCGGATTTCCAAGAGTATTGTCGGCATATGCAGTCATGTGCACCAGTTCCGGAAGGATGAGTTCCGGCTTCGCCCAAATCTCGCCGATCTCGTACTCCGCTGTTGCGAGCTGTTGGATAACCTCCTCTTCGGTGATGAGGGGATCGCGGATGGTCTCTGCAAGCAGACCGAGTGTGGTAGGAACTGCCGAGTTGAAACTAGCCGACTGGTACATCAATGACTCCCGGGATGAGGCACACTGGATGTTACCGCCTAGGGACTCAAGAATCTCAAGCATTTCATCTCCAGTGCGTGCCTTGGTAGACTTGAATGCCAGACGGTCCATAATGTGGCTGACTCCGCGCAGGCTCTCATCTTCGTAACGAGATCCGGCATCGACGTAGACTCCGACACCAGCGAAGGGGCCCGGTAATGATTCCGTGGCAACGCGAACTCCATTAGGAAGTGTGGTGATTTGTTCTAGCTCGGCGGGATCCTGCGGATAAATAAACAATTTGTTAGTTACAAATAACGTTGCGTTGCAGGGCCTAACGAGGCTCTCTTACCTTGGCCGAATCATTGATGGTAGAGAAGCTTCTTGACACGGCGCGAGGAGCTCGTGTCAATGGCTTCGTGGACTCGATGGCCCGCAATGCTGTGCGGCGCATGGTGGCTAATTCTGTACAAATGCAACGGCCTAGTCAATTCAGTATTTCTTGTTGCACCGAATATACCCGAAAGGAGGTTATGTAGCTCGGACGGATTGTCGGCGAAGAATCGTAATGGAGCCTCGATCCGAAATGCTTAGCTAATCCGTTGTATGACGGATGGCCCAGATGTTCTTCAACGATGATAGATTCTTTATGACTGAATTATTAATGTTCTTGGCAGGAAGCGTGTTCTAAGTGATTTTTCTCCTCATCTTTGTCTGGATGTAACAGGGCTTGCCCAGGTTTCTAGTCCGCTTACCCCGAGGCCAAGACCTGCAGGACTCTAATATATACTTGTGAACATATATATATGGACGTGGAATCTTGATGACATTTAATCTGCAACAACCTTCGAAATAACAATGAATGATCAATTTTTCTATGGGATAAAGAATTATATAACTAAGGGTGTTCCGATGCCCAGTTTCTATACCAATCAAGACATGAAGCATTTGCAACACTTGCACCAATCTTGATGTTAAGGCCACACAAGATCTGCTTGACAGCATTCTCGACCTTCTTGCCATTGGAAGTCACCGGAATCTCGGGACATGCATCAATAACGCCAGGGACATGGCGAGGGCTAAGTTCCTTCCGAATAGTGGACTGAATGCGTGCCGCGAGATCCGACGGCATACCAGACTCATTGCCAGCAGCAAGTCGGACAAACAGAACGACCGTTTCATCGGCGTCGATGCCATCTCGCCTGCGGCCGATGCAAAGAGAATCTTCCACGTCATCGGCGAAATGCTTGAGTAGAATATTGTAAATCTCGGCACTTCCAAATCGCACCCCGGAGGGCTTAAGTACGCCGTCGCTGCGGCCTAGCATGACCACACCTCCAGTTTGTGGGTTCAAGCGCACATAGTCTCCATGGTGCCAGACTGAGGGCCCGAACACGTCGAAGTAGCTCTTCCGGTACTTCTCCAACCCCGTTGGTCCCTGGGGCCAGAACATGACTGGCTGGGCCGGGAAGGGTGTGACGCAGACAAGATCACCGGGTTCGCCTGTTGCACTGATATCGTTGCCAGCATAGTCGAACACTGAGATATCCATCCCCAGTGAGCGACATTGGATTTCTCCTTTGTAAACAGGGAGAATGGGGCAGCCGGAGGCGAACAGAGATAGGATGTCTGTGCCACCGGTGATGGAACCAAGCATGATGTCGTGGTGGAAAGAGGAATAAACATATTCGAATGTCGATGGTGCCAATGGGGACCCAGTACTGAAAATGGCCCTCAGGGTCTTCAACGATACTGGCCTATCGGTATGCTTGCGGGGGTTCAAAGCAGCTTGTTCGAGGAGAGAGAGGTATTTAGCCGATGTACCGAAATGGGTAATCTGAAGCTCTTCGATCAGTCGCGGCATGGCCATCTCTCCCTTTCCGCCTTCAACATCAAAGGGTCGGAAGGGTGAACCATCATACAGGACGATTGTCGCTCCACTGGCCAAGCCCGATACCAGCCAGTGCCACATCATCCAGGTTGTCGTTGTGAAGTAGAACAAGCGATCACCAGGCCGAATGTCACAGTGGAGGATATGCTCTTTCTTGTGTTGCAACAATGTACCCAGAGACCCATGAACGATAGGCTTGGGAGCTCCTGTTGTGCCGGATGAGTACAAGATATAGACAGGATGATCTGGTCTCAAGCTTGTGAACTCCAATGGCGCTTGAGGCTTCTTGACCTCAGACACGAAATCATCATAAATCTTTGCCTTCCCATTTGCAGGTTGGAGGCCATCGAGGTTAACTTCAAGTTCTGGGGTAGCGATAAAGTGCACCAAAAGCTCAAGGTCTGGCAATTCAGAGACAATCTCCGACACCTTGGCATATGAGCTGTGCACCTTGCCATTGTAAAAGGAGCCATTGTCTGCAAAGAGAATCTTAGGCTGGATTTGCTTCAAGCGCTCCAAGACAGCATGCACACCCGTGTCAGGTGACACGCCAGTCCAAAAGGCTCCAATTGAGGCTGCGGCCAACATTGCCACGACGGTATTAGCATGATTTCCTACGAAACCAGCGACACGATCGCCGGTCTTCAGACCTGCTTCTTTCAAAGCATTTGCACACAGCCGAACTCGCTCTCGCAGCTCCTTCCACGAAATGAATTCGCGGGCTGCTTCAGTGGCGCCAATGATTGCTACGGAATCTTCATCCGGCGAGGTGGCGGGATAAAGGAGATTCTCGGCGAAATTCAAAGTGCTGCCTTCGAAGAATGAAGGTCTAGGAAATAGCACATCTTTTGAACCAAGGACCTATATATATCGGGTTAGGACCGGGTATCTCATGATGTCCAAATAATGCATCCAACTTTGAATGGAAATTACTGACCTGTTGGTAGGGATTGTGTGCATTGATTTTCGTATAATGCCAGATTTCTTCCCAGAATTGGGCTGGTTCAGAAACACTCCATTTCCAGAGAGCATCGTAGTTATTCATTGACAAGCCATACTTCTTGTTCACTTTAGTCATGAAATCATAGATCTGGGTTGTCTCGGGAGACGAGGGCCGCCAGAGCTCCTTGACCTCCGGCTCAACGATTTCATCGATATGAGGCATAGTCAATGTGGTAATAGCGCAAGCCAGGGATTAGAAGGGAGTGTCAGGTATGTAGACTGTAGACTGTAAATTGCGATTGAACAAATCTGGGGTTCTATTGTTACACTGTCCCACAATGTGGCAATAGACTTCCCAACGGATTGAAAGGATTTGATAGGGCTTCGTAGGGAACAGGGGTCAAAGCTTGACAAGTCAAAGAGCGAGTCATACGCAAATACCCCAGGGGGTATCGGGCGGGAATGATCGGGTACTGATAATCCGATCTCCGCGGCTACGGGGAAGATTTCGATTTCTATAAAAGGCCCTGGACTTCAACTGAATTGTGAATTGTGAATTGTGCCTTTGATGTATGCATACAGAGTCCAGACCTCGGTATCCTAGGAAAGTGCTGCCTCAGGCATCTAGCCGTTTTCGAATCTTATAGTGGTGATGTAGTCACAGATTAAAATCGGCATGATGTTGACTATTTTCAAGATTTACTCGGCATATCCCGGATGAGCATTGAAATTCTTATGACCGTTTGCCAACATATACAAGATGTTCGTATTCCGTACTCGTACTCTCCAATGCAGAAACACTTCAGGGGCAAACTGGATTCGACCCCCGAATTGTGGACATTGTGGACTTGGACTGTGTGGACTGTGTGGACTGGGTGGCTTGTGTGGATTGTTTGGTCTTCTTAGCCTGGGGCCTTTCGGGTCCGAAATTTTAGTGTGGAAAAAAGAAAACCTTTAGTATTGGTATGG
This sequence comes from Penicillium fimorum, assembly GCA_028828255.1. NCBI lineage: Eukaryota > Fungi > Ascomycota > Eurotiomycetes > Eurotiales > Aspergillaceae > Penicillium > Penicillium fimorum. Next base: position 1,238,672 of record JAPWDS010000006.1, read on the forward strand.
TAATATTACCTCCTTGTCTGGACACGTCAACCAATCACACGTAATTATTATTGTACTGCATACGTTTTTAATTAATACCAGGAGGTGCATGGGTTTCTACACAGCTTAGGAAACACGGAGGTCTCTTATTTACCTTCTCAGACTCCCCTTCTTCTTCAACCCTATGATTGTTTCGGTGCTTCATTATTTCTGTTCCTAGGATATTGATCTCTTCGTCATTTGAACGTAGGGCTCTTTGCCCCTTCGTGTATCTTGCCCCCTCCATTCCACGTGCACGCAATTTCTAAGCCCCTTCGGAGTATTCGGCTCCCGCTTACCTCGAATCAACCTTGCGGTACGTCTCAATCCGTGAAACTTGTGACCTGGCAGTTCCCGATGAGTGATTTGGGAACTGGGCATGGCTCAGGGGGTATTGATGGTCCAGAACACTAATTGGTTTCTAGATCGAACACATTGCCTGAGGTTGCTATTGACTCGGAAGACTGAAGTCACCAACACAGCCCACTCATAAGACATCAACTTTCAACTACCTCCGGTAGTTCCTGCCCTAAATCCATCAATCCGGACGCGCTGAACATAAAGCGCCTTCGATCCTGACGTGAAAAAAAAGAACCGACCCGAAACTTTGCGCTGTTTCCTCCTGCGATGCCTCGTCGATTTGGCAGCAACTCCTCGAACGACACCTCTACCAACCCGCCGTCCTTTTCACCTTCCTCAGGAAAGGGCGGTATCTCCATCAAGGCCCCCACGGTCAAATCCAATCGTCTTTCTCAGTTATTCTCGTCCTCGCCAAAGTCCAAGACGGAAACCGTACAGAGTGGGCATTCTCAACCTAACAATTCTTCTCCGCCGATAAGTTTGGCCTCACTGTCTCTACCGACGATTTCTCTCTCAACAGCCACTGCGGATAATCTCAACATGGACGAGCTGCCAACAACACTCTTCCAGCCTCCGACCCCGGAGGAGGCTCGTCGGCTGGCCAAGCAACATGCCCAGTTTGGTCCGATTGGTCATCCCAGCCACCGATACTCAAGTCAACACCCTGGTGGTGTCTTCCCGGAGCCGGTGATGGACGAACCACCGTATTATTACCTGCTCACCACCTATATCAGTTACCTAATCCTAATCGCTTTCGGACATGTTCGTGATTTCTTTGGCAAGCGATTCCGTGAGGAACACTACCGCCATCTCAAGCCTCGCAATGGTTATGCTGCACTCAACAGCGATTTCGACAACTTCTATGTGCGTCGCTTGAAATTGCGTATCAATGACTGCTTCGAGCGCCCCGTGACGGGTGTTCCCGGCCGCACCATTACTCTTATCGATCGAGGCACGGATGATCACAACCAGCACTTCTTCCTGACGGGTACCACCACCGACACCCTAAATCTGAGCTCGTACAACTACCTTGGTTTCGCTCAGTCGGATGGTCCTTGTGCCGATATTGCTGAAGAATCCATCAAGAAGTATGGTATTGCAGCACCCAGCACCCGCGCGGAGTCCGGCACACAGGACATGCACCTCGAAGTAGAGGATCTGGTTGCCAGGTTTGTGGGCAAAGAAGCATCGATGATTTTCTCCATGGGCTTCGGCACCAACGCAACCGTCTTCCCCGCCTTGGTCTCGAAGGGATGTCTCTTGATCTCCGATGAACTGAACCACGCCTCGATCCGTTTCGGTGCTCGTCTCTCTGGCGCCTCCATCGCTATGTTCAAACACAATGACATGAAGGACCTCGAGTCCAGACTTCGAGAGGCCATCTCTCAGGGACAACCCCGCACTCACCGTCCCTGGAAGAAGATTCTGGTTGTGGTCGAGGGACTCTACTCGATGGAAGGCTCCATGTGCAACCTTCCTGGTCTTGTGCAGTTGAAGCGCCGGTACAAGTTCAACCTGTTCGTCGACGAGGCCCACTCCATTGGAGCCATTGGTCCCAAGGGACGTGGTGTTTGCGATTACTTCAGTATCGATACCTCCGAGGTCGATATCCTCATGGGCACACTTACAAAGTCATTCGGTGCCAACGGTGGCTACATTGCGGCAGACAAGGTGATGATCGATCAACTTCGTGCCACCAACCCCGGTGTCTACTACGGAGAATCTCCCGCGCCTGCAGTGCTTTCCCAGATTTCTTCCGCTCTCCGCATCATTAGCGGTGAGCTCGTTCCCGGTCAGGGTGAGGAGCGATTGCAGCGATTGGCTTTCAATTCCCGATACCTCCGTCTCGGTTTGAAGCGTCTTGGCTTTATAGTGTATGGTCACGATGATTCACCAATCATTCCACTCCTTCTCTTTAACCCAGCCAAGATGCCTGCATTCTCCCACGAGATGCTCCGGCGAAAGATCTCCGTGGTAGTTGTTGGTTACCCGGCCACCCCGCTGGTCTCGTCACGTGCTCGTTTCTGTGTCTCTGCTGCGCATACTAAGGAAGATCTTGACCGTGTGCTGACCGCTTGCGATGAAATTGGCAACGTCCTCCAGTTGAAATTCTCTACTGGTATCGCGGGTGGTGCGCTGCCTGTTGCCGAACTGCCAGCTCCCCCACCAGAGCTGGAGAAGGAATGGCACCGCAAGCGCTCGGACAATATTTCCCCTCCCCGCTGGCGCGTCGAGGATGTCATCCGACGTGGAGTCCAAGATGTCAAGACTCCCTTGTACTAGTACTAGATTGGCTTCTTTCTCCCACCGGTTGACATGACGTCTTGAGTTCATTAGGCTTTGCGATGAGTCTTCGGTTGGGGTGTTTTTCCATAAGCACGGTTGTTGCTGGTCACATCGTGCCGGGGTCGTAATTCCATGTGCCCCTTTTATCTTTGTTCTGGGCTCCTAGCACATGCATAAAAGCAAGTGAACTTGGTCAGACTAGAAAGAAAAGAGGAACTCGGGGAAAAAAACAAAAAGAAACCAAAACGGTCATGAGTTATTCGAACAAGCAACGAATGAATATGCCCCGTTCCCTATGACCCTTCTACTCTTGCTTCCCGTTTACATCCATACAATATTTCATGTTACTTTCTTTGTTACTGTTGTTCTTTTCAAGATATTCCCTAATAATGTTTCACCATTGCCCTCAATCCTCGTATCCGGCACCTTGCCAACATACGTCGATAATTGGGATGCCTGATGGGAATACTGCTCCGATGTACAACATGTATCATTACACAGGGCAAAGGCTGGCTCCTTTTCGATTCTTTTCCTTTTTTCTTTTGCTTTTATTCTATTTCTCCTTGTGATCAACATATCTCCTTCCTATGCAGGGAGTTGATTTTTTTATTCAACTCCTGAGGTCTTGAGTTGTGGCATAGGATTTGATCATTGGATTTGCGTTGTGGATATCATGGATATGGATATGGATATGGATTGGAAATGGGACCACAGACTGGCGATGACTATTGCTATTGCACAATAAGTTACCCTGCCCTTGGCTATTCGGCATGTATTTGTCGAACTTCTTTGTTGGGTTTGTGATGGGTTGCCGATGTCTGTCTTTTTTTTTTTTTTTTTGATGTCTTGTTATGCCTTATTTGTTCTACTATGTTTATAATTAGATCACTGAGATAGCTGTCAATATTCTTCAATTCTTCTGATCTTTTTTGGTCATATTGCTGTTTGGTTAGGCTTTAAGGAAAGAAGGCAGACAAAGAATACATATAAAGAGAAACATAGCCAAAAGGTTCGGTTGTCTCAGGTTTATAATGCTGAGTCTTATAAGTCTTCGTAGACACCGAGAGAGATCCTATAAAATATGGTAACTCAGTCCCAGGTCGCGCTTTCCTTTTCAACACCTGTTTAGGAGCCCATGAAAGAGGTAGAAGATGGTAGGATACAATATTGGGAGAGAAAGAGGAAAGGAAAAAAATGGAAAGACCTTTAAGGCGTGGGGGTGCTTCGAAACCCCCGTCCTCCGGGCATCCAACGGCACCTACAGGGCTGTTCTTGCCTTCATTGCCCCCCGAGTCATCTGACCCTGTCTCTCCGTCTCTGACACCTGATCTTGTCAATTCAGACGAATGACAACTCACTTTCAACCCTTAACAATGCTGTGAGGGAGGTGGGGGGACGCGTAGCTGGGGATTGCTCGAAGATTTGACTCATTCGCTTCTTCGGAGAAGCACTATGAAGATAACCAACTGCTTGATGCTCACAACACTATCTGGTGGGCTCAGCAAGATGGACTCGCTTTTGCAAACTCATCTCACCAGTGGGGACTAACCATCTTTTTCACCTCTAACTAGTTAGTCAAGACGAAGAGCTTAGACCAAGCCTACACAGCTGTTCTTGCCCGTATCTGGTGGACTCGAGAATGGCGCCAAAGCGGATTCCTACGGATATACTCTTAATACTCCTATCAATCGTGGGTATCTCAGTCTACTAGAAACTGCGTTCCTGTTTTTGTTTGGGAATTCTAGGAATTCAGATCCTGTTCTAGCCGCCGGCAAGATGCTACGTCTCCGACAACACTATCATGTTTGACAACAAGGTCTTGCACATGAGATCAACCGAATATATTGTCTTCTACATTGACAGCCCAGCTTTCGAGCGAGACTTCCTCGGCCCAAGCCAAAGTCCCGTCTTATATACCAACATATAGTTCCAACCAGCCAAGAACATTCTGATCGTCAAGATGAAAGAACCTTCTGCAACAATTTCTTCTTTGGTCGCGAGCCGTTCTTTCAACAGTCCGACCAGTTTAACTGGACGCCATCATCATCATCATCATGTAGTTAGTAACCGCAACGCGAGTCATGGCTCCCCACCCTGAGTCGCGAAAAATAGCATGAAGAAGAGTCTTGACTAGACGCATTTTATTCGAAACTTGCTTCCGATGTATTGCTCGGAGACGGGTTTCTACTATACAAAAAAGCACCGGCCTTTGGTGAAATACACCATCCTTAAGCTACCGCGTTCCGCGCCTGTAGCTGAATCTCTACAAAATTTACGATAGCATGCTAATCAGTTAACCTATAGTTGGCACGTTTCAGGGAAATCAATCTGACGCGATAATCGATATGGTCCACACGAATGGCTTTGCTTTATAGCATGCTACCAACACCGGGTTTCCAAACCCGAATTCAAGGAGGGAAAAGGATCAAAAACAGAGTGAACCACCTATGAGCACAAATCATGCGTCACAATCTCTGTCTCATTGCTAACTGCAATCTGGATCGAGAGTGCTCATCGGAGAGATCGTCGTGTTATCTTACCACTTTCTCTTTCTTCATTTCCATCGAGGATGAATGCTACTCACAATTAACTTCAGCTTCCTCCATCATGTCGTTACATATGGAGAAAACAAGCGTCCAGTCAAGGCCAACGCACAAGGAACAAAGAGACCAGCTGCGAGAACAAAAGCTCGGTTGGGAATAACGCCTTGGGGATTAAGCATATAGCCCAGCGCCCCGGGCAATTTCATTCGCGCTGGTGGTGATAGCTGTGTCGATGGAGCAGATTCCATCATTGATGTGTCCAAGGTCAATATTCAATGGTTCTGGTTGCGAATGAGACACATTTTGCATTCGTTTGTTGGGTAATTGGGCCCGTAAGGGACATCTCGGAAAGAATAACCCCTCAAATGGTAGTGTGCCTACAAGATGTTCAAGATACCACTCATATCAAACTCGTGGGCGAATTGGAAGTCCCATGGGTTCAAGACCAGCCGATAGGCACGATCACAGGCTGATACACAGAGGGGATCCAAGTCATTCCCGTACGTCTGGTTGCGAGAACAGCTTTTTTGTTTGGAGTTGGGTTATTCCTGTTCGCCGCATTCCCATTCCTTTCTTTGCCTCTATTCAAAATGTCCTCGCTGGGCTTCTTTTTTCATAGCCTTTCATAAACAGAGGTTGTGTTTTCCCGGCCAATTTTTCAGCCAAAACCTTCAGCTTGCCCACAGAAAAGAAAAGCGCCGTCATCCTCTCTCTGGGGCAATGAAAGGTCTTGACAATGCTTGAGGCTGGAGCGTGGGATGATGACAGCAAGAACCAAGTGGTTCCGAAATCCTCCCCTCACCAGAACTATGTAGGCAACCCAATGACAAAACAAGCAACGTTATATTTGACTAACTTTATCCAGGGAAAGAGATGACCGTGATGCGTTGTGCTACCGGTCACCACACCATTAAGCCAATGTAAGTTTTGATCTTAACCTCCTCCTCCTATAGATATCCTTATGTTGGAACTCAACCCTGAGCATTCAAGCCGAGAGAATATGACGGATATAAGCCGGTGTCTTGGGAGGTCAGTCAGGTGGGCTCAGGCAGGAAGACCAGACTACGGAATTTGATATGATCAAAAAGAGCCAGGTACCTTCATAGTTGTCGTTGTGGAAGCTAACAGTTTGTAATTATCATGGGTATGGTGTATGGTACTCGATCCTATGTTCATAGATCCAAACACTTGACAATCACCTTCTCACCAGGCATTGAGATATGCGGCTGTGAAATCAACCTAGCACCACTGTAGGCCGTATACATTGATAAGAGTGAATCTATCTTTATGATTTTAAGCTAACTCGTGTGTGCAATCTTCATCTTCATTCTATGTAAAAATTTCAGGATTGATTGAGGTATAGATGTACTCGATAACCATTGACATTTCAAGAAAAAAGGAACAACCTGAATATTCAGTAACTTGATAGACAAGTACCAGAAACAATATGGATAAAATAATACTATATCCATGCCGGTGCAGTAAAATGAGTATTAAGTCCGGTCAATATGAATGGTATTTCTATCATGCAGTGCTTTTACGCTTTTATATCAGGCGACCGGATGACGCCAGGATCAAAACAAACAGGAAAAAAGCAAATCAGGATTCCTGGAAGATCCTTTTGCACCACACCAAAATAGTGGGCTATGAAGAGCCTAAAGAACAGTGAAGATATCGACGACAAAAAAAAATAGACAAGGCGCAAGCAGAGACGCCTGTCACAAAAACAGAGGGATATCATTAAGATTCAAAGAATCTAGACATGTCGCAAAACAAAAGTTTGACACAGATAAATAGAACTGGTAAGAAAGGGGAAAAAAAAAAAAACAAAACCATAAGACTCGTATACTCGATAAGTCGTCAGGGAGGAAACCATTCCCTCCACCAATATGTAAAACCAAGCCATTCACTCGTCTTTCAGACTTCCGACCAAATTCCGTAGCACGTCCATGATGACGGCTTCGTCTTTTGGTTCGCCGCCTGGGAAGGAGCTTTCTGGCGCATCGCCCAACACGCGTGCGCGCGCACTCCGCAGAACTTCCCGGATGTAGTTCTTGTCCTCGTAATCTTCCATGAGAACAGCTTCAAAGTCATCGATTGCCTTGTTTGCTCGATCAATGAACGAGGATGACTCTTGTGGCCCTGGTGCAGAGTTTTGCTGGACAGGGTGTTGCTGCTGCTGATGATGAGAGTGGGCCGGGAGGCCTGGAGGCGGATGATGCTGGTGCGGGTGCTGCTGGTGTTGCTGGTGCTGTTGGTGCTGCTGTTGGTGCTGCTGATGCTGTTGGTGCTGATGCTGTGGCTGGTGTTGGTGGCGAGACAGCGGATGTTGCTGCTGAGGAGGATGCGACAGTGGCTGCGACTGGGTTTGGACCGGTGGCTGATGCTGCTGATGCTGGTGCTGGTGTTGGAACTGTGCTCCACCAGATGGGGGATAGGCCCGAGGCTGCGGGTTGTTGTGAGGAGGTTGAGATGATGGCGGCTTTTGTTGTGCGTAAGGGGAATGATGCTGAGGTGGTCCATGAGGAGGTCGTGGAGTCTGCAACTGTTGCTGCTGGCCGGCTTGCGGAGCAGGGGCGGATGCGTAGGGCGAAGTGTAGGTTGAAGGGATGGTCGCCGCGAACGCAGCTGGGAGGTTGTTGCGGAGCTGACTGGGAATAGGGAAGGATGCAGCTGGATTGATGGGTGGTACCGGTACTGATGCTGGTGTCGGTGCTGGTGCCGACGCCGGTGGCGGTGCCGTCTGTACTGGTGGGGGTGCCTGTGTAGGTGCGGGTGCCGCCGCGGGCATAGGAGCCGGAGTAGGTGTTGGCGCCGGCGACGGGATAGGGACAGAGACAGGAGCAGGTGCGGGCGCTGGCGGGGGTACCGGTGCCGGTGCCGGTGCCGGTGTCACAGTCTGAGGTGGGGGCGGAGCAGGAGCAGGAGCTTGAACCGGGGGAGCAGGAGGAGGAGCGGGGGGTGTAGGCGCAGGGGCCTTCGATGGAGGTGGGTAGGGACTGGAATGTGGTGGTCCCCCCACATTAACAGATGCCGGGAAAGGAGCAGGCGGTATGGAAGGGAATTGGAAATGCTGTGGCGGATTTGGCACCGGCGGTGGGCCCTGAGGTGGTGGTGGTGGTGGTGCGTAAGAGTGAGACATAGGCATGTACTGCTGGGGAGCAGGCGTAGGAGGATGGGACACCTGCGGTGGCGGCGAAGGGCGTCGTTTCTTTTCCTTCTCAACCGACGCGCCAGGAATAAGTTGCCATGACCAACCCTTGCCATCTCGCTCTGCGTGCATGAACAAATGACCGTTGCCGTTCAGGTTGTGCCGTACACTGGATGTCCAGCCCTCAGTCTCACACTTGAAGCGGAAGTAGGGGTACTTCAGTTTCAGCGCACGGTAGATCTGCTTCAACGTCATTGGCGTGCCGGCTTCCGTCAAAGCATCAAAGATGAGAACGGCGTAATTGTACGGGGGCTTTGCCAGATCCTCGGCATTGTAAGCAGACTCCGGAGGATAGTTAGGAGACGGTGACCGTGACGGTTTGCGTTTTTTGACCGGTGGGGGTTTGACGTATTCTTGCGGTGGCTCTGCAGACATTTGTCCCCCTTCTGTTGAGGGAAGGGGAGAATCCATTGGGGTCCCATCCGGCTTCTTTCTCTTGGTGTACTTCCGCTTCTCGGACGGTTTTGGCGACTCGGGAACGACAGATTCTTTGGCAACTGTCTTCCCAGCCTTGGGTATCTTAGGTGGAGGTGGCGTGATACCTCCGTTGGCCTCGCGCTTGGCGGCGTTTTTCTGCTCCCGGGCAAGCTCAGCTCGCTCGCGCTTGGACATGATCCCATCCTTGGGAGGACGTCCTGGTCCGCGGCGGCGGGCCGGCTGTGAATCATTATCTCCAGGCTCGATAGAATCCATCGCTTGAGACGATTTAGAATCCTTAGTCTTGAGGATGATCTTCTTTGAAGGTTCCCTGCTCTCGCCGCTGTCGCTTCCAAGCCTCTCGGATTCATCGATATCATCATCCATCTCGATCGAAGCACGGGCATCTTTCTCTTCTTCCTCTTCACGCTTTTCTGTCATCTTTTCTTCCATCCGGTCGGCTCCAGTTTCGCCAATGGGAACATCTGGTAGCAAAAACCGGATGCGCACGCCTCCAATTTGGATGTAGTCGCCGCTGTGTAACGGGCGAACCTGCCCTGGTGATAGCCAATCAGCTCCAATAAATGCTCCATTGCGTCCCATTACTTCCATTTCAAACAAATTACGATCAAAGTTGTATGAGATTCGGACATGCCTTCGAGAAATCCCTCGGTGGCCTGCGGCACTGCCGTCAACGGTCGTTGGGGGGTGAATTGGGATGGTGGGACAAGAATCAGGGGATGGGAGCAAAGCCAGCGCATCAACGGGCTTTGCATCTCCGTTTCCATCTTGCAAAGATTGCATGGCGAGCGCATTGTAGTCGGTTGTGGATTGTAGTTGGGCCGGGTTAGCATGCAATGGTATAACAGCATCGTCAAAGGAGGATTTTGATGACCGCCGGCTCATGTTCATATTGTTCGGAAGATGAGGGGGTATATCTGGATCAAAGCCCATAATACCTCCCCGATCACTGACAACACTGCCCATCATGGCAGCGCTTTCCTCCCGCTTCATGCGGTTGGGGGTGTGAGATGTGTTTCCTCCACTTGAACTCTTCGCCCGAGTGCTGCGCACGGCCTGCCGGTACTGGAACTCTCGGTGGTGGGCGGCGCGGGCGGCGCGCACGTCTCGTCCTAGGATGAATGAATAGGTATTGACGTAAAAATGCCCATCATCAAACTCCAACTTGGCAAATGCTTGGATCTTAGGTTCAGATCCAGCAATTGAAGCTGCCATATCTTGATATCCCAGTGCTGACAGATCGGCATTTTGCGAAAGGAAGGCGGCTGTGAGCAGTTCGTTTTGCTGGAGAGCTTCAAACGCATTTTTGGGAGCGGCGGAAAAATCCAAGGCTGGAAGGAGCGAGGGCTGCTCGTTGTTCAATTTCGGGTTCATTGGGTCGGACAAGGTATTCATGGCATCGGACGAATTGAATCCTGTATGGCTCATATCGTGGTGTGCAGAATTTGTTCCCATGAGCTCGTCACCTAAAGCTTTCCCATTCAGTAGGTCCTGAATCTCGCGAGATATCGAGGCGGTGTCTTGGTGTAAGCTCGGGTCAATGGACGTGGGGTTCTGTGCAGACATGTCAAACGACTGTGAGATTGAGTCGTCCATCTTAATATCCATGTGAATATCCTGATCCTCGTCCTGTTGTGCAGGTTGTATCGTAGTTGGGGTAGTGTTGGCCGCAGGTTGATTACCGAGGAGCTGCGCTAGAAGCGCACTTGCGGCGCTTTGCGTATTTGCATCTTGTTGGTGTTGCGCAGCTGAAAAATCATTGTTGTCCGAGCATTCAGATTTGATTGCGACGTCCGGGGCGGGCATCCCGTTGGGAGTTGACGGGGCAGAATTATTCTGCATGTCGCGGATTGCGGAGTCGTCTCGAGGATTGGAAGGGGTTGTGGTGTTTGGTGAGCAGCCATAGTCATACAGTGGGCTATCGGAGCCTGGGTCAGGCGGTCGATGGCCCACGGCTGGCGCAGTCATGGTCTGCGACGACATGACAGGCTGGTGCTGGGGAAGGGAGAGGAATGAAGTTCCAGAAGGGAAGTTCTCAACTTGGACCCGGGCGGTGAGCGCTGGCCAAGTTGGTCGCTGCAGATGGCCGTAGTCACCGCTGAGGCATGTTTTTTTTGGGGGAGGGATTCTTGTTTTTCTCTAGTTCTCAGGTTTGCGATTTGACTTGACAGACATGCTAGAATTGTTTACGGTTGGAGAAACGTTGGAAAGGAAAAGCGCTGACGATCCTCTTTCGGGACAAATTTTCTTTCCCGCCCCGCTCAAATCCATATTCTCTCCGACCTGATCCACCTGTATGGACTGGTTCCTCACCGATTTTGTTGATCAAAAGAGCCTAGATCTATATGCCGAATGTGCCAGTGGGCTATACTTGTATACAATTGGCCTCCTTTTATTCCTATAACCTCATATTGCCTCTGTTTATTGTCTAGAGTGGAGTCGACCCCTCTGGTATTCAGTTATTCAGTTTACCTCTTATGTTGAGATGAGGGGAAATCAAGACAGTACTTTGGGCAAATACAATTCCTATCAGGGCCATGTATATCATATGTAAGGGGTGTAAGATATATAATGCTACATATTCTGGGGAAGCAGAGTATATATATAGAAACCAATTAGCTCTCTACAATATACAGGTAGTATACCCAGGGCAATGGGATCTTATCGCGATAAATAGGCCACCCTCTAGACCCTTTCCCTCTACCCTTACCTATAACTACCTCCACCCTCACCTACATACTCATCACTCACCACAAAAAAACCAAAATGGCCAAATTCAAAAAACCCGACCCAAAAGTCCAACCAAAACCACAATCAAAAACAACCCCAAACTGGCCACCCCTCCGCCCCCTCCTCCCCGCTGCCGATCTAACCCTGACCCCCCTCCTCACCGACCAAATCTACCTAATCCGCAATTTCCTCCCAAGCACCCTATGCAAAACCTATACCTCATTTCTCGCCTCACTCCCCTTGACAACAACACCTGGAACCCCCAAGAAAGATGAAGCCTTACGCGTCAACGACCGGTTCCAGATCGACGATGCGCGGTTTGCGGAGATGCTATGGAGCACGACGGCGCTGAAAGAGCTTGTCACAACGCGCTTTGAAGAAGACGAGTACGGGTACCAGGACGACACCGACGATGATGGTACTAGCACTAATTCTCCCCTCGCTGAGCGCGCACGTCAACTCTGGGGCGGGGATCCGTTGGGGTTGAATCCTAACATTCGTATTTATCGATACTCGGCAGGACAGTTCTTTGGACAACATTGTAAGAAGCTCTGAGCATTTCCTTACAAGCAAAGGTAATCTAACGCAATCGCAGACGACGATGCTAATAACATAACCCTCCCTCCGCCGAACTCGCGCTCGAAAGCAACACCCGCACGCACGACATGGACTCTCCTGGTCTACCTGACGTCTTGTACAGGTGGTGAAACAGTCTTCTATCCTGAGCCGACGCGCGCGAACCGTAATCCGGAGCCGATAGCTGTTGCGCCGGAGGTTGGGATGGCGCTGTTGCATCGACATGGAGATCATTGTATGCTGCATGAGGGGGTTGAGGTTACTGGGGGGGAGAAGTGGGTTTTGAGGAGTGATTTAGTTGTTCCGAGGTGATATGTGATATATGGTGATTGCATTTGGGGTAGTATTTTGGGGTATATGGAATATAGCATAATCGTAGTGGGCGGGTTCCTACGCGACTTCCGACTTGGAGTTTAGGTATATAGACATGTTTAGGTATATAGACATGCATATGGGAATTTGAATTTCGGTTGGGAACAAATTCTAATTATTCTGCTGGATCATACCTAAGTATTGGAGGTTCCGAGTGAATAGCACAGTAGCAAAAGGACAATATGAACAAGGACGACAGTAGGCCCCTGTCACAGATAGCACGCATAAAAGAGACAGTTGTAAATACAAGTCAGATGGTCGTAAGGAGTGGAAAGTTTGCTAGGAAAGAAATGGGAGACAAATAATAAACATGAAAAAAAAAGTTAAGATCATCAGGTATTGGGATAGGTAGTAGGTGAGTTTTGGAAACTCAACAAAGTGACAGATGACAGAGCTGGATCTCGCCAAATGAAGAGTCTAGTTTCCCTCAAAAACCCCCAGATTCAATTTCATTGTATCATATCACATTGGTTTGGAGACAGGAGAGTTTTTCCCATCCAATTCATACTCGGCCCCTCTCATCATCCCTTCCACGGGACCGAGAAGTCGCTTGAATCCATCCCGGCCCAAGCGTGCCACCTTCACATCCGTCTTGGTGGTGATGCTCGCCTGGCGTGGTTTGTCGTCCAGCAAGGCAAGCTCGCCAAAGTAATCACCCCGGCGATATTTCTTGACGGGTCCGGACACACCATTCTTGGTAGCCTCGGCTTCGCCCGACTCCAAAAGATAGAAAGCATCTCCTGGATCGCCTTCGTGGATGATAGTGGAATTGGCCGGGTACTTGATGGTGTCCAAAGCATCGGCAATCTTTGAGCGCTCGTAGGGCTTGAGAGAAGACAGCAGCGGGACTTCCTCCAGGAAAGCCTCGTACATGCGACGGCGTTGGAATGCCGAGTCCATCAGGATGCGGCGGAAAGTGATGCGGTCGAGGGCCCACAAGGTGCTTTTTGGCTCGGTGGAGATCACTGTCGCCGCACGTGGGGCGTTGTACATCAAAGCCAGCTCGCCGAAAGATCCTCCGGGTCCAGTGCTGGCGACCTTGTTGCCCAAGCCATCCGGACCAGGCTGCACGGCACCGGAGGGGTGGATATAGACGTCAAAGTTTCCCTTCTCCACAATGTAGAAGTAATCACCCGCGTCACCTTGGGAGATGACCTTGATATCCTTTGCAGGGATGGGCTTCTCAACGAGAGCGTTGAGGACGGTCAAGAATTGATCATCGTCGAGGTGAGAGAAGAGGAAGTTGCTACTGACGGCACTCTTGAGCCGGGAGACCTGCTCTTCGGTCTTTGGGTGGTGAGGAGGTGACCAGCTCTCCGAGCCAGCTTCGGTGGGATTTAACGATTCCGCCGAAACAGATGTCCGACGACCTAACGCATAATTGCTAGGGAATCCTTGCTGTGCGGATCGTGCCGGGAGCGGGGCCAGCTCCCCCTCCTGTTCGCCCTCCTCCTCAGCACTCTCCTGGAAGGGACTCCGGCTGAACAGCGATCTTCCCGTTTGTTCTCCTCCCTCAGCAAATGCAGGACCTCCAAATAAAGCGGTACCCGGGGGTGAAGCACCCGAGTTCGACTGTCGAAAAGTCAGGTCGGTTGGTGACGTCACCTCGAACTCCTCGTCGGCAATTTTTTGGGCGCCAGCAGATTTGTCGCCAGCTCTGGTGTTTATGGCCGGGGTCAAACCCGGAACAGAATTTTGTGCCATGAGGGCGTTAGGGGAGGGGTGGAGTGCCAGATAGGCCGCAACGTCCGGCGTTGAAGCTTAGTGGGATAGACGGCGAAACAGAGATGATATCTGTGAATATTAGAAAGGAATGGCTTTAAGTAGAGAAATTGGGGAGATGGATAAGAGAAAGGTAAGAGAGACAAGGTAGGAAGGGTAGGGAAGAGGAAGCGGAGGGGCAGACAGTGGGGGATTATTGGTTGGAGTCTAATTGTAGGGGAATACTGCATGACCTCTCTTTTTTTCTCTCTCTTCCTCGGAAAGTATGCCAATGAAACATTTCAAAAAAAAAACGAAAAGCAAAGTGGGAAATTACCTGTATTAAAATGCCAAAGCTTTTAAAAAGAGTCAAATTGACAGGAAGTGAAATGGAGAAGAGGAAAATTGAGGGGTAGAAACACAAGTTGGTCTGAGCTTCGTCGATCATTCAAATTTCAGTATGGACTATATGAACAAATGATCGACGTCACTTGGAGGAAAAAAAAAACCAAAGCTTTAACCGTCTTCCAAATGTCTTCTAGAACTGAAATATTCGCCACTGAAGTGGCGGGAACTGGTCTCTGTAACCATTTCCAGCCCGGGATATGTCATGGACTTTACCGTTTTCGAATGTCACCTTCGAATTTATCTCAATCTTTAAAAACTACAGATTTTCCATATTTAACCCTAGGGAACGTTCTATACTTATATCTTGTATATAACGGCTACATAAAGTATATAGGAAGCACTTGCTATATAATCCTAAGCTCCGTGGCGTCATATCAAAAGGCAAGTCTAGAACGGGCGCATAGACCCTAACAGTGTCGCCCCCAGCCCCCTGTGATATAGATGCATATCCTGCCTATTCACAGAATTTATATAACGCTAAGTCCTCCTGGGTCAGGTACTGGTCTGTGTCACCCCCCACTGATTTAGCATTCTTTTTTTTTCCTTCTTCCTCTACCTCTGTTTTCACTTTTTCTCCAAATCAAATATGGGAACTTTTACATTTCAATGGTGAGTCAATCGGTCTCCTGTAGATCCTCGGCTCTCGAAATCCTCGTGGTACAATGCTAAGACGGTTACGTGCAGGCCTCACACTGCGAGCGAGGTGTTCGTTACAGGCACTTTCGATGATTGGGGTAAGACAGTGAAACTGGACCGGGTGGGCGACATCTTCACCAAGCAAGTTACTATTTCTCCTGTACAAAAAGTTCACTACAAGGTATGCCCTTGAAATTTTTATATTTTTTTTCTCTTCCCCTCCCTTTGCCCTATTTTGTTTTTCTCTTGGATGGCGGTGAGCCTTAAGGCAACAGGCCATTTACCACTGACGTCATCTGTCTGTGCCGCTCTTCTTTATATAAAGACACTTCCCGGGATCGCCCCCCTAAGGTTCCAAGATTACATTTGTTTCTCTTGCTGACTGAAAAAAAAAAATAAGTTCGTTGTCGACGGTATTTGGACTACAAACCCCGACGCACGCGAAGAAGAAGACGGACATAACAACGTCAACAACGTGCTACTACCAGAAGAGATCAATACCGACTCCGCCCCCACTATGTCCGGCGTGACCCCTGATTCTACAACCGCGGCTCTTGCTGCTAATGTTCCCAAGGAGCCCAATGGGGATCTACCTGGCACCTTCCCAGAGACTCCGGGACTGGAATCCGAACCGACCTTGTCCGTGGATCCCATCCCAGCGTCGGAGGGTTATGGCAACCCCGTCAGCCTAAACCCGGGCGAGAAAGTCCCTCACCCCAGCACCCTCCACAACAACACCGTTGACTCGACGGTCACTCTGGACAAAGAGTCATATGAGAAGGGCCAAACTCTCCCTATTGACGGGCTCCAAAATACCGCTGATACGGGCGCTTCCCCATATACCCTCCCTCCAATCACAAACAACATGATTCCTGAATCCAGTCTTCCGATCGGTGGACCTGCACAACGCGCCGCCAGTGAGGCCGAGCCGATTTATACTGGAGCTCCGGTGCAGCAGGCAGCGTTGACCGATCCAGGATACAACATCCAGTCCGTTGGCCCCAACTCGACCACGGCCGCGCTGGCTGCTGCCGTACCGCTAGAGCCCAAGGGCAAGGAGACCAACGGCGACAAGCCTGTCGACAAGGTCCCGCAGGTGGTGAAGGACTCGTTGGCCGAGGCCCACAAAGACCCGGAGGCTGCTGCATACCAGAAAGCAATCGACGAGAAGAAGGCCATCGAAGAGGAACTGCAAAAGAAAGTTCAGGTTGAAGAGTCCGCGGGTACTCCGGCGCCTACCGTCACTGCGGCCACCCAGGCCGTCGCGCCCCACCTCGCTGTTGCTGGTGGGATAGATTCGGCAGATGTGTCGCCGCTTTCGACTCCCCCACCCGGCCGCACTTTTGCTGCCGATGCCCCAACTTCGGCGCCCACCGAGTCCAGTGGGCCGACTGTCACAACTGGCCCTGAGACTACTTCTACTGCTGAAACCTCGATTCCCAAGGCTGAACCCGCAGGTCCCACTGTGACGACTGGGGTTGAGTCTGCTCCGGCACCTGCTACTTCGACCGCAGAGCCCGCCGGTCCCACCGTGACGACTGGAGTTGAGTCTTCCCAGGCGCCTGCTACTTCAACCGCAAAGCCCGCAGAACAGTCTTCCAAACAGTCCCACAGCACTGAAGGTGCTTCTTCTAATGGCGATAAGAAGAAGAAGCACCGCATGAGCAGCTTTTTCAGCAAGCTCAAGGAGAAGCTTAAGTAAACTCGGAAATATCAAATTTCTTGGAATATGCTTGATTCCAGTCATTCTGGGTGGCATAGTCTTGGCTGTCCGAGCCAACCGATATCCCCCATGCTTTTTCTTGATGCCTCGCGTTCTTTGTTTCTGGATACCTCTCCTGCCCTGATTTACTGCGTTGTATTCCTGCAAGCCGCTTTTTTTTTTTTGTTTATGCTTCGGTTAGTAATTAATCGTCTAATGGAACTACCTTGCTTTATGTATACGTTATGGCCTGAGCCAAAATCTGGGCCGAAGTCGGACCCGAAGCCGTAGCATACAGTACAGAACTCGGAGTATAAGCATGTTCTACACGAAATATGAGAAGAAAAGATCAAAGATCAAAGATTCAATGTAAGAATCTTAAGAATGTAAGAATGTAAGAAATCCAAGACATCTATAAGCCTAGTGGGGAGCCCTGGAGAAAGTCATTTCCTAAGTCCGCTCTTTCTCCACTTCAACCTTTCCCCGACTTTGGGGGAACCCTCTTTTCCCTTTTCCCCCTTCTCTTGCACTGATTTTGGGGTCTCTTCACTGCAAATATGGCTACCCCCACATTGTCCGGTATGATCGACCCGACCAAGCAAGCCGAATACCCAATCGTACTGGGGGAAAGGCTTGCTCGAAACCCAAACACGAGCCGACTGATCAACGTCAACTACAACCACAAATCCAAGTCCGCCACCTCCCAACAACGTTCGGTCATTACACACTCCCGTTCCTCTGACCTCTATGACCTCGCCGTTACCGATAAGGCCCCAAACGCCGAACAAACATTGACCTATTCATACAAAGGCAGCGAGGACCCATCGAGTGAGCGAAGCCTGGTTCTGATCTTCGACCCGGAGCGGAAAGTCTTTGTTCTGGAGCCGGTCTCGACAACTTTAAACTTTAATCTACGGTCGGCTCCAGGAAAGACGGAAAAACAGGTCTGCGAGCAATACGAACAACTACAAATCAAAGAAGAGGATGAATCAGCCTCGGGAGAAGACCGACACGGAGGGAGCACCAGTGAGGACGAGGGCCCGGCTGATGATAGCAATCCTTACGACTTCCGACATTTCCTTCCGAAGAATCGCCGAGAGGCTGACAAGCCAACCTCAGGCCACAGCACCCCGGAACTCGCCACCAGCAGGGCCAACACACCATTGATGCCAGCCACCAAACCCGCACCCAGACCTGCACCTAGACCTGCACCTCGACCCACAACACAAGCAAACCCCCTGCGACAGAAGAAACCGCCAGCAAAAGCACCAGTCAAAGCACACCCGCCCGCGAAGCCAAGCGAGCCTGTCAGCTATCCCGACCCACCTGAGCATGAGGACTCTCGCTCGTCGCCGTCCGATGCAGGCACGGGATCACAACAGACTGGGCAGTCTCCTAGCTCGAACATCATTGTTGACGGAGATCTCATTATTGATATGGGATCTCCACCTCCATCGCGCCCATTCGTCGTGAACCGGGCTTACTTCTCATCCAATAACACCCCAGCCGATGATGATGGGGATGAAGACATTGGGGAGTTTAGTTTACCCTCCCCGGTCGGTAATACAGCTCTACCTACTTCCTCGGCACGTACAGGCACGGCTGCCCAAGAGGATGAAATGGAAGATGATGATGCCTTGGCGGCGGAGATGGAAGCTGCCTTTGAACAAAGTGCTCGTGAAGAGGAAGCTCGGAGCCACCAGTACACCCAAACCACGACCAGGCAATACGTTCCCAGTGATGATGAGAGCGAGGTCAGTGAGGAGGAGTAAATGCCTGTTTGACTTTTTTGTCTATTGCATCTATCAGCGTGGCGCCAGGATGGACTTTGATTCCAAAGTACTAGATACCAATTGTAATTGTTTATAGGGACTGTTCCAAGTATAATTGCATATTAATGAGCAATGGAATTTAAATGTGAGTCTTTTGAACTTGTATTTCTTCCCTCAATAGATATAAATAATATAATATAATGCTGCTGCTCATTGTACTCTGTAACTAACACATCTCTTAACTAGTTACATTGCGGATAAATAGTTCCGCTCGGAAAAGCTATTGTTCCGATTAAAAGCTTCCCTTGTCGGCTTGCGTCAATAACGGAGATCATAACCGCCTTGCAGGTTATCTGATATTGCTCGATATTTAGGCAGCGCTCTGTTGTTTATATTGCTTATCTCTGAATTCCTTCTCTCCAATTCTCCGAGCATCTCCCGTGCACTACCATCTCCGCGATGCGATAGAAAGCTCCGCCATGCTAGATTGGGCTTGATGACTGTGACGATAACGATTATTGTTAATCTCGCGCGACCTATTCCTCATCAGGCGCGCCGCATGCGCTTCAACCCTGTCGCCATTGTGTGAACCCCTCGTCGAACTCATTCATCTTCCCCCTCTTCACTTCGCACACCCATGGCTTCCTCAGCACCGCCGAAGCGACGAATTCCCGGCCTACCGAATCCGGTGTTGGAAGCAGAGCAGCAAAAATGGCTATTCACCGAGGAAGAATTCGACCGCACGCCATCGCGCATTGATAAGATCGAACGCGGGAAAGAGGACTACATCAGGCACCGTGCAGTCGAGTTCATCTGGCAAGTGAGCGTGATGTTGAAGATGCCCCCGCAGACCTCAATGACCGCCACGGTGTACATGCACCGCTTCCTCATGCGATATTCGTTGATGGGCCAATATCCAGAGATGGGGTCGGACCTGATGCATCCCAAGGTGATCGCCGCGGTGGCCCTGTTCGTCGCGTTCAAGGTGGATGAGGCCATGCGCCGCATGAAAGACTTCGTCATTGCATGCTGCCGCGTCGCCATGAAGCAGCCGAACCTGATTGTCGATGAGCAGTCCAAGGATTACTGGAAATGGCGAGACCTGATCCTGCAGAACGAGAGCGTCATGCTTGAATACCTCTGCTTTGACCTACAGGTCGAGTCCCCCTACCGCATCCTCTGGGACTACTCTGTCTTCTTAGGCGTCGGCGACAACAGAGCTCTACGACACTCAACCTATTCCTTCCTCAACGACTCAACCTATACAGTCCTCTGCCTCCAATTCCCACCCCGTGTCATCGCTGCCGCAGCCCTATACGCCGCAGCCCGCCACTGCAAAGTCGCCTTCCCCGACGATGCCGAAGGCCGACCCTGGTGGGAGCAGATCGACGTCCGCCTCGACGACCTCATCCGCGCCTGCACCTTAATCGTCAAGATATACGAGCGCGTCCAACAAAGTCTCAGCAAGGGCTACCCTGAATTCGCAATTACAGACTCAACCTCCCACCCCAACGACCCAACCCGCATCTTCGACACCGATCCCACAAAATCAGCCTCAGAGCAACAATCCACCTCCACTCCTCCAACCCTCACCGTCACCTCAGACACGGCACCAAATGGCCGCAAACGCTCACGCGAGCCCGAACCTCGCCCCAACACACAACCCCCATCCTTCCCACAAAACAAATCTCCTTCAACAGCCCTCAACGGGAACGGCAACCGCGAACGATCACCAAAACGCCAGCGCACCATAACCCCCTCCCACGAAGCAATCCCCGACCAAAAAACAAACCCCCCAGCCCCCTCCCGCCCGCGCGTCCCCGCAGCCGCATTATCCCAAACAAAAGCCACGCCGCAATTCAACTCCCTATCAATCGCGGAGAAGTCGACACCTGGATCTAACACACAACCTACAAAGGAAGAGTCTGCCGAAGAAGGCGAACTCCAGGAAAAACAGCAACACGTCGTTCCAGTCGCGCATCCTCCGAATCCTGATCAACCGTCTACGGATGTGGATTATCGGAGTAAATTAAACTCCCATCGAGAAGAAGGCGAGGCTGATGATGGTGGTGCTGGAAGTGAAGAAGGCGAGATCTAGCTGAGATCTATATTAGGTTTATTAAGTCGCTGTTGTGAAAGTTCGGCCTCGGAGAATTGAGAGAGATACTATTTATGATTAGGAATGAAATTCACAAATAATGAAATTTCTCTTTTTTCTTGCTTATTTACCAACTTCGTTATACTTTCGTCCTGTGTACTGATTTATCTAGGCTGTAGAAGTACTTTTATGAGTAGTACCAATGTCAAAAATGTAAAATTTCAAACCCCAGTCTTCCAGGTCCATGTCTAGGAGATGTGTATGTTTGTATATTTCCAAGGTTTACACCAAATAAATGAGAACTCCTAGATATGCGATGCGAAGTACCACTTTGTGTTCAGATGATACAATTTTCTAATTCTTCAGAACAGGACAGACAACTGGACGGAAAACCGATCCCAGCTAACACGGAGAATACATGCAATGCAATGTACGAGTAGATAGCCTGACAGAAACACGCCTTGATGCGAATATGTGCATTAGCTTCGTTCTCCGATTCATCTTCATCCGTATCTTCTCAATTCCATTCAAATCCCCACACCTCAGTCAATATCCAGCAGTCATAACCCCCAACCCATGATCCAGCAAGCTGCTCGAAGCAACATAACTAAATCCACCGAACGGATTACTACCAGCGCCAAGCTCGTCTCCATCCGCGCCCTTCCCAGCCGGGAAATCCTGTCCCTTTCCATAATACTCGTCAAAGCCTGCAGCAGTAACCGTCGGACTGAGCGGGAGATGAGTGAAATCAGCAGAGAAGTTCTCTGCGAGAGCGGGGTCCGTGACGACAGGCTGGATAGGGGGGTCGAGTTCGCGGCGCTCAAGGGAAGCCCAGTCGATTTTACGGAAGAAACGATGTTTCTTGATGATCTGCAGGTCCTTCTGCATGTGGTAGCCGAGACGTTTGGAGGGTTCTTTGCGGAGGAGACGGGTGAGGAGGTCTTTTGCGTCTGGTCCGAGGAAGTAGGGGAGCATGAGTTTTTGCTTGACGATCTTCTCTTGGAGCTTTGCGTGGTTATTTGCACGGAATGGGGGTGATCCAGTGAGGAGGTCGTAGCCCAGTGCGCCGAGGGACCACCAGTCGCATGCTTTGCCGTATGGCTTGCCTTGAATTACTTCTGGTGCCATGTACTCGATTGTGCCGAGGAGGGAGTTGCAGCGGTCGTCGTCGCTGAGGGCGATCTTGCTGAGGCCAAAGTCGGTTAGGAGGAGGTGGCCTTGTGCATCTAGGAGGCAATTCTCAGGTTTCAGGTCGCGGTAGAGAACGCCGACGTTCTGGTGAAGGTGGGCCAGTGCAAGTACCATCTCTGCCATGTAGAAGGCTGCTGCGTCTTCTTCGAACATGCGTTCCATGGCTAGGTGGGTGAAGAGTTCGCCGCCTTGCGCGTACTCCAGGATCAAGTAGAGTTTCTCGTGGTCTTGGAAGGCATAGAATAGCTTGACGACAAAGGGGTGGCGATTGACACTTTCCAGAATTGTGCGCTCTGTCTTGGTCTGCTCGACTAGCTTTTTGTGGACAGTGAGGGTAGCCTTCCGGAATTGTTTCTGGGCGTAGAGCTTGCCCGTGACGACGTGGCGCACCAGCAACACAGTTCCAAATGAGCCCTTTCCCAAACAGAGGATGGGCACAAAGTCCTCCGCTGTCATCTTGCGGCACAGTTGGCTGCGCAATTCCGAATTCATGCCTGGGACATCTGCGTTGCGATCGTCCAGTGTCTCTGGCTGCACTGCGTCGGAACTAACAAAGTCCTGATCCAGAGGGATTTCATAGCTGGTCAAGATCTCAGTCTGGTCACTATCGGAGTAAACACTCGGGGTCTGGGAGACAAGTCCGCTGGAACCATTTGTGTCGGACAAATTTAGGGTGTTAAGTTGAAGCTTCAATGCACTGACCCCATGACCTGTGGGCGTCTGTGGCATTGGGCTTGCACCACCCAGGGCAGTGGGAGGTCGAGAGGGTGCGCGAGAGCTCGCAGCGGAGAAGTCTGATTCCTCGTCGCCGGATGCCAGAGGAGTGAAACCGTGAACAGTTGCGCACGACGGCACGAATTGGTTCTTCTTCTTCTTCCGTCGCTGCTTCGGCAGCATGTTCTCGTTGATTGTCTGGTTGGTATACCCATTGAATTCCCTGGTTGTCTGCTCTGGGGGTGACATGGTGCCCATGTGTGCATTGGGGCGACGGTGATTGGTCGGGGTGTCAACAACGCTGTCGGCCTGCGGCGCGAACACATCCCCGACCGACAGGTCGTCGGCACTCGAGGAAGGCATTATGTCTTCGTTGTATCACCTATGATAGTTCCGCAACTGAAGCGAAACACCCCCGATTGATTTAGGTGAAATTGCCGGCGATAACCGCAGTGTCGACGGTTGACCGGTCGTAAAGAATGGTAGCAAGGTATTCAGAATACCTATCTAACAATCGCTGTTCACATAGAGACACCTGGTTAGCCTTATTCTCCTGGGCCTTGGATATGGACTGTAAAGAATGAATAGAGGGGTAGGTGAGGGTTTTCACGCCCCCACTAATTAAGCCAAGGTAAAAAACGTAAAAGAAATTGAAAAAAATAAAATAAAAATTGCAAATAAAACGCAGATCAAAGGGACGTACTTCAACTTGAGGAATCTATTGCATCAATAGACAGTTTTCCTTCAGTGCCCGAACTAGTCGAATAGACCAGCCTTGAATCTTTCGAGCAGTTTTACCGTCCGCCCTTCTTCAGGACGGACCCGGGACCCCTAGCCAAGTCACCTCGCGGGACGAGAAGTCGAAGGCCAAGGCGAAGGGAGACAGTGAGTCTGTCGACACGTTGGAAATATCAGGAGCAGGCGAGTCGAGATTCAGAACGGATGGATGATCAAGGTTGGCTGGGAAGCCAGTAAGCGAAATCAAAGCAAGCGATGACGAAGGTACAAATGGGCACATAGAGGATGAAGAGTTTAGCAAATAGAGATTATCAGTTCTTCCCCAGGAAGTGAAACAAAGAAAAGAGATTCTGCAGAAAATCGGATTTCAGGCGCAGATCCGGGGGCTGAGGTACTAGTCCCGATTTGGATTTCACGTGTCAGATGCTGACATTAACATGATCTTATTGATCCTATTGATCGGATTTACATTTGATATTCACATTTTATATATGATGATATTGTCTACATTATAGTCTTTTTTGGCATATTCCAATTGGTTCTACAGCCTCACACAGCCTCAATACTATACCAACTTGCAGATAGGCGTTAATCTGCATACTGCAGCCTCCTGTATAACATGCAACTCCTTGCGGCTCTTAGCGACTCTCAAAGAAAGCCTTAGAGCGAGTAATTTCCACACCAGAGCGCTGGACAAAAGCGAGGGCACTTGGCTTCTCCACCTTGACCGTCACACTCTCATTGCCAAAGTCCACAGTCACAATGCGAGCGATGAAAGTAGCCAAAGATTCCACAGACTTGAAATCAGTCTGATCAACCTTCTATAATATCAAACCAAGTCAGCAAAATCCCCAAAAATGTATACTAACAAAATCATCAAAAAAAAAAAAAAGATAAACACATACCTCGGCCACAGCCCGCGTCACAGCCTGATAAGTATCAACAACAGTAGACCCCCAAGCAAGCTGCCCAGGACCCTGGAACGTAAGACCAACAACGACAGCCTGTTTCTCAAGTCTCTCATGAGGATTCACTCCCAAAATAGCATAACACCTAATACCCTCAATCCGGAACTCCTCCTCCAAAACCACCAAACCCCTCGCCTCCCCAGCAGCCACCTCCTCCCCAAGCGCAATAACTCCCCGATACCTCAGCCCCTCATCAGCGCGTAACAAAGCCTTAGGCAAATGCAACAGAACCTCACACTCGCCATACGCCGCCGAGATAGGATTCGGCTGCTTCGCCGCAGTGATAGCAGACGTAGTCTCCAACAGACCCAATCCGGCATCCGCAACAACACCCGCTATCACGCGCGGGTCCTGGCCCAGTCCGCGACTCTGCATTTCCTCGCGACGCGTCCCGGATAGACTGATTAGTCTGTTGGATGGATGGGACGGGGAGGAGATGTTGTCGGCCATGTTGTCGGCCATGTTGCGGACGTCGGATTCTAGTCGGCGGAAGAGCTTGCCGTAGTCAAGGGTCAGAGAGACGTTGTCGGTTTCGGCGGCTGTGATTATGGAGGAGTAGGAGAGTTTCAGGGTTGCGGTGCATGGTTGGGATTTTCCCTGGCGGTGCCAGGCTTCTGGGGCGCAGGGGAGGGGGGAGCTCGATGTCACGGAGACGGACGCTGTCGAGGACATCGGGGCGGGGTGGGAGTTGGATTGATTGGGAGGTCATGATGTATTTTTGTTGTTAAGGGGTGGAGTTGGCTAATGCGACAATATTGAAGGGAAGAGGGGAGAGGTTTTTTTGGCGGGGCATCCGTGGACGGTTGTAGATCATGACGGTAGAACCCACACGGACATTTCCATTGTATATTTGTAGATGACTAAATAGAGAAGATGGTGGTCTCTTGTGGGAATATTGTATTTCTTTCAATAAGTGTTAGAATTGAAGTTTGCCAGGGATGATCACACTCCCAAAATATATATCTTGGTCCAACATATTGAATTTCAGAAATAAACCCAAGTTTTGTACTATCTTAATCCAACCATGTATTCCAGCAAGTCATGTCAGACAGCATAGGCTAACAGGGACTCGGGGATGTTACAGAAGAAACAAATCAAATAAAAGGATTAAGATTTTCAGATGCTAACACAAACACAATAGTCTAGGATGGACAAGAAAACCATAAGGCAATAACCGGTTAGCCTCCAGCCACCCTAACGCTACCAGGGAAGAAAGAAATGATTGAAAGCTCGCGCTGTCCAGTCGCCAGGAAGAAAGAAAAGGACCCGGCCGCGAGAACACGCCGGACGAAACCTCGGCAGGTGAAAAAAGATCATGAAACCATGAAATCAGTACGAGACGTTGCGGGTATTTGGCGAAGGTCAAAAAATGATGGCAGAACGGAAGAATATGCAGTAAATCCAATCAAGACCCGGCGCCATCTACCAGTAGCGAGGGCGGTCATAAGGCACATACTCGCCTCTCGGTGGAGAGCGAGGACGACCATAACCGCGAGCAGCTAGGTAGGGATCATCATAGTGGCGAGGAGGTGGAGGAGGTCGGGCCTCGTAAGGGTCTTCATAGGGACGACGTGGAGGCGGGTAGTCTTCCATCCGAGGGCGAGGGGGAGTCCGGCGGGCATAACCATCCCGTTCATAGTAGGGATCGCGGCGGATAGGAATCGGCGACCGCTCACGGTAGTGCTCCCGAGGACTGTAGCCACGTGGAGGGATCCGGCGGTCATACTCCTCCATGGTGCCAGGGTAGGGGCGACGAGGTGGGGAACGAGACCGGTATGGGTCACGAACGGGGCGTTCCTCAAAGTTCTGAATCTGGGATTTGGTGAGAGGGTGTTCCTCCAGTTCCGAGCTAGGATGGGCGCTTACATCGGCGACACATGATACAACGGAGCCCTTGAACTCTCGCTGGTCCAGTTTCTCCACGGCTGTCTTCAGGTCGTTGGCCGTTTCAAATTCCACAAACCTTGGTTAAATGTTAATTGGAAGGGTCTTTCGTGGAATACAGTGGTTCACCTACCCTCTGCCCTGTTCTCGGCCAGTCTCAGAGTACACCACATCCAGTCCAGACTGGCGGGCGAAGTCTTTCAGGTCCTATTTAATGCATGGTGAGTCCAGGTCCAGGAAAGGTAAGGTGTCCGGCAAATGTGGAGAGAAAAGGTAAGCACTCCATGTCCAGTCCGAGGAGGTGTATCCAGAATGGCCATCTTATATCGGCATCCAAAAGTCCCAGGAAAGGTTCCATGGGGTCTGACAAAACAAGGTGTGGTGAGTATGCAAGGATTAAGGAGCAGTTCTCAAATCTCGAGGTAGAAGAAAAAGCTATAGAAGCATTTCTCAGTTACCAGGAGAAGAGTGCTAATGGGTTAGTACTCCAGGATCCTTGGCTCAACCGATGGCCCTGAGAATAATGGACTGGAAGCATGTGTGGGCTGAGTAGAGAGGCGGGTTTGAGGAATCTACATCAGGAACTCCGGGAAGGAATGGATTTGGGCTGCTAACCTGCCAACTTGTTTCTGGAAGACCGGAAATCTGCATGCGGAACATAGTGCGACGTGGACGAGGGAGGGCATTGCGGTCTGGTGGTCCCGGGAAAGCCTCCTTGCGGCGCGGGCCGCGCGCGAACTGAACGGTGAGTCGCTCGCCTTTGAAGTCACTGCCGTCTGTGGTATTGATAAGCGAGAGGTAATCGGTGGAGAGGTCATGGGGTCATACGGAATGCTGCAGGAAAATAACGTTAGCAAGTCTGCGCGCAAATGAATGGTATATGAGGAGAAATTGTTCTTACCAGGCACAATATCTCTGGCATCCAACTGGTCGTCATATTCGATGAAACCGAACCCGTTCATCAACTTAATCTCCGTGATCTTACCGGAGCCATGGCTGCTGAAATGTTCCTCGATGTCGCTTTTGGTCACTGTAATAAATAAGATAAAGTAGGTTAGTGCATCCCTTCTCAAAAGATGATTCCAAAAAGCACCGGTTAGATGACTATCCGAGGTGGAAGCTGTTCTGGGTAGCTGAAGCTCCCCATTTGTTCACCCTGGGAAGGGTGGGCTGATGCGGGCTTTCCGGGCAACAACACGAGGGACCAGAGCACATGAGTCTCTGAGCGACCAGTGAAGCGAAGCGACCGGGTCATGCATGGTGGTGCGTGTGTTCTCCAAAAGTTAGGGAAGAGCGATCAGGTGCCATACCGTTGCGGGGAAGGTTCCCAAGATAAAGGCGGGTTGAGGAAACCTCAGTCATGGCTGGTCTGAAATAGGCGATTGATGGATAATGATAGAAAAAAGAGCTGGCGAAAGGAAGTCTTAGGAAATATGGAAGAGATCGAAAAGGCGGGAATGCAGAGAGATGTTATTAACTGCGTGCTGCAGGAAAGCGCGTAACGTGTAACCTGACAAACGATCCAGTCAGGGGGCCGATGTACTGCACTTTCGAACGAAATAGTCAAAACAGCCAAACGAGAAACGATACAGAGAGTGAGAGGGGAAGAAAAAGAGAGAAAGTACCTGGCGGTGGACTAGCAACTTTGGCCGCCTCACTTTTGATCCACGTGGGTCCACCTAAAAGAGAGGGGATAGTTGATACTTACCTAGGTAATATAAAACATCTATTCTGGTATTTACATTTATAGAATGTTCAAAACATACACGTACATGGATGTATACTATGTAGACTTGAAGTATGTATAGATATCAAAATCTACAGAAGCAAGGCTTATCCCTCGTGGAAACTCTCCACTGTCATTCCACGGTTCTGCCAACCCCATGGGGTCTTTTTTTGGTTGACCTATTTTGGGCATTTGTTGTATATATACATTCCCATTTTTCCATTATATCCATTAAAACTTCTATATCAAGTCATGATGTACTTGGGTCCCTCTCCACCTTGAGGTGTTTGCCAGTTAATGTCTTGTGTGGGAACCTTGATATCACAAGTCTTGCAGTGAATACAGCTAGTAAATGGGTTAGCTATATATCTCACGAGTCAGATGGAGGTACTTACTTTTGTGAGTTGATCTGGAATCGAACCCCGTGCTTTTTGCTAGGGTCCTCCACATATTCGTAGACGCCTGCAGGACAGAACCGGTTTTCAATACCCTTGTAAGCAGGCCATGCGAGGTCCGTGTGCTTGTCCCAGTCCTTCACCTGCAGGTGAACCGGTTGGTCTTCCTCGTGGTTGGTACCGGTCCGGCTGACACTGGTCAAGATATCGAAGCTGATCTCTCCGTCTGGCTTGGGGTAAACAATCTTTTCGTATTGAGAAGCAAGCTTGGTAGCCGCTGAGTCCGTGCCGTGGTGACTGAGCGTCCATGGCACTCGGCCCTTGAATAGGTAGGCCTCGATACCGGAGTAAAGAAGTCCACCGAAGAAGCCCAGTGGGGTGTTGAATGAGGGCCGGATGTTACGGACCTCGGAGAGCTCCTTCCAAATGGATGAATCCCGCAGAGATTTCTCGTAATCAAACAAGAAGACGGTTCCTTTATTGTCATCCTTAAGCGCCGAGAAGGCAGCCTCGGCGGCTAACATCCCTGATTTCATTGCGGTGTGGGTACCCTTGATTTTCGGAACGTTTAAAAAGCCAGCCGTGTCACCAATCAAGGCACCTCCGGGGAATGCGCACTTGGGGATCGATTGGAAACCACCCTCATTCAGTGCTCGGGCCCCGTAAGAAATACACTTTCCACCCTCGAGAACCTCCTTGAACATGGGGTGGTGTTTCATTTTTTGGAATTCTCCGTACGGCGAAAGCCATGGGTTAGGGTAGTCCAATCCTACAACCAGACCGATGCTCACCATGTTGTCTCCAAAGTGGTACATCCAGGCTCCACCATAGGTATCCCTGGGAAGAGGGTATCCCATCGAGTGAGTGATCTCGCCTGATCGGAACTTCTCGGGCTGAATCTCCCAGACTTCCTTAATTCCAAGACCATACGTCTGGGGCTGGCTGTTTCGTCGAAGATCGTACTTCTTCATCACCTGCTTGGTCAAGCTGCCGTGGCAGCCCTCAGCAAGAAGAGTGATGCGGGCATGGAACTCCATTCCTCTCTCAAATGTGTCCTTGGCCTTGCCATCCCGAGCAATTCCAAGGTCGTTGGTCGCAACACCCTTAACTGAGCCATCTGAGGCATAAACTATCTCGCTGGCTGCGAACCCAGGGTACACCTCCACACCAACCTCTTCCGCACGCTCTCCCAGCCACTTGGTCAGCTCATTCAGACTGACAATGTAGTTCCCCTCGTTGTGCATCTGTGGCGGGGTGGGGAGCGGGTATGAGCCATTCTTTGTCAGGAACCGCATCTTATCACCCTTGGCGGGGGTCGCACCCTCAAAGCGTGAGGGATTGTCCTCGGACAGCCAGTCGGGGAGCAGCTCATTGAGGGCGGTTGGTTGCAAAACGTTTCCGGAGACAATATGGGCGCCCAATTCACCAGCCTTCTCTAGTAGAATAACCCGGAACTCTTCGTTGCCTGCCTCGTTGGCGAGTTGCTTCAAGCGAATTGCGGCGGCGAGACCGGCGGGACCTGCAGTAAACCAAAGCTTAGTTAGGCTGCTTTGGGGGAGAACCAATCCGGCGCAAAGCACGTACCACCGCCAACAATGCACACATCCACGTCATCTGACTCCCGATCCAATGTGCGAGGATCGAAGTTGCCATCCTCGTCGGTAAAACGCTTTGATAGCGACTGCGAAAAGGCTCGTGTCTGGGTTGGTGCGGTGAATAGTGCCGTTCGCCGAGCTAAAGGTCGACTGGAAGCTGTGAAAGGACTGGCGGAGTGGCGGGCTGGGGTAGCAATGGCGGAGACGGAGGTAGCTCGTGGGAATCGGGAGGATCGAATTTCACGCCTCAATAGAGGCAAAACGGCACCTTTTGATGCCATCGCGGTGTGATATTGTTCGGAGTTTGGAAGGTGAGACTAGGATTACTAGCAACCAGCAATTGTCATAACCAGCACGAATGGATGAATGCGGAGAGAATGTTTAGGTAGATTGTAGATCCCGTATGTCCCCAGAGTTCTCGAGTACCCGAATTTTGAGTGGAAGTGACAAAAACGCCGAGAAACCGCCTACCCTCGGCTTATCTCTCTTAGCCAATAGGCATCTCGGCGATTATACAATTTTGAGGCCTGAGGCAGAAAGTCATGGATGGATCCCGAAGCGGAAATCGCCTATAGCCGGGGTCTTGTCAAGCTGAACTTGTGTATATTATTTCATAAATATATTACTATCTTTATGTACCTCAACTCTCGCCACATCTAGTACTCCGCACTGATCACATGCATCACATGCTTAGCTTCATAATAAAATATTTCAACGTTCCAACGTTAGCTCCAGACGTATGTATATGTCAGAAACAAGCTTAAATAGTCGAGTCATACATGGCTGTTTCAAGAGTGCGAACCCCGATCCAGATCAGACTGCACCAATGCAGTCTCCCGTTGCCCGTATTATTACTACATTTCCCGGGAATGTGACGTTTGTGCCGTTCCGGGTATGGTATTCAGCATACTATACCATACCAGCATACCGGAATCCTCCAGAAAATGCAAAAATACCACAATATGAACGTACGAACTGAGGGGTCGCGAATAACAAAGACTCAAAATTGGTAGATCTAAATAATAGATTCGAAGCGCAAAAAATGACTGATCACCGCTAGATTGCATGCCATTAGATTCATCCAGACTTGGCAGTGGGTCACCGCTGGACACCACCGCCTGTTAAGGCAGAATCAAAACGGCCACCTGTCCTAATCGAAATCTCTGAGGGGCAAGTCACCGGTTTGAAATGCGAAAAAAAAGTCGTATAGTCGAATCAAATATAAGCTGTGAAAGATATCTTGCTATTTGAGGTTAGTCCACCAACAATAGTTGGTCTATTATAGTGATCCCCCACGGTGAGGTCAGAGAGGTAGGGAAGGAAACAAGGCAAAAGAAAATCAGAATTTTTGTTCGTTTGCCATCCGTTAAAGCGGCAAGAGGATAGCGCGTCGTACATGGAGTGACCGAGGGTAGTTGATGACGATGATTGGACTATTGTGGGATGGATGGACTATCAGCTGCAGGAGGAGCGCGGACTGGCAAACCCAACGCCTGCAACCATGGCGCGGAGGATAAAGCAAGGGTGCTGGAGCCAGTCAGGGGCTAATATAGAAAGAATAGCGGAGTTTGGTGGGCGAATGAAAATTGGTATAGAAGTTGTGCGGCTTTTATTGGCTCGCGATGTGGTTTCCCAGAGCCGCTAGCGGGCAATGGAGCCAAGGTTGAAGGGAGAAAGGTCTTGCTGCTTTTACCGCCACCGGCGGCCCAGCCTCCCCTGACCGGGCTGTGACTCAGCACTATATAAAGACCCAACCTCCCCCCATTTTACCATGGGAATTTTGTCTCGGTCTTGGCGGATCTTATTTCGGAAATTCTTCTACCCGCTCACCTCAAAGCCTCATCATATCTGCCCGGCTTTCTCTTACTAATCAGATCTATCTCAAGATTGATTTTCTCTCTGGACCCTTGATTTGAATTTTTTTTTCTTTTAAAGGAAAAAAAAGGGTTTTCGTCCACGGACCTAAATACCATAGAAGTCGAGCCTCAGGTTTCGCTTCATCCACTCTCTCTTTTTTTCAGATTCACGCAGATAGACAATCCCATTTTCCAAAAAGCAGCGAAAAGAAGCATTTCGAAAGAAAAAAAGTTGCAGTCCCATAATATCGCCGTCGCGACTATCTTGAAAAAACACTTGAGTGTGATTTTTTTCTTGATTTGTTCACCAGTCGACTGCGTTGGTTTCGTTGCATACACTATCTCGTGATATTGACGGGAGGTTACGTGCGAATACCTCGTAGGGGGATACATTGAGTTGTCCATCTCCCAGGTAAGCCTTTATCCTTTCCTACCTCTGTTGCACCTTCCTCGTCTCCTTTTCTTGGAACCTTTTTTTTTGGGTTCCTTCCCTCGGTCCATTTCCACTGATGGTTCCCATCCCCATGCCAACACGCGTGTTCTCCTCCCCTCTCCGCCTAATAACCTTCCACACGTGATTCATCTCGCGACTTTTCGCGATTCAAACTTACGCGTTTCCTTTACAGTTCCATCTTCTTTGCCCGTTACAACTCGAGTATCCATCATGGATTCTCTCACCACCCACCCTTCCAATGCGCAGCAGGCACGTGCCTTTACTGCTACCTCGTCGCTGTCTTTCCCTGGTGGCGCTGGGGATCTGACCCCTCCCAACTCCGACAAGGAGGCCATGGCACAGGGCGCTCAGGGCGGAAATGGCATGAATGGCCAGCCTGGAGGAAATGCCATTCATGGCACCGGGGTGAATCCCGCTTCTCCTGCTACCCCCGCCGCGACCCCTGGCGCGACCACGGGAAGCAGCGGCATTGTCCCAACCTTGCAGTGAGTATACTCTGGACGTTTTTCTGGGTGACCAGAATGGCTGAACTAGTTATTCCAAAAGGAACATCGTTGCTACTGTCAACCTTGACTGCCGTCTTGATCTTAAGACTATTGCGCTGCACGCACGCAACGCCGAGTACAACCCAAAGGTATTTATCACCCATTCCTCACATTGCCCTGACAAGGCCCACATCAGGGTACAATGTGGCTGAACTTGGTTCTCTCCTTAGCGTTTTGCTGCCGTCATCATGCGTATCCGTGAACCTAAGACTACCGCGCTCATCTTCGCTTCCGGCAAGATGGTTGTCACTGGTGCTAAGTCCGAGGATGATTCAAAGCTGGCTTCGCGCAAATACGCGCGTATTATTCAGAAGCTTGGTTTCAATGCCAAGTTTACCGATTTCAAAATCCAGAACATCGTCGGCTCCTGCGATATCAAATTCCCCATCCGTCTGGAGGGGTTGGCCTCTCGTCACCACAATTTCAGCTCCTACGAGCCTGAGTTGTTCCCTGGTTTGATCTATCGCATGATGAAGCCCAAGATCGTTCTCCTGATTTTCGTCAGTGGCAAGATTGTCCTGACTGGTGCTAAAGTCCGCGAGGAGATCTACCAGGCTTTCGAGTTGATCTACCCTGTGCTTTCTGGTATGCTGTCTTGCTGGATTCGCTGCTATCAAACTTTTACTGACTTTTATCCGCAGATTTCCGCAAGGTCTAAACAAAGCTTCAGAGGAGATCACTCATCCATTCCCAACCTGTATTAACATTGCTTTTTCCCTGAGGACTGCCGGCTTTGGTCGGCACCTCACTTTTCCTTCAGTTCTTACGACTCTTTTCATGCAAGCATAGTTGGGCGTTTTTAGCGATTCGGATGATCCCCGGTTTTCATACTTTCGCGTTCTTCCACACAATTAGATTGCTGCACACCGCAGGGAGGCGGTTGTGCGCCGGTCGATGACTGCCTCGATTTAATCATTTATCGTTCTATGGTTTCATCTGTGGGGGATTGCTCTTATTCCCACGGGCCAAAAAAAAAAATTAATTTGGCAGTCTGTTAGATTCAATTCCGTCCTTGCTTTCCCCGTCTGGGGCTTGATGGGACCGGCTTTTGCCGTGATACTACAGACGCGCTCGAAATCAGTTTCACTCTCTTACTCTCTTTGAACCTTCTAGATTTTCGAACGTATTGTAAGAAAGTCACATGATGGGCTACTGTGTAATCTTGGAAATAATCATACGATTGATACCCTACCTGTCGACGCCCCTCTGGAGTCACCACTCCAATTTTGGTCTTCTATTGCGTATACTCCTAGCACTGGAGCGGTACTGAGCCATAGACACGTCGAAGGCCCGGCAGAATAGAGTATGGTCGAAGGTCTAGATTACTAGCAAGCGACTTAATCTTGATTTTGTTAGGACTACTTCATTGCTTGTGTATTCAATCGGCACTAATGTGGGTAATGCGTTACCCGGAAACGGTATGTCTGATCGCCGTCGATCAACACGGATATGTTTAGGCATTACCCGAAGACACCGAAAATTGTCCAATCAATGTTCTATGAGTGCAGTATTGATTGCAAACCCCACATCGAGCTACTACCCCCAAGCGAGAAAGCTCTACTTTACTGCACCTTGCAGTTGCCAGGCCGAGGTCGCAATTCTCGCGAGTGGGATTTCTAGAGGTCATTGAGCATTTGCTTTAAAGGGGAGTTGATGTCAATGCTAAGGATCATGAAGGATGGACGCCACTCCACATGGCAGCGTCATGGGGGAACATGTGATCTCCGAAGTTTCTTCAA
The DNA here is from genome assembly GCA_028828255.1 of Penicillium fimorum. NCBI lineage: Eukaryota > Fungi > Ascomycota > Eurotiomycetes > Eurotiales > Aspergillaceae > Penicillium > Penicillium fimorum. The sequence goes on from JAPWDS010000006.1 coordinate 1,273,328, forward strand.
ACACCCTGCCTTGGACTGGAGCGTTCTTACCGATGATAACATGTCTGTAGATGCTTTGTCTCCAGTCGAGCAATTTTCCAATTTTACACTAGCTGGAATTTACCAGAGCCAGCAGACTGAAGCTTCCCTCGGGACAGCTATTCATATATATTTTGAGAATATTGAAGCCCCTTTCGGACAATATGTCTTCATCATCTTCCACATTACCTCGGTATATTGGCCCAGTTCTGTCTCCATCCAACTCGTAAAGACAACCTAAACGCCTGACCAGGCATATATAGTGATGGTCGATTTCAGTATCAGCAGCAGGAGGTTCTGAAGAGCCACTCAACGCAGCATTGCGATATATCAAATCCAATTCAGGTGAATTTTGCAGATAATTGGCACGGTCGGCTGGTTTTTCTTTCATCAAACCATCAATGAAGGAGCCTGGATCTATTATTTTCAGCTGATATTATATATGCCACGCGGGGTAAAGCATAATGTCCTACCGATTTCTTTGGTGTCTAAAGTGTTGCAAACACAATGCAATATAGCATAAAGACCGCAGGCATTGTTTATAGTCTGTTTCAGCCAGAGGATACCTTCTTTAGGAATACTGTGTTCGATTCTCTGCTCTGCATACGCAGGGCAGCCAGGCAGTATAAGGATCAAGGCTTCGACGGGATTTTGAATACCAGAACGAATATTATCCAGTTGATCTGCTTCCAGAGACCAAATATCAATAAATTTGAAAATCTGAGGAACACCCACCCATATTGTGCATCAAATTCGTGAAGATTTGAGGATCGGATTCCAGAGGAATGAAGTGTTTTTCGTACTCCATTTCGAGTCGCTGAAACTTGGTGGAATATCAAGCTTGATGGAATCTATTGTAGCTCTTGCCGTTGGTATGCTCGTTATTTGAGAATCAAGTGGGTAAAGCGGGGGTAAAGGGTTGAGTTGCACCAGGCAACGCCTAACATTCGTATATATCACGTGATCCATCAACTGAAGATTATGGTGATGCTCTAGCTTCTCTTTTCAGTGTTTTATCAATCGAAGATATATACACTCGTTAGATAATGTCGTTGAGACAGGGTAATTTACCCCGAAAACCATGTGATTGGTACTCGATATACCATAAAAAAGTGCACGTCACTTCCGCAATCAATTACAGCTGATATTCACCAACTTAGAGCCGAATAGACTGAGCACTTTCGAGTCAGTATAAGCTGGTACCCATCGACTAGACGTGCGACTAACTGACAACAGATGGCGACTGGGGACATGTGTACCAGTGGGTATTCTCGACCAGGAAGGCTATCTCAGTCAGTACAGTACCTTTTGAGTAGTCAATAAAAATCTCTTGAGACAAATTTCTCCTTATGCTCGAGTAAATCCATGTAGTTCCTAGCTCCAGTCTCGACCTTTGCTGCGCTTGGTCTGTAGTATAAAATGCCTTTGTACATCGAACGTTCACATAAATCACACCATGGGATACATGCCTAAAGAACACTGCTGCGCGAAGCTTTCTTTGTCTTTGCCAACTCGTCTTTCAAAATCGCTCTCCTCTCCCCAGACCGACTACCATCGCCATCAAAGTCCTCTTCCTCCGACACAGCAGTCTCAGGCCATGCCCACATCTCACTCAACTCGGAATCAAGTGTGCCCTCTAGCGCATCAACAATCTTGTCTCCAAGGACAGGGAAGAACTTGAACCCATGGCCACTACCGCCGGTAGCAAGGAAAAGGCCTTCATGATCAGGATGATAAGAAACAATGAAGTCACCCGTGGGCCTGTTAACCAATATTAGCACCAACCACAACCCCCCAGCTCGCAGCTGGCAACGAAAGGACCAAACTCACGTATCAGTATACCAACAAACCCTCGTATCAACAAATTCCCTCTCAGCAAATCGCGGCAGAAGCTGTTTCAACGCAACCCGGAAAGCAGCCTGGCCTTCAAGCGGTACAGGAACCCCCTGCTCAGGTAGACTAACCATCATCGAGCCCGAAACCCCAACACCCGGAACCGGCACCTCAACCGGATTGCGATACCCATATGCATGTCTCGCAATCTTAAGCAAATTATCCCGGGGTGGGATAATGAAGATGCCCGTCGCGAAGTTTAAGATTGTAGGCAAATTCTCCAACTCACGCTGCTCCTCATCGGAGATCCGCATGTAAGCAATCGCCTGACCGGTCGCAACAGCTCGGCCACGCAAGTCAACTAATTTTGAAGTCCATGCGCCAGTCGCCAGCACAACCAAATCCGCCTCGAGAGTCGAACCATCCGTCAAGATGACACCGGTAGCTTTAGGCTTCGCACCGTTCGTGTCGTACAACACACGCTCGACATCACCAGTGCGGAAGACAACCTTTCCTTCAGCATCAAGGAGGGTCTTGGCATAGTGCACGCTGGCAGCGGCATCAGACCATCCAGACCCCCAGTTCACATAGCCACCGGCGACATCGAGGGTCGAGCCGTAGGCCGGGACAACGCCGAGGACGTCCGCTTGGGTCGGTAGGAAAGTGACGTTGTCGCCCTCAATCTGGCGTACATTGATGTAGCTCTTGCGCGCGTACTCCTTGGCACTGGCGCTGTCTTCTGGGTACACGAGTAGCAGGCCGTTCTGCGTGTAGCGACCCTCGCGGCCCCAGTCTGTGGTGCGCCAGCGGTGGATGGCTGCTGCGGCGAGCTTAGAGTATGCTGTGCTTGCATAGTCGGACCGCACGATCCGGGATGTGTCAACGGATGAGCCATGCGGGTTTGGGATTGTTGGTGAGGATTCCACTACTGTTACTTTGGATTCTGGGTGTCGCTTTGACAGAGAGAGGGCGGTGGATACTGGGAGTTGTTAGTAGTGTGGAAATGCATGTGTAGCGGGCAGTGTAAATAGTGTAGATGTCAGGGCAAGGTTTTTATCACTCACATCCAAACACACCCCCTCCTACAATCAGAATCTTGGACGGCAATGCCATTTGCAAAAATATTTGTGTGGGTTAGTAAACACACAGAACGACCAAAGTTGGAGAATCTGGGGGATACTCCAACTGATAACACTCGAGCCGATAACGGCATCGCTCGTCGGCTCCAGCTTCCGACTTTTCTTCTTCGCTAGATAACGCTCTGATCTATACGGGAGGAGATATATAACTAATCCCGGGACTGCATTTTGATCAGTTCGGGTTTACTTCTTAGACCTCCATCTCCTTTCGGCATCGGGGGGGTTGACAACCCTGTCGCGTAAGCACTCAATCTTCGCTCGCGTCACATCATATACCGTGCACAAAAAGCCCGCAAACCCCTTGGCAGTGCATTCTACTAGTTCAAAGCATCATAATGAACGTACATCAATTGCGCAGAGTGCCATTAGTTGCAAAATGGCCCGTCACACCCTGCCGCAGGGCATCAACCAAAACACCTCGACCCCCAAAGCCGAGGTATGTTACCAACCCTTTCCAACCCTACCAAACTAACATCCTCCCAGTCCGAAAAGCTCCAAGCCAGTGGCCATAAAACGGCGACAAGCAACTCCGCCTCGTCAACCTCCAACCCTACAGAGCACACAACCCGAAAGCCCCAAGGCTGAAACACCAAAACAAGGCCATGGCATCCCACCCAGAGCCCTAACTTTCCTGGGAATCTCAGCACTCACAATCAGCACGTACTGTGGCTACCTGTACGCGTCATACACGCGCGAAGTGAGCAAAGCACAAACCCTCGACGTGCCACGCGATGTCTCAGACCGCTACAACACAACAGCCGCAACCTTTGATGCGGACGTCGAGCTCTCAGAAAAGGCAATGGGTCTCGGAAAGAAGCGACGGGATCTAGTGCGCCAGGCACATGGAAACGTTCTCGAAGTCAGCTGCGGCACTGGTCGCAATCTGCCGTTCTACGAGCTCGGCGAGCGTCGCGGGACGGATGCGGATGGTCGCGCAGCGGTTTTGGGTTGTCGCTCGGTTACATTTGTCGATCTTAGTCCGCAGATGGTGGCTATCACGAAGGAGAAGTTCGAGAAACTGTATCCTGCGTTCCCGGCGGTGTTTAAGGCTTGTGATGCGGGTGCAGTTTCGCCATCTGATCTCCAGCGTTCTGGGGTGAAGAACGGGGAGCCGGTTTACTTTGATACTATTGTGCAGACCATGGGCCTTTGTTCGATGCCGGATCCGGCTGCAACGTTGAGGCATCTTGGATCTGTTACGGAGCCCAAGGGTGGGCGGATCTTGTTGCTTGAGCATGGGCGTTCTTATTATGATTGGCTTAATCGGATTTTGGACAATCTTGCTCCGGCTCATGCGGATCGGCATGGTTGTTGGTGGAATCGTGATATTGGGGAGATTGTGCGTGAGAGTGGGTTGGAGATTGTGGAGGAGAAGCGTTGGCATCTGGGGACTACGTGGCGTTATGTGTTGAGGCCGAAGCAGGCCCAGAAGCCTTAGTCTTGATCTTCAGTGTGACCTTGGCTGGGGTCTCTTTTAGATGTAACATAATTGGGAGATGTGTATGAATATTTGGCGTGATAGAAATGGGATGCAAGGATAGATTATATTCATTGTTGATCGATTATATAGCAAAGCATGATAAAGAAAAGTGATTAGCCTATGGTATCTCAGAAACTGGCATGTACGTCCACATCCATCCATCCCTCCGTTCTGCCTTAGTAACGATATCTGAAGCCCGGTGTCTTCCAATCTGTGACATCCTCATAGTCATCCGATACCAATTGTACTCGGTTCACCATATCCGCCACATTCTTCGAATCATCAGTATCCAACGCCTTCCCACCAACAGCACCCGCGTTTCCAGCACTACCCACAAAGCCCTCTAGACGCACACGACGAGCATTGAGCCACTGCAGGTAGAACCGCAGAGCCAATACCAACACAACAGCCAGGGCATAGCAAATCATAATCGTGCGGAAAGCAGTGTTATAATGCGGCGCCTCGTGACTAAGGAAGAACTGAGGCCCAGAAATATTTCCAGCACAGTAAGCCAGGAAGAGAATTGCAGTGACAGTCATTTTCTTAGTGACTCCACGGTAATTGGACTGCACCAAGGACAAAGCAAGCGGCATTGCCGCTGGTCCAGTCGACAAAAGGAAGTATCCAAACAACTGCACACCCAAGACGATATGCTCGCGGGAGTAGATGATCGCACTGCCGACGACACAAGGGACCACAACCGCTACGACAAGCAAGCAGTTCATGTGGCGGAAACGACCGGCCAGCCAGCCCGATCCAGTGATTGCGGCGATGGTGATGATCGAGTAAGGGATGGTGATCAGCGTCGATTGCAGGCTTGTAAACCCAAACGAGACAATCACTAGATTGGCAAAGTTCTGGGTTCCTCCGTTGGGGATTTGTGTGCAGAGCTCTAGTCCGAAGATAAGCCACGTCTTTGGATCCATTAGGCATTCAAGGAACTGGTCCCATCTCCAAGCAGTTTTCTCCGTTGAACCTGTACCTGCCACGACAACTCTGTTGCTTGCATACTGGCGTTCCTCTTCTGTTAGAAACTTGGCTTTGGAGATTGAGTCGGGTAATAGAGTCCAGATTGCGAATGCCCAGAGGAAAGTCCCGCAGCCGAGGACGATGAACATCCATCTCCACGGTCCAACGTGGTCTTTGACGTGACCCAGACCGTAAGCGAGGAGACTGGAAAGAATACCACCGACACTCTGTAAAAAGTGAGCTTTTATCCAAAGAGTACTGACAGGAATCAACATACGTTTCCAGCAAACCAAAGACCGGTCCTGGTAGGAATCTCATCACGCGTGTACCACGTCGAGGTAATAAACATAAACGCCGGTGTGATGGTCGCTTCAGCAACTCCAAGTAAGAAGCGAACTGTTATAAGACCGCCATAGTTGGTACAGGCTGCAGTCAGAGCTACCACAGCACCCCAGAAAAATGTATTGGCCGTCAAGTATTTGGCGGCGGGCACACGAGCAATGAGCAAAGTTGTTGGATATACCCATCCTAAGTAGCCGAAGTAGAAGATCGATGACACCCAGCTGTACTGTTGGCCAACCAAGCCCTAGAAATGGTCTTAGTTAGGGTTTCTCGTTTCTTGTTTCTCTCGAGATATTCTTACAGTATCATCCCTCAACCCGAAGACAGACGCGCTCGACAAGATGGTCTTATCCATAAAGTTGAACATATAAGTTGTGAAGAGCAGTGGTATCAGTCGTCTGTCAATCTTCCACAGTACTCTTTTCGCCATAGTCTGGTCCGTCCCCTGGTCCGTCCCCTGTTCCAGTGTCGCATCGTGAGTCATTGTATCCATGGCGGAAACGATGCCACTGTTAAAAGAAAATAGAATCTTGAAGACAATGTCAACTCTTATAAAAAAATATGCCGTTATCTTTCCCCGCACTTCTCGTTGACCTATTGGCCGCATCCCATGTTATCGCCGATGCAGGAATCCTTTGAATCCTTCGAGTCCCAATTGGACGAGGATAGACCTAAATCCTTTAGGGTTGAAACTAATGCACCGATACCGTAGGTTTTCTTTTGGAGCTCTTAATCTACCCCAATTCCCGAACCTTACCATTTTAAACATTTAACAGCTTCTACCTACGGCACCGACACTTTTTATTTGGTCAAGGTGAATACAGCAATCATGAACGGCCTCGAAATCACCCCATTCATAGCCAACCTTCCCAAGGTTGAGCTCCACGTCCACATCGAAGGCACTCTAACACCCTCTCTCCGCTGGGACCTGGCCCACCGTAACAACATCACCCTCCCCTACGCCACTTTTGCAGAACTGCAAGCCTCCTACGCAGTAACCCTCAACCACCGACCCGAGCTAAATGGCCGCCAACCAGGCATCCCAACCTTCCTGGAAGCCTATTTCGCCGGGTGCGAAGTCCTCCGCACAGAAACCGACTTCTACGATCTAGCCATGGCATACCTGCGCCGCTGCGCCGCCATGAACGTGCGCTACACCGAACCCTTCTTTGACATCCAGGCGCACACACGGCGCGGTGTCCCCACCGCCGCCGTTCTGGATGGCTATCTACGCGCGAAACACGATGCCGCCGCCCAGCTCGGTGTTCATTCGCGCTGGATTCTGTGTTTCTTGCGCGACGAGCCCGTCGATCAAGGTCTGGATGCTTACCGCGAGGCGAGACCTTGGGCTGCTGGGAATGTTGATGGCGGCAAGGGTCTTTTCCATGCCGTTGGGTTAGCGAGTAATGCGTACGAGAGACCGCCTATGCTTTTTGAAGAGGGATTTACGCTTGCGCACGCGGATGGCTTACATGTTACTATGCACTGTGATTTTGGACAGAAGGATACGCGGGAACATGTGACTGAGGCTATATTTGAGGTTTGTGGGGGAAGGGGGCGGAAAGGATTGATCATGGGTTGGATGCGGAGGATTCTGAGGAGCTGTGGCGGGGGTTGGTGGATAGGGGGGTTGGGTTGACTTTGTGTCCGCATGCTTATCATCGGAGGACGGCGACGGAGGTTTTGTTTCCGAAGATTCGGAGGTTGGTGAAGAGGGGGGTGAAGATTTGTATTAATAGTGATGATCCGACTTTGATGCATGATGTTTGGATTGATGGGAATTTGCAGAAGGTTTATACTTACTGTGGGTTTAGTCGGAAGGAGATGGTGCAGCTGGCGAGGAATGCGGTGGATATGTGTTGGGCCGAGGAGGATATTAAAAGGGCTATCTATGAAGAATTAGATGACGTTGATATTGGGGAATAAAGGTTGGCCTAGGGTAACCCTAGTAGATATATACCACACCTTATGCCACACTCCTTTAGCACCTTTTACTTTTTAGTCTTTTCGGTCTTTTCCATATACATGTGATATATAACTGAGTGGCTGCTTAATGCTATGAAGACTACTACCAAGTCTACCGATTCAAAATAAAGCACGTATATTGTATTGTACGGTTGCTAATATCTGTATTTAAACACTTGATAACTGCTATGACTCCGAGAGAGGATCATTTTGTCGATCTAGACATAGCAAAATTGACTGAGAGTGATGAGTAACCGTGGGGGATTGAACAGGAAAGCTGTAATTGACACTGAACATTAACATTGTATCTAGCCTATGCTCTACGATGAGTTTCGTGTTCTAAAAGCTCTCATCTAATTCACGGAACAAGTTGCCATATTTTGCTGCTTCATTTAAGAGGCTCTCCGGCTACATCCTTTCGTTGGCATAATGCTCGCCCCGGCACGTCCCCGCCGGAAATGCAGATTTATGTGGGTTATATCTCGCCGAGGGCACGGAAGTTAATGGTAACCCGTGGGTGTTGCACCACGACCCGGAGTGTTTCCTAGCCCTAATAGCTTTCGCTCTGAACGGTGACTACCATTGGAGACGGATGATGAGTAGCGGACGCTTATAAACATGTCGTTTTTCACATTTGGTCATAGCGCGCATACATGCAGTGGACGTTGGATCAGCTTGGTGGAGATGAACAAGGTGATTCCACGGAGATTTGAGATGATTCTGGTAAGTGAGAAGTATGGGGTTAAGAATCATTGGTTCACGCCGCAGCAAAGGGCACCATAGAAAGTTCTTCTGAAAAGAGTTCAAGTTGTATATTCATTGGACCAAGGCACGCATATGACTTCATCCAGGGTCTCTTTGCAAAATAGTTTCGCGGTGGCTTGGGTGTGGCAAAGCACCTGGGGATGCCCTTGATGGTGTGCAGACTATGAAAGTTCATCCTCATCCTCGGGCGCCAACGCAAGCCGTGCCTCTACTGTTGGGGCCCCTGTTATGACCGGCGATGTTTCCATGGATCTTTCTAGTGTAGCTGGAGTTCTAGGCCTTGTGATCGCCTTTTTTATTTCTAAAATCTTGGAAAGTACCAACAGTAAGGTGTGAATGGGCCATAAGATTGTGGCTTTCGGATGTAGACTGATTCTAGACACAATTCCTTGGTCGAGCTTAGGGTCATATGAGTACTTTATTCTGTCACCATAAGGCCTATCACAGTGCCGTTAATATAACCATACCGTAGTGCTAGTGTGATCACAGTCCTATAAGCGTAACCAACTATTATATTTCAACGCGACACAAAGGCAGTTTAAATTACATGTTGGAAAATACATCCAGTATTTCAAGAGTGCGGCGTTCTTGTGTGATTATCTCCAACGCTAAAATGTCAACCATGAAGCTCTGCGGCTTTCTTAATCACCGGGAGAGCTTATTCTGGGCAAGGGTGGCCCGATGGGTAAGGTCATGGGATCCTATCATGAACAGAAACTCAGAAAGCGGGTTTCATTCAAAAGAGAGAGAAAGGGGTCTATACACACCTTCTGGTGGAGGGCCAATTGGCTGACCCAGTGGGACTTTGCGGTATTTGATAGAATCTGGCGAGATTGGAATCTTCCTGGACGTTAGTTTATGGCCACAAGTCTTAGGGAAAAGTGACCTTACATCGTTGGCGTCAAGATCTGAAAATACCTGATCTGCTAACTTGCCGATACTCTGCAAGTGTTGTGTTAAATGGGTCGTTTGCGAAGTAACTGCAAGTAAGGGCAGGCGGTATTTCGCGAACAGTTTCTTCCAGCTATACCATCTGACGGACGTTGCTGAGACGGTATAGTTGCTTTTCGCGAGCCAGCATATCAAGTCCATATGAGCGTAGGCTAGAAGCAAGCCACGGTTGGCACATCGGAAGTCTTGCCTCGAAGCATTGATGAGTCGCCCATCGGATGCAGTACGTTCAGCGTAATCACGAAGATATTTTCGGAAGCTCCTCCTGTCGAGCCTATTGGCTCCAAGGTTGTTTACGATCGTATCGATAGTGGTTTGCATGCTTCCCAGTAATTCAACTGCGATGGCGGTTTCTTCAGGCATGGTGAAGGTTAGGTTCAAGGGTATCAAATGATCTATTTAGGTTCAGGTGCGATAGAGCCTTTATATAACAACAAACTATGGTTTTTGGATGGAACTGCCCAGGAATTCAACTCATGGATTGTTCTCATGGCCCAAGTGAGCGGCAGCGAATGGCGCGCTAAGCCAATATCCTGTTCTTCTTGGTCCATATCACAGATTTGGTACCAATATATATGAGGGCAGCAAATCTTGCAGCTACCACGACACGAATCGTAAGATATATTGCCCAAGATATGATATATGGATCTCAAATGATCTTTGCCACGTCTGACGTCTAGACCTAATTATAAGTGAAAATGATGGAGTGAAACAAATTCCCCTCTTTATAGACATGGAATAGACTATGCGGGGTAAGTCATATGATCGCCACAAAGTTCAGCCGCAAGATCTACTACTGTTTACATAAGATGTGTGTATTTTAATAAAGAGTAGTAAATCATATAATCTGAGATTCAGCTATCTCAGCTATAACACCATCGACATCCTACAAAATGGACGATTATCACATCATCCTTTACCAGAAATGCGAAGACAAGCTTGGCAGAGCTCTTTGCATGCGTGATCCCGAACTCCGTGTCTTAGTGGGCCATTCCAATATGCTGGACCATTTACATGCTCGGTTGATTTTTGAGCCCGCTCCCAAAGACTCGTATTCATAACATCATACTACGTTCACAATACCCTGTCTTTCGAACTACTTGCTGCTTACTGCTTACATCGAGAATTTCAAGGCAAGTCGTCTCTTAACGGGGCCTCCCTCTGTGAACTTCTAACCTAGCTTAAATACAGGAAACAGCAGAATGGAAATGCCAGACGGATGAATCGATCCCCGTGGCGAGAATGCTGGATTATTTATACATAGGGTGATTATTCAGAGCCCAAACTCCACGCAGCCAATGGATCGGATGTATGGATAGTGTGATATACATTGTGCCATCGCATAATAATGTGACCTTTATCCATGTTTCGGTATTTCAAATTGAGAGTATAGACATATATCTGAATCCATAATTTGAGCGAATTATGGGAACGCTAGGAACTCTTTCCTAGATGATACAGGCAACGAAGCCTGCTTGCTTGCTTTGCTAATAACCAAGTAGTAAGACTTTCGAAAAAGTTGTTTTCACAAATTAAGCCTCTTCCCGCTTTCTCTCTTCCGTTTATCTGAGACTATCTACAACATAGAAGACATCTAAGCAAAATATCTGAAAATATATTACAGGGTTGCGTCAGCGGCCAACTATTCTTGTTTTCATAGATTGACTTAATATTGGTGATTCAAGTCGACTAGAGGATACGGAATAATATATCCAAGCGAGGATCACAAGTTCCCGAGGTTATTACCCAAGTACCTACGGAGTATAACATATGTGTCCAACCACCAGGGCTGTGCTGTGAGATACTCAATAAGACCCTGAGTCCCCCATAAAGCCATAAGGCGGCGCTACCCCGATTGGGACAATCGCTACGGCCTAGAGTCCGGTACATAGAACGCCATCCAACATTATGCACTAGTAGCCACTCGGCACTTTTTTGTTCCTCTGGTATTGGTCGGCGATAAATATCGATCTTGTCCCGCATTCAAAACGGGTTTTGCTACCAATCTCCATCATTGATTGATATGCAAGGCGCAGATCTGTTACAGGGGTTATGCCGTGTCATGCCGTTAGTCATCCGTTCTTTGTTTGATGCAGCGGGGAAGTTGGATGGCTTGAGGTAAGGTTTCTAATATTGATCGGTTAAGCTGCATACTCGTACTTTCATTGGTAGATCTAGACTTTGGACGTGTTCCGTTTAGATTGGTATATCAGGGTTGCTATTCCAAGTTTCTAGTAACGTTGATAATGTTAAGAGCGTTGATTTGCTACAATATACATTGTATGCAATGTAGAATTTGTGGACTGAGTACACAATGTAATACTAAGAGCACGCTAGACGGAAGTACATGTAACATACGGAGAATTCCAGTCTACCTGCATACTGCACAATGTAGGTACAGTGGAGTTACAATATTTCCAATTCACCGTTGGATGCGATCAGATAAACCCGAACTAGGCAATTGGCGTTCCATTCGGCCGGTGTAACAATGGGATGACTTCCATGGTTGACTGTATCCTCTAGACTGGTCGACATCATGAAAACGGGGATCGGCAGAAAATAGAAATGCGACACTCGACAGTTGTATATCGCAGGGGTTAATTCAAGGAATGATGTTTCCCCCTCAATACCCCCGTACATACAACATACAAAGTACTAGCATCACATCCAGCAATGTTCATCGTACTATGTAAATCCCTTGCTGCCATCCCAAAGGAGAAGATGGGTGATGTACACAATACCTACGGCAATAATAAACATTGTTATCCTATCATCATATCACTGAAAGTCAGGGTGGATATGGGATCCGATGGCTGGGGGAGACGGATGTCATCATATGCACGTAGGATAATTAGATCACATCATACTTTTAAGAGGCAACCTAGGAAGTTTGGTTGATATCCAATTTTTTTATTTTACAAAAAAATAATCGATAGATCGAAAGTGTACATATTAAGGCTGAAAAGAAAGAAAAAAACAAGTGTCTCATTCTGCATCATAGGTGGCAAACGTTCCTTTTCTCCCCGAGACGCTAATGTGCGCATCCCTTACTAGCGTTATGTACAATACGATACGTCGGCTCTGATTGATTATCCCGTCGATTGGGTCCCTGAGATCCACTAAAGAAATGGAGACGGTGGACTTTAAGTGGTCACTTCATATCTTTTTTTTTTAATTTTTTGTAAACGGTTGCGCTAGGGAGTTGTGGCTCGGTGTTTCCGACCGGAGGGCTCGGCTTAAGGTCTGCTTTCATTCTGTTTTTTCCCTTCCAAAACCATTGGACTGGTTTATGCTTAGTTAGTTGACTTGCATATTTAGTTCAATTTTGACTCCGTATAAGTTAATATATTTGATCTATCAACAGCGGTGTGTGGTTCCCTAGCAACAGATGACAGATCGAATACTGTATAAAATCTATATACTCTCCATAATCTACATATCCCATGCAGGAAGGCTCCAAGGTCGAACTTGATATCCCGGCCAATCAATCCAATGGTAGGTCTTATTACTCTTAGAATTTTCGATTAGCGGAATCGGATGTACCTCTGCAGTAATCACTTGATTATGGAGACGCCAAGGTGAGATGGAGCACCAAAATTGGGAAGCCGGGTCATAGAACACATGGCCGTCCCCACTCAACCTCTTGTTTCGGTATATAGAAATGCGCTAACACCCAAGAGAGAATGGAAGAACTATGGATTATCATACTAAGGCCTGAAGAGGAATGGATGGACCCCACCAGGGATTTACTCGGTTCAATTTTTGCTGTCGCATGTCGCATGGTTTCTTTAACATGGCGGTGAGAAGCAACCTATAGTATATCAAAGTGAGATTCTCCAAAGTACTTGGAAGTACAGAGTAATGAGGTGGTTTACAAGAAAGTAGCCCGTTCAGAGTACATATGTACCAGAGATAGGCTTCCCACATTCTTTAAAGGAAAAATAAAAACAAGCCCCAGGCTAACCAATCACAGTCACACTTATGTAATTCGGGAGGCCAAATTTAAAGACATAAATTACCATACAGTAATTTACCCATTTCTTTTATTTCCTTTTCCCAATTTTTCACTTTTTTTCCGCAGATTCCTCAGGCCCCGTTGATAATTTGCCATCCAAACAGCTCTTCCTGTCGCATCTTGATGATCCCCCCCCGTTTATCCTTCTCATCCCCCTTTCTACTAACATTTCCCCCATATCTTAGAATCGTTTTTTATTATTATTCTTCTTATTATCTTGTTTATTATTATATTTTTCGTTTCTATTATATCCTCGTCTTTGTCTCTTTTGATTCTTTGATTCTCGTCTTGTTATTTTTCTCGTTTCCTCGCAATGCCGTACAACACTCGTCGCAAATCACTATCCCTTCCATCCTTGGGCATTCAGCTCCCAAATTCCACTCGTCGTTCTCCCTCTATCTCAAAAGTGCACACCGATGAGCAACCTACAAAAAAAGTCAAGAGATCCCACGGTTCTTCATTATCACCCGAGCCATCCGACCCCAAAACAATCGCGCGCGCGGGCCGACATGGACTATTGGAGATTACACCACCTCCCTCACCTATAGATGGAGTGCTGGCACCCAAGATCGACACAGAGGGAATTAACGACGACATTGTGATCGCGGTAATCAACCAACTGGAGAAGACTGGGAATCGCCCTCATCTCGTGAAAGAACTCGCCGCCGTCCTGGTCACACTAAATGTCAATGTTGCAAAGTACGTATCCCACCGAGGCTGTCTTGGGGAAAAAACAATCACTAACATCCTCTTGTTTTAGTTCCGCCAATCCCGCCGCGTTGCTTTCGTCGCGTTTAGCAGCCTATATGAAGCGTCCTTGGACGGCTCTCGCGCCGTGCCCTATTGCCAAGGAGCTTATTTTAATTCACCCGCGCAAAGTGTACTACTATCTTACTACGTTTCCCCATCAACCCATTCCTGAGACCGATGATCTGGTATCTGCCGTGGGTAGCAAGCACATCACGCCCAGTGTGTCCAGTCTCGAGGATGAGGAAGACGCGATGGTGCGGGAACGTAGCCCCAGTCCCGAAGTGGACTTGTCTTCTCCCGACTTCGAGGAGCATGGCGATTTGAATACTTCCGCTAGCCACGGTTCTTCTGAGCACTTCCCCAATGCTAGTAATTTGACGCGTCTTATGAACTCCCACCGTGCGGCTTCTCCGCCCCTGGAGGGCGATGAGAAGGAATTCACACAAACTGCTAGCGCTGTGCGTGAGCGTGCATCCGAGGAAAAAGCCGAGTCGAGCCGTAGCCAGTCCATCCTTTCTGAGAGCCTGAGTGCCTCGGAGGACCGTGATATGCGCATCTCTGAATCGCCTGTGAATGGTGGTTCAATGACTCCCTCTCTGCACGGTGACGGCATGTCTGAAGAAGAGTATAGTGACTACTTCTCCCACATGCCCGTCGACCAAATGGCTCACGATCTGGACGAGGCTGCTGCGACTGCCCTGTTCGGCACCTCCCCCTCACCTTCCCTCACCTCCCTCGCATCGTCTGTCTCGTCTGGCACGAGCGCTTTGACAGATCTCGGTGTGGACGGTGAGGAGCTTACCGGCGCTCTCGTTGCCCCCCAGATAAGCCTGCCCGAAGATCCTGATGCCGCACCCGTTTCAACCCTCAAGCGCTCGCTTGATATGTTGAACAGCGGCCTTCCGGACGTTGATCTGAAGATGTCAGACCTGACGGAGTCGCACGAGAGGCTCACCCTTACCCCTCGCGCTATCTCCATGAACTCGGAGCCCGTCTTCGAATCCTGGAGAGAGTTGCAAAACCCGGAGATGGTGGAAGTTGATGAGCTCGACGAGATGTTTGGCGAATTCTAAACTATCCTCGACTACCGAGACCACTTCTCTCGGTTTATGTTTCCTCTCTTCTCCGTCTCTCCACTCTTCGCTGGGCTGTGACCCATATTCTCTTTTACCTCTATTTTCCTCGATTGTACATGTTTGTTGTCTTTTTGGCGCACCCTTTTACCCTTTTCTTTTTCGCTAATGCCTATTTCCCTTGTATATATATATATATGTTTTGGTTTACTTACCCTGGATGGGTAGATTGGGAGGATATTCACGGCTGGAAGAATGGCTTTACCCAAAAGTGTCAAAATAACTAGCGATTCTTCCCATAAATTCATCTTTCTCATATTCTAATTTGTGTTTCATCCTCTTTTTTTTTATAAACATCAAACCTTAAAAATAGTTCCTGACTAATCGCAAAGGGAGGCTTATCGGCCCACCGATTACGCATAATCCGCCACCCCGCGACTTAATTCTTGTGGTTACTACAGTGTTTTCACATCCGAGGTACAAACTCGTGCTATCAATGGCCTCAAACCTCCCCTGTACATACACTCATTTCCCGGCAATATAAAAAATCAGCCCTATCATTCGTCGCAGCTCTATACATAGGGTCGGAACGCAATCTCGAGATTGAAACTCACCAAACAAACTCTCGTTAATTTGCATAGGACTTCTGCGACCATGACGATCGATGAAGCGCATCGGCAGCCGAACTATGATGGCAGCAGACCTCGACGTGAAGCGTCCATCCAACAACCAGCAGACCTCAACCCCGCCACATTCCCTCTTTCCGTTCCAGACACAATGTCAAACATAGGCGCCAAAAGAGCCAATACAGCAGCGACTCTGCCAAGGGCACTTGCCGCACCCACTAAGATTGCCATTCCCCGACAAAGGGTCGCGATTGCCCCGCGCTATAACCGACGGGTGCCTCGTGCTTGTTCATCTTGCAGGCAGCGCAAGACGAAATGCAGTGGCGATACCCCGGTCTGTCGCCAGTGTCGTGAGCTGAGGGCTACGTGCAGCTACCCCGAGGGTTGGAGGGAGAGAACAAAAAAGTAGGTGTCTCTGTGGCTATACATGCATATTTTGGAAACAAAATTCAATTGCGAGCAAGGTGCTGACCGTTTGCGCATTATAGAGAAGTTGAAAATCTCTCGGAGAGAGCGCAAGAATATGAAAACCTACTGAAGGATTTAGCGAATGTTGTTGACTTGAGTGCCGCGGAACGGATCAGGAGTTTGCTGGACAAGGTTTGTTTTTTCTTCTCGAGATACCGGAGTATCACTAATGCTCGCAACTATAGCATGGCCCGGAAGTGGATTATTCGTCGCATAATTCTCAGTCTCAATCATCAACCTCTCAATCAGCAACCCCTCAGGATGACCTTCCGATAAACGATGAACCATCCTCGCCTTCGTCTATTGGGTCTCTCGAGGCCATTGATCGAGTAGAAGAGGATATTAATCGATCGGAAAATGCTAGAGCAACTGGTTATATGGGGAAAAACTCGGAAATTACATGGATGCAACGGCTGCAGAGAGAGGCAGACCAACGTTCCAAAGGTCTTCCGGGGAGTCTGGAGCCTGGCCAAGATTTAAAGACCGATGATGCATTAGCTATGCATGCGGTCAATTATCATCTTGATGACTTGGATATTTCTGTCCCCGGACCGATACAACTGTATGCCATGCCTCCTCGAGAGGTGGCGGATCATATGTTTGAGACTTATTTGACTACCGTGCATCCGTTCTTCCCCATCATCAACAAACCTCTTTTCTCGGCACAATATCGGACATTCTTTGACAGCACTGCTCGACCTGGCGACAAGTGGCTCGCCATATTAAACATGATATTTGCAATTGGGGCTAAACATGGCCATCTCATCGATGCACCATGGAGCGTGGACGAGAAGGACCACTTGGTTTATCTGACCAGAGCCAGGATTCTTAGTATGAACGGCGATGTCCTGTTCAGCCATCCCGATCTCCAGCAAGTCCAGGTGGAGGCCTTGATTGCGTTCTACCTCCTCGCTTCTGATCAAATTAATCGGTGGGTTTCAACACCCTCCTTTTATAATTTGAATTGAGCGGGCCATAACACTTGACATAGGGCGTGGAGAATCTCGGCTTTGGCAGTGCGGTCTGCAATCACACTTGGAATCAACATGAAAAGCAGTAGTCCAACCACACCCGATCTTTCGAAAGAAGCTCGTTACCGAGTCTGGTGGTGTCTGTATACATTTGAACACATGCTCGGAATAATGACCGGCCGGGCGACTAGTATCCAGGATGGAGTATGCACCGCGCCTTTCCCGATTCCGTTTGAAGAAGAACAGCTACATGAGCCCGGTGCCATCGAAGTACTCACAGACACAACCCTACGAGACGAACGAATCAACAACATCATGGCAAGTGCACGTATCAGACAAATGCCGCTGCACCCAATAAATGGTAAGGATGCCGCTCAGCACTCTGGAGTACGAGACACCAAATGGATTAAAAGCCTGCCCCTCAACTACGGGCTCTGTTATCTCTACTATTGCGATTTGACAGTCGTCGTGCAAGAAATCATCAACAAAGTCTATTCAGTGGACTGTGTGATGGTGCCATGGGCACAAATCGAAGCTCGGATTGGTGAACTCAAGTCCCGAACCGAGATATGGAAATCCAACCTTCCAACCGGGCTTGACTTCACATGCAAGGAAGATAATGGACCGGATATCCTTCGCTGCAAGCTGAACTTGGCACTGCATTACTACAGTGCGCGGATCACACTAGGCCGTCCCTGTCTCTGCCGACGTGACGCGCGCCAAAAGAACAACAAGCCCTCCTTCAGCCACGAAATGGCAGTGTTGACACTACAGTCTTCACGACACATGCTGGACCTGATCCCAGATGAGCCAGATGCTCTCCAGCTGTATCGGATTGCTCCATGGTGGTGCATCCTCCACTACCTCATGCAAGCAGCGACTGTTCTCCTCCTCGAGCTGTCTTTCGGCACCGTCCACATGCCAGAAGAAGAAAAGAACTTCGTCATCCAGTCTAAGAAAGCAATCCGCTGGCTCTTCGCAATGTCAGAGCAGAGCATTGCCTCCCGACGCGCCTGGCAGCTCTGCGATCTCAGTCTCCGCAAACTCGCCCAGGGCATGAAGTACGACCTCGGCGACATGCCTTCCTACCCATACACCCTAGAGCCTACAACCACTATCGGCTCAGAACAACCATCTGACCTATCTCATGCCGCCGGCGACTACTGGGGACCGCAGCTGGAAAACCCTCCGTTGCCTGTCCCGGATGCACCACCGGGTGTAGATCACCACACTTACCCGAACATCTCATCCGCAGACCTGGCCGAAGCCTTGACCCCCAATATCCAGGACTCGTACTTCCCTTATGATCCTATCTCTGGGGAGTTTATGCGTTCTTTCTTTCCTCATTCCAATGAGAATGAGAACTGGGAATTTTAAATCCAATTATCTCCCATATCTATGAATGTCTTTTTTATGAAACCACAAAACAGCACGCAAGTACACGAAAAGAGCATGCGAGTTCGTTATTATCATCCTACTCTTTTCAGCTGACTTTCCCATTTATTGCCTCTTACCCAACTATCATTCCCATCTCCCGATATGCAACCGCCCACCCCCAGCAGTACACCTATCCCTATCCCTCTCTATCCTTTTTATTTCTCGTTCTTCTTATTACCCATATTTTACTAAGTTCGTCTCAACGTAATGCGTTTGATGCTCATTTCTCATTTCTCATTTCTCTCCATTTTACGAATTTCTTACCCTTTGATCTACCCCATCTCTTTGCATCACAATATGTTTATAATGGTATACCAATACCCGATGCCTTGAAATTGATATCCAGGTGATATCCACAAACGACAAAAAACAAACGCGTGGGATATCTCAGATCCATGATTGATTCTGGTACTTCTGAAGGATCCGGGCTGTGCCTTGATCGGGAGCTGGACTCACAACAGAGGCTTTGGGGTGTTGAGATTAGTTTTTAGTTGGCGCTGGGATGTGATGAATCTTGAGACTAACTAGTACTTTTGATATCAAATTGATTCAACTTTTTTCCCCCAAATGTATTCCTCTTGGGTGCAATTAGTTGTAGAATGAATATCTAGTCCGCATAACTGTTTTATCTCAATTACACAGCCTTCATTGAACCATAAAGTGGGGGAAAAAATAGTATGTACATTCGAGAATAGTTTTTACTTTGAAAATAAAAATACATAGACCGGACCGAGGGGAAAACAAGTCCATCCCACTTCCTAGTTCCCGTGGTTATCATAAGGCCACTTCGGCTCTGGCTCCTCCGGCTTCGGCAAAGACTCCGCCAATTCCTTCGGCCAGTGGGATCTCATGAAAGGATCAGATCGGTTGTACTTGATCCGCTGTCTTACAGGTCTGCGCGTGGGGGAAGAAAAGACCTTTCGGAGCTGCATGCGACGCATGTGACCCGGGATCTCGATGTCGACCTGGTCTTCTGGAAGACCGAATTTGAGGAAGGTTTCGAGACAGTAGTCTAGGATGGACTCGAGCTCTGTTTGGGGCATCTTGCCGGTCTTTAATTGGTAGGGGTATTCCTTGCGGGAGAGGGAGGGTGTGTATCGGATGGTAGGGTCGTAGACGAAAGAGGAGGAAGAGGTGTTGTGAGGGTCGGTGGTCTTTGGTTGGGGTATACTGGGACTGGGATTGTGGCCGGGGTTTTTGTCCTTGGTTTCTTTCACGCATTCTGCGTATTCTCGGACGGCACTTCGTGCGAGGATGCGGACTGTGTTGAGGTCTGCTATTGTGGCTTTGCTTCGGACATGGTTGACGTAATCTGCGTCCCATCCTGGGGCACCGTGTGAATTGGTCCGTTCGTCGCTGAACAGCAGCCGGGCAACACCGCCTGGAGATTGGAGCTGGCGTTTGGGAGATACCCAGTCGACGCAGACTTTATCCCAGAGCTGCTTGCCGACGATAGCGCCCTGTGTTTCCACGACAGCGGCGAAGATCTCGTGGAAGGTGGTTGGGGGGATCAAAGTGGCCTTGTGGTGACTGGTGATTTCCTTGGGTGGCTCCACTTGTTTGAGGAGGTCCGGTAGAGGACCTGGGATGACAGAGAGCACGCGGTGCATACGAGAGAGAGTTCGAAGCTGGAAGTTCCTGACTTTCTCACGAGTATGATTAGCATGCCACTCGCCGCGGAAAAGGCGGAGCAAGATGTCCTTGGCTTGATTTAGGTCATTTGTATCCGCCTCAGTCAAGGTGCCGGCAGATGTCTTATGCTTAACGGTGGCATCGAGCCGAATTACTGCGCTTGCCAGTACGCCGATATTCATGTAGCCCCAGGATTTAGCTCGGTGCTCGGTCAGGAAGTTGAGCATCAGTACCACGCGCTTCCAATCTTTGCGTGCGATGCTGAAGTTGATCAACGATTTGATGGTGTTCACAGAAAGTGGGACCCCGAGCGATGCGATGACACGCTCGCCAAGCTCGGTATTACCAGTGGCAGCTGCAAATCGAAGAATAGATGGCGCCAGGGCCTGGTTTCTATATGCAGTTTTAGGGATGGCAGGACCGTCGATGTCATTTTCCACAAGTAGTTGTTGACCAAAATCAAACGCGTGGGTTGTAGTCGCCACGTCAAGGAGATTGGCAAAAGTGGCGCATGAAAGCTGCGGGATAGACGATTGAGAGATATCTTGAGGTTCGAAAGATTTGAAATCAAACAACGAGGAAGCTTCTTCATCGCTGGCTTGGCTCATCTGTTCAAAGAACTTTTGGATGTGCTGTGCCTTGCTCGCATCGGCAATATTTTGAAGCCAAGCATACTCGTGGAAAAGGCGTCCACTTTGCTTGTCCCGAGCATAATAATTGAGATTGAATTCGATCAGGCCGGTCATGGCGGCCGATTCATCGTAGAACTGCGCCCGCGTTTTTCCATCCAACACTTGTGCCAGGCTCAACTCGTCCCCTTCCCACGGAGGAACAACATTGCTCTGAGACCTCAGGAGATCCTCGAAAGCAACAGGATCAGAGGACGGTTTTAAACAGCCCGAGGCCAATATCCGTACAATGTGCCAGTTGGTGAACCTGCTTGTTGGCCGAAGCTCCTCACGGCTAGGCGCGGGAGGGTCAATCAGGTTAGTCAGAGGGGCTGATAAATTGGTGAGATCCGCAGGAAGATATCCACGATCTCCCATTCCGACATAGGCCTTGTTCGCCAAGCCACTCCGCAGCGATGCAACTACCTCAGAGCTGATAGTTCGGAATCCAAGTCCATTGAATGGTGCTTTTTCCTGACCCTTGAGTGTTTGGGGGGGCTTGTCTTGGCCTGGCCGACGCCATGATTGCTCGATACTGACATTAGTTTGTTGTACTGTATCAAGGTCACTTATTAAAGGCGCCCAACTCTCAGCCTTCCATTCACTAAGTCGGGCCATTTGATGCACGAGTAGTGTGCCCGTTTTGCAAAACCCATGCTCCACACAGCACCACAGAATGAGCTCAAGCCAGATCTCGGGACCCAGCTCTCGAATTCCCGGCGTGTAAGGAATGAAAGGTGACAACTCTCCCGCATCAGCAGCCGCAGCGGCCACTGCAACTTCGTGTTCATGCCACGCTGCATCGGACAAAACGCTCATGATGGAACTGGACAAAAAATGCAGCCCTGGCGGGCGGAACACAATCTGGCTGGCATCTGGTTTCGGATATTGATAAACTCTGTCAGAGATCATGCCTGCATGGTGTAAACGGGCAAGAGTTCGGAATACACAGGTCATGGCATGCTTTGAATCATCTGACCGACTGCGTGAGGCATATAGAACCAAGGAGCCGAGGTTTGCGAGTACCTCAGCCAAAATTCTCTCTCCAAAGAATCTCGGTGCAGGTTCTACCGTTAGAGTATCAAGAGAAATGTTATCTGATGGAAGGGGTTGTAGCCGGGACCATTTCCAAGGGGATGATGGTTTTGTGCCTCCCGTGAGCTTGCTGAGGGAGATCTCCGTGGTGAGGGGAGACACAGGGTCGGATGTTGACTCATCTATGCGGCGAACACGATATGGTCTGTTCCAATCAAGCCCAGCCGAAGGGTGTTTAGGGGGCATATGAGCTGCTAGCAGCTCATAGGTGTCGATCATGCCGTTTAAAAGAGCCTGTACATTAGACCACTCATGGTGTGCAAATCCAAGATGCACAAGAAGTTGAAATTCAAAATGAACCCTTCCATCCCATAGACACCCCAGTAGAGCATGGGTCCGATCAAGCTGACGTTCAGATTCGCGGAGCGGTCGAAGCCTGGGCTGGCCTGCAGATTGGGCAACGTCTGGTTGTCTGGCATTTTTTGGTGGAATACAGCCCCTCAATACTGGCATCCATTCCTCAATATGTCTCTTCTGGTCATGTCTGAGGCGAGGGTGTTTGATTAAATTGTATCGGCGTAGAAAAAGAACTTCATCTGGGAAATTAATCTCTCTTTGATCATTGCGAGTTTTCCGGGTAAATTGAGTCCAAGTCGGCCGGGAAAAAGGAGAGACGGATCGATATGGGAGGAAAGGGAGGCGCGAAGCAGGCCTGCGACCGAATGGCAGGATGCGGCCGGAGCGCAAGCACCTGCTCATGGTATCGCAACGAGGCTCGAAGGCGGGTGTATATGTTTCGCGATCTCGATGGGTACGGGATTGGCGTGATACATGTCGATTTCACAGGTACATGGCGTAATAATCAGATTCAATTGAACCCCGTACCAACCGGGGCAAATGAAGACCAAATGTGAGCGAGATGAGGTAAATGTTGTTTCGAGAATTTTGGAGATCAGGAACTGCTGAGTCAGCACAGAGCTATGAGCCAATCGGAGGCCACAGAATGCGGAGTTTTCTCATACTTCCTAACGTAGGCCTATATTGTCGGGAGATTTCCTGCGATACTATTATTTGGTTTAAATTGTATATATATATATATATATATCTCTGGTCGGTACACTGCCTGCTTAGTGAGCCCTGACCCATGTGATATATGCCTAAGCACCGAGGGATCAACATGTGACTTAGAACGCCTAGATAACTACGCCTTCATTTACTTCACATTACTACACATAGCGCGCATTCAAACAGACTCCGTGGCCAGAAATTGCCTATTTAGGAAGCTCAGATCACCCCGTACACCAAGAACATCTTGCAGTCTATAGGAGCAGACTTTTCAGGTTGTCACATAAGTGTCACATAATGTGCCTCGAACGTGAGAGGTTAATCGTGTGCCTGCTACTTAAACCTGCACCAACACAGTAGAAATCTACACTTCTTTCTAGGTACCTCTGGCTTTCATTTACTATTCTTATCTCCAGATATATTTGACATCAATAAGAACGTCAGAAGCCATCAGAGATGATCCTTTTTCGTCAAACTCACGGGCTCAATATAACCTTATCTCTTCATAATGTTAACATGATTGATCGGACTAATAATTCAAACACCAATACCAATAGCACATGTGAGACCGAGACTAGGAAAAGCGCACGTAGTATCCAGGTAGGTAACTCTCACCTAGGACTAGGTACATTGCCTCTATGGATTGACTATAATGGAGCCGTAGCTTGTTAATATATCACATGTTCATGCATTAGTGGTCATTTCCATATGTACTTTTGTTTCTGTGGCAGATTTGCCTAGATACTTCCAGCCAATGATATACAGCTAGGAGGCTCTTGGTATATGCCGCAGATGAAGGTGTTATCCGAGATGAAACATCGTACTACAATTGAACCCTTTTTGAATGTGGTATTCAAGCTTCGCAGGCAGGATTCGCCGCTCGGTTATCATATTTACTTGTCTAGTCGTCTATTCATAGAAATAAAAAACATCGTCCCTCACAAACTTCTACCTCAATCCTCTCAAGTGTGCTTTTCGAATCTATAATCTTAATATTCTGTCCTATCTATCGCAATGGCTTCAGCCTCGGTCATCGACCAAACTGTTATACCTAGCTTGCACATCGCACCAACTGTGGCTGATCTAAAGCACTCCTCCAATTTGTATCTTTTGTCATCTATGCTTCAAATATTTGTCTTTACTAAGAAATCTTATAGGTACAATCAGCTTCCATCCGACGAAGTGCAGCCAGCGCTTCTTCCTAGTCATTCCCAAGAGGTCAGAAACATTTCGATACAGCACAACGTCCAACACAAATTCGGCATCCATCTTATCCACGATCATTTTGAAATCCCGAAAGATCGGGTGATGTCAGGACATTATTTTTGAGAGCCCCTCGGGGTGCTGGACAAAGCCTATCCCCATTGAAGATGTCCATACGGTCAATGTATACGGTCATATCTTCAAGCTGTCTACAGACGGAAAACTGGTGGCTTACGAGTACCGGGAAGGGTCGCCAACCAATGTCAGCGAAATTGACCCATCCTTCTTTGAAGAAATCTTCAAATTCCTCCTCGAACACAACCTGACCGACATATTAGGGCTACAAGCATTGGGCTATGAGCCGATTTTACCCATGATAGAGCTTGTATTAGGCAATGTTGGAACAGTGATGCTCAATGAGGCACAGGCCCAATATGGGGGAATCTATAGAACTACTGGATGGTGTATTGGTCGTGAGAGCGAGAGCCAAGAGTTGCAAGACGGTGAGAAACACCCTCAAACCACGAGGGGTAACCACCTAGTCTTTATCCATGAAAACCCCCCTTCTGATATTGGGGAGCTGAAAAGTTTCCTCAAGAAAGCAGAAATTATCATGTAGCTTGGAGGATCTATCGTTTCCTCCAAGCCTTGCAACTGCCATATTCTTTTTCCTTTTCCTTTTATCAATGGCCTTTCCTTGTGCGCCGAGAATATCAACATCTGAAATGAATACAATACAGTCTATTCCTAAGTCACTGACTTGGCTTGATGATATTATGACTCAATAATTTATACTCTTGAACTCCAACAGAGAGGTGTCCCATCTTCAATCCTACAAACGGTGTAAAAATGCGTCCAAATATCTAATCGAAGAATCTTGCTCATTCACAGGCCTTTCAGCACCATCTTTCCAAGTAAAACCAAAGCGAATAACCAATCCAACCCGCTCTGCAATCTTCATGGCATGCTTGTCGTCATTGGAAATCCACCCTACGTGTCTGTAGAATGTATCCTAGAATAGGCTTTCCAATTTAGATGAATTTTCATGATAATTCCAACCGCTTGAGTTCATAATACCAAGCATGTTGTAAAATCCCCAGAGAGGGATGTCAAATGGCAACACCATTGCTTCGGCCCAGTAAACAACCCCAGTGATACCGCCTGCTTCAGGATTGACAATGATGTTCATCCCACATAGGTCATAGTGAGTTAGGACCAACGGATATGTGGGAGTAAAGATCGTTGGAAGTTCTTCACGGAGCTTAGAAATGACCTCAGCGAAACGCGAAGGGAGTTGCTGCAAGAGTAGGTCGAGTTGATCTTGAAGGTCTACCAAAGAGTGCTCGGGGACATATGGCTCCGTGGGTCGGTTTACCCATGAATTGGCAAAGAATCTAGAAATATTAGTTATCGTCCTGCGGAATATTGGCATCGGAAATACCTTGCAAAATCCGACACGGTTTGTTCATGCCACGAAGCATATTGAAGTTTTATCACAGGGGCTTCGATGTAGGTTATCCCGGGGATCATGTCCATGACATAGACAGCAAGGGAAGGCGACGGTCCGATGAAACCTTTGTTAATAGAAGCGGGCACAATGTTGCCATATATCTCCCGAGCGAGTCCCAAAATTTTTGTGTCGAAAAGGGAGTCAGAAACATGAAATTGCACCAGGAGATTCCCAGTCGCTACAGTGTAACTAAACGCTCCTTGGAGCTGAACTGGCTTCACAGCTTCGCCAGCAATCTCAGCGGCAGTTTGGTCGCATTCATCTCGCGTTACGGTGCAGTTAGAAAAAAAACTGATTGATTTTATCTTCGAGCGAATAAGACATTCTGGCTGAAACTAGCATTTCCTAGGTAAAAAGTATGAAAAATGGAGAAAACGAGGATAATAAGGGGCCTCCGGAGGTTTCTTGGGTCTTAACTGTGAACATAGCGGTCAGACCTGCCAAATAGGCTTGGAGGTGCATGGAAATTGATTCTTGTGGAAAACTGCAGGGTGAGCTGACCATGGCCTGGTATGCCATAATTGGATATTGGCAAGTCCACCAACACAGGAGTCGATGGGCTGTACTAGATAGTGGCATGTTTTGTATATTAATTCTATAAGGCACATGAATAGAATATGTTTCGAACCTCGATTTTCTTCCTCAAAATAATTGGGGAGAATATAGGAAGATATGTATATATATATGTACATGAAGTCTCAATCACTGAATATGTGGTAAGAATCGGTTGGATTAGCGTGTCACAGGCAGAAATCCCCGAACATGCATCTAAATTCACCAGTTCGCTGTGCTGATGCCTATAAAAGGAAGACAAAATATAGGTGTCGGCGACCAGAGTAACGAACATCAAGGAGGTTTTCCTCCGGCTCTTGTCGGCCTTTTCGTACATTAATGGCATTCCAGTTCCCTGGACCATCGTCTTTCAGTCTACCACACTGCATCAGATTTCTCAATCATTTAATGGCGCAAAGTGGCGCTGGAGAAGATTTGATTTTAGTATGTCTTTTCAATTTGTGTCTTGAAATCCATCCGTACTGTAACTTTAGATGCAAAGTAGAGGGTACATATATCCCAATACAAAACAGAATTTGCAATGTGTGATGGGCTAACGATACTGTGTCGCTGTCCTGACGCTTACATATAAGATCCGTTGCCAGAGTTTTGTGAGATGACCATGGCTTGTGTTTCTCTAATGTTACTACTATTGTTATACTACATGTTCACAAATTTACGGGTTTACTACTTTATAGCACTCGGAGAAGACTCTAAAATAGCAAAAACTTCGTTATAGCCGATCCAGCGGCCACTAAAAAGAAAAGCAGCACTGGTCTATCTCACATGGTACACCGAGCGAAACTGCAAAGTGCAGAATCTAAAACAACATCTGACGGGCATGAAGACGAGCGAAGTCTCCAGGCTCACCAGATTCGCCCTGTCCCTCACTAGCGGCATCAGTCTCGGCTGCGATAGGCAGAACGGTGAAGGAACCGCTAGTCTGGCTACCGGAGAAGCCATCGGGGAATCCAGGAGGGGCACCAGTAGTCGAGGGGTATCCAGTAGGCACGCTGGAAGGGGTTCTAGTGGGGGTTCTAGTGGGGGTTCTGGTGGGGGTTCTGGTGGGAGTACCGGTAGGAGTACCGGTGGGGGTGCTGCTGGGGGAGCTGGTGGACTTGGATCCATGACCATGACCATTTCCTCCCAGGCCGGGTCCCTTGTGGCCAGGTCCGTGACGATATCCGCCATGGCCGTGTCCGCCATGGCCGTGCCCTTCATGGCCAGGACCACCATGGCCGCGTCCTTCATAACCGTGTCCTTCATGGCCGTGTCCTTCATCGCCAGAAACTTCATGTTTAGGACCTTCAGGGATGAAAGACCATCCAGTAGGCCATCCGGTAGGCCATCCGGTAGGCCACCCAGTGGGCCACCCAGTGGGCCATCCAGTTGGGGTTCCAGTTGGGGTTCCAGAGGGAGTTCCAGAGGGAGTTGCAGAAGGAGTTGCAGATGGGGTTACAGATGCAGAACCAGATGGGGTTCCAGATGGGGTTCCGGATGGGAAACCGCCAGAAGAAGTAGCAACGGCAGCAGCCTTGCCGACGTGCTTGGGAGACAATGTCAGCAAAGAACGAGAACTATTTGGGAATTTATAGTGTAGATACTCACAGGCAGCTTCCAGGCCACAGCCGACGGGGCCATGGATAGGACAGCAACGCCAATGGCAGCAGTGAACTTCATGATGAATTGTTGAGTTGTTGGACACTTAAAAGAGAAAGAAATGAATGGATGCTAGAGGTAGCAATGTAAAGAAATATTGAGAGCCTTTGAAAAGAATGAAGGTACACAGCACTGCTGGTTGAAAAAAAAAACGTCGAAAAGAGGAAGTTCTAGCTGATTATATACCCCTTGGGTTTCATCATCGAGTGTCAAAATGATGGATCGAGCCGTGAAAAAGACCGTCAAAAGACCGTCGAAACACCAATGTATTCCATGAGAGGAATTGGATCTGCAGGGGGGGCAATTCCCATCCCGTGGTGAAAGGATTTTAAGCAGGAACGATCTTCATGGATTGGAAAATAACCCTATCACCCGGAGTAAGGCATATTGCAGTGGAACCAGGAACTTATGCCACATCCTGGTGGCCGACGGAATACCCGTATATTGTGCGGGCCACAGTTGTTTCAGACAAGAAAGACGGATAAAACGGGCGAATGACAGTTCTCCACCTGGTTTACACATTACTGTCGATCACTTGGACATTTGATGGAGGTGTGCCCTAAACGGGGATTGGCGGAGCCCTGAAGACGGCATACCACGCCAAGCCAGGAACATTTTAGAATCGGAGTACGGAGTACCTATGTTGTACATGCAACAATATTATTGTATAAGATAAATTAAAGAATCTAGATGGAACTAAATTTCCACTTTATTTCATGGTCTGAGAATTGTCTGCGTGACGCAATTCAACATACCCATATGTGTCTAGAACAAGTATTATAGCTTTTTATAGAACACTCTATGGCAAACTACTGTGGGGCCAACGCCTCAATCCTTCGATAAACTGACATTGAGATCTTGCCAAAGTCTTAATTAAGCCACTTTTGAGTGCTATATACTGGTGGCTTGCGGTCAAAGCTCATACGCGAATGAAATTGGGCAAGTTCGCCACACCTACCTATATAGTCTCTGTGCAGGGTAGGATTACATTTCCAACTTAAAATTCTTAGTGAAAACATAACCGAGAGATAATATCACTAAGACTGTATAATATTGGGGGGTTCCTTTATAGTAGCTTGCAAAATCGCCCTGCGTTTTCCCTCCCAAATGCGAACATGGCTTTAACTTGACCTATCTAAGGTTGCTTAGGTGCTTCTGTATATTACATAATATTGCCACGAACCGTAATGCTGTTCGTTTCGGGTTTACTCTACAGACTACCTTGATTTACTTTCCTTCGGATGCTGCCATGAGGCATACATAATAAATACGATATTGATACTGTCTGGTGAGATTATATACAGTAGATTTATCGGAGGAAGAGCAGTTCGACTAAGCCTCAATATCAGGGCGAGATAAGAATATGTTGTTCATGGCCTCAACTTTGATCGACTGTTTCACGTCCTGAAGGGCGCGTTGAGACGCCAGTCGACGAGGATGTGCTTCATCAAGCGTCCTCTCATGCACCGCGACCACGTGTTCAAGTAGCTGCATAGCCTCCTTGATCTGTCCGTTAGATTGATATACCCCAGCGAGTTGATGCTGAGACGCCAGTCGATAAGGATGTGCTTCATCAAGTGTCCTCTCTCGCACCGCGACCACGTGCTTAAGTAGCTGCATAGCCTGCTTAATCTGTCCGTTGGCTGTATATGCCCGTGCGAGGTCATACTGAGACGCCAGTCGATCAGGATGTGCTTCATCAAGTGTCCTCTCTCGCACCGCGACCACGTTTTCAAGTAGCTGCATAGCCTGCTTAATCTTTCCGTTGGCTGTATATGCCTGTGCGAGGTCATACTGAGACGCCAGTCGATCAGGATGTGCTTCATCAAGTGTCCTCTCTCGCACCGCGACCACGTTTTCAAGTAGCTGCATAGCCTCCTTGATCTGTCCGTTAGATTGATATACCCCAGCGAGTCCATGCTGAGACGCTAGTCGATCAGGATGTGCTTCATCAAGTGTCCTCTCTTGTACCGCGACCACGTGCTCAAGTAGCTGCATAGCCTCCTTGATCTGTCCGTTAGATTGATATACCCCAGCGAGTTGATGCTGAGACGCCAGTCGACAAGGATGTGCTTCATCAAGTGTCCTCTCTTGCACCGCGACCACGTGCTCAAGTAGCTGCATAGCCTCCTTGATCTGTCCGTTAGATTGATATACCCCAGCGAGTCCATGCTGAGACGCTAGTCGATCAGGATGTGCTTCATCAAGTGTCCTCTCTTGCACCGCGACCACGTGCTCAAGTAGCTGCATAGCCTCCTTGATCTGTCCGTTAGATTGATATACCCCAGCGAGTTGATGCTGAGACGCCAGTCGACAAGGATGTGCTTCATCAAGTGTCCTCTCTTGCACCGCGACCACGTGTTCAAGTAGCTGCATAGCCTCCTTGATCTGTCCGTTAGATTGATATACCCCAGCGAGTTGATGCTGAGACGCCAGTCGACGAGGATGTGCTTCATCAAGTGTCCTCTCTTGCACCGCGACCACGTGCTCAAGTAGCTGCATAGCCTCCTTGATCTGTCCGTTAGATTCATATACCCCAGCGAGTTGATGCTGAGACGCCAGTCGACGAGGATATGCTTCATCAAGTGTCCTCTCTTGCACCGCGACCACGTGCTCAAGTAGCTGCATAGCCTCCTTGATCTGTCCGTTAGATTGATATACCCCAGCGAGTTGATGCTGAGACGCCAGTCGATAAGGATGTGCTTCATCAAGCGTCCTCTCTCGCACCGCGACCACGTGCTTAAGTAGCTGCATAGCCTGCTTAATCTGTCCGTTGGCTGTATATGCCCGTGCGAGGTCATATTGAGACGCCAGTCGAGAGAGATGTTCGTCATCATTGTGACTTTCACTCCATGTACACACATCTCTAAATACAGAGATAGCGTCTTTTGCTCGGCCATCCGCTAGAACGCAATTTCCAACCTTAGAAAGTAGGCTATACCTCTCCCTTACACCTTCACTTTCATCTCTCTTGAGAATCTTAAGGGCATGTGGTAGGTACATCCTCCATGTCGCACGATTTGTGTACTCACTAGATGGAAACCACTTTTCCATATGTTGTGTCACAGTCTCGATGATCTGCTGTGTCTTCCCTGCCTCTGCTATCCACACTCGTGTTGATAGCTGCACGAGGCTATGTATATCAAACATATCCTCATTGTCTCTCCTGGTCAGAAATCCATAACCACATAGTGTACCAATTGCAAACTCCACCTCTTCTTCCGTATCAAGAGGGGGGAGAATAGACCGCGGGATTGCCTTTGGCTCAAGGTAAGATATAAATTCCAACAAATCAGCAGCAGAGCGATCAGAGCCCTGAATCTGATTGAATGAGATAAGCCATGTGGTGGTCACCGCGTTTGGCATTCTGCGGTAGCGAGTGTTATCGTGGAACTCCCTACTTGCGAGACGCATCCGTTCTTTTTCCGATTTATGCATAAGCTCGAGGTACCGTGTAGTCGTTCCACCATTTCGACCAATATAGTAAGCTGCCTGTGCAATAGCTAGGGGTAGGAAGTTCAGCTCCCCCAGTAATTGCATAGTGGAGTTTTGGTCACAAAGCGAGTCTTTCCCCACAATCTTGGTAAGAAAAGCAATCCCCTCCTCTGTTGTCATATTTTGGAGCTCCACTATATCCCTTCCTGCGAATGATAGCGCCACCTCGCGAGAACGAGTAGTGAGCAAAGTAACGCCTTTCTTGCTAGTAGGGAAATGCTGGTCAAGCTCATCGAAAAGCAAGTCCATGTCATCAGCATTATCGACAATGAAGAGCCACTTTCCGGCTTTATCAGAGCTTAGCTGTCGGTGTACTAATTCCATCGCACTTTCCCCGTCTGTATTCTGACGAAGCTGTAGCTTTTTCGCGATTTGCGAACAAGCCTGCTCAAAACTCTCGAGACTAAGGGCAGAAGCCCAAAAAATTGAGCAGTCTGGTATATGCGTTTTCACCCAGCGGGCAAGCTGAAGAGCAACTTGGGTTTTGCCGACGCCACCTAGTCCGAATAGAGCTAGTTTTTCAGTCTGAGCCTGTAGAAATAGCTTCTGTCTAAGCTCATCTAGTGTGAATTCACGGCCAGTAAAGTGTCGATTTTCCAAGGATGGAATAATATAGTGGGCTTGCGGTTGATCACCTTACAAAGTATGAGTGAGCCTGGTATCTTAAGGCTTTTTCTGTTGACTTACAAGGGACAGGATTTAAGTCTTTCGTTTCTTCAATGGGCAAGTGGAAGTGGTTAGTGATCGAGCCGTGGTTCACACCCATCTGGAACCCCGAATTTGAACGTTCAAACAATATTGCGGACGCCATGCTCGCCATGGGTATCGTTCGTGGAAAAACAACTGTCAGGCATAAGCTGCCGCTGCCGCCACGAAGGCAAAGGTGAATAGGCAGAAATACAAATATATCGCTTGGCTTCGAAAAAGTCCGTATGTAAATCCAGCGTATTCAACAGAATCGGGGACAGGAGAGGGGTAATGAGGAATTGCGACTGTAAGGATGCTTTGCCATCAGCCTAAGGCATCAGGCCTAAGCGCCCGCATCAGCGAACGAGGCAACTCAAGGAGTCATGCGCGTGAGATGTCGAGCTATCAATCTCAATAAGTAAACCGAATTGATCATTGTATGTCTACGTAGGTCCGATGCCTAACCAGTTCGCTGTTTCTTCTACCCCCTTTCTCGCAATAGAGCGAGATAAGTCACACACAATCAATGAATGCTACGCTACATAGGAATGATTTTCGCGAGATCTACCAATAATCATACATGATTTTGGCCTGAACTAATTTCACCAAGCTACTCGCATAAAGGTGGTGATATATAACGCTATTGATCCTACCATTATTAAATGTACTAGATTATAAAATATAAAACAATATGTGCATTGCGCGTCCTGCTCGCCAAAAGCCTGAACTGATCCGGGGGGTATTGTACATGAAACCAACACAATTAAATGGAACAAATCGTCAAATCGTGACAAAGAGTAACTTCAAAGCTCCTCTTCGAGAACTTCTTCGCCTCCAAGCTCTTGCTCCACTTCGTCGACAACAAAGCTCTCGTAGTCCTCAAGACCTTTCTGAACATGTACTTTGAAGCGAATCACGTCGTTGAGCATTGTTTCGACGTTAGTGTGCAACTCCTCCCGGAGAGCATTTGCCCGAAGCGTCAGTTGTTCATATTCGATATTGGTGTTCATCTCGCGCTGCTCCATCAATTGTACACTGTCACTGAGCGTAGCGCGCATCTTCGCCAACTCCTTCTCCATCTTCTCAATTTGGGCATCGGAGGCCAGCTTCTGAGTAGTCGTAATTTCCTTTGTTCGTTCAAACTCTTCTTCTGCTGCCCGGCGTCGGTGCTCCAGGGCCTCGACCTCGCTTCGTTTCTCGTCCATTGCCTCTTTGATATTATCGAGTAGATTGCGACGGTCAAGGTCGTCATCGATCCCTTGCTTCCGTCGTTCATTGATCTCTTTCCGGAGTGCTTGAAGGTTGTTTCGGACAGAGCCCCGTAGATCCAAACTGAGCAAATGAGCCGGGTGGTAGCCAGTGAAAGGCTCCGCCAGTAGGCGATCCCCCTCCGGGGAAATTCGGTTAGGAGGGCCACCAATCTGGCTGGTGGAGAAATTGCTCTCATTGATATTCAGACTAAGTTCATAGTCTTGGCCCTTGGCATTCTCGGCAGCTGCGGGAATCAAGCTAGTTTGGTAGCCAAGAGTATTGTAAGCTTTTACGATCTGTTCCAGATCCTCCAGTTTCTGGCTGGCTTCCGCTTCCTTCTCCATAACACGGGCATGGGCCTCTTCTAGGCGAGCCACGGTATCTTCAAGATTCTTCTGCAGACGTTCGCGCTCCGAGTTCATGCGGTCGATATCCTGGATAGTGATGCCTTGGCGATCAACACTTGCCTGGAGATCGGAACGCTCAGATTCAGTGACCTGGAGATCGGCATCGGTTTTTTGGATCTCCGCGTCGAGGAATTTGATGCGAGTCTCGTATTTTTCAATTTTGCCCTTGACGTTCTGGTTATAATCCTCAAATTTTCTCTTGTCATCCTCCAAGATGCGGAAATGTTTATCCAACTTGGCGATGTCAGGGGCACTCTTCTCCACTTCCTCGATTTGGTCACGAAGAGCCCGATTCTCGACCTCTAGTGCCTCCATTTCCTGCACGTACCGCTCATTGCCATGGGCGAATTCTTGCGACATGCTTTCAACGTGCGGAATCAACCGCTTCTCCGCGGTGTCATCATCTTCGTCTTCACCACCTTGTAGCCAATCATGGTAGGCTTGAGTAAGGAAGCGGAAAATAATGCGATCACCGGTGACATCGACACCTGCCTCAGCGCAGGCATCATCATACTCGCCAGACTGATAGCGATCCATCATCTGGGCCAATTGCATCAACCAATGTAGCATTCCGAGGAATGTTGACCAGTTCTGGCCACCAACGGCTGCGATTTGTGACTTCGTAATGCCTTTCTCATACGGATATCGTAGCTGTTTCAGGATTGGCGGTACTTCGGAGTCCATTGCTTTTTGGAACTTGTATCCTGGATCGATCCGATGATAGAGCCACTGGAAGATAAAGTTGAAATCCTTTTGGGTTGGCGAGCGAAGAGTGTTCTGCCCCAAGGAATGTTTCATCTCCAACTCGAACCCATGAATAGTCAGATATTCCAACAGTTCCTGGCCAATTCGCGCCTGGAAAGCTCGATCTCTGAGAGGGCGCGGGTCCCTGGGAACACCAGCCACGGTAGGAACTTGAGTGAAGAATGATTGATGTCCCATAGGCCCTCCACCAGTTGACGGTCGTGAAAATACACTACTTCTGCGCTGTGGATTCTGGGGAGGCGCAGGATTCGAGGAAAGAGACCCTGGCGCGTAGCTCTGCCGACTGGCACTAGCCCCAGTGAACATGTTACTAGACACTGAGCGCCGAACAGACGAAAGACCGGCATCAGCGCCATATGGACCACCAATTGACATGCGCGTAAAATTGGGCTGCTGCGGGCGACCGGTGGAGCCCATCAAGGAAGTTCGGTGGTTCTGAGAGCTGAACTGGGGGTTTTGGAATCCGATAGAGCTTGCGCGCTTCAGTGCCGACTGCGGTTGTGGGATAGCGGAGAAATTTTGCACACTTCCGAGGGTCTTGATCGCAATATACATTAGCCTCAAGCCTTGCGCTGGATAGGAGAAAACTATACTTCTCGGGGGCGTTTAATACTGAAAAGCCCAGTATCTTGCGACATGGCGATAAACAAGCCGCGAAGGCGGCAATAGACAGTGCGATTCCTTTAACAACTTTGGATATGGCTGATTATTGACAAGGATTCAACGTCCAAGTGGGTTGACACCACAAAATCCGAGTGGAGGGGTTTGATCTGTTGTTTGGCAGCCACGAGGCGGCGATGTAAACAAATGCGTGCCACTTTCAAATGAGGTAGGCGGTGTACTTCAAAAGGAAAAACAGTTTGCCCGATAATCACGAGACTCCCGGTCTGGGGAAGTCTTGGCGTTGGCGCGAGTTCCGAGGTCCAAATGGCAATTGCCGATGTGAGCGTCGCATCTTCTCTCCTCAATTCATCTCTCCTGCACTTCACTGGCAGTGCCACATCAATCATAATGGCTCCACGCGAGGAGCTGATTGCTTCAGCTGTAAGTTGTCTATTGACATAATAGCTCTTATCATCCGCTTTCGGGGCTACCGCTAACTCATGTCGCTAGGTTACCTGTATGGACTACGTGACACACAACTTGATGTGTGATGATCGCTGACTTTGTCTAGTTCTTCAGGACCCATCGGTTGCGTCTTCGCCCATTGAAAAGAGGGTCTCATTTCTTCAATCTAAGAACTTGACTCAAGAGGAAGTGGACATTGCCTTATCGCGGGTCGGCGAAGACCCGTCTGCTGCGGCCGCAGCTACAGCTTCAGCATCCCCCGCACCTAGCTACTCTTCACAGCCAGTTCCTTACCGGCAACCACAGCCGCCCCAAGGATATGGTTATCCTCCATATAATCAATGGCAGCCGCCTCCTGAGTACGTTTATCTATCGATCGTCGCAAGGGTTTGAGACTAATCACATGAAAAGGCCACCGAAGAGAGATTGGCGTGACTGGTTTATTATGGCAACTGTAGTGGGTGGAGTTGGTTACGGGTTGTATACTGTCACAAAGGTATGTATCCAGTAGCCCCCTCTCTCAAAACTGATGGCGCTGATCAATCCATCCAGCGTTATATCGCACCTTTGATCGCCCCACCGACGCCTCCCCAGCTGGAACAAGATAAAGAAAACATCGATGAGCAGTTCTCACGTGCATTTACTCTGATTGAACAACTATCGACCGATACCGCTGCATTGAAGACCGCCGAGGAAGCCCGTACCGAGCGCTTGGATGGTGCTCTCAAGGACGTGGAGAATCTTGTTGCTGATCTCAAGAACTCCTCCCGCAGAAGAGATGATGAGACTCGTCGCATTAGCGACGAGGTGAAGTCGTTGAAGGATGCCATTCCCAAGGCCCTTGAAGGTGCTCGGGAAGGCAATGAGAACAGACTGAAGGAGCTCGGAACTGAGCTTAAGAGCTTGAAGACCTTGCTGGGTAACCGACTTGGTGGTGGTGGAGCTACCCCTGTTGCTGGCAGAACATTGGGATCTACTCCACTCGGATCTACTCCTGTCCCCAGTACCCCTCGCCCGGCTCCTGAAGAAACCCCCGCTACTCCCACTACCCCTGCCGCCACCAACAACTTGGCTGCTACTGTAACTCCAGCCGAACAGGAGCCGACTCAAGCCGCTGCTCCAGTGAACACAAGCCAAAGCCCCAACCCCCCTCTCGCAGCTTGGTCGGTCTGCCTCCATCCCAGCATGGCAAATGGCCGCAGCCAACCGGTCTAAGTCCAACTCGCAGTCAAGTGCACCTTCTACTCCTGCTGAAACTACCGCCAGCCCTAGCCTGGAGCAGAGCGCTCCTCCCAGCTAAAGTTGATTTAAGTTTGCTGAATTATTGAATGTTGTATATCTCTTCGTCTAAGATGTATTTACTACTATGAATAATTTTTTTTTGATGAAATACTTGCCCCATAATACAGTAGCCTTTATTTCCGTGTAAATTTATACTCGAAATCAACAAAATTGGGATGATGAACTGGTTAGAATCGAAAACCCGGGGACAATCTGGAAATTAGATGGCGGAACCGATAAGCCGACCTGTCTTCCTTTATCATCCCAGAAGACAAATCCCAGGCTTTCCAGAACCTCCCAACTACAAAGGAAGCAACCAAAATGCCTTCACCAGCTCGCTCATCGCACCGAGCTGCCTCTCCGTCTGCGCCAAGCTCAAGCCGCCATCACCGCAGCCGCCACAGCCATTCCCACCGTCACCGGCCCCGAGAGAGCTCGCGCTCGCGCTCTCCGCACCAAACAGACAGACACCGATCAGACCGTCACCGCCGCCGTGACGAAGACAAAGACCGCGGACACCACGAGCGACGACACAGAGATGCCCCAGCGAAACCAGTCGTGCTCCCTTACCAAGCGCGCGAGCTCTCAGGGCGCGACCTGAAGGTCTACGAGCCCATGTTTGGCATGTATTTGGATATCCAGAAAGGGAAATATATCGAAGACTTGAGTGAAGATGAGGTGAAGGGGCGGTGGAAGAGCTTTACGCAAAAATGGTAGGTCTGAGGGTGTTCTTTCCTTGATGCAATTAATTACTGACGTCGCAGGAACCGTGGAGAGCTCGCCGAGGGATGGTATGATCCTATTACACTCGATAAGGCACGCAAGAATACAGAACAAGAACTGGAAGCCGGCCCGAGAGGCGGACGCGAATCGCCTGATTATACGCAAGGCGAGCGAGCGGCTGCTCAAGCCCCACAGAACCCGCCAGTAGGCGACGACAACGATGAGGACGAGGACGACGAGTACGGGCCTAGTCTGCCACAACCTGGATCTGGGAGGGGCGGCGCACAAGCCGGTCCTGCAATCCCAACTATGCAAGATCTTGAGCTCAAAAGAGGTACGTTTTCTACTTCCCCCAAATATGACCGGAGTGCTGACCTTTCTCTAGAATCTGCCATTGAGGATGCCATCGCTGCCCGCGGTGAATCACGCGATCAATACCGCGCTGAAATTCGTTCACACAAATCTGCAATGCGCCAACTCGAAGACGAGATTGCGCCACGAGCTGAGGCAGGTACACGAGAGAGACAGCTCGAGAAGAAGCGAGAAGTTGCTTCAAGCAATCGTGCATTCGCGGATTCTGCCCGCGGTGGTTCGCCCGAAGCAGCTCGGGATGAAGATTTAATGGGCGGAGGCGATGAGTTCTCTGCCTTGAAACGGGAGAAGGAGAAAGACCAGCGTAAGAAGAACGATCGTGAGATCCGGAGAGAGGAGATTCTTCGTGCACGTACAGCGGAGAGAGAAGAACGTGCGCAGGCGTATCGACAGAAGGAGCAAGAGACTATGAGCTTCTTGCAAGCTCTGGCGAAGCAGCGATTTGGCTGAAAATTAAAATGGTCTGGGTGTTCACCCTTGATCTGAATATACTATATCCTTCACTTTTACATCCATAAAGCAATAATATAAAATACGACCTACATCCCATATACTCTGCCAGTTGGCTCCTCCGCTCCAACGGACCGAGACACCGCCATCGGAGTGACTCCGAGGTATTTAGACCATATCCATGGATATAATCTTCCCCAAACAATGCTCAAGATACTATGAACCATGTTCAAACAACTATCTCGTCTACCATGCCGATCAACATCAACCCAATTAGCACCGGGTAGCCAGCGATATCTTCAAACTAAAAAACAACACTCCCTACCGGCAGCATACTATCGCGGCGGCACCTCACGCGCAGTCTTCTTCAAGCAAGAAGACCTACCCGCAGACAAAAAAGACTGGGCCCCCATATTCCGCAGTGTAATCGGCAGTCCAGATCCCCATGGCCGACAACTAGACGGATTAGGGGGTGGAATATCCAGCCTCTCGAAGGTGTGCGTAGTAGGCGCCTCGACACACGATGAAGCCGACGTCGATTACACTTTCATCTCCCTCGGCATCAAAAACACCGACGTCGATTATTCCAGTAATTGCGGGAACATGAGTTCTGCCGTCGGTCCCTTCGCCGTCGATGCACATGTCTTCCCATTACAGAATCCCAGCCCGGATTCAGCCTCGGTACGCATCCACAACACCAACACAGGCAAGATCATCCATTCATCCTTCCCCGTTGTCGATGGCGAAGCTGCCGCTAGCGGTGACTTCGCTATAGATGGTGTCGCTGGTACAGCTGCCCGTGTCCAGCTAGACTTTATCAACCCCGCCGGCTCGGTTACGGGGAAACTCCTGCCTACCGGTAATGTTGTCGATACTTTTGATGGAATCAGGGCTACGTGCATCGATGTCGGGAACCCGTGTGTCTTTGTGCAGGCGCTTGATCTCGGCGTGAGTGGGAACTTGACTCCTGATGAGATCACTGCGCATCCGGATTTGCTGCTGCGCTTGGATTCCATTCGTCGGCAGGCGGGCGTTAAGATGGGTATTGCGGATGAAATTGGGGAGGT
Source organism: Penicillium fimorum (assembly GCA_028828255.1). Lineage (NCBI taxonomy): Eukaryota > Fungi > Ascomycota > Eurotiomycetes > Eurotiales > Aspergillaceae > Penicillium > Penicillium fimorum. The sequence goes on from JAPWDS010000006.1 coordinate 1,313,020, forward strand.
GCCTGGTAGTATTCCTAAGATCTGTATCGTGGCTACGCCTTCGACTAGCGATTCTAGAGATATCAAGCAGAGACAAACGTCTGCTGATGTGGATCTTTTGGCTCGTGCGCTTTCTGTTGGACAGCCGCATAAGGCGGTCCCGATTACTGTCGCTTTGGCTCTTGCTGCTGCTGCTCGTGTGCCGCAGAGTACTGTGGCTGGCGTTGTGGATGAGGATCCTGTCGATAGTACCGGGATTACTATCGGCCATGCCAGTGGGAATCTGTTGGTTGGTGCCAATTTCGATGTAGATGGAGTGTTGACTTCTGCGACGGTCTTTCGCACAGCGCGTCGTTTGTTTGAGGGACGTATTTTCTGGAAGAATGATAGCTGAACAGGCGAAGTGTTTTGATTGTACAATATCATCTGGCAGGACTACATAGACAGGTGGGTAGAACAAACACCATGAAGAGAAACGACGTAAGTGGATAAAACATCCAAATCAAAACTTTTATTCTTGTACATCACAAGTGGTATATCTGTAACTATCTATTCTAACCAAGCTCTAAGCATGTCTTCCAATATCAATATCAGCAACAAGCTTCATATCATCAGTACCAGCGCCATCACCAAGTCCAAAGAATGGCTTGACAGCAACATCAACTACCTCTTCAAACAAGCGCCCAACAACAGCCTCCTTTAGATCCTCGCCAGTCTGCGCGAAATCCGGGTACGCGTTGAGCTCCAGAAGCCACACCTCACCATTAGCATCGACGAGGAAATCAACACCAAACAACTCAAACGCATTAGGCAAAGTCTGGAAATGAACCATCATACCCCGAGCGGCAGCCTCAAACACCTCACCTGTCACCGAGCAGATCTGCTCGAAGATCTTCTCCTTCCAGTCTGCACTGAGACCGGGGACATGGTGGTCGAGGTCCCAGAAGCGACGCACACTCTCTTTGTTCGAGCTACCACCTTCCTGGAAACAGGTGTTGGTTAGATGGCGCGCAAGGTCGGCGACGTCGTCTTCTTCATGCGGGGCGCAGTAGGTCTTAGCAGCGAAGAGTGCAAGCATCTCCTTGAAGACGTAGACTTTGAGTGAGCCCGAGGCGAGAACGTAGGTGCGGATGTGGAATTTGCGGTTCGAGGACGATGGGAGGAGGAGGGGAGGGTCGATGTAGGGCTGTGCAAGGAAGTGGCGGAGCTGTGAAGTGACAATGCCTGTGTCCAGGGCGGCCCCGACGTGACCTTCCGCGTCGTCGGTGTTTGCCTCGGATCCGCTCTCGTCGTCCGAGTCTTCTTCCCACTCCTCGAAGATCTCGCGTAACTGGTCTTCGCTGTTGAAGATGCGGATTCCCTGGCCTCGATCGCTCATGCCAGGCTTGAGGATCCACCATTCCTTTTCAGAGTCGGGCCGCTCTTCGTTCTTAGCTAGACTGTCGTTCAGCTCGTATGCTTCTAGCAGGGCGTCGTCAAGGAATTCGGCATAGTCGAGTTCAAAGTCGAAGGCGGGCTTGAAGTGGTGTCGTAGGATGCTATCTGGGTGCTTTGAGATCCAATTGGCCACTGTATTTGAGAGATAGTGCTTGCGAATCAAAGCTTTCCGGATAATGTATGCACTCGAAAGAGATGTCGAGGGCCTGGACATGATGTGTTCGAAGTCGAGGCGCTCATATTCGCGGTACTGGAAAAGAGGAGCGGAAGAGTCTGGTAGTTCGGAAACAGAAGACACACGCTTGGAGGCACTTCCCAGGCGACGGGTCAATGCGCGGTCAACCATTTCTTGCACGTAGGAGTCATCACAGTCGACGAGGGAATACAGCGAGGGTTGATTAGCCGATCTACAAGATCTCCGTCTATCAGAATGGGCGCCAATACAATAAAAGCAGATCAATGGGGAGGGGACATGGTATCTAACAACTAAGCCAGATATCTAGAGCGCATGCAACATGTAGATTTCGGATAGAACCATCCATACCATGCCCCCATCGCGTCAAAGTCGTCACTCACAGCTTAATCTCCCCCGAAATACCGGGCGCGGGCATGAAATTGGCCTTGAGAGGTGTGACACTGTAAAAGTCAGTGGATGTTCATAAATAAAAGGGCGGTGGACAAACCTAGTCATTTGCTCCTTAACAGCCCAGCCATCATTACCGGGCTCACTTTCCTCCACGCTTCGGTACACATCCTGGAAGCTCGGCGCCCACTTGAAATGCTTGTGCTGAATCCGGGGTCCACGGGATGACTTCTCGCTGGCACCGAAAGTCTGATCCAGTTTATTTCCTGCCACCTCACCTTGGTCGCGCAGCAGCTGCTCCTGCAAATCAGGGTCTTCTGCAGGTGTGGGGTCAACAGCCTGGAAGCAACTCCCAGATGTCCACTGATTCTGCAGCATATCAGTATATAGGATCTTGTTCTGACTGACGCCGGGTTCGAGGGGAACATTGACGCTGTAGAGGTGCACGCCGTCTGCCCAGTTTGCGCAAAGATGCTCAATCAACTTGACCGAATGCCCCGAGGCCTCTGCGATAATAACAGGGTCATGGTTCCGAGAGCTGAAGGCATACGACAGAGCAATTGAGCGTGTGCCACAGCATGCACCTTCCAACGCTGCACCAATAGTTCCACTCGACAATGCAAACAATGCGGTGGTGTTGCGACCATAGTTCGGACCGGACACAATGACATCAACAGGACCACGGTCTTTGAAGTAGTGATATAGACCGATCTGGACACAGCTTGCGGGAGTCGAGTCGATCAAAACCCATTCGTCGCCTTCACCTTCGTCGGGTTCACCATCACTGCCTCGGGGCAGATGGTGTGTTGTCCCATCTTCTTCGTGGAGCGTACCGGGTCGGAAGTAGGTAGGTTTGACGGATGCGCCTACGATGTGCGCTTTACCGATCCATGATCGCTGCTGGTGCGGGAGAATGACCGAGACCGTGTGGCCGGCGGATTGGAGCGATTGGACGAGCGAATGCACGTAAGGCGATGACTGATTTGACGGAGGACCGTCGTCGTTGGTGACCTAGACGAAGATGAGTCTCTAAATTAACACTGCATGAATTGTTTCTACTTACCAGGATATGCATTGTTGGTAGAGTTGGGTTGAGATGTGAAGAATGGAGGGGAAGAAAGTTCTCCCCCGCTTTGCTTTGTCGCAATCGGCCCAGCTCCACATGCCATCCGCGCTATACTACAAGGATACAACATATGATCAGACCTAGACACTGAAACCACTTCAATATTCTTCTGTTAAATGACTCCGCCGTCTCTGTACTCCACGAGATTCTGCGCTTTCTAGTCCAGAGCCTGTACCGGCTTCATCACCCTCAATCGGATAGTTAGAAAGTAACCTCCTTTCCTGCTCCTCCGGCTCCTCCTGTTTGACCTCGGCAGATTCATCAGATGTATCCCCGTCCTCCGACTCCTCTTTGATAGACTCTGCCGGCTCCTCCTTGATCTCGTTCTTAGGCATAGTCTCCCAAACCCAAGTCATCGCCAGCCACGTTAAGCCAGCAGAAAGCATAGAGACAGACCAAAACAGAGTGCTAAAAACAACAAAAGAAGTAATCTTCCAGCGCCACATAAGCCATCTACCGAGTTGTTAGCCACCTCTCAAATAACACCCCGATCCCCAAGAAGACCTACCTAAGTCCCGTAAGCCTAGCTCGGAATTCCACCTGAGCAGTATAAACCTGCATCTTCGAGTCACTTTGAATCTCCAGCCGCAGACTCTGTGGCAAATTCTGTGCCCCCTTCGAGAACTCAAGCTGCTCCATCATTGGCACCTCCAGCGTCTCAGACTCCCGGCGCCAGCCAACAACATAGAGCGGCATTCGTGCCGCCCTCCGGGCAACATCCACTAGAGGCGACGCATAGGTCATGGTGGCAGGACGGCGAGCCTGCGAGATGGGGGCGTTATTTGGAACGGGTAGGAGGGACGAGGCAGGGCGGGAGGAAAAGAGGGTAAGGTCGAGCATGAAGTTGCCTGTGTCGAGATTTGCGGGTGTACGTGGAAGCTCAAGGGTCACGGATACATCGTATGGCTGGAAAGCCACGAATTCCGAGTCGAAGTTTGCTGTGCCCCAGGGGTTGCCATTGCTGTGCACAAGTTAGTTGAGCTGTCTGGTTGCGGGGAATGCTATCGTACCCGAATTGTAGATGGACTTCACGGTGTAGTCCGACCGTGGGGATGAATTTGAAATAAAAGGCCACATAGGCAATTGCGGAGATACCTATCAGGAGGGCTGCAGCGCCCATGAACAGCAGCGTGTTCAGGTATAGCCGTAAGGCGGACTTGGATACCAGCGCGCGGAACGGTGTGAGGATCGCATCCTGTCTTGCGTCAGTTACAACTGAGAAACTTGTCTATACACTTACCATTATGACTGCCCTGACAGAAGATTGGCCATATTCTGACTCGTTTCCAAATTCCGAGTCCGCCATTTTGGGGGTAATAGTTGGGTAGAACAAGCTTGGAAGTTGAGGTCCCATGAGGCTTATCCTGTTATCTTATCTGCACCGAGGTCTCTCCCGAGGCCCCTACTTATTCATTTCTTGTTCCTTTAAAGCCTTAATACCTAATAAACTCCTACCCTCTGTCTCTGCTGAATTTCTAGAGCTTCGGGCGCGAACTGGTTATATGGTTGGTGGTCAAATCAATTAATTGCTAATTCATGGACGCGTTTTAGGTTGGGTGGGGGACTGATTTACGGTGATGTACCGTTGCAAGGATTATACTTTCCTCGTCATGGTTGATGATGGATTATTCTTAGATCCTACAGCTGAACCAGACAATGAAGATGCCGACGTTGGGAAGAAGATCTAGCTATGAGAGATGGCGGATACATTGAAGTCAGAGTATTTTCCGTCATCGCGAAAACCAAGCTGCGATGAATGCCAAAGGATCACAACCGATTCTTGTTCAAAAACCACACTTGGCTTGTCCGCTTGATCAATGCTCTGCCAGTTGCTTGACATCTGTGTTCTCACAGCGTTGTCCACGCGTGATACAGTTGCCTTCCCCTCATTTGGCTGGAAAAGAAACGTTTAGTTCTTGCGGATATACAGGCAACGCAACGGAGGTCTTACCTAAACAGGACTCGGATGCATTTCGAATGTATCCAGCAAGTGTTTTATCCCATAGTTCAGGGTTCGAAAGATATTTCACCCTGTTCGCACAACCACTTCCCCAGAACATCGGAAGGACACGACCAGGGTTGGAAATGGTCTCAGTCCAAAAATTGCTCTTGATGCATTTTGTCAGATCTGCGAGTCTCGATGGATCCCGACAAACGTCTTCGTCCGGATTCTCCTTATCCATGCAGTGCTCGAATGTTTCGTCCATTACGTGCTCCACCCAGGATACCCACGATGAGCTCAGTTCCGACTCGCCCATGTTTGCCGATTCTGTCTCAATTACAGAACGAGAAATGTCTCGCAGCTGGTGTTCATAGTCGGATTTCCGAAGTTTGCATCCACGGCTGCAGTATTCGGATTGAAAAAGGCCCGCAACATGGTCGGCCGGGATGTCATCAAGCACTTGTTTAAGCTTGAGGCATTTGAAGGCTGAACCAAAGGGAGCCGAGGAAGCTGCACTCACGACGTTGCTGGAAAAGCTGAGGACTGTCGTAGCGAAAGCCAGAAGCTTCATGATGGCAGGGTTAAGAAAAATGACTTTGCATCCGAAGAAGATAGTAGCTAGAAGGCATTATATAACTGTCTGATCAGCCAGTATTTGTTTTTGTCCGGGAAGTGTCCCAACATTCTGCAAAATTCATTCCTACGCTTGCATATTTCTCTGTGTACGTGGAGAGCATGGTGTTTACCGGCAATGTAGAGCCAGGAGATATATCTTAGCAATAAGTTTTTAGGTGCTATGAAGATCAAATTATATAGATCTCTACTCTAGTTAAGAAACTATCGAGAAACATAGGTACATAACATGGAACAGTGACCTCACGTCGGTGTCTCGCTATCCGATCTAGATCCATGGCGATCCACTGACACACCACGATCCACAGATTGCATTAATGCCACTCATACACATGTGATATGTAGAGGATCTGAGTAGTTACGCTAATTGGGAAAATCCCCTCTTGTTCTGAAGCCCACCGTGAGAAATATTTGCGCGTATATATTCTATTTCTGCAGTAAGGGTTCTTGCCATTTTTTTTTTATCACATATATGGACGAAATATGTGAGATGTGTCTTACAGTAGGAACTGCCCTTTAATGCAGCAATAAGGGGGCTACCTGTGGCTCCACAGGTCTGTCCACAATTGCAAATAAACACGAGGGTTTATAAATGCGTTGGCTTGTGCCTAAACCCATTGCAAATCTTTATTGCGAAGTCGATCTCATGCCGTTCTCCCAATTCATCAAATGGCTGGCGGAGCCTGTCATAACATACATCAGAGGCTTTCTGCTAAATACCATACGCCAAGGTCCTATTCCAAAACATGTGGCATTTATCATGGATGGAAACCGCAGATATGCGAGAGAACGCGATTTACCTATTGTGGACGGACACAAGTGCGGAATGGAATCGCTGATGAAAGTGAGTTTTTACGCCCGATGTCTACAGAATATCGAAGTGACGATGGTGAGAAGATTCTAGATGAAGGCTTCGAATGTGGCATAGAAGTAATAACGGTCTACGGTTTCAGCCTGGAAAACTTCCACCGACCCAAAGAACAGGTTCATGACTTGATGGTCTTACTCAAGGAATTTGCCTCACAATTCGCCCCACAGAGTCCATTGGTGAGGAAGTATGATCTTAAACTACGAGTAGTAGGTCGTGCGGAATTGTTAGAGGAGGACTCTCGGAAGATTATCCAAGAGACTGCGGACAGGCTGAAGAACAACCGGGGCAAGCTTTTCAATGTCTGTCTAGCGTATACAGCCAGAGATGAAATCACAACGGCTATAAGCAAGGCTGTGACTGGTTGTGTTTCGATTGGCGAAATTACAGCCAAAACTTTGTCCGACAATATGTTCATCGGTTCCCCAACCCCGGACCTTTTGATACGCAGCTCGGGTGTCCACCGTCTGAGTGATTTTCTGCTCTGGCAATGTCACCAAAATACAGAGATAGAGATCGTGGATGTGAAATGGCCAGAGTTCGGAGTGCGGGATATGGGTTTGATTTTATTGAAGTGGCAAAGACGGAGAAAGTCTTGAATTTGACCAGAGGCCCAATATTACAACATCCAAGATTAGATTGATCTTAGAGCATCGGCTGCCAACAATGATCTGGAATTTTCTCATTTCTATATAAACCGCACCACGGTAATCCTCTCATTCGCGGCTGTAAGGGCGATGATCTGCGTGTAGTCCTGGAGGGGGCTTCAATTGCTTTCGATTTTCTGGAATTGCTCAGAAAATTCATGAACCTATACTTACCACTTTTTTCAGATCCAACTGTTATTGAAAGTTGGCAATTAGGAGTTTATCTCTCTGTACTTTGTAGATTTATTTTGATTAAATATCAGACTCTCTAGGTGAACCTGGACACTAGGAATCCACAGAATGGAACTTCGCAACCATTCCATCCTAAAATAGTGTAAACAATGTTATGATTCTGAGGCTGCAAGGCACATGAAAATGTTGTGAATTAGGGGGCATACCGGAGGATTTATTAATCCTCCATATTTTGTTTTAATTATAATCGGCCCTATACAACACAGAGAGTTGAATCCATTGGACCCCTTACATTTGACAATACGGCCCGACAGTATAGCAGAATAGTAAAACCAATAAATGTAGCCTCGATTTGTCTCTCAGCTAGCGAAATAGCCATCGCCAAATTGATGACGCCAGCCTTTCGTAGAGGAAACAACGGTCAAGAGTTCTGGTGACTGCATTTTATTGAGCTGACTTGACTGCTCCCCTGCGCTTTGCCCCAGTGAGCAAAAAGTGGCCTGAGCAGTAAAACGGAAAGGGAAGGCCAAGAAGTGGCAGAGGAAATCAAGTGCGTAGGTACAACCATCCATATACCTATGCCTGTAATATCGGCCATTCGTTTCCTTTCTTTAGCATCTGATACTTATATCCCTAGATATAAAGGAAGCGTTGTGGGGCTATTCCTTTCCGGGTATATTGGTCTAGGGGAGTGCTAGTTTGTATATGAAGCCGTACGGAAGGCCCAAAAAGAAGCTACAGTGATCATGAGAATAGTAAATTAGCATTGCCCCATGCAGATAATGACACCGTCAACTCCAGCTTTTACAGTCTTATCATTACAGGTCGCGGGCAGCATGAGACGCGAAAAAAATATCATGGAACCTCAAGTCATGCGGAAATCGTAAGAGAAAAAAAAGTAAATATGCATGCCATCACCACGGCTAGCCCCTGCCGTAACATGAAACTGAAAAAAGATAAAAATGAAAAGAAAAAAAAAATAGACGCAAAGGACATCAGCAATTGCGGAAGAGAACCCCGTGAAAATTACATGCAACGAAGTACTCCTTTACCGCCCGAGTTACCAGAGAAAGAACTTGAGAGATGGAAGGAGGGGATGAGGATGAGAGGTTGAGAAAAAGTCTAGGCAATAGGCCGAGGGCTCTGTTGTTGAATATGTTGGAGAAGGGCGTCGAAAAGACGGCCAATCTGAGGAGGAGTTAGTATTGTGAGATCGTGGAAGAGTGGGAGTAAACGTACCTCAGGTGCCGCCTGGATAAAGGGGAGGCGGAAGAATGAGTAGCTCCGGTTCTGGAGGAGCTCCTGCAGGGTGATGATCAGACCCCATGGATGTGGGCGGTGGACAATCAGCCGCTCCAACAACACACGAATGATTTGCTGGCGGATATCCGAGTCATCTTGCTCGGAATAGTCCACACCAAACAGACGGAGGATCGTGAAGCTGAAGAAGTAGGTGTGGCTGTTGGGGTAGCGGAGCTGGTTGGCCATTGCACTGAGCAAGTAGTAGCGGCTCTCAGGTCGCAGAACTTGAGCGATCTTCTCCAGAAGAGCAGCGTGAGTCGAGTTCTCAAAGGCGCTGCGGGTGTTAGGCTTGGAGGCATGCTCCACTGCGGCTTGTTGGCCAATGTACAAAACAAGCGCGTTAACCAGAACGACATCCACGTCGACGGGGACAAAGAAGAGGCCGGTGTCCTTAGAATCGGGGTTGATAATGGCATCGCAAAGCTGCTGAACAGCAGAGTCGGAGATGCTCTCATTCTGGAGCACACCATCAACGATGTCCTTGATGTTGGCAACCTGCAAAGGAGCAACGATATCGCCTGCAATCTTGGGGATTTCCCGCATCTCCTCAATACGCTCAACCTTCAAGCCTTCGCGGAAAGGATCGGGAAGTTTTTGGAACGACGAGGGGTAGGCACTGAGGACAAGATTGCGGAGCTGAGCGCAATGAGCCGGGATCACGTTGCAGAACTGGAAATGGTTCTCAGCCACGAACTCGGGGAAATCGTGGTGCAGAATCAACAAGATACGAAGAACGCCCTTGTAAAGATCTTTAGCAACGTATGTGATGTTGGCAGCCTTAAGTTGCTCGCCCATGTAGGACAGCAATGCTTGCATGATTTCGCAGTAAGGCGCCCATCCTGCACGATCGGGCATGTTGAGCATGTCAGACATAAACACCCGGTGAGAGACCAAGCAAAGCCAGCCATAAACGAACCCGGGCACGTAACGGGGCTGGAAGGAGAGGAATTTGTTGGCCAAGGCGAAGATCATTCCCTGGTGCTGCTCAGTGTGCTGGAGGCCGTTCATAGAGTACTCGCACAGAATGCTGGAAAAGAGACGGAAGAATACGCGCTGGTTGAAAGCTTCTCCTCTCATGACCTGGTGGTGGTTGAGGACCAGGACCAAGAGAGACAGAATGGAGTTGAAGTACGTAGCCTTATTGGCTTTGACGGCACCAGAGTTCTCGCCCTGGAATCTGATGAGAAGAATCACAAGCTTAGCAAGGGCGTCGATGTAGAGGAAGGCCTCGTCAAGGCTGCCACCGTTGGGGTTCTGAGACTCATGCTCAAACATGGCGACGGAAATGTCGATGCTGAGACGGAAAAACAGCGCGGAGTCCTCCTGGCTGTTCATCACTTGGCGGTTGTGGAGATCCTGGAGGAAAGAGTGGAAGGTGCGGTCAGTTGCACCGGGAGCCTTGTAGATACCGATCCACTCGCTGAAGATGTACTCCATTTGGTCACGCTTGGACCTGGCTTGGTCAGTAAGGAGGGAGTTGACAACTTCGGGAATGCCAGACTCGCGAAGCTTGCGCACGATTTCGAGACCGGGAGCAACGGTTGGATCCTCGGCAAGCCACTGGCTCATGGCATCTAGACTGCCAGAGAAGTCTGATCGAAGGGCCGAGGGTTCTTCATTAAAGAGAACGCGGTCCATCAGGTTACCGAGCAACTCCAATGCGGGAACATTCCTGGATAGAATGAGTCGGGTCAGGTTCGTATCGACTCGACGAATGTCCAGGAGGCCTGCGTCAATGAGAGCAACGGTGACCGGCACATTGAACATGTGCTCATCATCAACTTCGGAGAGCAATGCCCACGTATACCGAGCAATGAGACTGGACATATCGCAAAGCTTGGCAAGAAGGTGCACGAGGACTTCAATCTCAAGAGATCCATGTGGCTGGGAATACAAAAGGGTGCAAACCTTCAAAGAGGTCAGTCGTGCCAGCTCCTCTCCATTCGTCGAGGCAAGGATGCTGCGCAATGCCTGGTTGTATTCCTGGAGAACTGCACTATCTCTACCAAGGTCCTTGACATGTTCTTCCGGAGCGTTGCGAGCAGACTGCTGGAGATCAGAGACGAGGCTTTCCACTCGTTCGCGGGGGCTTTGAGCATCAAGGAACCCATTGGTCTGAACGGGGGGCATTTGAGAAACAGCAGGTTGTGGTTGGGGGGTTCTGTGAGGAATGGCTGGCTGCTCAGCCGGGGTGGAAAGGTTCGGAATAGCAGGGTAAGATTCTCCAAGGACGTCGGGGAGTTGACGACCAGCCGATGGATCAGTGGATGGCGCGGGGCCTCGGGATTGACGGGCAAACTCTTCGTAGATGGCGAGTTGCTCCTTGTTGAGACCGCCAGGTGCTTGACGGTAAGGCTCCGGAATGAACAATCCCCAACGGTTCATTGAAGGATCAATGAAGGGGTCATTGGAGCGACTGGCCTGGTGGCGACGACGGGCCTCCAGTTGAGGCTCAATCACCTTCTCGATCTCAGGCAAAGACTTTTCCTCTGCGGCTTTCTCGACAATGCCACAGGCAGCATCCAAGTTATCGTTCACACACATCAGAATCAAGCCTTCGGGCATAGGCTGCTCGGAGTAGTCTTGCTGAATCATGCGGATGTAGTTAGTCATGCTAACCTTCAGAGGTTCTTTGCAGGTAACGAGTGCCAAGCTACCAGCAAGTTGTCGGACCATGATTCCCGCGGCATGGCGCACACGTTCTTCATCGGGTTCCATCGCAAAGTCCTTGGAGACAAGTTGTACGGTGGAGATGGACGCAATGGTGACAGAACGCTCAACGACAGGAGTAATGATCTCGGCAATGGCGCGCTCAACTGCGGTATGCACAATCTGTTTGAGAATGGTGGGATCGACCATGCTGCTCGCTGATGAGGGCAGCACAAGGATCTTATCAAGGCTTGGCAGTGTTGACATGATGGCGGCCGGGGACAACCTCTCGTTTCGAATGGCTGGGTTGATAGCGCTGAGGGACAAGTCCTCAAATGGTTCAACAAGACCCTCTGGCGCATTGACAGTGGGCAATGGTTCCTCGGCATGTGAAGCACGATCGCGAATGACGATTGCAGGTTCAATTGTCTTGTGATCGAGATCAAGATCTTTGCAGAGGACTTCAATCTCGAACTTGAGATTGAGCTTCAATTCGGCAAAATGATAAAGCTCCAACAGCAGGCCCAAAATATCCATCAGCCAGGGGTTGGGTGGCTTGAAGACCGTGGATTTTGTAGCCTGCACAAGAACTTTGCAAGTGAAGGGGATCGTAACCATTAGGCGTTGTGTGTCATAGCCTTCGAGAAGCAGGCCCTTAAAGTAGATGTTCTTGTGCTTGATGGGTTTGTCTTTGGCAATAGTCAGCGAACCAAGCCAAGCACCAAGGTTCTTCAGGTGACCGCGATCGGTGGACGAGCTCAACGTGTTTTCCGAGTTAATCAACTTAGCGACACTGACATAAGTCTCCCGCAGGACCTCAGCCCAGAGGATCTTGTCGCCGATACGCCCAAGAAGGTCAAGATAAAGCTGTTGGAAATTGGGCTGCAACTTGGCACGTTCTTCCACAAGGTATGCGGCGAACCACTGATGGTGTTGGTCGCGCAACACTTCTTGCAGATCTTCAAGCTTTTCATCAATGTTCTGCTCGGAAACATTGTTAAGAACGAAAAGAATCTTGTCTTGGATGTCTTCATCCGGCTCCTCGTAGAGGTCAGATCGAAGAGGTGGGTCGACTTGAACAGCGCGGAACTTGCGCACGGAGCCATCAGCGATGGGGGAGTCGACAGAATTGCCATTAGCCAGAGGCACAGAAGCAAGACCATCAAAGGGTCCTGCCTCGGCTTCGCCAATCTGGTTTCCTTGCTCACGGAGTACCTCCTCTGCCTTTTGGTAGATGGGCGTGCCTTGGAGAGATGGAATCTGGAAGAGTAGGTGGCAGAAACCGGCCCACTCGGGAAGACGGTTAATCAGCTGCTCAATCGCTTCCACGCCGAACTTGTACATCGGGTCGTGGGGTTCATGTTCGCGGACAGCCTCGAGGATCATACCGAGACCGACCTTCAGCGTGATACCGTCAACAAGACGGAAGTTGATAATGCCGCCAAACATGACCGCAGTCTTAGTCAGAGCCTCAAGCGGGTACTCATGGTAACAATGATATTCGTCGATCAGGCCATGCACCATACAGGCGAACAGATCCTGTTCTGTGGGGTCGCGCGAGGACTTGTATTTGCGCATCAACTCCAGCATCTCACGAAGCGAGAGTTCCTCGTGGTACATTTTACCAAAGAGCTCTTGCATTTGCTTGTCGATCGAATCGGGCAACGTGTTGCCGTTCTCGCCATTGGCGTCGATGATATCATCGAATCCTTCGCCGTAGTTGATCAGGCGAGGATATGTCTGAATGCAAATGCGCTGGACAGGTGTAAGATTCTCGCGGTCCCCGACGTATTCCTCCAACACAGACAAAAGCGTATAAACAGTTTTGACTGCGAGGCTGACCATTTGATGAGCAGACTGCTCCTTCCGTTGGACGTGCAATTCGTCCTCGGCCTTAATTCGCAGGAACTTTGACAGGAGACCACCCATATCGATGGCGCCTTTCTGTGCGGCGTTCCGAACCCACTGCTCAAGGTCAAATGGACTCTTTCGGTGGGAGTAACAGGCAAGATCGAGGGCAAGACCGTTGGTGAATCCAAGGAGATAATCGAGCCATCCGTATGCCGCGGCGTGCTCATAAATCACAGCGGTGGACGTGGGATCCTGAGTGAAAGTGGTGAAAAGCTGCTCTGATACCCACTGTCGATCTTGTCGCCAGGCACCGTGGAGAGCGAGCTGATATCCATCCTCTTGCTTCGAAATGAACACAATGAACGTGCGGAGGACAAAGCTCTGCTGGACACTGGACCACGGCTGCGGAACAGCAAGAGCGGAACACAGGAACACTGGCAGATCAAATTGAACAACCGCTTTGATAAGAAGCTGGCTTTCTGTCGCAGCCCATGAAGCCTGGGAGAATAAGGCAAGATCGAAAATTGCCTTCATAGCATCCATGGACCGAAGAGGTGACTTTGCCGCACGCTCGCCTTGCAATTTGACGATATCAGGGGCATCTTCAAAGAAATCGGCAGGGAAAGTTGCGCGAAGATTCGTGATGTGTGATGGGTCGATCCGAGAAGCCACAAAAGCTGTCAGGAATGACATCTGCGTGTCACGATGCTCCCATTCTCCCCCCCAAAGCTTTTGAACATCCAAAGACGAGTCGTCGACCGAGATGGCGGAAAGGGCGCTGTACAATTTGGTGAATTGCTTAGGATCCACTCGGAGGCCCTCACGATCGAAGTGGCGGAACACCAGGGGCCAATTGATTGGCTTGTCATTATATGCACTTAAGAATATCTCTAGAGAGAATTGTTCCCAATATTGCGACAAGATCATGAAGAGGAGGGCGCTTGCTAGATGTTCTTCGCTGAAGCTCTTCGGGTCTGCGTTTAGCATTTCGCTTATGGTCTCGATATTTGCAGTGGCACGAGGTCCCTTGGCATGAAGCTGCCGAACAAGGACATATTGAGGGTTGACAAAATTGAACATTTGTAGGGCAGATGAAACTTCGAATGGCATATCCAAACCAAGTTTTTGGTATCGCAGATTGGCTGCATAAACCAGCTTCGCCTTGACATCGTCGGTAAAATTGCGGGGAGGGTATAAGATGAAACGTTCAATCGTCATGCCGAGGAATGAGTTATGGTAATCCTTAGTCACGTCGGTAGGAGTCGCCAAGCTCTGCAAGAAAGGGGAAATGGAATTTGAGAGGATGGCATCGGCTAACGGGGTTTGTTAGAGCTAGTCCGGCGGGGTAAAAGAAACAAACATACCTTTAGCACGAAGATCTGACTTGCTGGTCAGCTTAAAGGCCAAGGCAAGTGCAACCTTGACAATTGGGTCGAGTCGGAAATGATCCAGGAAAGTAGAAAGGTCGAAGTCGCGGAAGATATCCCCTTCAGAGGTATCTACAGTCTCAGCAATTTTCTGAGCCTGCTCCATGTCCGAAGACACTTTCTGCAGCTCTTGGACGAGGAGAGGGTAGTTGCCCGCATTCTCGACGGACTTATTAACACCGGGGAAGATTTGTGGCGCATTTCCTGTTAGGAGGCGACGAAAGTATTTGGAAAAGACCTCCATTCCGTTTGATGTCACAAGCTGCGGTTGTTAGAATCGAGTGGACTGAAATATAGGGGGACGTCCCACCAACCTTGTGTATCTGGGCAGCCTTTGTTTCCCACTTCTCTTTGCCTTCCTTCTCTGTAATAGAATCCAGCAACAGGAACACCTGAGCAATGGAAATTTTGGTGAGCGATGATTGGCTCGAATGGGCAGCTGCAGAACCCGGCTTGTCAGAAGCGAAGCCTGTGGGAGAATTCACGGTTGTTCCGGATGACAGCGGCGAGAAGACACCTCTGGTAGATCCCGGCCCACCACCTCCTCCCCCAGTACCTCCTCCACCCGGGGTGGAGCCTGTAGCAGAGGCCAAATGAGACCCTATGGAAGGGGTGTGAGCTCGGAACTTTGGAGACGAGAGGGTGGTTGCGTGCTGTTGCGAGCCAGATTGCAATGATGTGAAAGGCGAAGATGTAGGTTTAGGACTTCCACCGGAGAGACCCCTAGCAGAGCTCAGCACTGCAGAGAAAGAAGATGGTGTCGAAACCCCAAGGCCTGCGTCCAAGCCCCGGGAAGCCGTGGGGGGAGCGGCGGAGGATATGTTAGTCGCGAGTGGAGTCAACCCACGACGTGCTCCGGACTGCGACACGGACCGACCCCAGGCACCAATATCGGTCCTGGTCGAAGAAGATTTATCGGTGCCAGAAGCAATCGACGATTGGGCGGAAGGGTGAGGGGGAGGGAAGGTCATCTAGGAGACGCGATCATTTGATCTGGAGGTCCAAAGACAGATTTTTAAGGGTCACAGGCGCAATAAACGGGGGGGAATCGATAAAGCAGATCAATGAAATAGACGTGAGATCATGCGATATCGAGAGAGGGAGGGTATCGGGGAAAGAAGATGACACTGTGGGAGAGGAATGGATGGGGGAACGATGAGATGGAGAGGTTGCAAGAGGAATGGGGTGCAAGGTGCGAGTTGTCGGAAGTGTGCCTGCCTCAGGTGTCAAGCGGGAGCTCCCAATCGGGCACCAGGGTGCAATACAATGCACACCTTGCCGTCTTTCAAGTGTCGAAGGGTTGCCTGAACTTTACCCGGGTCTAGATGAGATCATTGTGTGATTATTCCTTTCCTTGTTGTTCATTACCTATCGTTTTCCAACCTGCATGCTAGAATTTGGAGTTGGTCACGTGCTATGTCTCTACACGTGATGGATGGCTGAGTCATCTACTCCGGGGTCCACCTGTCTGCACAGGTCCGTGAATGCCACATCTACTTACCTTAATGAAGCAAGACCTGCTCTGCTATAGGCAGTGTAGTCTGAGCATAACCCGACGGTTGTCTTCGCTTCCACTTTTTCTATCTCGAGTTTCTTACTCCGAGATCCATGATGCGGGATTCCTATTGATGGCCAATATGCTACGTTATCCTACAGAGGAGAAGCCAAGACAAATTGTCTACATATTTTGCAATATGTTTGAGAGTGATGATGATAGAACTGTTTCTCCATCAAGTGTTAAGATAGGATAAAATTCAACCCAGAATCATAAAAACATAGTAGACGAGAACTATATATGATCAAGCATATCGCAGTACCTGAACCATACCAATAAAATGAACGCCATATTTGGAACCAGTAAGAAGAGCCAATCAACAGATAGAGTAGATAGAGCAAATATAACCCCAAAAAAAATATGAAAGAATAACTCGCAAAGTAATGAGAATCATGTCATGCCGCAATGACAGGTGGCAAAAAAGGGGGGAAGGCATAGTCATGGAGAATGCAAGAAACGAAACATCCCACAAGGCAAGTAGCTTGCGGGGACAGAAAGATAAAATCACACAGTCAAGAAGAAAGACGATCATGTGCACATGAGTTTAAGGCCAGTTCGTTGGCCAATCCAACGCCAACGCCTAGGTCCACAGCAGGAGGGATCACAATGAATAAATGATATTGTTTCAGGTTGAGTCCGACTAGTCAGTCAGAGACACACAGTAGCACGGGCTGGCGTAGGATGCCTTGGCAGTGTATGTCTGGGCAGTGCCACCGTTGTAATTGGTGTAGGTAGTAGTCGGCGTGGGCTCGTTCTCTTTGATGTTGACAATGTTGCCCGAGAGAAGCGCCAGACCCCCGTTATGGCGAATTTGCATTTGCTGACAGTAGGGAGATTCGCGCGATGGGTCATCTCGGCGCTCCTCCATCTTGATCCTCCGTGGGTAATCAACGCTGGGGGATTCGCCGCGTTTAGAGTCAGCACTTAAGCCAGCTGTGCTTGCCGGCATGTTGCTGTTGATGGCGGCAGTGGAGCTCAAGGAATATGACGTCGACTGGTTGACGTACAAGAAGAACTCCATCATCGTATTATTCCACCAACAAAACCACGGCTTGTCACCAACTTCTGCAGTCTGCTTCAGGTTCTTGTAGGCGTCTGCCTGTGCCCACCCATCTTCTACCCATGTGCGCTTGGAAAGAGAGGTAGAGAATGTATCCTCCGGGACAATGACCAACTTGTCGAATGGCGAAAGGAAGAACAGAGCAGGGCCCATGCCAATATCGGTGGTATCAATGGCCATACTCAATGCTTGTGTAGGTGCAGCAGACCAATATGGCGCCTGGGCACCATATGTGAAAGTCGTGGTTGGAGGACCATAGTCGAAAGCGATAGAATGGTGACCTTTTGATTCGCCGATATGAATGGCAAATTCGCTCGGCGCTTGCATGCATTTCCAGGCTTTCCCGTAATTCGACTCGTCCACGCAAAGCCCCGATCCATTCTGATAACCGGAAGGAATCAGAAAGCTGCCAGTAGGGATTTCCTTGATATTTGTGGGGGTTGATATCATGGATGCATCCATCTGAGGAGTCGCAGTGACCGTTATAATTGGTAAGGCGCTGGACTTTTGTGCTTCCTGGTCATCCTTGGTAGCTTCTGCAGCTTTCTTGGTTCCCAGAATACCCCCAATGATACCTCCAATACATCCTCCAATGAGCATGACAGTTGCAATTAGGACCAAAGTCCACACCGGTAGGCCACAACACGCGGTCTGTTTCCCCTTGCGTTTGAGCTTCTCCTCGAAAGCCATGATGCCTGTGGTGGCAAGAACTCTTTCCTCTCCATTTCCATCATCGTTCCCACCACCAGAATTTTCAGGCATCAAAGCCCTTGACGATGTTTCCGAAACCGGTGGTGCTCTTGGGCTTTCATTGTTGAGACGACGTTCCTCCGGCGGGGCCTCGAGATCGGCTATCGGTTCAGCCCCTGGAGGCTTGGGTACAACACCAGTTGGATAACGTGAATAGGGTGGTAACGGCTCTGCGTGACCATCCAGTCCAATGATATCACCCACATCATCAGCTTGGCGACCAGCGGGTGGCTGATATGGTGGGTTATGACCTGGAAATCCGACCGGGATGATATCATCATCCATTCCTTCCTCGACCACATTCTGCGAGTACATCGCGTAGGGGTGCTGTGGACCAGTTGATTCTTCAAGTGGGCGTTCGACTGGGCGTATCGTCGAAGTACTACCCACACTGGGCGTCCGGCTAACCCCAACTTGTGGATACATACCATATGGATGGCTGGGTCCGGTGGCTCCGGTGTAGGGGCTGAGAGCGCGGGGAATCGAGAAACGAGATGAAACACTTTGGTTTCGCTGGATCATAGAAGGTGTCGAGTTGAGAGAGGAGGTTGAGTTACGGTTGTTGGCGAAAGGGTAGCCCTTTTGGGGCAAACTTGAGCGATGGGGTTCATCGAAGGACACCCGAGCGTCATCAGCAAAAGGGTTCTCGTTCTCGGTTGTGGCCGTGCTGACAGTCCTTGACTGATTGTGATCACGAAGAGTAGCGGAGGATGCAATGGATGAGGGACTGTGGGGGCGTTGGATGCGATCGGAGTCAATGGGTTCTAATGAGTATTCGTCGGCGAAGACATTTGGATTGGAGACGGAGGTGCGACCGAAGGAGTGGCGAGGCGTCGAATCTCTGGAGTGTGGCGTTTGAGAGGATCGTGAATTAGAGCGAGAATGCTCCGATGAAATATGACCAGACATTTCCTATCGGTCTGGCAGCCCTGTCGGGCCACCTCGTTGTTTGATCAATCCGTTTCGCTACCGGGCGATGGGTGAGGAATGAGAGAGCAAGCAACAGCAGACTCTTCAAAGACAGTAATTAAGAAGAGGGAGATTATAGATGAGTGAGATGTGTAAGATGAGAAAACCAAGTTGGGAAGGGAAGGGAGGAGTTTGCCTGTGAGAGTTTACTGAGGGGAGAGTCGGAGGCCACTCGGACCAACTGAAATTCTTGGCTTTTTCGATTTGGCGATTTACATGGGGCCCTTTTTTTCTATCTTTCTTTCTTTTTCCTTTCTTTCTTCTTTTCATTCTGTATCGTATCATGCGTGTATGATCTACTACCTGAGACTCCTCTGTCTACGCTACTACGACTAGGGCGACCAACTACCGAGCCCATCCCGTCTGCGGTGGGCCTGAATTGGCTTCGCCACCATTTCATGCTTCACGCTGTCTTGTGCTATTTTGGTATCTGTTCAGACAGAATACAGGTTCCAAGTGCTAGTTCTAGACCAATGTTCAAACGTTATTTACCCCTACAGTCGAATTTGAACAGTTTTCTTTCTCGCCACGCAACGTGAGAATCTCAAACCCTTTGGTTCTGGAATCCACGTTGAACTGGAGAAATGGATACTACCACAGAATCAATGTTCAGGGTCCCCGAGTCTGGGTTCACGAAAAATTCAACTTGAATCCCGGAATCAGACATCAAGGCTGTGCGGATATCTCGGACTCAATGTCTTGCGGACTAATTGTTATCCGAAAAAAATGCATTGTTCAACTATCATGATATGATGACTTTGTGCGCTGGACATCTCAGATATTTCAGCTGAAGCAAAAGTCTATTCGAATATATGATGTACCCAGGTACAAAATTGACCCGCATCTTGGTTCTGCTCGGAGATTATTAGCCATCGTATCCATGGAAGACTTCCCTACTTCAACCCGGAAGGGATACGATATTCGGTCTCAACATAGACGTTCGCCCGAGGAACGGTTTCAGCCGTTCAGGGCTTCTTCGGTCCAGCCCCTCTGGCATGGGGTTGCGTGCGTAACGGGATCCATTCAGGGCCAACCCAATCTGACTCCATCTGACTCCATCTGAGATTAAAGCGGCTTTGATTTCCACTTAGTCTCTATATACCGGCATTTCAGGAAGATTTGAGATAGTGGGCTGATTTTAGACCTGGTTCATCGATTAGATCTACAATGATGTACTCCGTAGAATGTCAATATTTTATGCAGGTCGCATGCAACGTAGAAAATTATCAATTGCCGCTCAACAGCTCCCCATATGATTTAGCAAATATCACAAAACCTGCTCCATAAATGTAGATTTGATACTACGTACTAGTGAGCATCGGCAACGATTATTCGTGGCCTACATAATACACAGTATACAAGCTATCACGTCTAAATCAACCATGTACTTCATGAAGAATTGCTAACATGCAGCCGGGAGGCGAGACCTAAATCAGCTATTTTTAAAGAAAGGACATCTGATTCAATGGCTTCAACCGGATAGGAATACATATATGATGCACAGCTAGCAAAATTACAAGGGTTTCGGCCTCATTGGCCCTGGAGGTCAATATGAATTGGCTAATAAACCTTTAAATATTGCCAAACGCATGTTATACGCTCTTCTCAGTACCCAGGGCGACTCATCAACATGAGAAAGTGCATCGCGGAGCCTATCGCTGGATCCTGTGAGACATTTGAGCTGGTCCACCAAGCGCCCCAGTTTGTGGAGTAAGGGCGATGATCCGATGTAGATCCAACTCTATCACGCAGCACATACATAACGAATCTATAAAAGGTCTTCAGCTTCACACACGGATCCCAGACAGAACACAAAACAAAATTTGCTTGCTTGATTTCCCTCTAGGGGCCCTGTGCATTGTCCTGAGGGCCATCCATCCTCGGGTGTTCTTATATTTGAAGACTAACAATAGACCTTACACTATAATGTATGGACCATAGTTGGCCGTTACTTAAGACTTTGGGTGAAACCACGCGTGGCATCTTGTCAAGGACAATATACATTGTTTGGTTGTCGCCCCATACTCTGCTCGGCTTGTCGGTCTAGTGATGACCGTCCGAGCTCTGAGAGCGCTACAACTAATCAAGCCTTAACGAGCAATTCAGAGTCTACCAAAATTTCTATTGGACAGAATATAAGCCCCCAGAAGGGCCGAATCATGAGGCGTACAGAGTTGAACGGGGCTTGAGATCCTTTCAACGTCCTTATAACTGGGGTGACCAGAAAGGGCATAAATTGGGGGCATAGACCTAGCGACAAGTCATCCAAGGAGTGGGAACATTTGTTGCACCTCTTCTTGCCTCTCGCGTCTTCTTTGCCAACACCGTGGACGACAATTCCGGACTGAAGAATGTCCAATACACATACCTTGGAGTGGCCTGCTTCGTTTCTCTGCTTATCGTTCTCTTCTGGTTGATTCCTTGCCCTGAAGTCACAGATGCGGACCAGGAAGCTCTAGAAGTGCAGATCTCTGATCATGGTGAAACGACCGCCCCGTTCAAAAAGCAATATAATCTGTTCTTCGGCGTGTGGAGCCAATTCTGCTATGTGGAAGCACAAGTGGCCGTTGCTGGTTATTTTATCAACTTTTGCAAAGAAGCCGGCAAAACATCTGCAGAAGCATGTAAGTGACATGAGAAAAGACTATTTCTAGGCGTCAAAGTCTAACAATGCTCTCCTAGCCGACTTTCTTGCCATTGCGCAGGGTCTCTACACTTCCAACCGTTTTGTGGCTACTAGCTTAATGCTGGTGAAAGCTTTCAAGCCTCGGTATATGTTGACAGTGTACCTGACCCTCTGCGTCGTCTTCTCGGTCTCCTCCATGACCACAAAGGGATTTACTTCAGTGGCGATGATGTCCTTGTTCTGTGCTTTGAGTCGATGAGTAACGCGATGAATCAGTTGACTGGACCTTATATCTAACGGAACTTCTCAACAATGCTGCCTCGCAACTATCTTCTCACTAGCTCTTCGTGGCCTTGGTCGTTATACTAAGCGTGGTGGCTCTCTGCTTGTTACGGCCATCTCATGTGGTATGGTATTTCCTCCTAGGGTGGGAGTTATTGTGGTTCGTTTGCATAACCTAGCTTTAGGACATTTCCCAAGTTTCAAGTACTAACATTATGGCACTTTGTAGACAAACAAGAATGCTCATATTGCCATGACAATCCCAATGATGGACTTTTTTCTCGCATTGGTTTTCCCTATCTACGTGAATATCTTCAATAAAGATGTCATGGGCAGCCACCAGAACACTGAGCTTAATGTCACAATTCCCGTGGGGAAGGCTATTGCTCTAGTGGGATCCTCAGGAAGAGTCTACAACTACAGCAACCGAGACAGTTAAGTAAACGAGGAAATCTTAGGCTAGGCTTGGTATGCTTTTCTTTATTCTATAGTGTAGGACTGCTCGAACATATATTCACGCACTCTTTGTGCTGGAATAATATAAAACCTGTGACTCGGGGTAATTGAGAACTCAAACATGTCAAATCTGTTTTCATCCCTTATTTCTCATTGTTGTATTGCACACCATAAATCCTTCGACGGAAGAATCATGATTTCCAATGAACCTCCAGCTCCCGGTAGTATATGAGGAACGGTGGTTCGCCAAGGGGCTTGGCAGTCCCCAGGGCCCCTGTATGGAGCAGACTTCATCTATTCCCTTCTTCAATCAACTTAAACCCTCACAGCCAACATCTTTGCTCAATATTTCCCTTATTACTGAACAATGGAGGGGTTTCTCCAGAGGGTCGCCATCGCTAGAACCATATCACGCAAACTATGGGTCTGTTCAGGGCAGTCTGCCATGTCTGGTTCCTCCCATTACTTATCCACGAGTCCACCGGCACTCTGCGAGGAATGTTATTGTTGGAAGATGCGAGGAGAATAGTGTGCCTTGGCTTCGTATTTAATAAGAAACGGCCCAAGAACATTTTCTCCATCCGCACCACAAAGTATATCGCTTTCCCGAGTCTCCAGAAATTTGCAGATATTCACTATGGCGTCCATATAGTGATGTCTCCATTTCTCATCTAGAGTGGGCTACGCAACTGCAAGCGTTCGGCTTTTCTAGAGCTATGGCGATTGGCTCTAATTGTGAAGACACAATAGATAGCAAACCCGCCGATGTTTAGTAGTAGGGAGTTGTCTTTATATCGTTCCTACTACATATCCTTTTCCACTTTATTTCTATATGTCCGTCTCTTCTATACATGTACCTAAGTGTTCTAGTTGCCTACAGTACCTAGTCTACAATGATTCAAAGATTTTTCATCAAGTTAATGATGTAGGCTTAAAACATTGTAATCCAAATGTCATAATCATCGTAACTTAAGCTATTTCACAAAACTAATCGTGCATCCCCAACTTTGTCGCAGAAGAAAAACAAGAAGAAATATCCGAACATGAGAAGATAAATTCAAAGTTCTCCACGCGCACGCTCCGTGTGCTCGGAGACCTTCTTTTGGACTTTTTCGGCAGCTTCAGTGCCTTGGGCGCGGCCGCTAGCAGCACCAATCTTCAACTGCTCCATAATCCAGTTCAAAGTATCCATAAGCCGGGTGTAGATGGTCTGTTGCGGGTTTGTGGTGCCGTACTTGAAGTACTGGGCGTTGCGCCGGGCCGCAGCTCGGAGCTCATTGATGTTCGAGCCCTGGTAGGTAGGAACACCGTAGTTGTCCAGGTATCTCTTGAGCTCGGATTGCGACCATTGGTCGAAAGTAGAGTCCTTGACTGTACCAGTCGCCTGCGTGAGGGCAGCTGTCGCAGAGGCAAACTGTTCGCCGCCGGCCTTGGAAGCCTTGGCGTAGGAGTCCTGGGCTTGCTTGATAAGCTCTTCGCGGGAGGCCTCGACCTGCTCGGCCGCCTTGTGGTTCACGGAAGATAGATATTTCCTAGCAAAGGTCAGCCAGTGAGATCATAATCAACAGACGAGTATGTACTTACACCAGGTGTTCTTTATCCCAAGTATCGAAGTTGTAATGGTTCCATTCACCGGCAGCTTTGTGGGCGTTGGCGCGAACCTTAGCGGCGAGCTCATCACGCTTGCTGTTCTGAGGGACGGGGATGCCTCGGGCATCAAGGAACGCCTTCAGGCGGGAGTTAGACCAGCCGTTCAACGCAGTCTCAAAAGCATCCTCAAGCTTCAGCTTGGCATAATCGGTAGCGCGTGCATATTCGTTTCCGGCCTTGGTCGTAGCAGCACCGTACGCTTCCTCAACAGCGGAGGAGGCGCTTGCCACCTGACCAGAAAGATAGTGACGGTTCTTCCGGGCCAGAGCAATGAGTTCATTGCGCTTCGAGCCCTGAGGCACCTTAACATTGTGTTCGTCGAGGAATTCCTTCAGCTTAGAGTCGGACCAGGCATTGAAAAGCTGATCACTCAGGGTCTCCTTGGCAGCCTCAGCCTCAGCGGATGCAGATGCAGCAAGGCTCTGGGACTGCAAGCTGATGAGGCGGGAGTTGCGGCGAACAGAAGCAATAAGCTTGTCACGGCTAGTCGGCTGGGGCACCGGCCATCCACGTTCGTCGAGCCATTCCTTCAGATCCGAGTCGGACCACTCCTCATACAGCCAGTCTCCAGGGTAAGAAGCCGTTTCGCCAACCTTGGTTGCGATCTTCTCGTAGTTCTCACGGGCGGTCTTGATGAGAAGGTCGCGTCTGCGGGGTTGGGGGGCAGGAATGCCGTGACGATCAAGGAATGCCTTCAGCTGAGAGTCGGACCAACTATACCGGTCAGTCTTCATTCACGACAGGGAGAGGTGAGCACCTTACCTATCAAAGACCCATTCTTTGGCGTGATGAAGCTCATGATCGAAGTTCTCAGCAGCTTGTCCAAGGGGCTTTTGTACTTTATTATCCCAGTTTGTTTTGACCAGGTTCTCCAGGTCGCGACGATCGGCAGGACTGGGATGGGGGATATCTGTATGAAGTTGAGTATATGAAATTGCTAGAAAAGACCAGTATTACATACTGTGGTCCGAGAGCCATCGCTCAAGCTCGGTTTGATGCCATTTGTTGTAGACTGTTGACAATGTTAGCTTTCAAAAAGGAATATTTGTCCCCAAGACAACATACTAGCTTTGCTCCACCAACTGGAAGCTGCGACTGCTTCAGTGGAAGCGAGCAAGCAGATGAGGCCAGTGGCCAAATTCAACTTCATCGTGTGTTGTATTTGACAAAATGATAAGAGTGTCAAGAACTAGGAATATAATCGAAGAGAATGGGAATGGTCGATTTTAAAGAGAGCTGCAAAAGCAAGAAAGGACCATGATTGCGCAGTGACGTAGTTGGGGAATTTGCCTTGGATGGAGTGCATGAATCATCCATTCTGTGGACCTCGCCTACTAGGCCTGGACTGATTTCTATCTTTCTTTGTTAGTATTAAAATAGAATATGGATAGATCTAAATGCCAGGTTTTATTCAAAATGATCTCCTGCTCGACATCGTACATGTATACGGAGTAGTTTCTATGTATTACTAGATACGGTTTAGCGTGCCTATTAGGTTAGATATTGATGCCCGAAGTATAAGGCAGTAATTCTTCACAACCTCGATTATGTAGCGAATAAGATCATAGTTACCCTCTTATTCTAATTCTCTAGAGCTTGCTAAGTGATAGACACTTTTTAGGTCTGGGTATCTATCCTATGTACAAGTGGCAATAATTCCCACCGCGATCGTCGCGCCTGTCATCCACCAACTAGCCACTCCAAAAGCTCCCTGAGTATCTTGCTTGATAATTCCCCACAAAACCCCAAACAACAAACACAATCCAAACCCGCATCCAATTCCAATCCTCCGGTAAAAGATCCCCCACGCCTCCATCATCTTCGCCTCATCCAAGCCTAGCTCCGTACTCACTTTTTTGGGTAACTGCCGTAGAATAGAATCCGGACGAGGTTTCGGCTATTGGGGCCATGGCCTCCGTATCTGAACTTTCCAAATAATCAGAACGAGCTGATAGAATTAGGGCTCGAGGTATATATTAATGCAGCACGAGAGGAAGTATGGCCCTGATTGCTAGCGGGGCTGGCCTCTGTTGGAGCAGTTGCAACGGTTGTTGCCTTCAAATATTTCCATCGACTTCTTATATCGATGGGCTATGCGGCTCAACATATGCCCAGTTTGAAAAGCCTGAAATTTGAAATCCAGACCGAGAATGAATTTATCCTCTATCTCCAGAACACTGCCGACGAGGTTACTCTTGGGTGGGAGTGCTATCCCGAATATCAGCCCGATGAGCGGGTTGCGAAGGCCTGGAATATTGACCTGGATGAGTCGAAGGTTGCGTTTGCGTACCAATATAACGCCTCTGTGGCACTGAAGAGCTGACCGCCCGAACCACACTCCTAGCTTGGGCTCTTCATTGTGTTACTAGGAAAATAAGTAAAACTCCGAATCACCCCAGGGCCCAACATCTTGGGGTGATATGAAAAAGTGTAGTTGAATAAAGATTAATAGAGGGTACGGTATATGCATGTGCCTCTAGGTCCCGGGGACTGTTGTGAAATACGTTATAAAATAGGTGTCTTGTTAGGTAGGAATATACCTTAAAAGAGCCCATATCCTATCGCGAATGAAAAAAGCATAAGCATCTAAGGATTCATAAGGGTATTTAACATCCGGAGACGACTGACAGCCCCACGATGGGCCTCGTATATGCCTTATTTCAAGACAAACTTCCCCCTGGTGCTTTACTTTGTTTGGTCTTTAGAAAATTCCTGCAAGCTACCTTCCTTCCTCTCTTCTAAACCTTCCCGACCTAAAAACACCCTGTCAATATGGTGGAAATCTCTCTTAGATGTACATCGTCAGCATAGTTCCAACGTTGACACTAATCCTAAATAGGGATAGCGGAACCACAGCACCATATGGTTATTCAAGGCATCAAGGCACCTAGGCGTCAAGGCAGAGAGGGATGCCCAACGACGTACTCAAGTCTATCTATAATGTCTCGGTAATTACTTTTCTTTGTCTTCAAAATAATAAATTTCCTCCCATCTTTGTGAAGTAAAGAGCGAAATCTCCGATGTGACGTACTGTGTAATCAGCTGTTGTCACGAGCTCCTGACCCCGACCTCCTCATCTGAGCTTCATACATTGTAAAGACACAACAATGGATCCATTAACACCCTACTGCCGCGAGCTGGCCTCGCCAGGCATCTTCCAAACCGTGCTATCTGTGTGCGTACCCCCAGAATCAGAACCGACAGTCCCCTGTCACTAACATATCATAGCCTGATTATCCTCGGCATCCTCCTTTCATACCTCCCCCAACACATCCGCATCATCTCCCGACGAAGCTCCTTCGGCATCTCCCCATACTTTATCCTCCTAGGAGTAACGTCGGGGACATCAGCCTTTGCCAATATACTGGTATTCCCATCCACCGCGCAAGATGTCGCCTGCTGCCAGGAGATCAGCGGGATCGCCTGTTTCGCAGGGCTACTGGGGGTATTCCAGGTGGCAATGCAATGGCTCTGTTTCTTTTCCATGTGAGTGGAACGATTCCCTTTGTTATTTTTGATTCTAGGTCCGACCGAACAACACCTGAGCTTGTCTGACCGTATCTAGTCTTTTGCTATTCGTGATCTACTTCCCGCGCGCCACATCCCCCACAGACCCAGTGAGCATTGTCTCTTCCACCTCCGGCGGACCGACATACCGCACCGCGCTCGCCATAACGGGAATATGTCTACTGCATGCGCTCGTCACGATCATCCTTTCCCTAGCATTTAAGCTGCGCCACCCGGCTGCTGTCCAGGCCTGGGCGAACTTCCTCGGTGTCCTAGCTGCGGTGCTCGCGTCGGTCCAGTACTTCCCGCAAATCTACACTACCTTCCGGCTACGGTGCGTGGGGAGCTTGAGTATCCCGATGATGTGCATCCAGACGCCAGGTAGTCTTGTTTGGGCCGGCAGTCTGGCTGCCCGCAAGGGTTGGAGCGGCTGGAGTATTTGGGGCGTGCTAGTTGTCACGGCCTGCTTGCAGGGTACCTTGTTGACGATGGCAATCTATTTTGAGTACTTCGGGTCTAACAACAAGTGGGAAGTTGGGCAGCTGGCTGATGGAAATGAGGCGCCCAATGGATCGGCTCCTACTGGTGAGAATGCCCAGCACGAATCTGCCCACGAGGAGCGACCCTCTGAGGAGACGCCGCTGCTTCAAAGCCAGTAAGGTGCGCATGACAGATGTGCTGTCTGCTGCTTTTATTTATCATAGCTTGGTAGAAACGAAATCCCATACAGGTATAGAATGATCGGTGATCCAAAAAAATAAATTCTTAATAAAATCTGACATGGGCATATCGCAAATCGAGGGGTGTCACTTGCGACAAAACGACAGATCCTTCACCCAGTCGCCTCCAAGGCATATCCTCTTCATAAGAAAGCACATCTCCCTGTCATCGCATCGTGGTATTTGGTTCGGGCCCCGTAATTTACTGGGCGCTGTAGATCAGGCGGAAGACGTCGTTGAGCACGAAGTAGCTTCCAGCGCCATCGGGCTGCAGCTTGAAGCACTGGGTGTAGTTCATGGGCTTCTGCTCCTCGTCAACCTATTAAGAGAGAGATTGACATTAGCTACGAAGACGGAAGAAACCATGGGCATTGAACGTACCAGGAGAGCGCCGGTAACCAGAACAACGATGCCGTCTCCGCTGGAGGGCTGAGCATCGAAGGTGGCAATCTGGTGCTGAACCTTCTGGAAGGGGAGAGCCTATTTGAGTTGCGAAATCAGTATTGGAATATTCTTCTCATATTGACCCTCATGGGTCAGGATTTGGGGTTGACGAACGCTGAGCTTCTCAGTGATGGCAGCAACACCCTGGACCGAGCTGGTCTCGAAGGTGAGCATAGACTGGTCGCGCTATTGGTTGATAATTGTTGTCAGTCCAAATCCACATATCTCATTTGTACGGATATCTCGAGAGCGGGGCTTACGTAGAGACCGGCCAGGCCAGCGCGGTTTCCGTCGAAGGTCTGGTAGTAGAACTGCACGAACTGTTCTGTAAAGGTTGATCATAAGTTAGGACATGACACTTTGTGTATGATATGACAGCCATCTATTCAAGATCATCGGGAACAGGCGCATTGCGGGATCCGTGTATATGAACGAGGAAAGTACGGGAATAACATACGAGCGATAGCGTTGAAGTCTGTATAGATCGCCAAGTTTGTTAGCCAATTTCTCATATTTGTGTGCTTGCATTGTTTCTTTCATCAGTCCCCATCGCATTGCACAACATAGTCACACACTGCTGTCTGGGATCCAAATGATCAAACCCTCCCCTTCGGGAGAGACATAGATGAACCAAGTGTGTGAGAGACATACCAGCCATTTTGAAGAAGTTGGAGGGTTTAGAAGAAAAGAAGAAAAGGTGCGATTGTATTTGAAGGGTGCAGGAAGTTGAGCGCGAAAGAGAAAGGTATTTGTTGATGAGGGGTTGTGGGGCAGGAAATGTTCTGCCGATGATGCCTGGCTGCCTTATGTATCGATCGTCCAAGAGCCTCCGTCTTGAGTACTACTATCTCTATTTATACTACGGAGTAGAGGACGTTTTAATAATCATTCATTGTATTCATTACATATATCTTTCAGTTATCGTCCGATGCTATCCATAATCTGTACAATTACAATCATGCCCAACCTTACTCCGAATCCGACGCGAACATATCTTCAGCTTTGGGCCGTGGCTTTCGTCGCCGTGTTTCTGGCTCTTGCTGCTTAGCTGATTGTTCGGATTGGTCAGATTGAGTTGGGTGCTGAAGTGGTTGTTGAGGTGGCTGCTGGGTGTTCTCGGTTTGGGTATCTTCATCGCCCGATGCCTTGAGCATGAACTCCCCATCAACGTTTTTCAGGTCACAAATCTCCATTGCAGTACCATCTTTTTCATTCATTGATTCGCCCACTGCATGGATAGAGGTAGATAGCTTGTTGTCATTCGCAGGGCGAGTAGGATCAAACTTTCCACCCCGCTCATCATCAACTGTTTTCCATCGACTCTTGCTTTTGGCAAACGCAACAGCGGCTTGCTCTGCATGGGCCTTGTCCGTCTCCTTCTGAGTCTGTAATTCAGCTTCTGTAAGCGGTGGCTTTTCAAACACTTGGGTGAAATGCTCCTGGTTCAATTGTGTAAAACAACACCACCCTTCCCACTGGCTTAAAAGGGCTCCAACGCTGCGCTTCCACTTCTCTGCTTTCAGCCGTCCCCATTTGAGGTCCTTGTCAAGTCGGCCAAGGTGTTCAAACACCTTGCGGGAGCGGAGAGCGGTTTCAAACAGCTGTCGGTATCGCCATGCATGGCGCACGCCACAATTGGCCGAATTCCAAAGAATATCATTTATTATATTAAGAGCAACCAGCTTCGCGGAGGACATATCGAACACATCTTCGGGTGAGGTGGCGCTGACCTTGTCTGTGGTCGCTATTCTGGCAGCATTCCTTTCCTGGTCACAGTTTGGGTTGGCCCCCGTGTAGGCTAGAGGGCAAAAGACGTTTCTAATAACCATGTCGACAACCTCGGACGCCCCCGTTGCCACGTGATCCATAGCAAATGCTGTAACTCGCGCAACATCTCCTCGTCGAAGCTTTGCATTGGTCGTCGGGAGTCGCGCAAGAAGATGAGTAAGCTTAGCCATCTTCAGAGGGTTCAAGAAGGTAGGTTCATCGCTGTATGTGTGGGTTCCATCTGGAGCTGCTCCACCAAGGTTCCGTCTTTCATCTTCTCCATCCGAGTGTTCTTCGTCAGATGAGTTGTAGTCTGGGTGTGAGACAAATTGGCCCAAGCGAGTAACGTTCTCAAACTTGAGGCGTTGTTTCGGGGGTAACCAGAGCGGACCACCTTCAAAGATGATCACCGGCTTATTGATATTCTTTTTTTTGGGATCGGTGATAATTTGCCACAACTTCCACCGGTAATATACACCACCAGGCGATCTTGGATCGAACAACCAGGCCCACTTTTCGTCCATCTGGACTTCTGGTCGACTCATCAACAATGCCTCAAATCCAGGACCTCTTTTCACGAGTTGCTCAATAGTCATGTGTATCTGTCTTAACACTTTTATGTCTGTCGGTAGCTGCACCTGCACTTGCACCTGCTGGGTTGGGCCATTTCTACCAACGCTTGATCCATACGAGCTTGGGGGTGCGAATCCCCCGCGATGTGGCCCTGGTGGTGGAGCTCGATTCAAGCTTGTGCCGGAACTCGGTGGAACAGGCGTTGCGCCAAACGGAAGAGAAGTGGTAGTCGACGGGAGGCTAATGGGCAAAGGTGCGTTTGGATTTATCGCAGTGGAGGAAAGGTGTCGACAGAGGGTCAGGTAATACCCCCAGCCAAGGTATTTGTTCTGCAGGGCGCTCACAGCTGTGTCGATATTAGAGGCCGCCGAGTCGCTTGCGAGTGTGACGAGAGCAGAAGAGGACTCCCGGTGGGTTGGCAATTGTCCGGATGGGGTGATAATCTTAACATTGTCCACGCTCAGGGTCGAGGGGATCAATGCCTTGATCACTGACGGAGATGTCCCGGGAGGAAGTGATGCGAGATACAACGTGGGTTTGGGAGCTGCCCTCTCCTCCTCGTCAAGTGCCCTGTCGGCTTCAGGTGAAGTAAGCATGTTTTCAAACTTGAGGTGGTCGCGACGGGAGAGGGGGAAGTTTTCATGGGAACGTTTTTGTGAAAGTGAGGACGGCGGGGGGGCTAAGGCCCCATGGCCACTGCCGCGTGAAGAGGAAGCTGCGAAATGACGCTTAGGAGGTCCACCACCCTTGCGACTAAATGTATTCCATCCTCCATCCAATGACTGCGGTACAACTGGATCCTCATCTTCGAATGATTTAACAAACTCCTCATAGACTGCAGCTGTCTCTGCTTTTTCCCGGGCGCGTTTGGCTTCCGCTTCAGCTTTTTGACGCTCAAAAAGTGATTTCTTTGGAAGCGCGGAGAGTTTCGCCGAGACGTCGGGGAAGCTCTTCCCCTTCGACTCGTCCGGCATGATTAAATCAGTTGTAACTGCTGCAGCAGTAGCCAGCCTTAAACACAAGCAAAATAAAGGAATCTGATGGAAATCCAAGAGAGAGCAATTCTAGACTAGTTGAAAGAGTAAACGTCTTGGTCACTAGACGATTTATTACCATCATATAGGCGGTCTGGATTCACCCAATCAGCGGACGTTGCATTCTAGCACGTGGATGGCAGTATTCCAGCTCCTAAAAGTAGTAGGCGGTGAACACTCTCAAAGTTGGCCTTCTCTATTTATCCCTATCGCCACGTGACCAGATAATACACCCGTGGACAACGCTGGACCCTCTTATTCTCGGATCCAGTACACATTTCTTTCACTCTCCCATCCAATCAAATCTTCTTAATGTCCATTACCCGTTGTATGTTGTACACCAGCATTGTCTCAATACGTCATGCTGAAGAAACGAGAACCCACTGACACATCTCCCCGGAGATCTTCTCGCATTAAGACTAGATGAACTGGCTCAGTTCAGCGAACTGCGTTTACCTTCAGTGAAGCGGCAACTTCAATTGCTGATCCGTGGGATGCTCGTAGAGCCCAAGTAATTTCAAAACTTGATGCGTGGGTCCCCCAGTCAAAGGAGCAAGATAAAAAAGCAGCAGAGACCTTGAAATATCTTCTCGATTGGCTGCCCACTGGCGGTCGAGACTCACTTGCCAATGATATTATGCATCAGTCATGTGACGATGCATGCATTTATCAAATTTTGAAGACTTGCTTGATTTTGCCTCGTATGTTCAAACGTTAAAGTCTTATCCGCTCAAGCTCTCTTGTCACCAACATCAAAGAGAGAAGACCAAGCGGCTAAGCTAGAGCCAAAGCTTATCGAGCCCCATTCTCAGGGTAGGCTTTTCCCCAATAACGTAAAGAAACGAGACGATTGGTATTGTGTCGTGACTGGAATGCTTGAAGAGACGCAAACTGATCAAAATCTCGGGGGCCTACACACTTCCTTACAAGCTGCCCACATTGTTCCAATATCTTTCGGAAAATTCGATCCTGACACTGAAGTATGATGGCCCTTTTTCTTTCCACCATATACCCCTTGGCTAATACTATAGAAGGGCCACTGTTTCAGCTGCAGCCCGAAGATGAAACATCCTCATGACACTTTTTCCTTCAACAAGATCGATTATCAGACCGTCAAGAGTTGACCAGCCGGAAAATGGCCTTAGCTTGTGTCCAGTGGTGCATGAACATTTTAATAAGTTCCACTGCACACTACAGCCCATGGTGAGATATATCCTACTCTTACGCTCGACTCGACTTTTAAATTTAAATAGGATACCGCTAATAGCTACGAATTTAAAACGTACCGGCAATTTGATCATTTTTACCGGCCCCATGTCAACAACAAGACGGTTGTCTTCGTAACCTAAATAGGAATTTCACTCCCCTTCAGAGTACTTCTGGATCTTCATTGGCGTTTCGCTGAGTTCTTGAATGCTAGTGGGATGTGCTATAAAGTTGAGCGAGAATACAACAAATGGAATACGTTGAAGGAGTCGTCCGGATGTCTCGCATCTGACGGCTCGACGGATGTTGCTGGTTTACTTGACTTCTTATTATCTGGTCGTATCGTTTCCCAAGGCGTTTGGTGTGGAGCGTGAGCTCGGTTCTTTTTCCGCTGTTTTATTACTATCCCGTGTCCATGCTAGCGGTAGAACAGCCACCAACTGAGTTACTTTCATGAGGTTTAGATAGTATGCCGAATAAATCCGAGGCTCGGTTGCGTCAGATTTTTGAATTGATGCCGAAAAATGAATCACATAACCCTTGTGTCTTCCAAGCTCACGCTTGTTCTTGTAAACGCTAGATATCAGTTATGGTCATTGTCGTACACACACCCAAGATATGTATCCACCTATTCCTTTGTGTGGTTATGATTTAGGGGCTTCGGGATCGCCCTCAGCCACCAACTTTCCAACAACCAGGTACTTTTCCAAGAAGCGGTCTTCCCACGACTGTAGGTTCTCCAGCTGGTCGGCGTCCAAGTCCTTCAGATCATCCAAGGGTGCTGAGAGATCCTTGGTCAGCATCTCCTCATCGAAGCTCTGGCAAGCCAAGCCGCGCGAGGCGTCCCGGCCAGCGAAGTTCTCGTAAGGTCCACCCTATACCAATTGTATCGTCAGCTTCAGCTCCAGCGGCGCTGCCCGGGTGGCATTTCACGAATTCCAAACACATACCGGCCCATAGAAATTCCTGCCAGAAGAGACATCGAAGACGCGTCCGCGGACGGAGAGGTAAACGGGGCGGCCTTCCTCGCCGTTGAACTCAATGAGAGTTTTGGGAGTGTAAGTCTTGAAGACGGTTGGTGGCGGTCCACGGGGCAGAACGATTGGTGCCTTGGGGCGGAAATGCCAGTACACCAAGACTCCGAAGAGGGAGACTAGGATCAGGTTGATGGGTGAGGCAATAGACATCCTGTTGGGCAGCAAGCGGTTAGTCAAGTTGTCTCATCTTCCGTGGCGCATTGAGTGAGATATGGGGGACACAAACACTTCAGCCTGTGGTACGGAATTATCTACAGTTTCCATATTAGCGACAAGTGTTCAGACCAACAACGTAGGACACATACCCATTGCGGTAAATATTGGATTTGGAGAGAGATAGAACCCCAAGGAAGTCCGGAAGCTCGGGATGACATCGACATCCCCGCTCCACGTGATTAGACCTTATATGGACTTTCTCTTTCATTTGGATATCCACAAGTTATATTTAGGAAATAAGTATCTACATTCTTTCTCATGGGAATTGATTGGCCAGGCGCCCGGACTTCAGATTTAAAACGTAAAACGCCCGAGAGTCCCTGACATGTTTCAAAAGCTCTCTCCACAAGACTATCGCCCCCATTTTAATCTGCCCACTTCTATTAGCGGATGCCATGTCATTTCATGTTATTTCTAAGATTGATTTCTAGTTTCTTTGCTCTTTCTGCTGAGGTGTTCAACTCAGTTTTGTCTATATAATATTCGCGTTCTTCTGCCCTATATTCCATAGGCTTCCGTGTTGGGCTGTGCATCGTGGCCAGAAGATAGAGCCCCTTCCATATTTTTTGCGATATTCTTACCACTTTTTATTCCCTTTCATTATTTCTCTTGTGGTTTAAACTTATGCATCACTTTTTGTGAACTCTGCGCTTTATTTTCCGACCAAAATCAGCCCGGTATCACGTTTAGAGCGTGAGAAAATCGATATGTGGTCTAAACGGCCGTTCCACAAGCCCAAGCGGCCCTCGATCAGCGGCCCCATATTGAACAGCAATCCGCCCACCACATCAGACCCTGTGCATGATTTGGTCGCAAAAAATTTGCCCCCTCTGCCTGAGTATGTTTTGTGTTTTTTACCTCTTAATTAGCACATATCTAATGGAAACTAGCGATTTGCATTCGTCGCTACAACAAGATTCCGTCCCGCGTGATGATATCAATAGAAGACACTCAGATGTCTCGCCTGCTGTTTCACCAATTCTTGAAGCTCATAGGCGGGAAAGCCAAAGTAGTTTCTGTGTCTCACCCATCGGCGACGGAGACCAATTCCCTCGTTATGCGCGGCAGGAGACTCAAGCCTCATCATCGCCAACTTATATTCCCAAGGTAGACGATGTTGACTCGCCTTCTCATTCCCGAGTTCAACCTGTCCAACCAGTTCAGCCAGTCCAGAATCATCAGGAATCTACACGATTTATCTCTGGAAAATCGACGCACTGGGATAACTTTTCTGGCGAACCAACCTCGAATTATGCTGGTAGAGCTAGCCAGGTGCATCCCGGCAACACGTCCTTCAATAAATCCTCTGGAGCTCATGCATCCAACCTGCTAAACTGGGGCCAGGGTTTTAATCCCAAAAGGACCCTCAATGCAGCTCGAAACCGGATCAGCAGTTTCTCGAAGAACGAAGATCTTTGGCAAAAGGAATCCAGAAGTAGATCCTCGCCACGAGTGTTCCCAGTGGATGAGCGTTTCAGCAAGCACCATGGCAACGGTGGGCTAAATGCGAGTCCCCCACTCGATAACATTGGTTTCGCTCCTACAACTGTAACCACTATCACCGCCGGTGGTCCAGTATCTTTTCCCCGGAGACTGGCAACAGAGAGCGCCCCAATTCGCCTACAAGAGGAGACCAAACCGATATTCAAGTTCGACGATGATCTCAGCAACATGATGCTCACGAGCAATGAGCCCAGAAGCCGTTTCAGCGCAACTACATACACAGCCACCGAACCCGGCAGCCAGGATCCAAGCCCACGGGGGAGTATACAGCTCCAAAGTCGGTCTACGGACGACGTATCCACATCCTCTATCATGTCCCGACGCCGCCCAGTCCCAATCAACGACCCCATTTCAAAGAAGCAGCCTGTCTCAGCCAAACCCGTCCGAAAGCCCACTCCATCCCAGGTCGCACAGCAGGTCGGTCAGATGCCAATGCAGTCGCCGTCACCTCCACCTCTACCCGAGGTGCCACTCGATGCGAAGGGCCGCGTTAAAGCAATGGAGACCAAGCGGGATGACCTTGAACAGCGCAGACTTAATTTGGAGGCCTTGATTGTTGACTTGAGCAAGGTCATTCAGCCTACATCAGCTGCGTATGACCTGGCTGCTAAAGCCGAGGTCCAGAAGAGCATCAAGGCCATAGAAAACGATATTGATGATATTAAGAAAGAATCGCACGATCTTGGTCTGAAGATTTCTCGAGCGTGGCGTCGCCTGGACGAGAAGGAGAATGCTGGTGATAGCAATAATCTCTGGGTCAAACGAGTCACGAGTTAGTGGCTGTTGACTTGTGATCTTATCTGTGCGCGGCTGACCTTGATCTCATTTCTGATGATACTGGGAAGTTGTTAGCGTCCTGTTTTGATTCCTACGTTTTTTCTAGGGCAGCTTTCTTGTTCTTTTTCCGATTATGGGCCATGGCGGTTATGTTTTGAGCGTTTGATTCCCCTGCATGGCAGGATGATACCCACTTTATTCGGAATTTGCCCAGGCTGTGGCGGTTTATGTTGATGTACTTTGGTCCGGTTAATGTCATTATTGTTTAACAAAATCGATCGATCATTCTAGGAAACTCGTATGTGTGAAAATGCGATCAAGCGCGAAATAGGTATTGGTGGCTAAAGATATACAGAAGACCCATAGGAGTGAACTATGAGCGCAGTGATGCTGGCGCGATCACACATGCAAAGCCAACCCATCCAACGCTCTCTCATTGAACATGGCTCGTGTAGGTCGTGAATATGGACTTAAGAAACCCGATGTCAAGGCTCGTTGTGGGGGTTGTTGGAAAATGACCCCCGAGGGGTATTCGATCCGTTTATTTCTTGCCGGACTTCTTGATGCCTTGCTGGCCGGTGTTGAGAGGACCCTTCTTGCCCTTGGCAGCGTCCTGCATGTCCTTGCGAGCCTTGGCATCTAAAGAAAGTTATCAGTTGGTGACTCTTTGAAGAGGGTGATCAAGAAGTCACACCAGCCTTGAGCTTAGCCTGGTGAGCGAGCTCATCCTCATCGAGCTCCTTCTTCTCCTTCTTGGCAGCCTTCAAGGGCTTGGCCTTACCACCTGTAGATCATGAAATATTAGTGAACAGGATTCCAAAGCTAACAGAATGTGAAGTAATACGAACCTTCTCTGCCGATACCACCCATTTTGTCCGAATAAAATAAACTGTGAGAGAGGGTTGAAAGAGTCTTAGAATGGCGGGGTGTTTCAATGGCGTTGGCAATGAGAAAAAAAAGATACATGAGGGGTGCTTATCCACACCCTTTGTGGCCAACTGGGGGCGCAGTAGGACGTAGTGTATGGGGTATTGTATCATTTCGAGTATAATACGAATATATTCAACTGAGCATCTGACTGTCTGCTATGTAAAATCAGAGGTAGGTATTTACAATACCTGAACGCTAGGCTATAAACGGCTAGTGGTGTCCTTACAAAAGGAATGCCAGCACAGACAGGGTAGCCCGCAAAATTCAATACACCGCCTACTACAACCGTACTAGCGCGAGTTCTGCCTTATCTCGACCATCGAGCATTCGCCATGGCTGAATTCATCTTGCTACCATCGGTATCCTGTGCATACGTGCTCTTATCTACCCTGTTTCTTCGGCAAGCTATGCGCCTGGGATTTTAATCACTTTTGCAAGGCTTTGGTGTGAAGGCAGGCCTACTACAGCCGGTTGGATTTTCACAAACCCTTTGAGAAGACTTATTGTCGCTGGAGCTTTTGCTAACTAAGCTTTATTGTTGAAGCTTCTTCCAAAGGCCGAGTGAAGTGACCCCAAGAGAAAAGAAAGTATTGTAGTATTGTCCACGCTCCTTGTTTGGATCTGTCGAAACCCGCAAATATGTCGCATCCCAGGTCGAGGTCCCCATCGGTCCCCTCTGAGGGTGA
Organism: Penicillium fimorum; assembly: GCA_028828255.1. Taxonomy (NCBI): domain Eukaryota; kingdom Fungi; phylum Ascomycota; class Eurotiomycetes; order Eurotiales; family Aspergillaceae; genus Penicillium; species Penicillium fimorum. The sequence goes on from JAPWDS010000006.1 coordinate 1,351,403, forward strand.
GATCGTCGAATCAGGCCCAGAGACGAAGGCAACTGCGTCAAAAATTCCTCTTAATGGCACCAGCGTTGACCGTCCCACCAGAGCTAGCCCATCCTCTGCGCCCAGATCTCCCGAGTCGTTGAAAGGCACTCGATCGCCACCCCGGCAGAGGTCACGGACCAGGTCCCTATCGAGATCCCGCTCTCGCTCCCCGTACAGAGAGAACAAGACCCAAAAGCGCAGTTACGACGATCCCGAGTCCTATGATGGTGGCTACGATCGGCGACCCCGCCAGGAGCCTTCGCGACGTTACAGGTCTAGGTACGACGAAAGACGCCGTGACAGACCCGCTCCCAACCGGCGCCCGAACTCATACTACGACTATGATCGCGAAGAGAATCATGGAGAAGCCCTACGATACAGTGATGATTATGACCGACATGACCGACACAAGGACAAGCGGCAACGCACCCGTAGCCGCAGCCGATCCCCTTACCGTGAATCGAGAAAACCCAAGCAGTATTCAGGCGATGAACTTGATTCAAACGTGGTTAATCCCAGGTCTTCGGCGGATACCGGAAGGCGTTTGCCCACTGAACAGTTGGTGAGGGAACGAGGAAAGGCTCCGGTCGTCTCTCAGGACTTGAAGCTTGGTGCTGAAAAACAAAAGAACCAGGTGCAGGCTTCTTCTAATTTTCAAGCACATGTGGCTGACGAGTATGTTTATTATATTATTGACGAAGATGAACGTGCGACTAACATTCGTCCCAGGGAAACTACTCCTAACCCGGAGATTGCGCAAGAGCCGGAGCTCGCTGAGCCCATTAACGAAGCCGATGCCCTTGAAGCTCGCCGGAAACGCCGTGAAGCCATTCGGGCAAAACACCGAAGCCAGGCTACGCCACTACACCTCAAAGCACTGAACGTCGGTGACGTTGAAACGGACTCATCCACGCCTGGCACTGAGCCAAGTAGCGCAAAGGAAGCATCAGGTGAGTTTCTCTCGGACGAGCTTACCTTGATATCAGCGAAACTGACACCTTTGAACTCGATAGATTCTCCACGAGCATCTCCCTTTGAACAACCCGGGGAGGTATTCCCTGGTTTTAGTATTGGAAAAGATATGGACGTGGTCAACGCCAATGCACCTCTTGTCGGTACTGATAAGGATGATCCCTCTGCTGCTGATTATGACCCAACTCTTGATATGAAGGAAGAAAGACAAAAGCATGCGAATGTACAGAATGCAAGGGACGATGTTTCCTCTGCTGCATACGATGAAACCAAGACTAGCAAGCAGGATATCCTCCTCCCTGATGCTCCCCCAGCGCCAGCGCCAACGGCAGAGGCATTCGATATGTTTGCAGACGATGACGATGACATGTTCGCAGAGGAAGCGCCTGATGCCAAGCCGGCTCATGCTTCGGCCACAGCTGTGCCCCAAGGCAAAGAACTGGATATCAGCATGATGGACAACTGGGACGATTCGGAAGGTTATTACGCTGTTCGACTCGGAGAGCTGATCAACGGACGATACCATGTCCACCAGAACCTTGGCAAGGGAATGTTCTCGTCAGTCGTCCGTGCAACTGACACCCAGACAGGTGGTCTGGTTGCTGTCAAGATAATTCGCCAGAACGCCATAATGCGCAAGGCCGGTATGAAGGAGATTGGCATCCTAGAGCAACTACAGGAAGCCGACCCCCAACACAAAATGCACACCATCAAGTTCGACCGATACTTCGATCACAAGGGTCACCTGTGCATGGTGTTTGAGAACCTCAGCATGGATCTGCGTGAGGTCCTGAAAAAGTTCGGTAGGGACGTTGGCTTGAACCTGCGCGCAGTTCGGGCCTACGGCCAACAGATTTTCCTTGGGCTATGTCTCCTCCGCAAGTGTAACATCCTGCATGCAGATCTCAAACCGGATAATCTTCTTGTGAACGAGCAACGCAACGTTCTGAAAATTTGTGACCTGGGTTCGGCGTCGCCGGCCTCTGATAATGAGATTACGCCATACCTCGTCAGTCGTTTCTACCGTGCCCCGGAAATCATCCTAGGTATCCCTTACGACTTCGCCATTGATGTCTGGTCCATTGGCTGTACCCTCTTTGAGCTGTACACGGGCAAAATCCTCTTCACTGGCCGAGACAACAACCAGATGCTTCGCTCCATCATGGAGTGCCGGGGCAAGTACCCGCCGAAGCTTCTTCGCCGTGGAACCCTGGCGCCTCATCACTTTGATGAAATGCTCAACTTCCACAGCGTGGAACAAGATAAGATCACCGGCCGCCTCCACACCAAGATTGTGGACTTTAAGAAACCGACGCGCGATTTGAAGACTCGCCTCATGGCCCAAGGAACACGCGGAATGCCGGATTCCGAGGTCAAAGAGCTGACAATGTTCTTGGACCTACTCGACCGATGCTTGAATCTCAACCCTGAGAAACGGATCACGCCAGCTGAGGCTTTGAAGCACCCGTTCCTGGTGCCTAGAGTGTAACTCGGTTTTCCTGATGAAAGGATTTTTACTGCATGGGTTGCATCTTGATCTTTCTAGGTTTACCCAGGTTCTCCAACCCTTAGTCCTGGAATGGCGAAGGATCGGAGTTACTGGGTGAGAGTTGATCTATGGGTTTTTGTCAATACGCAAACTACGACAGTAACTTAGTATCTAACTTGTCAAATGCCAATATGTATGTTGTAACATTTTCACAACCACCAACCCCCTCCATCCTCGGTTTCTCCTACCGCATCCGAGGGTGGCTTGGTATTTGTCCAACCTTTCATTAGAGCATAAGCATAGTCTGTGTAGCCAACAAAGAAACCCCTAGTCCGTGCATCATTCCATCGTCCCACAACCCAGCTCCTACCAAAAACAACCAAGCCCCCTCTCCCCTCCCCCCCGGATTACAATACCCAGCACATCGGTAACGCGCGATAATGCAATCCTGCATCCATTTCATCACTATCACAAAGAAACCCACAAGCCCCTCAATTCCAGCCCCCTACGGCCTTAGCCCCCTATCGACCCAAGCAAGCCACTGGTAACATGAATCTCGAACTAATCACACTATTCCACTATCCTATAATATACTATGGAGTATTGGCCCCAACAATAAACAAAGAACCCGGACCCAGTCCAAACCTGGCACCCAATTAAAAAAGCCCTTAGACCCGAGCCTAAGAACTTCGAAGAGTTCTAGATCGCCTCTAAGCCAAACTTAGTCTTAGTCCAGTTCGCATCCATGGTTCAGTCCAGCAATAACCGGAACCTTCTAGTCGTGCTTCGTTCTCGTTTTTGGGGTTGTGGGGGCAGAGAGCCTTGGATTCGGGAAAGGGTCTTATCTTACCCAAGGTTGACGGGGGTACAAAATCGATAGATGATAGATGCCAGAATATCCGATGCTTTTTCTGCATGTTGTAAGTATGGAGTACATGACACTAGCTAGACTATTGCATGCCCGTCTCTTGGGTCAGTTCTCCTAGAGGCGGCAAAGGCGGGAGTTCTTGAATTGCGCTCGTGTTTCCCGGCTATTGCCCATTAGAGTAGAAGACGTGTCGTCAAAGTAATTATGGACAAATAGGATAGACATGCTTTTGGACTTGGATATGCCGATTGGAGCGGTATTTCTTTTTTCTATGGTCTGAGATTTGCTTTTGGCCTGAATGGATAGTTACTTGGAACTAGGAGATAATCGTCGTCTGTGTTGGTTACGATTCGAAAGGGGGGGGGGAAAAAGCAATGAGATTGGATATCTGTTCCGCGTTGAGTCGGTACGCTGCATGTGGTTTAGTTTACTTGCAGGACCACGTACTCGATATACGATATATGCATCATAGTCATATCAATACAGGATATGAATTATGCACTATTCATTTTCGATCCTGTTTATGATAATATGTATACACACACAATTACGTTGTCGGATCGAGTGGAAGTGGAGTGTTCCAGAAGGCGTCGGCGATCAACGGAAGAAGGCAGTGCCCTTTGCCACTCTTGAGAAATCCACTAGGAGGCCAACTGCCGTATGGTATACGAAATCCGAGGGTTGCCCCGTGGCAAAAGAATCCGCAAAAATAGGACGCTTAATCTCCGACCCCCTTTCGTCAGGTTTTGATCTATTGGTCTATTGATCGGGACTAGACATGGATATTGGCGCTATGTCAGAAAGTAATCATGATGTCGAGATGTGTTTATATTGTGGGTCCCGCCACCTGCAGGGCACCGTCTGCCTTGGTGTCGGGCGTTGATGAAGGAGATGATATTGGGGAATGTCCTTATTGGGCACGGGATATGGATCGTTGAGCTGAATATACTTGCGTTGGAGGTAGATTAGGTTGTTTTCAATAAGTTGATCACTTTAATAAATGTTGTACTCCGCACAATACCCTCAAACAGTATATTGTGAAAAAAAAACACAATATACAATAAAACATAGTGGCATATCTTTGATCACCTCTGGCGGTGTAGACCCCGAAACCAAAAGCCGAAACCCAACTTGCGCCGGCGACCACACCTGAACACAACATCGGTCGCAGAAAGCAAGAAAAGCCAAAAGCAAAAAGCGCCAAAAAAGCAACGGCCCGGTTTCGAGGAAAACAAGAAACCCCTTGTTGATCTTTTGGACGAGCCAGCTGCATTGCCAATCCTGGGGTACATTAATCGTTATGCCCGGAGGCAGGCAAGGCACGGTACACAAAGGGGAACGGGCGTTCATCACATATAACACACATCATATCACACGAGTCCAAGATATTCTACCTTGTGCGATGTACAGAGTACGGAGTACATAGTTGTACATGGGACTAGTCACTATTGTACAGCATCTCTGCATGGATAGGTTTCGGGTCCTAAGAACCGACAACGGATGTGATGAATCGTTAACCACGATCGCTATCAGGTGATTGGACCATCTGCGGGTTCACAGGTGTCGATCTCGGGAGCTTTGGGATGGTAGATTATTGATTTTGTACAGTGTCTTTGTTCACTGTAATAGTGCCAATAGAAATGCGTGTAATGATTCTGTACTAGAGTAGAGTAGCACACTTCACGCCCTTGGCTATACATCCTCCTGGGATTGAGGGGCGGGAATATAGTTCGAATCAGTCAGACTCATATCAGTACATGGCCCTTGCCTGTCCATTACGCAAGTGGAATACAGACAAAGGGAAAAAGTGAGATTCAAAAGACCTCGGAGGCAACTTGATGGCTATAGGGGTTTGTTTCTTGCCTGGCTCTACGCATTACACCTTGAACTAAACTACATACAACATACTATACTGACGGGCGAAAAAGAGCCACCCACCAACAGAAGGACGGTCTAATAGGAGAGACGGCAACAGGAATAGCAAAGGCAGGGCAACACCAATAATACGAGGTCTTTTCCATTGTACATGTCCCAGATGGTCAGGGTACATTAGCGCCAGGAGAAGAAAGATGAAGTGTATGGCCCGTGCATAACTAGTCAGCAGGGAAGCGCCAATCCTCCCCCACCTCAGCTACTTTTAGGGGAGTTTCTCGAAAAGCGAACAGTTCGAGCAAATGGTTGGCCATAGCGGCCCTCCATCATCGCCTCACCCTTGGACTTCTCTAGCGTCCTGTCTAGACCCGAGTCAGCCTAGAAGGGAGGGGCCCGGGGGCCATGTGGGGTTTTCATCAGTCAGTGCAAATACGGTGTAGGAGGTAAGTCCACGGGTTACTCCATATGTTAATCAGCCTATTCCATGGAAAACAGGACAGATATGCATTCAAACCCGATGAGAAATATCAAAATACCATAGCTTTGCGGGGCTGGGGGCCATGAGTTTGATTGGCAGGAATGTAGGTGGCGGGTGCGTTGGCAAATGTGTGTCAGGAGGTTTCAAGGCAGAAACGCCGTTGAGGACAAGGGGGATACGTGGACAGAGAGCATTGCCACAATAGGCCTAGAAGGATTAAGATGTGAGAAGGAGAAAATAGCAGTTTCCAGACGATCGTTATGATACCCATGGTCCAATCATCGGTTGTGGCGGCTGCAGGAAAGACCGACCGAGTCATAATGATTGGTCTAACCACACTCTGGTATGCACACCGCTTCGTACACATGGCCTATTATTATTTTTTAATTTTACTTTTTCTTTTTAGTGCCACTCTATTTTGTACGCATCATAGATTTTTTGGGTTTAGTTTTTTTCTTTTTTTTTCTTTTTTAGAATTCCATTCGATCCTTCCCCCTTTTGGGATTTTTAATATAATTTCCTTTTACTAGCGCCCTTTTTCCACTTTGTTTTATTATTGTTTCTCTCGAACCACGAGGCGACCATCTGCCTGATATATTTCTATAATAATCTTCCACTCCTCTACTTCATGACTTTTGTATATTTCCACAAACCATCCTCTTATATTTGACCTCCTGTTTTATTTTGTTTTATTTTGTTTTATTTTGTTTTCTATTTTGTTTTGTACTTCTGGTTTCTTGTGCAACTCTCCTTCTCGACTATCAAACACAACCAGACCGGACCAAACGGACCTAGATCGGACCATCTTGAAACCTTTGGATTGGAATGGATGCCTTTTGAATATCCGTGGATTTAGGCCTCTCTTATAATCTCCCGGGGATCAGACTATCTTTGCGATCTCTCTCTCTCACTCTTTCCTTCCTTATCTCATCCGAGAGAGGACCGTTGGATTCCCTCTTTACACTCACACACCACTTCCACTCCCCCCCTAGGACAATGTACCCGGCCATGTTACCAACACCACCACCTTCACCGGCTCCCCGCCGCTATGCTCCCGAGGATCGTCTAGGACTCGTATTAGCCAACCGGCTGGAACTCACCAGAGTCTTGGGCGTTGGAGCCTACGGCGTCGTTTACACCGCCGTGGACATTCACACCAACGAGGTCTATGCCGTCAAGGTTCTTTGCAAAGATGGTCTAGATGCTCGTCAACTCAAGTTCCAGCAACGGGAGATTAGACTTCATCATCTGGCCAGCCAACACCGCAACGTGGTTCCCTTAGTCCGCATCATGGATTCCGTGGATTGTACCTACGTCGTGATGGAGTATTGCCCAGAAGGAGACCTGTTCTCAAACATAACCGATAAGGGAAACTTTGTCGGTAATGACTTCTTGGCCAAGAGTGTATTCCTCCAAATCCTGGACGCCGTACAATTTTGCCATTCTCTTGGAATCTATCACCGGGACCTCAAACCTGAGAATGTACTCGTGACCGAAAATGGAATGACCGTTAAGCTTGCCGACTTTGGCCTGGCCACGACTGATTATTATACGACCGATTTTGGATGTGGTTCCACGTTCTATATGTCACCTGGTAAGCCTTCCAACCTCAACTACCCTTCTGTCACGGCGTGGCTAACATGACATGTCTGTAGAATGCCAACAGTCCAACCCTCAACCCTTGTCCTACTATATGTCCGCTGCCAACGACGTATGGAGTCTGGGCGTGATTCTGGTCAATCTAACATGCGGTCGCAATCCATGGAAACGCGCCTCGGTCGAGGATTCCACATTCCAGGCCTACCTTAAGGACCCATTCTTCTTGAAGACTATTTTGCCTCTTTCTTCCGAGATGGTTAGTATCCTGAGCCGCGTCTTTGAGCTTGATCCAATTAAGCGGATCTCCATCCCGGAGTTGCGCCAGCTCATTCTGGACTGCCCCCGCTTCACGGAGAATCCCATGGTCCACACCCCCTGGGTGCCGGAACAGATCGACTACATTCCCCAGCCCCAGATGCCAATGTTCATGGCCCCCATGGAACCCCTGTATGCCCAGACCTCTGGCTCGTCCTTGGACTCGGCGCAATACTCGGCCTTCTCCCAGTCTGCTGCTTCCGACGGTTCAGCCATTACCGAGGATTACTCGGATACCGAGACCATGTCGCCTGTAGTCTCGGAGCAGGTCCCCGACTGCAAGGCCATGTTCCCTTCAGTCTGCGCGGAGCCCTTCTTCCCCGCAGACCCCTTTGCTTATGGCCTCAATTACCCCAACCTACACGGCCTCGAGATCCCCGTCTAATTGCTCCTTGCCTCGCAGCTGCATGACTTGACGCTCTTCCCTTTAACATTTTTATTCCTTGATCGAATTCTTTCTGGGGATCTCCTTTCACATATCTTGGCGGTCCCTTGCTCTCTTCCCTCCGCCACCGAGTGGACTCTCTCAAAAGCTGCCGAACAACAAAAAAAGTTGATCGCGTTGATCATGATCCACTGGACTCGGCCACCAGCTTTCTTTTTTCCTTTTGGACATAATTCCTTTACTCTTTTTTTTTTCCCTCTGGACCACGGCACTTCCCCTAGCTTCACGACTATGACCTTGCATGGACCGTTTGACCACAGTCCTCTTATCTCCCTTGCGACCAGTGTCTCCTTATTGTTTTAATATTTCCACACATACCTGGAGGGTTTGTCTGTTTTACGTTTCCATTTTCTGGCGTGATAATACACTGGGAAGCATGATTTGAAGATACGCCCCTGGGCGGGCTGATGAATACGGGCTTGTTTACTTTTTTGGATGTATGACTTTTTCAAGTTGGCGTTGACGCACGAAAGTGTCTTATTTTCTCTGTTTATCTTTTTTTGGGAGAGGCTTTTTGTTATTTTGACCTAAGGGTGATATTCTTTTCTATGTCCATAGACTTTTCGCATTGGCGGGACATTTCGGGACTTGTTCCCTTTTACGATATGATACCTCGGTGTGGCATCAATCTACACCACTGCATTCTACTTCACCTTCAATCTCTGACCTTGTAAAGTTATCCGTTTTCAAAAGACCTAACCTCCTCCATGTCGTGCAACGTTCCACCGTCCGACAACGGCCGAGACTCGATCGGGCATGGGGGGGGGGATGATGTTTTGTGTTTTGTGTAATGGAGCTGTGAAACTGATGCCCAAGTGGGACGCGCGGGATCCATTCCGAGTTGACGGTAGATGGGTCTGAGGTGAGTTAGCTGAGGTTTTACAGTATCAACCCTGTGCAGCTCGTGGTTAATAGACCTATGCAGGGTGACTGTATATTCCAACACCTAACGATAAGACACATAACTATATATATATATATGCACATTTTCAATAAAGCAGATGTATACCATTCAACACATTCCATTTCACATACATTCAGCTCTAACCCGAGAGAGAGATATATATACCACTATTACATGCAGAATCTACATATTCCGCCCACCAGTCACCCGGATTGTCTCCCCATTAACATAAGAGAACCAAGGCGACGCAACACCTAGCACCGCTCTCGCAGCCTCTTCAGGGGTCGCAGGTCTACCAAGCGGAATATCAGGGTAAGCAACCGCTTCCTTCTTCTTCTCCTCCGTAGAACCCGTCTTTGTCGCAAGCTGCTTTCCCGGAATCCCCAGGGCAACCTTTGTGCCGTCGGGCGTGGTAATGAAAGCGCCTTCTTCCTTGGCAGCAGTAAGACGTGTCGTCACAAAGCCGAAGGCAATAGTATTCGAGCGCACGCCGAAAGCCGGACCCCATTCTTTGGCAATAGTGCGGGTCAAGCCGACGACGCCGGCTTTCGCGACTGCATAATTGGCCTGGCCTCTATTTTGAGACATTAGTATATGTTGTATTTTAATTTTTGGGCAAAGAGAAAAAGAGTGGGGATTGGAGGGGTTCGTCGGGCACTTACGCATTGCCGTGGATGCCACTTGTGCTGCTGATGTTGATCACTACGCGCGGCTCCTTGTCTTTCACACGGAAGTAGGGTGCTGCGGCGCGCACGAGTTGGAATGGGGCCGTGTTGTGAACTGCTAGCATGGTTTCCCATTGCTTATCTGTCATCTGTGGGGAATTGAATTAGTGGATTGCTAGCTGGGTAGTATATGTTGTATATATTAAAGCTGAGATAGTGTCTTACCTTGTGAATAACACCATCCCAGGTGAACCCGGCATTGTTCACGATGATGTGAATTTTACCATTTCCGAATTCGGCGGTTTTCTTTACTAGCTCGGCTATGTAGTTGCTGTCGAGGACGTCGCCGACGACGGCGAGGGCGCGGCCGGCTTTTGCGGAGTTGATCGCATCTGCGACGGCGTTGGCCTTTTCTGTTTGGTTGTTAGAGGGCATTGCAATGGGATATAATGTCAGGTAATTGTGGATTTCATACTGGCATCGATGTCAGCGACGACGACCTTTGCGCCTTCGTTTGCGAACAGTCGTGCTGCTTCGGCGCCAATGCCTTGGCCTGCGCCGGTGATGATGGCTACTTGGCCTGCTAGCACACCGGCCGGGTAGTTGAGGTGCTCATTGACCTGGTTGAGACGATCGGAGGGAGCCATTTTGTTTTTGAAATGATAGAATAAGTCAAATGTGAGTGTAAGAGGGGGGGAAGGTCTTATACAACTTTAGCTCTCGGCTCTGCCATCGCCGAGGCTCGCCGCGGACCGAGATTGTGGGGTATAGAGATGGGGATTTTACGATTATTCATTTAAGTATACGGACTACATCGTAGTTAATTATTTATGTTGTATATCGTATATAGGAGATTTGATTTTTCAATTTTCTGTTAATATAGCCGATCTGCGTTTACTGTCCAACTTGTGAATCCAATTCTGGCTTCTTCGCTCTCCACATTCTTCCTCCCTAGCGTACAGCCACAGAAAACAGTTGACCTCTTATACAGATGTGGGTATAATTCAAAGAGACCCGTCATGCATCAGTCGTCCAGATCCACAGATACACTCGCCCCACGTAGTCGACTGTAAGAATGCCGAAACAGTAGCTTCATAACCTGCGATGATAGGAAGTAGGCCTTCATTTCTGGGTGTGCCGCTTAGAATACCGATATCCAAGTCGGAAAGTAAGCCGACATGCTCTGAAGTAGTCCAGTTCTGGCTGGCGTGTTCGTCTGATAGTTTCGGTTCTGATGGACCTTCCTGGTTGGAAATTTGAACATCGACCGCACTAGCGGTGCTTTTCAGAGCTAGCAATACATCCTGACACTGTAACAAGAGACCCCGGAGTAAGAAGTTGCGTATCTGCCTATTTTCCTCATGGCAAATCTCATAATATCCGTAGCGGATATCGACTCCATGTTCTGGACGCGGAGCGCGAGACGTCTCCCGCGAAACCCAGTACTCAAAGAGCTGGAGAGTGAGATTGAGTACCGAAATAGTCAGCAACAGATTTGTGCTGTCTTTGGCGCATTTAGTACACTGCAGGAACATCTGACAGGCGCAGAATGTGCATTTGATTGTCTGCAGGCTATGGTCTAACCGCAGGGGCATTGATCCAGCGAGTAGGTGGTTCAGCCGGTTCATGTGGAATAGCTGCATATCTACACAGTCGCATGGTGAGATCGGATACGGCGAAGCCACAGAACCGGCTAGAGATGGACTGCCCATTCCTTCGGCCAGCTCTCCGGACAGAAATGTCGGCGTCACTGGCGTATGTGGATATCCCAGACTAGCTGGGAGAGCAGGACATGGATCCACAAGGTCTGTGAATGGAGAGCTTTCAACTGTCGTCAACTGCCCAGGACAGACGGATGATTCTAGGGTTGTTGTGTTGTCAAAGCTTCGGGGACTTTCCCAGAAGCCCGGCTGATTTGATATCAAACAGACCTATAAGACGACAACTTGTTAAAAAGCTTATCAAATTGGTAAGGGGAAGAAAAACTTACATCGTTGTCAACTACTGGGTCGGGAATATGACCATAGCTATTCCCAACTAACGGTTCCATGTCAGCCACAGGGGCAACAAGTCGACTATTGCGGAAGCCCCGCATCGTGGGCTTTTCTTCTTGCAACTGCCCTAGTTTGCGGAGGGTAGCTCTGTTTTTGCTACCCTTTGGTTTACCAGATCGATTTGCAAATCCGTATTGGCACTGTAGGCCGTGACGCAGGCACCGAGTACAGACACTTTTGCCAGACAGGTTGCATTTCACCTTGGATTGCCTGCAGTTTTCACACGCAGTTCGGAGTTTAGGTGTATCTCCACCGGTATATGGGCTGCCATTGGACTCTGCAAGCATTGTCTTTTGCTGGTTGTGGACTGGGGGAAAGGGGGGAAGACGAAAGAAGCTAGTAGGCTCTCTCCCAATACGATATCAAATACCTATAGCCCGGGGTTCGGTGATAAATGGATATAGAAAGAAAAAAAGAGGCGGAAAAAGAAAAGAAAAAGGGAAATTAGAAATAGAAATCCAGGATCAGGCAGATGCTTCACACCCCCCTAACACGCAATCCTTGTATATATAGAAACAAGCTCAAGCTCTAGGGAGTAGAAATGTCACTCTGGCATTCGAATTCAGTACCGAGGACAGCCGTATAAAGAGGTCAGCCGCTGTGAAACCCTAGTTCCATCTGATCAACCACGTATGGGAGACCAACTGGAAACCGTTATTCTGAGGTTAAAAAGATGCATCTTCCCTCAAAAAATTCATTCCTAAGTTTGATCTAACCTGATCTGGAAAGAGGAATATTGCTTGATTGACAGCATTCACTATTTTCGAACGCTGCTCGTGATATGAGAAGAAAGGGTCCCCCAAGAGAAACCGGCTAGGGGTCCTTTTGTTGGTAGTCGTCACACCCTGATGCAACATCATAAACGCCAATTTCGTTAAGTTTCTGGGTTATTGGAGAGCCCGATGAACCTTTTGCCAACAAGGGCTGTTGGTCTCAAGGTTATCCCGCTGGGGCCCTGCTACGCTCGCCAATGGGACACAAGTACAATAGCCTCGAATGGACAACGCTGGGAACCATGTGAAATAGAAGCAAAAAAAAGATCTCTTTTTTTATTATTATCGGCTGACCAGATCTAGTCCCTGCAATAGAATTATGCGTTCACCGCTTCATTTATTTCTTCGTCAATGTGTCATTGTTGCACATACTAATTCGAGTCATCGTCAGCAGGGCCACGGGGAGACTTTTGACCCTTGAGAGATTCTTGAACATAAGCTGCGCCACGTACGCTACAACGTGAACATTTCCATGCTACCTCCTTTAAAAAAAAATTTCCATGAGTATGTTGTCTAACGTCTTGTGTCGCTCCAGACCCCAACTCAGCCGCGTGGAATCTGACAGGTTTCGGCAACTCCGCTGTGCCGATAATCAAATGCCTTCAGCAGCCCTGTCAGGTGAGCTACTGCTGCGCAGACCACTAGCACGTGGAAGATTTGATGCGAACTCCCCACAATGTCGAATTTCCCGGGCATCAGTCGCTCAGGTACCCGGGCCGCATAGATCCCGGCTCCAAGTATATACAAGAAGCCCTGGAAAACGAGCCAGTTCAGACCAATCTGCTGTTGCATACGGTCAAGTCCGAAGATGCTAACCCCATGGAGTACGGGGAAGACAGCAGACAAACCCATCCCAACAAACATGGTGGCGCGGAATGGACGCCAGCGTGGTGTGCGGAACCGGGGAGAAGCGGATACAATCACACAGCCTAGCCCAATGATAGAGATCATGGACCAGTACCTATGCTGCAGAGAGGGTACACAGTAAAATCCGTAGTAGACACTAGGTACAAAGCTTCCCACAATGAGTCCCACGATACCGATATAGTCAAGTGAATTTCCAATGCGTGCAACCGCAGGTGAATGATTCGAGATTGTGTGAAAGGTTGCGGACATGCCAAGACAGAAGGCAGCCCCCGCGAAGAAACAGGCAAAAGCCAGGATATCAGAATCGGCCGCATTCTGGTACCGCGGAGAAAGTGACTGGTAGAGCCAGTATGCAGCGGGGACAGAAATCACTGCTGGTAAGAGGTGGGTGTAGATATTGACGGTCTCATTGTGAACGTAACCCAGCGATTTAAATGAACTTAAAAATGAGGACGAGGCGGGCCGATATCCAGTATGGATGTGATGGTTGTCGCGTTGCCAATGAGGTAGATCATCCCAATGAAGAAGTCGATTTACCAAGCTGTGAGCCTCTTCCCCGATAGCAGCCATCCCCGTAGGCTGACTGTCTACCGACGATTTCTGATCTTCAATAGGGCGACGCTGGCGAGGCATAATCACATGTAATATGCAAGTATGCAATGAGTTACAGGATGTTTTGAAGTTGACCAACAATAGTATATGCAAGACCAGTCAGCAAATGAAATTTTGATTAGAAAAAAAGAAAATAAAGGAGAAAAAAAGCAGAAATTAAATATAAAAAAGAAGAAGAGAAATTCCGAAGCTGTTGGGCAGTTGGGGCATAAGGAAAATCACCGGGTTGGGAAAGCCTCGGCGGTAGGAAGGCAAACAAGACAAACATTATATCAACTCCAATGACAGTTGATCATAGTATGTTAAACATATGTTAACACATGGAAAAGATGAGTCGCTTACGCCCAGTATCTGACTCCCTGGAAAACGTTGGGTTTGTTTCGAAGGGGGATAAAAAGTGCGTTTGAGATATGCATTCTCCCGAATGCTAACATGCTAACATTCGCAGATTGTTGGACCATAACATTCAGACGCAGTACTTCGACAAGATAGTCGATCGATACATGCGATTTTGTGCCCACCACTCAAAGGACCTTGATGCAGCATTGGCCTCTCTTCCAACAAGTCCCTCAAACGATGCGACTTCCAATCCGCCTGCTTCCCGGTCACCCTTGGAATTAAACCCCGCACAGAAGGGTGTCCCGCCACCATCAACAGAGCTATCAACACTCCTTCTCTCCCTTCGGAAGCTGCGCGAAGCCATTCTGGCAACAGCTACAGCTACACCGGCAGAATTCTCACAGCGGGTTCATGTCTTCTCCATTCGCTTGTCTATTCTCGCCCATCACCCGCCGTCATACTTCCCCTCTCTACGATACGTTCTGGATAAACTACACAACACATCTCACCCACTACCCGGGGCGGAAGCCAAGGAACTGGTCACATACTTGATTCTCGATTATGCCTGTCGGCAAGGAGATATGGTTGCGGCATTTGAACTGCGTTCCCGGGCGCGGAAAGAGCATTCCTATCAGTCACAGACAGTGGATAAGGTTTTGGCTGCCTTGATGCACGATAATTGGGTGGTGTTCTGGCAATTACACAACAGTGTGGATTCTCACATCCGTGCAGTGATGAACTGGGCTGCAGACCGAGTTCGCAGGCACGCCCTCAAGGCCGTGGGCAGTGCTTATCTCAGCGTGCACATCAGTTGGATTTTGGGCGGCTGCACCGGCGACGAACAGAGTTGGACATGGGATAAATTGGTGAAACAAGAGAAGCTTCGCTGGGAGCGAGAAGGTGACAGGGTTATTATCAAGCGACTGAAGCAGAGGGCCCCTCCCAAGCCGGAACCAAGCGCGTCAAGTGTTTGAGTACAGGCCGGGCTAGACTTTCTTTGGACAAGAGCATTCAGTGGCGTTCGTTTCATTGCATGGCGTTGGTTGGGAAAACGTCGTATCATTAGCAGAAGGGGTATCATTCATGGGGTATGAATTTATTTTTTAGATCGTGTGCAGACAGACAGATTGAATTCAATGTCCCCCAGGGCGAAGTGATTTTCAATTTAAACCGTTATAACTTCAGGTCTGAGTTTGGCCGATCTAAATTGGTCTGTCCGATGGCAGGTTGTTTTGATAGCATATCAGCCAGCTGTCCTTTCATGTGAGTTGCACTGTCGGTACAAAGCTCGTAGACTGTCGACAGATTGAATATCAAACTACCAAACGAGTGGTTGGATGAGACCTGGGTCTCAAGGAGGCGACGAGACTAGGAACAATCAGCCAATAGTTTCAAATCACCCTTCCAATAGGTGTATGGGATATAGGAATAAAATACCTCATCCAATTTTCCAATGTACAGAAGACAAACAGCAAGATTTTGAGCTACCAGAGCCCCATCCGTCCTTGTCCTATCCTCCCCGAGAATTCGCCACTCAGTCACTGCATCTGCAAAGCGACCATCTGACATGCTTATCAGAGGCTTCAATAAAGCAGCCTCTTTCGTCTCACTAGCGTCACCAAATATCTGGCTTGCTGCGTCCAGATCACCAATCCGCAAAAGCAAAAGTGCTTTCCTCAACATCGTGATGTTTGACTCTGGCCCAGGTACGCGGAGACTATCAAGTGATCTCCTGGCTGCATCGAAATCACCCATCTCTATAAGCGCATTCACGCTCCTAACCCCAAGATCTGCCAATCGCTGTTTCCACAATTCTCGCTCAGCTTCAGTAGCTTCGGGTCTCATGATCTCGCGGCGCGCTTCCTGGCCGATCTCATACAATCCACCAATGCTGCGGCGAGAATCACCAAAGCCTATACTTTGAAGTCTCACGGCCAGTACGCGAAGCGGCCATGGAACAATATGACGAGGATCTTGGGCATGTTCTTGTTCATGTTCTGAGTTTTTATCGTCATCGACTGCAGCTGAATCAGGCTTGAGATCGATGTAATAAAATGCCGAGCTCAAATCTTCCAGGGCTTTCGATTCCTGTGCTGCGAGAACTGTATTGCCCGATAGATCCAAGGAGGCTAAGCGAGTGTAGAAAAGGGAGAAGATGATCTTTATCTCCGTTGGGGATATTAAAGACGAGGTCAAGATTGAAGCAGAAAAATGTGCCGCAATGAGGAATCGACCCTCAGCCAATAGCTTTTCGAGGATGCCTAGAGAAGTTGATAGAGGTTCTCCTGGGTTGAGGATAAGGAATTCGGATCGCAGTGGCGGAGGGATGTCAAGATGAGAGAGGGTATGGAAGTTGCTATGCCGGAGTAAATACGAGAGGTCTTTTTCTATAGTTTCAGGTAGATCATCTGGCGCAAGCGGATCTAACTCGTAGAAGGATGCTCCAGAAAAGGTGTCGTTGGCAGCAAGCATTGATTTGTGTTTGATAGGCGAGGTGGATGTTTCGGAGAGAGCAAGAGGGCTAGATCATGTAAGAGAAAAGATATAGCGGTGGAAGGCAAGGTACAATGCTCACTCATCTGATGCATCTAGAGGACCTCTTGTCGAGCTGCGGGGCCGAGAAGCTACATAGGCAATCAGTAAGGGACAGTCAAAGTGTGAAGGGTACAAAGTGAGAACTTACACCTGGAGACATTCCGAGTGTGCTTATCTGGTAGTGAGTTCATGTCTACAGCCTTTGAAGTATTTCTGAGATCAATTAGAATGAAAAGTTGAGTAACGTTGGAAGTATTCCAATGGAAGTCGAAGCAAAACATCCGATAAGCTATCGGATTCTGCCAGGGCGGTGTATCCCGGATCTGGCGACTTGGCCGCGATCTGGTGTTGCCGAATGCAACAAGCTGTCAGCCATACGGTCCCTACTCTTTTCTTTTCTCTTTTCTTTTATATGATCTTCGCTCCGATCTTCTACCACTCCTTACTTTATTAATTGACTTGTGGAGTTTCAAAATGGGCGCAGCCAAGAACAAGTACTCGGTCATTCTTCCCACCTACAATGAGCGGAGGAACCTCCCTATCATCATCTGGCTGATCCAGAGGACTTTCAACCAGGAGTATGCGCTTACACTGATATAACCAAAGAGTGCTGGGGCTAACATCTGTGTTTTTTTTTAATTATAGGAAGCTGGATTGGGAAGTTATTATCGTTGATGACGGATCCCCTGACGGTACCCTCGAGATCGCCAAGCAGCTCCAGAAACTCTATGGCCCCGAACACATCATCCTAAAGCCTCGCCAGGGCAAGCTCGGTTTGGGTACAGCTTATGTCCACGGTTTGAAATATACCACCGGCAACTATGTTATCATCATGGACGCCGATTTCAGCCACCACCCCAAGTTTATCCCTGAGATGATCCGAATTCAGGAAGAGACCGACGCCGACATTGTGACCGGAACCCGATATGCGAATCGCGGAGATATCAAGGGTGGTGTTTACGGCTGGGACTTGTTCCGCAAGTTCACTTCGCGCACTGCCAACCTCATCGCGGACGTCATGCTGATGCCCGGTGTGAGTGACTTGACTGGTAGCTTCCGACTGTACAAGAAGGCAGTGTTGGAGAAAGTTATCCTCAAGACCGAGAGCAAGGGCTACAGCTTCCAGATGGAGATGATGGTCCGTGCTAAGGCAATGGGTTACAAGGTGTCCGAGTGTCCGATTACCTTTGTCGACCGTCTGTACGGCGAGAGCAAGCTGGGTGGATCCGAGATTGTCGAGTACCTCAAGGGCGTGATGAGCTTGTGGGTGAAGGTCTAAATCGGGCCTTACCATTGAGACTGTGATGCCCCAATGCTACGATTCATCTTTGCCTCAAGTCCAGCATGGTATCATGTCTGGACCTATCTACCGCCCGTGCTGTGATATACCCCTTTCTGACCTCCGTTATTCCGAATCCGTGCACTTTTGGGTGGTGTTTGAATGACCTGTTTATTGTCGATATCAATTCAACGTTCTCTTATCTTCTGGATTTCATATCTCTAGGCTATTTTTATGCTTCAATATCATCAACCTCCAGCGCTCAGAGGGTTTGGAGGTATCGTAGAACTCGATCAATGAGCTCCTGCTGACCTTTGTCATGGACATTGTGGCTGGCTCCAGGAATGACCGCGCTGTTTTCCGCATCCCACTGGGCGCCTCCCGCTTCGGTAGCCTGCTGCCATCTCTGCAACAGCTTTTCCTTGTCCACCCAATGCGGGCAATACTCATCTTCACCAGAATACAATACCAATAGCTTTGATTTGATAATGCCCTGGGTGCCCACCATCCCAAACGTCTTTTGCAAACGCTCATCACTCAAGTCGGAGCTGAAGAGATCGTCATCAGATGGGTCGTCAGGGCTTTGAGGGCTGACCAGACTCAAGAATCTCCGGGCACTGAGAGGCGTATCGGAAGGATAAGAAAGCTTCGCAGTCAGGTTCATTGGGAGAATCGTGTCATTTTTCTCTGCTGTGTATGGTTGCTCCTTGGCAAAGCCTACAAGCTGATCGTAGACCTTTTTAAGCTCGTCGGGGTGCTCAGAGGAATCGATAATAGCCTGCAGACCCTCTCTATCAGAGGCAGGCGCTTGCATAATAGCACCATCGAGCTCAGGGCGGATCATGTGCTGAAGCCCATGATCAAATTCCTTGTGCGGCACGGGATTTGGCGAATAGAGGTAGTGGAGCACATCCTGACTTCCGGTCGAATGACCCATGATCGCAATCTTTGCAGCTTTAGTCAGTGCACCAGGTTGGCGTGACGCCTTGAGATCGCGAATAAATCGCACACATTGCCCGAGTTCTTCTACATCGCGATCAAGGCTTCCGACTCCCCATCCGGCATAGGAGGACGAGAGTAGCACAGAAATGACCGACCATTCAGTGTTTTCCAGAGCTTTGGCTAGCTTGGACACATAGGGTACAGTACCGAACCCATCTGTCAGCCCGCCCACAAAGATAAGGCTGTTTGTCTTGTTGATCCCCTCTGCTGGTGGGGTGAACTCAAAGGCCACAAGTCTGGGAGCCTGCGTGTGTCAGTTAGCTTGGCATGAAGAATGAATAGCGTGATATATACATATTCGTGGAGGATGCCGTTATGCGACTCCCCGCGACCAGTGTGTGAAGACATGATAAAAGTGTGGTGGTTGACAAGGTCAAGAATGAAGGTGGGAGGTCAGCAGTTGACGTATCCGATTTGCAGGTGGGGTCCGCCATATTTGCCCTACATTGGTCCTTTTGATCTCATGAACTTGAACATTTTGTTTATATTTTCGAGTAGATTATGCCGATCTTGTTTGCTCTGACATACACGGAGTAGTCCGTATATCAACACATACTACACGTTTTAGGCTTAGCCTTCACTTTTGGTCGCCAAGGATATGTAAGACGTACCTCGTATTCAAACCCCTTGTGCCCATCAAGATGTGAGATTTCACTCATTTTTCTACCATGTGGCCGACCGCAAAAAGATTTTCTACAAGAAGCATACAGCCAGCTACAAAATGTCGATACATTGGAACTATAAGCTCGCGGCTCGATCAAACAATGCGGCTCTCGGATGGGAGGACCCTAGGCTATGCCGAATATGGCCGTGAAACGGGGTATCCGCTGATGTTCATGCATGGCTATCCCCAATGTCGTCTTGAAGCCTCTGCCATAGACAATATCTTTCGCCAGATCGGAATTCGTGTGATTGCCCCGGAGCGACCAGGCTTCGGTCTTTCCACAGTCCAACCCAACCGGCGCATCATGGACTGGCCCGCCGATGTTCAAGCACTGGCTCACCATCTCAGCCTTTCTCGTTTTGCAATCATGGGCGGCTCCGGGGGCGGGCCCTATGCATTAGCGTGTGCGCAGGCGCTCCCTCAAGACATGATGTCTGCAGTCGGTGTAGTTGCCGGAGCGGGCGACTGGAGGGCTGGAGCTCATCATATGCCTTGGATATATCGTGCGTCAATGCTAGCAGCAGAACACTGGCCGGCCGGACTACGAGGCTCGTTGGCTTTTGTGGTGTGGATACTTAGAAATGGGTTGAATACACAACTGGCAACTGGGAGAGTCAATGAATACCTGCTAAAGGACCAGGATCAACACGAGGAATCGGTTGGGGAACGACGAGCTCAATTACTGCGCGTGTTATTTGAGCCGTTTGCACAGGGTTCTGGCCCAGCTGCATACGAGGCGAAGCTATTGTCACAAGACTGGGGCATTGAGTTCGGCAATATTACTTATAACAACCTTCATATTTGGCATGCAGAGAAAGATTGGAATTCGCCGCTGCCTATGACGGAATACTATGTCAATCTTCTTACTAATAATCCATCCTTCAAAGTCTTTGAAGGCGATACGCACTTCACCATTCATAGGCATCTGGATGAGATTCTCTCGGAGCTTATTCCCGAGAGCTCATAGCATAGCCACAAGAGCCTAGCTGGGCTATTTCTTTGGGACAAGGACTGTCAGCTATTCTAATTCTCCGTTGAAATTATACCATGCCATGTACAACATATGTTGACTCCACTCAATCATTTACCAATATATCACATTTCTCTCGTAGATCTATGGGAGACAGTCATGCTGTAGCACCTTAGACACAGTCCCTGTTGCAATGACGGAGTAACATATAATTATGGCGATTGGATTACGCAGCGATGTTACTTAGCTATCATTAAATTGTGGATATATCAGTTTTCTGGACTGGGTTACCATTGTCAGATGTTGATATAAACTCAGTCCACAAAGACACAAAAGACACCCAACCTTGGAAGCCATAAAACCTCCAAGATTGGTGTGTAGCATATGAGGTCATCAAGTCTCTGCGTTAGGAAGGTGGTATGTGCATAGTTGGACACACCACCCCAGGTGATTTAGATATAGAGTTGTAATGCAGGTCGTTGGGGAATCGTGCTATGGGATACTCAAGGGGCTAGTGTCACACCAGGAAGGAATTTTGGCCAAGTAGACTGTTTGGTGAGTTTTGATCTTAGTTGATCCCAAACAATCAGCTAAAATATCTAGATATATTTGAAGCTAATGAGGAATATAAGACTAATCCCAAACTATATATGGAAAATTCGTTTTCACAAAGTTAGATATCTCTCAAAAGACATCTAAACAAAATACCTGAGGAGACCACTGAATAGACTGCTAGAAAGACCACTGAAAAAAGAGCACCAAAGAGACATCACAATACTGCATAAGCTAGCTATTTTTGTCCATTTTATTAGTAAAACGAGGATGAAGTGAGAGTTGATTGATATGTTGGTACCTGGGATATAAGGTACCAACACTAGCCTTATTGGGACTAGCGCCACCACCCTTGACCTTCGTGTATTGCTGAAGCTTCTCTATTTCCAAAATCAAATAGCGGACGTCTCAATACACAAGATCACAGATACTTCGCTCAGTAAAAAACCTTACTGAACTTTCAGCAAATTGACACGCTTTGCACATGCATACTGCTGTTGTCATTGGCTGTCGTTGACGACGCCAACTATCTAAGCAACATGCCTTCCGGCCGCAGGTCTGGACGCTTCAAAGGCCCAAGGGCCGTTTACATTGATGATCCATTTAAGGCAGCTGGGATCAGTGATGATGAGGACCCTACCAAACAGGAACGTCTTGACAAAGGGAAAAAGAAACGCGCCCAAACAGAAGATTCAGCCTCAGATAATGAATTTGTCGCTGGCTCAGGCGAAGAAGCTGAAGAGGGAATTGATGAAGAAGACGACCTAGAAGACGATCCCGAAGTGGAACCAGAAGAGGGATTAGGATCAGAAGCCGATGCCTCTGATCCCGAGGAAATGGAGATTGACGGTATCAAGAATACTCCTAGGAAGGAGCGCCCAGGGCGTTCAATGTCATACCAATACGATCCGAACTTCAAAAAGCGAAGAGCCGATGGCACAGTTGTGCCAACAGATGAAGAGACACACATTCGTGGCATCATCGAGCCTAGAGACCACTTGTCCAAAGGCGTCTATTACAATCTCACCTTCGGTTCCGATGATCGAGATCTGATGCCAGCCGTCCACTTCCGAATGCGATGGAACAAGGGTGTAGATGCGGTCTTTCCCTCTCGCTTCACCTTGGAGGATACGGAGAAGAAGCCTGAATACCTGTACGGGCCCACATTTGGGGTTCATCCAGATGATGTTATCAAAGAAAGCACCCGTGGATGGGACTGGTACTACGAGCGGGACACTGGTGAGAGGTTCCGGAAAAGACAGCGCATTGAGACAATGGAAGAGTCACTGGCGTACCAAAATTATCTCCCTCAACCAGATATACGAAAGCATGGTATTTTACTGGGTCCGCATGATAATCAACAAGTCTTCGAGCTGGGCTATCATGAGTCGTTTGACTTCGGAAAAGCCTGGGAGAGACCAGGCACCAAAGCAGACCAGTCAGAAACCAGGACCAAAAGGGTTCGGGAAGGCTGGATGTTAAACATTGGCCAAAAGGCAAATGGCATGGCTTGGGCTCCAAACCAGAATGGTCTGAGCCAGTATCTTGCTGTGGCCGCGCCGATTACAGAAGACCAGAAAAACCAGTACAGATCAGAGGAAAGTGAGCCCATCTCATCGTTTCAACCCTCAGACCCTTTCCCTAGCGCTCTGCAGATTTGGGAGTTCAAAGCCAAACCGAGTGAGACACCTACAATGACTCTCGATATGGAGTTCAAACCCCGGCTTCGACAAGTCTTGTGTGCTGACTGGGGGGACCTGAGACGCATGGTATGGTGTACTTTACCCCAGACCGACCGAGCGGAGGATGAAGAAGAAGAAGAAAAAGCATCCATTGGTCTGCTCGCAACAATCTGGGGCGATGGAAATGTCAGAGTTCTGGATATCAAAACAGGTAGAGGGTCACAAGAAACAGAATTCCGTGGGTGCCCCTTTTGAGAGATTTTCACGAGCCCCGCTAATGTGCACGATATAGTCAAAATAAAAGCGCCTGCGTTCGAGGCAAGACCGCCATCAACAGTCTGCACATGTGTCACATGGCTATCCCCTAGTGATCTTGCAGTGGGCTGCGGTAATGGCTTTGTGGCAATCTGGAATATCGAACCTTCCTCTGCATCTGAACTTTTGCCTTATTTCTATCAGCCAATTCACGCCACGTATATACTCAATATCACATCGGCATACCCGGTCCATCCCCAACTAATCATCACTGTTTCTATGGATGGCGAAACGAGGATGTGGTCGACCCTCGATCCGACCAGGGAAATGACCTTGACGGGCCGCATGCGAGGAGCCTCTCCCCACATCAGCTATTCTCCCATCTGCCAGTCCGTTGTTGGCGGTGATGAAAACGAATTTGCTCGCATCATTCCAATTCGACGGTTTTTTACCACCACCACCATTGCGCGACTCAGCAGCACAGTCTCGGCCATGGCGCAATGCAGTAATTACCACCCCTGTGCCCTGTTTGGCAGTGCCGCAGGCGAAGTCGTAGGAACGAATCCCTTCCGACGAGTTGTTTACAACAAGGAGCAGATATGGCAGCAGATATGGTTCACACATGAATGGATTCCCACCTCCAAGACGGACACTATGGGCACCAGTCGGTTCTATGACGGATACCGGGCAGAGAACCAGAAGCTGGCAACGCACAAGCTGTACGAGACTAACCCTGTCAGTGGGATGGGGACCTCGACCATTTACGAAGAAAACACCCACGTCACAGCCCTCGGGTGGAACCCCAACCGCCCCTGTGCAGCCTGGGCCAGCGCTGCGTTGGGGTGTGGATTGGTGAGAGTGGAAGATCTTGCCGTATAGTGCTAACGCGGCAATTATGGCTGTGTTGATGAAACAGAAGATCTGCCTAGATCCTGTCGATCATGGTCATTAGGACATCATAGTTGATCTATGAAAAGAAACTAGGCGACACTGAAAATGAAATGTGCTATATCAGCTGTATCAGAGTGGACCATTAGAGCCCCCAGCCACACCAATTGCTTACTTACTGTCGGCATGGAGACCCACCACAACATCGTGGTTGGCAGATGTGCCATGTGGGTACACTTAGATTTAGCCCCACCCAATCAAAATGGAAGCCAATTAAAATCCCAAGTTATACATAGAGCGCTTGTCTGCATAGTTGATACTTTTCTTCCGTTTTTTGCCATCTATCTAGAAAATAGAGAAGGGAAAGAAAGTATCTAAAAAAATGATATTTGAAAAGAATAACCGAGAGACTAATAAAAAAGACTACGTAAGGCCGACTATTCTTGTACAATATAAATTAAAAACAAAAAGCCATGGCTGGACTGCAGCTAACCCAGCCACCGTAGATCCCAGCCGCCTATTTTCTGTCCAATAGAAATACACTTCACTGTGATAGCAGATCTTTTTCATATGACTTTTAAACTCGACTTGAATCCTTCCAATCCTTCTCATTCATTATCAATTATCCATTTTCAATTACCACTGCAAGCTTCAATTGCCCCCCGTTATCATGCATTTCTCTTCTGCTGCACTCTTCGCCCTTTGCTCTATCGGCGTGACACATGCAGCGCCCTTCGCCAACCCCGAAAAGGAAGACCTCGCTCGCCGCGCAGCCTACTCCGTAGTCAATGCCGATGGAGACTCATCTTCCAGCTCAGTTGCACGTGAAGTCGATACTGTCTTCGAAGTTTCCACAGTCACTGCTCCTGGTGCCGAGCCGGTTGCCATCACTGTAACTGTGACTGCCACTCCCTCAAGCGCCTACTCCTCGACTCCGGTGGCTAGCTCTACTCCGTGCTCCTCGACTTCTGCTCCCGATTCTTCTTCTTTCTTCCGCCAGGGCCTGAGAGCTGTTGGCCAGCCTGCTCTCTTTGCTCGAGAGTACTCTAGCTCCTCTTCTGCCTATCCCACTGCAACTACCTCTGAGTCTCTCTATGCTCGTGGCTGGGACTCTACTGCTTCTGGTACTCCTGCTGCTGTCACCACTGCCACTTCGTCTACTGCCCTTGTGGCTCGCGGCTTCGGTGATTGGTCCTCTTCCGCTTCAGCCTCGCCTTCTTCTTCCAGCCTGAGCGCTTCCACTGCTGCCACTCACCTCGTCGCTCGCGGCTGGTACCCTTCTTCTGCCACTCCATCCGCCTCGGCGACTTCCCTTGTGGCTCGTGGTTGGTACTCTTCTGCTGCTACCCCTTCTGCCTCGGCGACTCGCATTGTGGCTCGTGGTTGGTACTCTTCTTCTGCCACCCCCTCTATCTCGGCGTCTCACCTTGTGGCTCGCGACTTGTACGCTCCCCCTCCGGAGCTCCCTCCAGTTCGAGCGTCACTGCTTCGGCTGCTCCTCTGGCTGCCCGAGGCCCCTACGGTTGGTACTCTTCCGCCCCCAGTGCTTCCACTGTTGCCACATCTTCTGCCTCTTCGGCTCTTGTGGCCCGTGGTATCCACAGCTGGGGCTCTTCCAGTGTCTCTTCGCCTGTCTCCAGCACATTCTCTTCGTCGGCTACTCATATGGCCTACTAAGACAGAATACATGAGACAAGAGATTTAGCTTCCCCCAAAGAAGCACGAGCAAAGCTTTCCATGAACTGATGAAATGCTTGATTTATGGCACGATATGATTGCAACAACGAAAAAGAAAGATATTGCGAATGACTTGATTTATCCTCATTATGGTTTTGGGGGGTGCATATTTGATGGGCGTTTTTACTGGGAGCGATTTTGAAACTACAATTCTTCATGTGTCTTCTACTTCTTGTAGATATGGGATTGGGTTTTCACGTTGGCTTGGCCTACATAGACTGGATTTGAATATTTGATGGGTCCCCGAATTACATAGAAAGGTTGCACGATGCACAAAGAATGAAATGAATATTTTATCTTAATATTTCCGATATATTTAACGCTCTGATCAAGAATCCTTCATAGATATTTTGTACTTGGTTAGGGCAGATGGATGCATAAATAACTTATGTAATGTGCATGCGCGGTGGTTGCCCCGAGAGACGCGCCCGTAAACACCATCCCTCCGCTCACCTTCAACTTCAACATCTTGTGACCTCCTAGGGTCTTTGGTGTTTCATTATTTTTTATTCTTTAACAGTGTTATTGTTGTTAACTTTTTTTTCTTTGTACCTTTGATTTCAACACATTTCGATTGCATGCGCAAAGGCTGGCCGAGGCTCAACATCAATAACAATGCCGGGGACAGTGGCAGACGGACCTACGGTCTCCATGTCTTGTATGTGGTACTACACTAATATATTCTTGCACGTGCTGATGATTATTCTAGTTGCCAACAACTTTTGGGGCAAAGATGATGCAGGACTTCAACCAATGTTGGACCGTGTGCATGGTTCAAAGATCACCAACGATGAATTAAAGGTTTTCTACAGCAGTACGTGGCATGCATGCGGCCATGATAGCATTGAATTCTAACAGGTTTATAGTTCGAGCCTCTATCGAAGATGAATACGCGCGCAAACTCCAAGCTCTGTGTCGCAAGAGCCTAGGATCAAGCGAGACAGGTTCGCTCCGGGCCTCACTCGACGTGGTTCGCGGCGAGACTGAGGCGATCGCCAAGGCACATGCAGCCATATCAGGACAAATGAAGACCGAATTGGAGGAACCACTTGCTGCTTTTGCGAGTGGTATCAAGGAGCGACGAAAGATCATTCAACAGTGCATTGAGCGCTTACACAAGACCAAAATGCAACAGACACAGCTTGTCAACAAGGTGAGTGATTTCTGTAGAGCGATGAGAGGTAAAATACTAAATTCTACAGACGCGTGATCGTTACGAGCAGGATTGTCTCCGCATCAAGGGATACCTCGCGCAGGGCCACATGGTCATGGGCCAGGAAGAGCGCAAGAATAAGGCCAAGCTGGAGAAGACCCAGATCCAATTGGCATCAAATAGCCAGGAATACGAAGCAGCTGTCAAACAACTCGAGGAGACGACTGGACGTTGGAATAAGGAATGGAAGTCAGCATGCGACAAATTTCAAGATTTGGAAGAGGAGCGTCTGGACTTTACAAAGAGCAGTTTGTGGACCTACGCGAACATTGCTTCAACTGTTTGTGTCAGCGACGATGCTGTATGTTTATTCTGCCTGGGCTCAATTTGCAATGCTAATTCGACATGTAGTCATGCGAGAAAGTCCGTCTCTCTTTGGAGAACTGCGAAGTGGAGAAGGATATTATTGCATTTATCAAGGACCGAGGAACTGGCCAGGAGATCCCGGATCCTCCCCGATTTATCAACTTCTGCAAGGACGAGGACTCAAGCTCTGACATAGATGAAGCCGACGGCTACTCGGTAGCTCAGTTCCAGCGCACCATGAACCCTGCATTCCGCACATCTTCCCCTCAACCCTCAACTTTCGATTCACACCATGACCCACAGTCAGACCTCGCTGCTCAAATGGGACATCCTGCACCTGTAGTTAGCAATGCACCGCCACCTCAGCAGCAGCAGCAGTCATTCATGCAATCGCAGCCTCTCATGCAACAACAGCCTCTCATGCAACAACAGCCTCTCATGCAACCGCAGCCTGTCATGCAACCGCAGCCTCTCATGCAACCGCAGCCTCTCATGCAACCGCAGCCTCTCATGCAACAACAGCCTCTCCTACAGCAACAAGCGCCACCCTTGCAGCAACAGCCATTTATGCAGCAGCAACCGCCGCTACAGTCACAACCCCAGCAACCCGCGCCCCTAGACTTCCGTCGTGGCGGTGCGCCGCCTCCGAACTACGATCCCGAGCAACATGGAGAGATTAGTGCTGTTCCCCACAACGCATACCCCACAGATGGTATGACCATGTTCTGCCGTGCAGGGCCACCCTCGGAGCGAAGTTCGGCGACCAGCGCGTATCGACCATCTAGCCGTGACTCTCAGAGCGAAGTTTCGAACCCAACCTCTATTTCTAGTGTCGAGGAAACCCCTACGAAGAAGTCTGTAGCAAAGCCAGCAGCCAGTACGTCAACGCCAATCTCTGGAGATGATAAATCACCGAAAAAGAAGAGCGCTTTCTTTAGCAACAGCCCCTTTCGTCGCAAGAGTCGCCATGATAAAGAACGGCCTATTATCTCCACACAACAAGTCACCTCTCCACAGCCGGTTGTTTCACCCCACCCCGTATCTCGTGGTGGCTGGGACTCACCCACAAAACAAATCAGTCCGACGAAGCAAATGAGCCCTCCTAAACAAGTCGTCAGTCCGCCTAAGCAAATAAGCCCGACCAAACAAGTGAGCCCGCCCAAGCAAGCGAGCCCTCCTAAGCAGGTTAGTCCACCCAAGCAGGTTAGTCCGCCCAAGCAGGCTAGCCCAGCCAAGCAAGTCAGCCCAGTCAGGCCTCCAGCAGGCCCCCCAGCTCGTGTTTCTGGCAGCCCAGAGCCTGTTGATCCTCGAGCCAACTTCCAGCTCAATATTGGGAACAATGTCTTTGACGTTGCATCCCCTGAAAAGAGCGCACCCAATAAAGGATCACAGCCAAACCAGGCGTCTGAAGATGACTTGGACCCTATCGCGCGGGCCCTGGCGGACCTCAAAACAAGCGGGAAGCAGTCTGCCACTCGTGTCTCGGCAGATAGATACCATGGCATCTCTACACCTACTCCGTCGGCACATTCTTCTACTTACGGTGGGAGCAATGTTAGCGTTGCTGCTCCGCCACCTGCATACAATGATCCCGCAGCCAAGCGACTTGGCGCACCTCAGCCGGCCTTCACGGCAAAGCAAATGCACAAGACAACTCAGCAGTATACTGGTCAAACTCAGAGCATGCTTCGAGGACAAAACAGCAGCATGGGGTCTAGACATAGCGGTCAGGCCCAAGAAGCTCCCCGTGCTAGATCCCCAGCACCGGCACCGAGACGCAGCGTCAGCCCTCAGGTTGCTTCTCCCCGTGTGGATACTCGGATGAGCCAGAACAGTGGCAGGGGCCCGAGCCCTAGTCCGAGTAGCTACCAGTCTAACAGCATGCGAAGTCAATACAGCCAATCGCCCACTCCCCGTCGTACTCAAGATCCACCCTACTCCCCTAACGATTTTGCTCGGAGGGCCTCGCCCGCTATGAGTCACCGTGCTGTATCCCCACAGCCCCAGTTCAGGCAGCAAGCTCGTCCTTCTAGTTCCGGTGGCATGGAGCTGCAATTGTCTGGAAGCCACGATATGTACGGTTCCAGCAGTCCCGGTGGATATGCCAGCTCGGCTCGAGGAAGCAGCCGCCCCTCATCGACTTATGGTGACGGTCCGCCTATTGGCCGATCCCGCAGCCGCACTATGGCTGTTGCAGAGCCTGGGCGCAAATTTAGCCGTGATGGCCGTCCAATCTTGCATTTTGGTAAGCATTGAATTCCTCTTTTGATAATATGTTGCTAGTATCTAACTTGATTTCAATCTCACAGCTCGTGCCATGTACACCTACAATGCCGCCATCCCTGAAGAGCTCAGCTTTGGCAAGGGCGATGTTCTTGCCGTTATCCGCCTGCAGGATGACGGGTGGTGGGAAGCCGAAGTCACCAATGCCCGTGGCCACCCTGGTCTCGTGCCAAGCAACTATCTGCAAATCATTTAATACCCCATCGATATTACGACCCGCCATGACCCTCGCAACCTTCGTCCTGACGATGATTCTCTTCATGTTCTCACGTAGATACTATGTCTTTCGTCAACTTTCTTTGCACATTGACGATTTCGTTCTAACTCTACTTCTATTCTATCATTTTCAACGTGGTGCTACGGTCCCGTCTTTACATCATCGAACGGCCTGTTTAATCTCATCATTATGTTCTTGCAGATGTCTTTGGAAAATTTAGCGTGTGTGTTCTGGAGACCTTTTTATCATGTGATTTGTGTGAATTTGTTGTCCTTTTTTTATTTTTGTCCCCTTCCTCCTTCTATTAACAGAGATTTGTTCGAATGAAATTGTATGATGAGCAATCTCGGGCCATGAAGAACTTAACTTCATGGTCCTTCCGTTTTCTTATTCCCCCTTCTTTGTTCTGTTATTCATCATTTGCTCTGGTCTATCTTTGGACGCTCACTCAATTGTTATGCAGGATACGACGTGTTGGTCTAATTGATGCACTCCTTTCTCCAATATATTTCCCATGTTATATGTAAGAAATAGGCAGATCACGACAATAGTAGCTTGAATTGAGTTGAAGACAGTGGTTGAATTTGTCTTTATAGATAAGTGAGAAGTGCGCAGGTGGTTTATCTGGTCCTCATGTTATCGTGCCAAGGGCATCCACTCCGACGGGTCCCTCTGGGGTTCCCGTCTCGCAACCCCGGGCTCCACCTAACATCTGGGCCATGCTTACACTTTACTTTCCTCGAACACTCACCTTTGCTTCTGCTCTCCACATTCCACTCAAGCACACCCCGCGACTGAACAGTGTAGTAATCGCGCTGGACCAGACTATTCTATCAACTACTCTACCACGTATCGCCTCAGACTTCGACACGGGTAGTTATGTAGGAAAGGCTGATGCTCGTTGACTTACATACAGCCCTCGGTAGTTCTCCCAACAAGGATGGGTCGCCGCCTCGTGTTGGGGTAAGGCTCTTATAACGAGTTGCTACCAGAGATAGCCAAGCGCAAAGAAGTTGCCAAACTCGATGAACTTGACCCTTAGAATCTGAGATTGCTTAGGCTTACTCCTTCACTCTGACCTTTCGGTGTGCAAAATCTCTCAAGAACTAAGACTGAGTTTACATCGCCTTGTTCTGAATTGGTGTTATGAGTTATGACGCTATACGCTGAAGATATATAGATTGTCATGGTTTAATGAATATTATGTCTGGTATTTTGCAGCGAGAAAGAAGGAAATAAATTAATATGCAAAAGACCTATATTATGGATGTTTTTAAGAAGATTTCTTTTCGATTTTTCAAGTGCAAGCAATGGATTATCTCAGTGCCAATGCCTTTTTTATATCTTCGTCCCGCACTAGTCTCAACTGGTGTATACTGGTGTATATCCATTTTTTTATATAAAACATTGGAGTCCTCGATAATCTTTAGCTAATAAATATTTTTGTTATTGAAGGGTTTGCGACTAATTATTTCAAATTGGACTGCTCACCTCTCTCTTACCCCTTTACATTGTCCGAGTAACAGCAAGGAGTCTCGTGACCTTACCGCCTTGACGAAACCTGGGGTAATCTTCAAGTGACCTCAATGTTTATTTGCTTCTTCTCCTTCTCCCCAGCTACAAGCCACCATGTTATCATGTCTCGTCCGACCGCATATAGGGCGCGTGACCACCTCCATCGTACGGACACACACTAAACGTTCCTTCTCGATGAAGAGCTTTACTTCAAATTCGAAAATTTACATTGCAACTGCTGGTTTGATCAGCACGCCCGGCCTGTGGTGGTTGACCGCTACAAGTGATGATGTGCCCCGCCTCGAGAGTCCACCGGTGGAGCATTTGGCCTCTGAGCCGGGCCCCTCCAAAGAGGATGTGACACATATATTATCGAAAGAAGCATACTCCTTCCAGGTCATCGATATTGCGGGCGTCAAAAGATATGATGGCGTTCAATTGGCGTCGAATAGCCCGTGCGAGGACCGGTTTATCCATGGCAAACTTTCCTCGCCGTGGAATGAGAATGATCAATGGATGTCCTGGGCTGTTTTTGACGGACATTCAGGCTGGCAGACAGCAGAGCTGTTGACGAAGCAACTCCTGCCTTTCGTGCGGCGCAGATTGGCCGAAACTAAACCACCTTCAAACGAGCCGGTGCCAAACGAATCGGTCCAGGGCGCTATCATGAAAGGATTCGTGGAACTTGATGATTCCATCATCAAGACTGCACAGGATACATCTAAGAGCAAAGAATCCTTTCAAGACAAGGTTCTGAAACTGACTCCTGCTTACGCTGGTTCATGTGCGTTGTTATCTCTGTACGATCCTACCACAAGCACGCTGCACGTTGCTTGCACTGGTGATTCAAGAGCGGTTCTGGGACAAAAGGGACCAGACGGCAAGTGGGAAGCAATTCCCTTGTCGGTAGACCAAACTGGCAGCAATGAAGAAGAGACCACCCGCATTTCCAAAGAGCACCCTGGCGAGGAAAATATATCCAAAAATGGACGAGTGCTTGGACTCATGGTCTCACGAGCATTTGGTGACAGTCTATGGAAGTGGCCTCTGGATCTCCAGAATGAAATAAAACGGAAATTCAATGGCCCAGCTCCCCTGACGCCCCGGTACGATGTTCGTACACCCCCATACTTGACTGCCGAGCCGGTCGTGACAAGCACCAAGATCGACCCTACTAAACCCTCGTTCTTGATTCTCGCAACTGATGGGCTGTGGGATTATCTGTCCAGTAAGCAGGGTGTCGACTTGGTAGGGAACTGGTTGGAACCACAAGATACCGGGGAGAAAAAGACCCAACCAGAGTCAACAGATCGACAATTTGACTATGGCAGATTCTGGGACGACGTGGACTGGAAGTTTGTGGAGGAGAGAACAACAACCCAAGATGATAATGCTGCAGTTCATCTGATTCGCAACTCCCTTGGTGGAAATCACCATGAGTTGATCGCAGGCCGGCTTGCCTTTAGCCCTCCCTTTTCCCGACGGGTACGGGATGATATCACCGTGCAGGTCATTTTCTTTAATGTAGAGAAGTGAATATCGACTTCTTGGTTGGTCTGAACTTTAGATGTCTCCGAACCCTTTCCGGTGACGGAGACCAAAGATATATAATTACGAGCTCTATCACTGATGTATCACACATTTTCCAACTATTTCCATCACAATTCAAAAGAGTCTGTCAAGAATGCCTCCTATTCCTCACCTTATGCAGACGCCACAGAGCAACGAAGGCGCTTTGCATACTCGCTCAGATGATTACCTGGATATTATGCTTTATATAGTAATAGGTTTTCTTTTTGGCCCTGTCGCCCTTGGTCTCACATTGGGGATATTGTACCTTTGGGGGAAATACGCACGCAAGCCGTGTTTGGAATGTTTCGGAGAGTAAGTCATGAAACCTCTTTCTATCGGCATCTAATCCGCCACCTCCCATGAAAGAGACACTGACCAGACTCTGACGTCTAGTACTGTTTATGGAGTTGGAAATGTCATAAAATATGTACTCACAGCATCATGGCACGCTATTTATGAAGCTATATGTCTCATGACAACTGGGTTCAAGAAGTTATTCCACTTCGTTCCTGTGCGAAAAGCAGCTCCTCGAGTTACAGCCAACGGACAGCCAACCACACCCGGTAAGGGATACCCCAAACTAAGTACTTTCAAGTCACTAATTATCATTGCTTTTGTTTAGAGTTCATCGAGTTGCAAGATATCAGGACACCTGGTAATGTAGAGGGTCCGCCAGTCTATGAACGGTTTCCCGAAGAGCCCTTGCCTGCTTACAAACAAGAAGGGTGTTTCGGTCTGGAAGAGTGAGACGGAATAAGAATGGATTAAGGACAATGGTATACTGCTTTTATATTGCTTGATTTGGCTTTCCTATCTGCCGTGTCGAATGTGATACTACTATGATAGCGATATGAAATCGCTAGATGATTTAGCTTATTTTTGAAAACAGTGCCAAGAATATACCGGTCATTATCTTTAATTGGGATAAGAATACCATCAAAGCCGCAAAACTACATGCGATGAAATGATGTGGCTTTCAGTTTTTTTAATTTCTGTCTGGAGTTCCAATGCTAGATAGATTCAGCTGGTTTACTAACAAATATTGCACGTAAATGGTGTAAGTAGCGCGCAAGGACATCGCGGACTCGATTTCTCGCCTTTGGACGAAAGAGGGCCACTTGTTCTACATGTAGCTAATGGGTATATACAGGCTCATGCTAGCAGCTTCCCCAAGGTATTCAATCAATACCAGTGTTTTGAAACGTTTATACACTTATGAATACTGTAATTTTAATCAGCATACTTTATTTTCGAGCCTGTGTGTCGAATATGACCCCTG
The DNA here is from genome assembly GCA_028828255.1 of Penicillium fimorum. Taxonomy (NCBI): domain Eukaryota; kingdom Fungi; phylum Ascomycota; class Eurotiomycetes; order Eurotiales; family Aspergillaceae; genus Penicillium; species Penicillium fimorum. The sequence goes on from JAPWDS010000006.1 coordinate 1,385,625, forward strand.
ACACTTTTTGAATAGCATCACGAATTGTGTTAAAACCACAGATATCTACAATGCACAAAGGTCTATGGGTCATACTGACGACAAACTGTAGTTGAGTACACACTTATCCTCGTCAAACCCTAAGATGCACGATTAAGCTTTGGCTTTATATAGAGAGATCATAACCCAACCCAACCCCCAGACTTCCTTGCCACTCTCTACCCCATACCTCTCACTGACATCTTTATATCTGCCAAGAATGGCTCCTGTTCCCAATGATGAGTCTAGTTCAGCACCAGAGAAGCCAACTGAATTGGCAGCCAAAATTTTAGGGTTAATCTTACTAGCATGCTGTGCTCTACTGTTTCTCATGTTTTTGTGCACCATCCTTGTTCGGTATGTATGATCACCGAAAAAATAGAACTAAACATGATGATCTTTTAAAGGACCTAGTGCTAAAACTACTGTCGTTCTGTAGTAATGGTGCAGCTGATGCCGTTGGTCGCTGGATTAAGAACTGCTACACCCGAGGAAAATCAGCACTCAACACAACGAGGTTGAAGGAACGCAGAACTGATAGCACTGGTAAGACCTATGCCAACCCTCAACACCAACATGATATTACGTTAAAGCTAACACCCCTCAATACCATATAGAGCCACGAAATACTGTCATTGTAAAACTACAGTACATCCCTCCGCTTCAACTAACCCACAACGCTGCAACTCCAACGCCCGTTCCTCCCGTCTATAGGCAGTGAACAATGGGGGTTGGCATACAGCTTTCAGCGAAAGCAACTCGGCGATATTGCTGTCTGGATCGGGACAACTGGCTGACTTTCTCTTTGAAGGTGATGGATTGCTTTAAGATAATTGCCAATAAATAGCATTATTGATACATTTATGACGGTGTACTTATTTATCTACCAGTATAATCTTTCAAATATTGGCTGCAGCTGGATAAAATGATTCGGCCTTGAGAATTTATAAGATATACAACGCTGGAAAGCTAAACATAAAGAGAATTATTCACAGAATCCACGCATAGCCTATCCAACAATCAAAGAAGACAGTAGGTATTGATAGACAGGGGTATATTAAGAAAAGACATGCTTCGCAGTAATAATTCAAGTATGTGCAATTCTCAAAGACAAAGTTCAGTTCATTCATCATCAACAAAGGAGTTGGCCAGATGGCCAAAAAATGGGACCTCGAAGTGGTCCAAAGTATCAACTAGAGATAACTCGATTAGTATCAGATCTATATTTCCTGCCAATAAACAGCTCAGCCGTATTGGCAGCTCCCGTAGAGAAACCTTGGAAGACTCACCATCTTGGTAGGCATGCATGCTGAGGAAGCCGATTAAAGCAATATCGACAATAAACAATGTCCAGGAGAGAAAGCTCGACCAGCAGAACAGTAGGTGGATTATCTATGTTTGGCGTGTAAGTGTATGCGACACAAGAAAACATGGAATATACTCACAAACATGGTAGCAAATAGCATGCTCGATTGCCAAGCATGAAATCTATAGTAAATAGTCAGCATACTGGGCCTTTGAGTAACTCTAAATTAATCCAAGGCCTATCACATACCGCACATAGTCGCTCTTGTGTTCAGTTAGTAGCAGGAATACACCCCCCGCGGGAGGTAGAAGCAGATACGCCAGTGCTGCTTCGATATCCATGCGAATGGGAAGACTTGTTTCAAAAGCTCCTAGGCTCACATGGCCACTCTCGACATCTCGCCCAGATCCTATGTTTCCATGTCCGCTGCCAGCAAAGTAACTGGGGGAGGGTAGATCGGCCGAGGCTCGCGGTGAGCGGAGGATTGGAGAAACCCGGTGGCCATCTGGGTGTGGAGGGGATAGGGCGCGCTCAAGCTCCGGTGATTGATCTTGATACGGTGCAAAGTTCATTATGTTGTACCTGGAAAGGTGAATGATGGAATGATCTTCGGGGATAGGGGAATAATTTGGGGTAACTCCTTATCCTTATCAGATCGCGACGCGTGTAACGGCCCATATTAATGCCTCAGGCGACAATATATCAAAGTAAGGGTATCATATCATTCTGTTTCTTCAGTCAAAGATTTATTGTACATGAATTCTATCCTCCATCTAGACCTTCCCCCGACCACGAGAAATTCCACTCCCTCGTGCTATCCCGCTGGCTGGCCGTTGAGTTGTTGTCGTAGATCCTCGTGTTGACGTGCGGGTCGTGCTTACACTGGGCGTTCTTCCTAAGCCAGCGCTTCGAACTGTCCCCCTCGTGGTTCCGCGTGTAGTACCTCGAGTACCCCGAGTGATCTGCGCGCGTCGCCTTTCAATTTCCTCGGCTTTTCGCGCCGCTGCCTCTCTTTGTTGCTGAAGTGCCAGTTCGCGTCTTTCTGCCGCTTGCTGTCTTTGAATCGCTTGGTTCTCGATATCGACCACGTCTTGGGTAGCACCTTGCCAATTGGGGTTGAGGATCAATCGCTGATTATGCTCAGTTTGGGAGAGAATGCGAGTCCACGTGTTGAGAAGTGTCGAGGCCGATGTAACAGTTTGCGAGACCGTCTATATAGATTATTAGCCAAAGTGTTGACCATGCAACATGAGAACCACAAATTACCTCCATGTTTCCCTTGGCGGAGTCCAAACTTCCCAGAAGTCCTTCTATGACTTCGTTAATATTCCGCACGCCTTGTAATTCTGTCCGGAGGGCAGCCTCTCGGGCTGCCTGGTGATCTACGAGAGGATCATCGCCATCATGGGAAGCTTGAGGTTCTGGTGTAGTTTTCTCGTCGGAGGTTCTTGGGTTGATATTTTTGTGGGTCGCTCTCCTAGATGGGGAGTTCCAGAGATCCTCTGTGTCATCATCAGATAGTTGAAGCCTCTCCATTTCTTCTGCTGTGGTGCGGAACGTCATGGTGTTGAATTTGCGCGGAGTAGGAGCCGAAGTATGTACAAGCAATCTTGATAGACTGAACACCCAAATGGGATTGGTCTGAGATTAATTGTATAAAGTGCTTTAAGGTCAATTGACAGTTGACAAGATCGACGGTATAATCAAGGGAATTGGGGTAGATCGAACTAGGAAATCAACATTGTTGACGCGGGGTTTTCAGCCACCGCAATTATCAGGCGGTGAGGACGGATACCCGGTGGCTGGGCGATTATCGCCTTGCACAACGACCTTCGCCCTTCCTTCATCCCCAACTTATCGCTTTTTGTTCTCGTCGCCTCGGACAATTGGATACCTGCATACTTACATTGAATATCTTTTTTGGACTTTTATATCTCCGAGTGCTTCCCTCGTTTTGGTCGGACATCTCTCGAGTTGGACGTGTTACGCCCTTGACTGAATCCACGCTCCTCGATACTTCATCAAGATCACGAAATCTAGAAAACCCCCCAGGAATAAACAGTGACTAGTATATTATTTATTTCTTTACTCAAAAGACCGCAAATCATCGAGCTGTTGTTCAATCGGCATTCAAGTCAACATGGCGTCAACACCACCGCCGCCATCACCGTCTGAGCTTCGTGTACCCAGAGCGCCGCGACATGGGGCAAAGCACGACAACTACGAACCTTACCCTACACGTTACTCCGCTAGGCTTGCAGGTCAACGAGCATCAAGGGTTGTCCAAACCACGCCACCCCCAAGTCATCCAAGCGCATCTGCCAAACCGGGAGCATCTAAAAGAACCTTTTCGCCGTCTTCGCCTGGCACCGCCAAACCCTCGCCCAAAAAGGCTGCACGCTCTCACAGAACTGCTGCCTCCCAGATTTCCCCATTTGATTTGGAACATTCACTCCCCCGCACTTCTTCACACCACACCTCCCAATCCTCTGCAGAACAGGCTTTACCTACCCCAGCAAAAACTCCTTCAAAAAAGAAAGTCATCAGTTCTGATTCTTCTACCTCTCGTTCTCTCTTTCCTTCCACTTCCACCCCCAAGCGCAGAAAAATGGATACCCCCAAACATTCTGCCCCCGCCCCCCCAGCAATCTTCGTCGATGAACCTTTAATCGGGTACACTATCCAAGCTGCAGAGCAAGAATTGGGTATCTCTATTCATGAGGACTCACGTGATCGCATCCCAGCGATCGGTCCTCTTTCGACTGATTCATTCATTTCCAAGCCTGCAAGGGCTGTTGGACGACCTGCTACTCGCTCGACCACCAGCCCCCATGATGGAGCCTATTTTGTCCAGTAAGTCAAATCCCACTTACTCATCATTCCCACATATTCTAATTTATATCTTAGCCGTGGAAAGAAAATATTCAAGCGCTTTGATGACATTGAAGATGAGGGCGAGGATGAAGATGACCTTGGTCTTTTCGCTAGCCGCCCCGACCTGTTGGCTGATAACCCTGATATTCTCAAGAGCGTGAAGCCTTTGAAACGTGGTGCTATCAAACCTCGTCTATTATTCCCTACCGCCGTTAAGCCTACCGCCGGTGAAGAGGAGGATGTCACCGATGTCGAGGATCACGAAGATCACGAGCCAATGTCTCCAACTCCGGCTTACGCAGACCAGGATCTGACTCCTCCAACCTTGCCAGATCCAACTCCCTCCTTCGAACCGGAGAGCTCATCTGTCGCTCGTTCTGCCCCTGTTGGACGTACTGGACTCCGTTTCACTCGCTCTCCCGTAGGTGATGTGTCACCATTCCAGCCCGCTTCTTTCTCCGAGGACCTTGGTTTCGGTACTTCCACCGATGACCCGACTCGGACCCGAGGTCTCTCTACCAGCAGTGGCAGCAGCCTGTTGAAATACTGGCCGCCTGTCAGCAGGAAGACGCGGGAAGTCGAAGCTCGCACCGACCGTGTGAAGCGCCTCCGTGAGGCCCGCGGTAGCCCTGCGCCACGCACTCGACATGGCCTGCGCGCACAAGCCTCCGGAGAGGCTTCAACCGCCGGGCCATCTACATCCGATTCCTAGGTCTCCCTTGGGCATGACATTTCTTCCCTTCCACTTTGCATTATTCCAGCGCTTTTAAATCTTCCCCTTTCTCTCATTTGTGCGTTGCGCCAGACTTTGCACTGGGTGTGTGTCAATTTTTTGTTTTTCGCACCCATATGCGCATCACCTCCCTTTATATGGTTTCTTTTTCTTTCTTTTCCTAATGCCCTTCTTTCTCCCCAAGACGACCGTCTTGTAATTGCGCAGGTCGCTGGGGTTTCTCGTTTTTCTTTTTTGCGTTTCTTGTTCTAATGGCATGCGTGGGTTTGGAAAATGCGGATACTAGGATACCTCATGAAAACATCTTCGGCTGGAATAGCGGCGTTTTCTCTTGTCTTTTCATCTTCATTCTTGGTTCTTTTTTTGGTTCTTCTTGGTACCGGTGTGTTCTATTGTTTTGTTCATCGCGGGAAGCGGTTTGTTGGTCATCACGGGAGGAATCATGGTAAAGCGGTACTGCTCAATTAAAATTCTAGATATTTGGAAGAGTCTTCCCTGTAGCTGGTATTAAGTCGGTACAAAGGCTCGCATCCCTGTTGAAGAGGTGTAGGTGTGTGGTTTTGTTGTCTCCCTGTAGAGATCATTAGTCAAAACAAGCTTTCGGTAGTAGCCGGGCTAAACACTGATACGTATCCACACAAACTACTCGTACATGTAGACAAGGAGAGGAACAAATTATAGAAGCCTTAATGGAGATACAAATACATTAATCATCACATTGATTCATGGCAAGGGTTGTATGTAACTCTACTCAATAAGTCCAACAAAAAAAGGAAATCCGCCCAATGCAAACCGGGACATGCTTTGTATTCGTTATAGCGTTATGGGTATTAGGGGGACTCGAGGATTGAAGTGATGACGGGATTGGTCAAATGAACTCCAGGTCATCATCGTCGTCATCATCATCCAAGAGTACCTGTCTCCGACTGGGCGTGTTCTCAGCTGGCGCACCCAGGCTCTCCCGGCCAGCCTCCCTGATACCCCTTGAAGTGATGAACCGCGTCTTCTTGACCCCACTGCCGTGGGGCTTGTCATGGGCACGCTTCATTGGGCTTAAACGGACGTTCTTTGCTTTGCCAAAGGTGGTCATATCCATGCCGTGGGTTGTCGTGGGGCTCTTGGGCAAGGGGGTGCCTAGTGCTTTTTCTTTATTTGGACTCTCGTTGCTGGTCCTTGTGCGAAGGTACTCGGCACCCACGCCACCAACACGACCGGAAACTAGCTTTTGGGTGATGTCACGCTCTCGTTGTTGGGTCGCAAGACGTCTGCGCATTCGTTCCTCCTTGCTGTCCGAACCACGACCCATCATACCTGAGGCGATAAAGGGGTCGTCATGTGCATCAATCAGGTTTGCCGCCGAGCCTCCCATGGGGTTGTAGGACGAACGGCCACCACCGCGGTTTCTGGAGGGCGCTACATAGTAGAGCGATTGGGATCCCATGTCATACTGAGGACCATCGTGTTTCATGCCTTGCTTGTAAGCACCTCCTCGCTTCGCTCCTGCCCCAAACAATCCGGTGCGCGAGCCGGATTTACCACCAGGACCAAGCATACCGGTGTCAGCATTGACTCCCGATCGTTGGCCCTGAGTGCGTCGGATCTGGATATCAACGTGGAAGTCACAGAACTCGGTCTTTCGACCATCTATCCAGGATTGGCAGGTCTTTCCGTCTTTTCTCACAGTCTTGCAGAACCCAATATCCCGTGCCTTGCCAATTTCGAGGACCTTGTCATCTGATGAGGACAGGGATAGGCTAAATCTGTTTGTGTCCAGCTTGTGCTTGGGGGGAGGCATGATTGTAGGGTTCAGAATTGCGACGAGAGTCCCTTCCGAGATTTTGTAATAGCGGGGGAAAGCAGTGTCAAAAAGGAAGAGGTCAATAGTCCATTTCAGATCAGTCAGGGTAATGGCCATATATCTGTTTGTGTTATTAAGCCCATCATCATAAGGGTCCTGTTCTTTCATCGACGCGTTCCCTGAAGCTTTCTTGTCCCTGGGGTCGGATTTTGACGCAACGATTCCAAACACCACAAAGTCCCCTTCGATTTCCTCTGGGAGCTCGAATGAGGGTGCCTTGACGGTTTTGAGTAGATCAGGAATGCGCAGAACTTTCTTGTCTGCGAGTGTGCGGCTCAAGAAAGAATGGGGGAGAACCCGGCTTGATAGATGCAGTGACGAGTAGGACTCGAATTTTGATGAATCCGGTGGCTTCACCAAAGCATCATCTGTTTGGCCTAGCTTATGAGACGAACTCGGTTCTTCTTCTGCCGTATGAGTTCGTCTATGTAGATGAGATGGTCTCTCGTTGTGACCACCCTCAATTCGTCGAACGTTCGGGGTTGTATTACTGCGTTGCAGACCGGATGGGCGGGTTTGTCCCATAGATCGAAGAATATCCTCACGGCTGAAGCTTTCCACGGGCCGCTCTCGTGACGAAGGGGGCGGGGGAGAATGTTTTGTATCCGTAGCTGCAGCTTTGAAGGCCTCCAGCTCCGACTTGTCAACTTGAAAAGCAGAACTGCGGTTGGCCTGGACCCTTTCTGCTCTCTCCAGCCGAGACTTCTCCGCCGCCCTGCCTTCCGCCATTCTCTCGCTGAAACTTTTTATGCGGTTGAGCCCTCCGGTTGATGAAGGAGAAGTCTGGGGCCGCGAGGCGAAAATGTCATTTGAGCGCGGTGTAGCACCGTCACGAAATCCCATATGACTACTTGGTCGGGGGTCGGGTCTTGAGCTTGGAGGTCGTCTCAAGGATACATCGCTGGCCTTCCAGCCCTTATCAATGCCCATGATATATCTCCGAGGCGATATTGGGTCGGGGACGGCAACTTCTCGCCTGGTAGGTGATGCCGGAACCTGGATTCCATCACTGCTCGTTCTTTGCCGCGCTCCATTGGCGATTCTTGGTGTTGCACCGCGGTCTTCTGTTCGTAGAGCGCTGATTGCGGAACTTGGTAGCACATCTTCGTCGTCGAGGTTAGAACTAGACCTTCCGCGATTCTTTTGCTGGAGTTTCTTCAATTTCAAGCGCGCTTTGATCTCGGCTAACTGAAGCTGCAGGGTTTCTTCGTCCTCCTCTTCCCCCTCATCTTCATCCACAATTTGACTCGCTTTTGATCGGAGATTGGGTGTGGTGCTTGAGCGCCTCAGTGGTGATGTCAGATTCTCTCGGGTGCGTTGCATGTCTTGGTACTTTCGTCGTCCAGCCGGCGAACTCAAGAGAGCCGCGCGGGGCGATTGGGGCGGCCACGCAGGTTCAACCACTTTAGTGGGGGAGAATAGTTAGTCAACGATTAGCGTAAGCGACCACAGGGACCTTACTAGTGATGGATGAGAGGATTCAGGCGTAATCAGAGAGCGAATGTACCATGGGGCATCATTTGCGACCCACGCCCTTTTCCCTTGCGCAATGTAAAGTGTACAGAAAGTAGAAAATAGAGTGTGGAAGCGATAGTCAACAATAGAACAGAGAACAGGGATACAATAAACAAGGGCTGAAACTTCGCTAATGCGGGAAAAGTGACGGATCGCGCACAGGGCCTGGCTCGGGAAGGCGCGTTGGGCGCGTCGCCATTTTAGCCCCTTCCGTTTCCACCGATCTTCACCTTCACTACAATTAACCCACAATGAGGACTCGATCAGCCCCGGTATCAAAAGCGAAGAAGTCTGAAGATCAGACTAAGACTAAAACACTCGTTGCGGCAGAGAAACCGAGCAAAACGTTCATCCTTCCATCCTCGACTAGTGACAATGCGCGACTCGTCTCTCTGCCAGATCCCCAGTCGGGAGAGCTAACGCGCTATTTCTTCTGCCCGGATCGCGGTATATTCGAATTTACAGTAGTTGCACCGCCGACGCATCTAGCGCGCAGTATCCTGTTCACCCCTCGCACACGCGAAACCCCGAGCCCGTCGGAAGATGAGAACAAGGACACCGAGCCCTCCGTACAGGGCTCAATTACAAAGAAAGCAGAGTTTCTGGTGGCAACCCCGATCGATGCGATCTTTTTCATGGTTCCATTGTTGGCACCTTCTTCGAAATCAGGCCGTTCTCTTTTCCAGCCATTGGACGATATAATCGATTCCCAAGACGATATGCCCAAGCATCTGCGCCAAGTCCTCTACGATGATGGATTCCGGGGATCCCTTCTAGCACGAGCGGAAGCTATCAGTGAAGTGGTCGAGGCTGGTGATGAGAAGATGTTCCGGTTCAGTGAGACGAAACTCGTTCAGGAATTGATCACTAAGGCAGAACGCATGGCGGATCGGGGTCTTCCTGCGAGTTTAGAAGAACGTTTTGTTCGTCAAGCGCTAGCCACGCCCTTGATGGCGGTCAAGCGAGAAGATGTTGCGACTAGCCAGGAGCCATCAAACGAGAGCCCAGAATCGGCCTCGAAATCTGAGGAGAGGCAGGATTCACCCTCCACTGTGGGTACAACTGCGACCCCGTCTGTTACGACACCTGCTGGGGAATCGACACCCGTGCCACAGCCACCGAGCGAAGAGTTGACAGTTCCGGATCATATCACTCGGCTCCTCCGGATTTCCACTGCACTGTCCTTCATGAAGGAGTCATATCTGCCCGCCACCTTGGCCTCGAGACTCGATGAGATTCTCGCTTCTGCAGAAAGCCCGATCGATTTCAAGCCCCTAAAGGACCGTCTCAAGGAGATTGCGGAACTTCGCGCTCAAGCTCTTGCATCACGCGATATGTCAAACTTCAGTCGGAAACGAGCCCTTGATGACGAGGAACAGGATATACGGGAGGAGAAGAAGCGCCGCAAGGAAGAGGAAGAGAAAAAGTCCAAGGCTGCGGAATCCCAAGCAGTTAAGAAGCTGAAGAAGGTCAACACGAGCGGGATGCAGAAAATGAGCTCTTTCTTCGCCAAGGCTGTACCCAAGAAGACTTGAAGTTTTTTTGGAATACTAAACTATAACATAGCCGTATGTTATACGGGTGATTTATTACCTGGCTTCGGAGGAATCCAAGCAAATTCTATGGTTGAAGATTCTGTCTATAGATCTGGAGGCCAGAGCCTCCTACCCAGACGGAGCCACCAAAGTCACTGCCAGTGCAAGTAGGTCGAGTTGAAAGCCTCACCTCGTTCCACAATCCCAATGAATCTACACGGTTTCTTGGAAGGCACATATCACAGTGGCTCTCTGAAAGACACCGATGTCCAAGAGATCTGGGTTATCTTTCTCCAATACAGTGCATCATTGTGCAGCTTCAATGTATACTATTTATTGACTGATCCATGAAAGATGATTGTAATTTTAGATTTTAGATTTCAATATAATAAAGAACCCCATTCGAGTGGGTTTCACTTCAATGTGGTATGCAATATTCAAAGAGGGATCTGGTCAATAGCAGCCCCCGTAACCCTAAACCAAAAACGTTAGCCATCATCCAGTGTATGCCATCAAAGGGGGGAGGGAACAACATACAAGAACGACCCATTAGACGGCTTGCTAATAACCATAGCCTGCTCTAACTTCTCCTTACTGATATCCGGGAACTTCTTAAGATAGTATTCATCCCTCAGCGCAGTCGTAACAGCCTCCACCTTACCCTGAGGCAACATGTGAACAGTGCAACCACCCCACCCAGCACCAGTCAACCGACTACCCCAAGTACCCGCGCGACGCGCAATAGCACAGATCTCATCGACCTCCGGTGCACTGCAGTCATACGCCGTCGCACACGATTCCTGCGACTCATTAAGCAACTGACCGAGATAGTGAATGCGCTTCTCGTCCAGCTGCGTAGCCTTGCTCAGACAAGCCTTGAAATCGAGCACACGGCGCGCCTCCTTGAAGCAGTGCAGCGCACGCTGGCGGAGCTGGAATCGCTCTGCTTGCACGGGGAATGCGGAGAGGAAGGTTGACTCGAGCTCGGCTACGCTGATGCTCAGGAGCTGTGCCATCTCCTCGCGTGTGTATCCCTCTTCTTGTGTAAATAGGTCCATTGTCGCTTGGATCACGGAGTCGATTTGGTACTCTAGTGGATCTTGGAGGCGGCCTTCTTTGGTCATTAGTTCGTTGTGGAAGTTGCGCAGACTGTAGCCGAGAGAGCTGTTGTCCTTGGGTAGGGTCACGCCGTAGTGCTTGGCGAGGATCACGGCGGCGAGAGTGCACTCTGCTACGCGTAGGTTGTAGTGGCGCGGGGCAGTGTCGGCTTTGTTGGAGGTTACGAAGCTCTGGGCCATCAGGAAGGTAATTTCGTCGGAGGATGTGGGGATGGGGACGTGGCGGGCTTGGAATTTAGGGAAGAATTGGGTGTAGAGCAGGTAGCCGCGCTTGGAAAAGATGGATGCTGCTTGATCCATGCTTTTTGTTATGCAGTGTTAGCTTTTTGTTTGTTTCTGTCATCTATTGAGAGGGGGATAACTCACCCGCCGGAATAGACTCCGACAGCCCGCTCCGAGACAACAGCCAGATCCAACAGATCCTGCTTGGAGACGTCGTGGTTATTGGCTTTCATAACAGCCAGGGCACTGGCGCACACAAAGGCGGCACTGCTGGAGATACCACCACCGGGAGGCACATTTCCGTCGACTAAGATCTGCATGCTGGCAGGAACGAGCGAGCCATCGGGTCTTTCCTTGCGCAGGAACTTAATGGCGCCTGACAGACCGGCGCGGAAGTAGTTCACCCACTCGTGCTTCTTGGGGTCGATCTCGACGTCCTTATCATGGGGCACGCTGAACTCGCGTGTGGGGAACTTCTCTGGCGAGACGTTGGCGATCGTGATGGTAGTGCCCTCCGCGCTGGCGGGGACTACTTTGACGGCCATGATCACGTCGACACTGACGGCGGTCGGCAGGACATCGTACAAGGAGTAGTCGATATGCTCGCCGATGATGTTCACGCGGCCGGGACTGCGCGCCACGAAGTCTGGACGGTGGTTATAGGTCTTGTTAAACTGGGTAACAAGATTGGTCCATCTCTGCTGGTGCTCTGGTGCAACGGAATTCAATGAGGCATCGTCTGTTGCGTAGACTTCCGCGATGGATTCTGTTTGCGGCACGAGCTCTTGTTGGGGTGACATGGCGGGGTAGATGGAGGGGAAGAGGAGGAATTGAGAATAGAAAGGGGAAAAAATGAACAGAAGAAGTAAAAGAACTTGGAACTAAAAGAGCTAGAGTAATGCAATTTCTCTTCAAATTCCCATACAATTCCCCGAGTAAATTGAAGTTACAGGGGCGTTTTTGCCTTTTTGAGAATTTCGGTGACTACGCGTAGCTGCTTTGCGGGGAGTTGGCATGGGATTCTCTCCAGAGTCTCCATTCATCAATAACTCCACGCTTTCTGATTGGTTGGTTTGGTGTCTGTTCGCGGGGATTTTCTACCAGATTGGGCTATGACGACATGGCCTACTATATACATACTATATAGATTCGCAGATATACTACGCTGTACCTCCTTTCACGATGGAATTATCTCTTGTGACTTCTTCATTCTGTCCACGTCCTACAGTCATTCCGTCCTACAAAATGACCTTACTTTCTAGCGATGTACCTCTCTAGCGATGTACTTTGTATGTGGACTGTGGAGTTTCGAGCTCAGCGTATCGGATGAAGGGATGCCGATAGTGGGCCTCAAAAGTCGGCATTTTGCCATGTACGGCCCGATAGGGACCGGGAAAATAGCAATGCACGTACATAGCCGATTTTTGAAAGGAGAGGATGTCGAATTTGTGGCTTCGTTCAATATGTAGTTGTAGGACATGCTATAATCGCCACATTTCATTGGTTTTCTAGCCACCTGAAGCCCAATGCGGGACCCACGATTATCATAAGAGAATACATATCCGCAGTGAAATGGTTCCAATGGCCTCTAGATTAGTCTGGAAAGGAGGCTAGTGTATGACACAAAGGTAGCGAATCCCACTTTCTCCCACCCAGTCCAGCTCAAAGTAGTCGGTGATAATATCTCTCTTATCTCTCATCATTCGTGTACATCCCATGAGCCGTGAGAAGGCCAGCAGAGATCGAGTCATAGTCACTCAAATAGGCTTACTGGAAGGGCTTCCAAGAGCATTCCTTCAGCGCGATTGTTTGGCATGAACAAGACAAAGGCATTGTCCAGGTCACTCATGCATTCAAGGTCAGTGACTCGACCAACATTGGCCCGTCATCATACATTTCCGCTGAACAAGAATTTTGAAAGTAATAACCATATTTATTGATGATCTCCTGAAGGCGCCTGTAGAGGCCAGTACAGCACCGTATATGGCAAGTAGGCAAAGCAAGATTTCTGCGGATTGCTCTGCGCGGTTTTCAAGGAGTCTAATCATCTTATCAGTGAATATCCAAGTCGTATAAAAGGTCCTTAGAAGGATCTACTAACTGGCTCAGGTGTTTGTTTTCTCCCATCCAAAATCTATCTATGTTCAGACAAGGTGCTTAGAACTCATCATCTTCCAATTAAGGCTCATACTTGCCCTTGTTGCTAGCCCTAGAAACAAAAGTATGTTCTTACCAAGGCCTCTAGACCAAGGTATGAATCGTTTGTCATTCCAACGCACCCATGTTCGCCAAGTCCGTAAATAGAGGCTGGCGTATGTGAAACCATGAATTGGGGTTGGAGGCTCCCTATTTACCATACAAAATATTATGAGGTCTCTAATAAAGTAATAAAGCCGCTACAAAGCAGTGTGAAGGTTGATCATTCGGATGCCTTCGTTCGCTATGTTGCAATTGAAGGAGGCTCAATCTCCCCACAGGAAAAGAAGTGGCCGAAGCCAAAATCATCAGCAACGATAGCAAGGAAGCCTAACCTTTTGGTCTTACTACCAATTACCATAGAACACTGCGAGAATTTTGAGAATGAAATGCAGATTGTCTGTAGAAGATACCTCGGGTGACAGCATTTTTATAGGTAATCCCCACCAGTCTCAAAAAGCTTAGTTAAAGATTAACCCCAGATGTAAGTGAGAGAGAGATGCTTGCATAAAGTCGGTTAGAAGACAGCTCGTAGCATATACGGAGTACATAAACCTGATATATATGATTGCGCGACTAGTGTATGACTGTGCCAATAATATGCATGCGGGGGTCAACTAGGCCATATCGGCCCTGAGCTAAAAAAGATATACAGTAACTAGATAAGTCCCAAGCTAGCTAGCACGGCGAGGTCGACGGAGATGTGGGGATAAATTCAGGGTTAATATTTACCAAGGTTTTCAACCCGATCTATACTATAGGAGGCGCTATTTATTCTGCCTTTTGCTCCCTGGTCTGGCATATACACCAACCATCCTTTCCTATTTCTTCTATTTCGCAGTCTTCGATCTTTTAAACTTGTATTCTGCTCCTTTGACTTGAGTTGTTTCAAAATGCTCTATATCCCTGAAATAGCAAGTGCTATATATATTTAGATCGAGTAGGTTCAGAAAAAGGACCGGATCTTTAGCCGAGCAAAATACGAAGGCTTGGGATTCGTCAATGAAGTAAGGGATCAATAATATCGCATCAAAAGACACAACAGACATAACATCCCGAGGTCCGTCCTTACACCTAGGCAATCATGTACAGAAGCTTGGACCCATCTGCCTGGGCCGATCTAGACCCACTTTATCGAAAAATGTCGGGGGAATCTAAAACAAGGACTCCGGTGAGTCTAGTGTAGAGCAGAAGTGTTTGATCGTGACTTTCAACTGGCAGTTGACAGACGTGATATTTTCACGTAGGTGGAACCATAGGGGAGGGTAGATATTTACGTGGATATTTGCTGCCGAGGGACCCGTGGGCGAAAATGCCAGATCATGTGACTAGAAACGGCCGACCTCGGAGGGTGCAGAGGGACGCCGAGCCAATAAAAAGTCCCGAATTCCTTGACTCAGAGCGGTCGGACATTTTGGGTTTAAGGCGTTTTCTCGGAATCCCCAGAGAAGAGTCACGGCAATCTTCAGCGGTCAATTGGCACTCTTTTTCTTTTTTTTTTTTAAACACCACTCTCCCCTCAAACTTTCTGGCTTGGCCTCATTCACAATGATGCCTTTAAGACCTTCAAAAAGCGCTCTGCGCACATTCCACATCCAGAGGCAGCTTGCTGGACGTCGACCTTTTTCGACCTCGTTTGTGGCTTCGGCCGCTTCGCCCCACCGCTTCTTCGTCCAGAAGCGCACTCAGAGCACAGCTACAGCTTCAAATCCGTTAGTTTTGTTCTCTCCATGATCACAATGCAATCGCAGTCTGATTCTGATTTGTTTAATCGTCAGGGAGTCCAGACCTGTGCCCAGTCCGGCATTCAACCAGGAGCCCCATCGCAATGAGATCTCTCCCTTGCAAAATCGCCAGCTCCCCGAGCTCGACGACTCGTATGTTACCCCGATGATGGCTTGGACACAGAAACTGACTAGCTGGTACAAAGAATGGTTGGAATGAGTGGTGGCGAGATCTTCCATGAGATGATGCTTCGCCAGGGCGTCAAGCACATCTGTGAGTATTTCATGCTGATATTGCACAATTGGCCAATTCTAATACTTGACATGCAGTCGGTTACCCCGGTGGTGCCATTCTCCCCGTTTTCGACGCTATCTACAACTCCAAGCACTTCGAATTCCTCCTTCCCAAGCACGAACAAGGTGCTGGTCACATGGCGGAGGGTTATGCCCGTGCCTCTGGCAAGCCCGGTGTCGTTCTGGTTACTTCCGGCCCTGGTGCCACCAACGTTATCACTCCCATGCAGGATGCTATGTCTGATGGTACCCCGATGGTTGTTTTCTGTGGACAGGTCCCTACTAGCGCAATTGGAACCGATTCCTTCCAGGAAGCCGATGTCATTGGTATCTCCCGTGCCTGCACCAAGTGGAATGTGATGGTCAAGTCCGTTGGTGAGCTGCCTCGCCGCATCCAGGAAGCTTTCGAGATCGCCACCAGTGGTCGTCCGGGTCCCGTCCTGGTTGACCTGCCCAAGGATGTCACTGCTGGCATTCTCCGCAACCCCATTCCCATGCACAGCACTACTCCTTCGCTCCCTAGCGCAGCTACCGTTGTAGCCCGCGAAATGAGCAAGAAGAAGCTCGAGAGCACCATCAACCGTGTTGCCAACCTCGTCAACATTGCCAAGAAGCCCATCCTCTACGTTGGACAGGGTCTCCTTGCTCGCCCCGATGGCCCCGAGATCCTCAAGGAGTTTGCCGATAAGGCATGCATCCCGGTCACCACCACCTTGCAGGGTCTTGGTGGATTTGACGAGTTGGATCCTAAGGCTCTCCACATGCTGGGTATGCACGGATCTGCTTACGCCAACATGGCTATGCAGGAGGCCGATCTGATCATTGCTGTTGGTGCCCGTTTCGATGACCGTGTGACTCTCAGCATCCCCAAGTTCGCACCCCAGGCCAAGCTTGCTGCTACTGAAGGCCGCGGTGGTATCGTGCACTTCGAGATCATGCCCAAGAACATCAACAAGGTTGTCCAGGCTAACGAGGCCGTGGAGGGCGACTGTGCCGACAACCTCCGTCTTCTTTTGCCTCACGTTAAGGCTGTTTCTGAGCGTCCCGAATGGTTCGAGCAGATCAATGACTGGAAGCAACGCTTCCCCCTGTCGCTTTACGACCGCCAGACCGCCGAGGGTCCTATCAAGCCCCAGGCTGTTATCGAGAAGCTTAGCGACCTCTGCGCCGACCGCAAGGAAAAGACCATCATCACCACTGGTGTCGGACAGCACCAGATGTGGACTGCTCAGCACTTCCGCTGGCGTCACCCCCGTACCATGATCACCTCCGGTGGTCTCGGTACTATGGGCTTCGGTCTTCCTGCCGCTCTTGGAGCTAAGGTGGCCCGTCCGGACTGCCTCGTCATCGACATCGATGGTGATGCTTCTTTCAACATGACTCTCACTGAGCTTTCCACCGCTGCTCAGTTCAACATTGGTGTCAAGGTCCTCCTGATTAACAATGAGGAGCAGGGTATGGTCACTCAATGGTAAGCTGTCGTCTTTCTCTGATCTTCCCAGTATATTTGACTGACTTTATTTTCTTCCAGGCAAAACCTCTTCTACGAGGATCGTTACTCCCACACTCACCAGCAGAACCCCGACTTCGTTCCCCTTGCTAAGGCTATGCGCGTCGCCGCCGACCGTTGCTTCAAGGCCTCCGAACTTGAGGAGAAGCTGCAGTGGCTGATTGACCACGATGGCCCTGCCCTCCTGGAGGTCATCACTGACCGCAAGGTGCCCGTTCTTCCCATGGTGCCCTCTGGCCGTGGTCTGCACGAGTTCTTGGTCTACGATGAAGGTATGCAAACCTATTGCCAATGATTGAATTGAAACACCACTAACTCATTCTTACAGCCAAGGATTTGGAGCGCAAGGAGCTGATGCGTGAGCGTAATGTGGACTTCCATGTCCGGACAGAGTAGGTGACTAGCCAATGTCACCTCGACAATCATATTTCTGTACTTTGATATCCATGGCGTTTCTTGGCTGGTTCACCAAAAGCGATTGGGGCAATATCTGTCCAAAGATAAACAACAAATTCGTTAACCAGTTTGCTCTTGGAGGTCTCTGGCAGAGAAGTTTGGTGCTCACGGCTTCTATATGCCGGTTGAGGTTTACTCTTCACCATATACTTGAAACAAGCATGGCGAATTGCATAGAGCATGTGCTTCACCATAGCTTTCTCTCTTGCTAGGTTGTTCCTCTTGTATATAATCATTGACGTCTCAGGTCCCTCGATGGGACTTGAGAAATTGATACGTTTGGGTTCCATTAAATAGGAGCAGTTAGTCATTGAAAACATTTTAACTATCTCTTGTTTTATTATGCGATCAAAATCACTTCCTTGGATGCTTATCAAAGTAGATGGCTTTTCCATGTCTTTATTGGCTAACAATCCATGTAGTTCCGGTCCTGGGGGACTCGAGGTGACTTGTGTATCACCTATTTAACTACTTGGATATAAAGTAAAGTGAACTGCATGCTTTCTCGGTATTGCTTTACACAATAGCTCAACAGTGCATATCAGTCATATAAAGACAAAGAGACACTGCCAAATATGTCTCAAGAATGGATGCAACGAAAGAAACCTGCTTGTTTATATCCAGATGCCAGAGTAGAATTATGTAAATTGACGACTATATCTAAGCACCTGACAACTTTGAAAATGATATATCTTTCTTTCCTTCCCCTTCACAATCTTGCTTTCAATCATGTTCTTTCATATGCTCTAGGGCTTGCATATCCCTCAGCAAACAACATTAGAAAGCAGCACGTTGCATTTCTTTCAATCGCCTTGGCCTTCACAGATCACATCTTCTCATTCACCCAGCTCAGGATCTTCTTCTTAAGCATCTTGTGTCTATTAAGAACTTGCCAGGAAATGATACCAGACCATGGACCCCCAAAGGTATGTTTTATATCTCTCTTACTTTTGTGAGATATTGCGATCTATGTGAGAGATATCTGAATACATCTAGAAACTCCCCTAAGCACTTTGTGGAAGATGCGATTAGATAATCGATATAACCTGTAATAGGATGTGTCGTGACTTCGCCAGAGGCAATTGCCAATGGAAAATCTGCAAATTTGCTCATGTGAGCAATGGCCAAAGCCACAGTCCAAGAATCCCAACCAGCCAGATCCAACGCCCTGAGCCCCTGCCCCGCCGAGCTTATGGCTTGCCAAATCCAGGAAAGGCGTTTCGAGCATGGCAAGGCAGCATTCTTCTACACACGACGGTAACCCGTCCCTCCTCCGGGAGGAAAACAACCATCTTCCAGAAAGCGAGGCAACTGATTAAACAGGACGCCAGTACACGACAAGAAGTTATCCGGACATTGGCGGGTGAGGATGGCTTGCGCTTAGTCTTGGACCTTGTCCAGGAGAATTTCGAAGACATGGATTCCGCAACGAGAGACCTAATTTTCAAGACCCAGGTGCTACCATTTCTACAGATAGTCTCAAATCCTGAAGTTGTATCCTCACTCGTACTGGAACAGGCAGTGGGGACAATCTACAATGTCTTGTTTGGAATCAACGGATCTAGAGCAGCGCGATGGCTCAATTTCATCTGTAGCGTTCTCGAAATCGACACCACCAATGAAGGCAGTGCCATGTTACTAGAGGCATCTCTACACACGTTCTCTCGCATTGCGGACCTCAATTCTACGGCTCCTATCCAAGACAGCGTTCATGCCGTGGCACAGAGATTTGAAACTGTCTTCGCTTCGATGAACAACAAGAATGGCATGAGCGGTAGACTTTATCAATCTCGGCTGCACCTTGATCGTCTTCACCAGCGCATGGAGACTGGAAAATCGCTCCCAACGGGTACGCTAGAGAAGAAAGTCAAGAAGGAAACCAATGTCGTTTTCATTGCCAACCGCGAGACTCCCGGGGGCAGACACAATAATGATTTTGATGACATCTGCAACATTAAGATCATGCCTAGCTTTGAGGAAATCTGCAGCCTTCGAGCGGAGTACCTGCCCGTCAATAACCCACTTCTGTGGCATATTGATGGCCTCAACGGATTGCTAGATCGAAACTTTCGGTTGTTGCGAGAAGACACTGTCGGTCAACTTCGAGATACAATCCACCATGAACTGAGTCCGCATGCCCAGCAATCACAGTTGCGCAAGTTCGTATACCCCAAGTCAATCGTGGTCAATCTCGAATTCAATTGGCTTTCTGGTCTTTACTTCGAAGTCGACTTCCCTCAGCCTGCTGCAGTAACAAACTACACATCCATGGCCCGGGAGACGTGGTGGCCGAGCTCAAAACGTCTACAGCCAGGAGCGCTTGTATGTCTGATCATTCAAAAGAATGTTGTATTGTTTTGCACCGTAACACATGGTGACATGTCACCTAGACGCAAAAAGGATAACATCCTCCCACATGATCATGTCCCTCCACAGAACAGGGCAGAGCCAAGAACGCCATGGAAGAGCTCCACGAGAGGCTCTGTCACATTGATGCTGGTCGATTCTCAATACACTAACACCCAAGTCGTTCTGGACCTTTTCAGTCCCAAAAAGCCCACGATGTCTCTGGTGGAGTTTCCAGGAGTCATTCTTCCTGCCTTTGAGCCGGCACTCCAAGCACTTCAATCGTTGAAGGTGGCCCAGAACCTGCCGTTCTCAGAGCTGTTTGCCCCGTGGGCCTTCGATGATTTCAACTTATCCGACATGGCTCCTCCCTCGTATGCCTTGGAGCCTGGCTTTGCATTTGATCTCCGCTGCGTCATGAAAGACGATACTAGTTTCTATGTCCGTGTTGGCCAGCCATCTAACATGAAATACGTACAGGATCACTCAACCCTCGATGGCGCACAGGCCCATGCATTGATCAGTTATTTGAAGCGAAAGCTTGCTTTGATCCAAGGGCCACCTGGTACTGGCAAGAGCTACACTGGTGTGGCTCTTGTTAAAGTCTTACTGGCAAATAAAGATGCGGCTAGAGCAAATTTGGGACCCATACTGTGTGTCACATATACCAATTATGCTCTTGACCAGCTTCTTGAGGCTTTACTAGACAACAATGTGACATCACAAATTGTTCGTATTGGATCCCAGTCCAAGTCGGAGAGGTTGGAAGAATCCAACCCTCAGACTGTTGCAAAAGATACAGCAAGAATAAAAATGGAGAAGAAAGAGAGATGGAGTACAGCCGGGGGACTCTCATTGTGCGAGGATGACTTTCGCGCCCTTGACCTGAATAAGGAAGTCATCATTGCTCGTCTCGACAGTCCCCAGGCCGCGATTACCTCCTGGCTTGATTCAGCAGCTAAAGATAGTGGTCGTCCATAGCCTGTGGACCAACTAAAGGATATTGATGTCTTCGAGATGTGCCGAAAAGAACGACAGAATCTTTACAACCGCTTGTGTCGTTATTACCGAGCAGAAGTGGACAAAAAGGTCAAGCAAATAGTTTCATCCCACAAAACTGCCAAATAGGGGTATGATAGTGTCCAGGATGAGATGCACCTTCGCTGCCTGGCTCGAGCAGATGTCATTGGTGCCACTACAGCAGGACTTGCTCGCAGACTGGATATGTTTCGAAGACTTCCATGCAAGTTCATGCTGTGCGAAGAGGCTGGTGAAGTTCTGGAATCACATCTCCTTACGGCGTTTTTACCTTCTGTTGAACATGCAATTCTCATCGGCGATCAGCAACAACCGCCCTCAGATCCAAAATTACGATCTTTCTAGCGAGAATCCTCAAGGTGGTGCGCAATACTCGCTCGATATCTCCTTGTTTGAAAGACTAGTGAGCTCAAACAAAAGCCCCATCGACTGTGGAGCTCCCTTCAGCATATTGGAAACACAGCGTCGCATGCATCCATCTATCGCCCAGCTGATCCGTGAAACCCAGTATCCAAAGTTGAAGGATGCTCCATCTGTTTTGGAGTATCCGGAGACTATGGGAATGCGGAAAAGATTATCTTGGTTGGATCACCAACAGCAAGAGGGAGGAGGATCTGACACCGATGCCATGTCAACCTCTCACTGGAACAGTCATGAGATTGATATGACCATTTCGCTGGTCAACCATCTTATTCAACAAGGTGCATATAAACACGGAGACATTGCAGTGTTGACTCCATATCTGGGCCAAATCCACCAACTACGGAAAAAGCTTGATGAGCTCTTTGCCATTGTATTGGGGGATCGTGATCAAGAGGATCTCAAGCAGGCTGGTTATGCGGATTATGAAGCGAAGGACAAGCCCACAATCAAAGCAGCCTTGTTGCAGACTCTTCGCGTGGCCACTGTAGACAATTTCCAAGGCGAAGAGGCCAAGGTTGTTGTGATATCCCTGGTTTGAAGCAATACACAGAACCAATGCGGTTTCCTACGCACTCCCAATTGAATCAATGTTCTGTTGTCTCGAGCACAACACGGCATGTATATAATCGGCAATTCGGAGACCTCGATCCATGTCCCCATGTGGGCTCAAGTCGTAAAGATTTTGAAGCAAGACCAAAATATCGGAAAGTTCCTAGAGCTGCAATGCCCTCGCCATCCGGATATACCAATTGCGGTCTCAATGCCAGAAGATTTCCCAAAGTTCTCTCCTGAAGGAGGTTGCAACCTGCGCTGTATCAGTCGGCTGGGCTGTGGACATGCCTGCATTCAAAAATGCCATTCGGATCTTTTTCACAACACTGTCTTTTGCCTAGAGCGTTGCCCTCGATCATTTAGTGGCTGTAATCATTTACGCCCTAAGCGATGCGGGGACCTTTGCCCCGAAAAGTGCATGGTCAACTTATATCAGAAGCACATAACGCTCCCATGTGGGCATGAAAGGCTAAACCTTCCTTGTTGGCAGGCTCAAGATATCCCGGAAGTTCGATGTCAGGTGCGTGTGGACAAGACGGTCCCGGGTTGCAATCATATCATCTCACTGCCATGCCACATCGATATCGAATCAAAAGACTATCGCTGCCTAGCACAATGTCGCAGCCCCCTACCTTGTGGACACTTGTGCAAGAAGATGTGTTATCACTGCGTCACCAGGGGACCTGAGAACATCCCAGCCAACCATGAAAATTGCGAGCAACTGTGTGACCGGAATCATTCTACATGCGCCCATGCTTGCAGCGTTCCCTGTCACGGTGATAAGTCATATCCTCCATGCAAAGCTCCTTGCGAAGTGCACTGTGGCCATTCTATGTGTCCACAAAAATGTTACGAGCCGTGTACTCCTTGCGCAGAAGAAAAATGTCTTTCAATATGCCCTCATAGCTTCTGCTCAATGCCATGTGCAGCCCCTTGTGATCATGTTCCATGTTCCAAGCGATGCGAGAAGAAGCTGGATTGTGGCCACCAGTACCCGTCAGTATGTGGAGAAAAATGTCCTGCATCCTCCTTCTGCCAAACCTGCGGGAATGAGGACATCAGAAACCATCAAGTGGATTTTATCCAGGGTCAAACATATAAAGAAATCAACCTGGGCCAGAACCCATGCGTATTCCCCAAATGTGGGGATTTCTTGACAGTTGAAAACATGGATGCGCAAATGGACATGTCTAGCTACTACGAGGTCGATGCTAGTGGCAAGCCCATCGCTATCTGGGTATCATTGGTCCCGTTCTCTATCCAAGACATCAAAAAATGCGCCACCTGTCATGGCCCACTGAGAGACATTGTACGGTATGGCCGGCTGATTCGCCGAGCTATCCTTGACGAGTCGACGAAAAAATCGATCATCTTACTCAACCAGGAATATGTGCCTCTTGCACAGGAGCTCCCCCAGCTTATTCGTGAATTACATTCAGTCGAAGGTCAAAGAAAGTATGCTTGGCCACCAGTGATTGAGATATATGGCCCGCGAAACCAGCAGGTTCAGGACATGGTGGAAATCATCCAGAGCACAAATCCAGGTCGATGGAATTTAATCCTTGATCTGCGAAAGCGCGTCGATTACTATCGGCGCTGTGAGATACCCGAGGAGCAACCATTTGAAAGAGTTCGGAGGATGATTGAAAATGCTCGACAACGCCGAAAAATAAAAACCAACCCTGATCATGTTGATAACGTGCTACAGACCAAAGGTTTTCTACAGGGCACTGCCCTCATCATCCGTCTGGACATTGCTTTGCTCGTTGACCTTTTGAGCCTTGTTTCCCAAGCACGACCAAGCGAGGTGACACCTCGATTCGAGCTTGATCTACAGAAGATCAAGGATGATTGACATGCCCTCATCCAGCAAGCAGTCACTCACTGACGACTTCTACAGCAGGCAGAAGGTCATATTTTCCTAGCACAGCTCTATGCCCTCGAACGAGCACACTGCTTGGAACCAGAGAAGAGGGACACTATCTTGCAGCATGGCCAGGCTGCCATTCAGAAAGCTAGAGGTCTTTGCGATGCGCACCTAAGCCAGACTCGAGGATTGGCAGATGAAGTCCACAGCGTCAAAAAGATGCTACGCGTGGGCACGATGTACACAATTATCACCAATGAGGAACGCATGGCAGTCATTTCGGCAATGACTCAAGAATTCTGTGGAACTAGACATTGGTACTACTGTCGCAACGGACATCCGTTTACCATTGGAGACTGTGGGGCGGCTAGGGAGACGAGTCGCTGTCCCGAGTGTGATTCCCCGGTGGGAGGCGAGAATGCTAGATTAGCAGAGGGGGTTACTGCGGCAGAGGACTGGGATCGGGATAGAGCGAGATTGAATCTTCGAGGAAGAGGTGGATGATTCTGCTCTTTGAGCTCATCCTTAGGGACACATCAATTTGCTGCCGTATGGCGGATAATAAGGACATGGTCAAGTTTTCCACCTGGATAGCCTTTGGAAATTCCAGAAATATAGAAGTAAAAACATTTGAAGCTTTATAGATTGAAAGCTCAATATAAGAGCGGTGTCATGTTATAAGCAGCCGCTATCCGCTGCCGTATGTCCACGGGGTGACGTCTCGGTGGACAAGGTGCCACCCCAAGCTTATCCTCTCCAACCTCCTTCCGATCTTCCCTCCCCCATTATTTCCACCTTGAATTATTGTTCTATGAATTGATTCGCACATCCTCTCGCTAGCTCATTGTCTTTGCATTGCATGTGTTCACCCTGCTCTACCTCCCCCTAGCTTCCGCCCCTCACCCGTTCCATGATGGCTAGCCCACCACCCGTCACCGAGGACCAGAACCGCCTCCTCGAGGAGGCATTGGGGGTGGTGAGGCAGCAGTCGAGTCTGATGCGCAAATGCCTAGAGACTCCTGGAAAGCTCATGGATGCGCTGAAATGCGGGTGAGCTCCCCAGTGAAACCCTCCAGGCAGCGACCTCGAAACACGCGCAATATGCTAACAGCTTGAAATCTACTTCTACAGATCGACTCTTGTCTCCGAACTTCGAACCCCCAGTCTCGGTCCCAAGCAGTATTACGAATTGTATATGGCCGTCTTTGATGCGCTGCGACACCTTTCCGTCTATCTAAAGGAGAACCACCCCGTCAACCACCTTGCCGACCTATACGAGCTCGTTCAATATGCCGGCAATATCGTCCCCCGCTTGTACTTGATGATCACCGTGGGTACGGTTTATATGTCCGTCGAAGATGCCCCGGTCAAAGAAATCATGAAGGATATGATGGAGATGAGCCGAGGCGTTCAGCACCCGATCCGTGGCCTGTTCCTGCGATACTACCTCTCTGGTCAAGCACGGGATCACTTGCCCTTGGGAACTGGTGATGGCCCAGAAGGTAATATGCAGGATTCGATCAATTTTGTTTTGACGAATTTCGTGGAAATGAACAAGCTCTGGGTTCGGCTTCAGCACCAGGGGCCCTCACGAGAGCGGGATAGACGCATACAAGAACGACGCGAACTGGAGCTGCTCGTTGGTAGTAACATCGTTCGACTCAGCCAGTTGGTTGATCTTGAAGGATACAAATCCGGTATCCTGCAAGCACTTCTAGAACAGGTTGTACAGTGCCGAGATGTCCTCGCGCAAGAATATCTCCTGGAAGGTACGGCCCTATTTACTTCTTTTTCTGCTCGGAAACTACTCTTGCTTGGCCCATTTGCTAATCTGATCAATAGTTATCACAAAGGTATTCCCAGATGAGTTCCACCTGCACACCCTGGACCATCTATTATCTGCCATCGCCAGACTTAACCCACACGTGGATCTGAAGAAAATCGTGATTGGTCTTATGGACCGTTTGTCTTCTTATGCAGCAAGGGAAGCGGACTCGGCAGTAGAGCCGGAAGCACGGAAACAAAGCGAGGAGGAAGCTGTCACCAAACTATTGCAAAAGCTTGAGCTTGCCAAAGAAACCAAAACCGAAGAGTCAAAGGAAGTCAGCACCGATGATACTTCCAAGGAAAATGGTACCGAGGACGACAAAGCAGAAGCACCTAAAGAAAGCCCCGAGACTGCTGAACCGTCAACGGAAGAAAAGCAGGTTGAGACCGGTGACGAGGCTAAGCCTGGCATTCCAGCAGAAATCAAGCTGTATGATATCTTCTATGACCAAGTGGTCAATTTGATCAAAACGCGTGCATTGCCGATCCAAGATACCATGGCGCTGTTGGTATCACTTGTCAATCTGGCATTGAATACCTATCCAGATCGGTTAGAGTACGTCGACCAGGTCCTGGACTTTGCGACACAAAAAACCGCCGAATACACTGATCATGCCGACTTGCATTCAGCGCCAACCCAACAACACATCCTCCACCTTCTCAATGCCCCTCTCAAATCTTACATCTCGATCTTCACAGCCTTGGCGTTGCCACATTACCTGCCACTTCTGACCTCACAGTCATACCCCACAAGGAGGGCTGTTGCAGGCGAGGTAATTCGCAGTCTTTTGAAGAACAAGATCTTGGTATCCACAACAGAGAACCTCGATCGTGTGCTCCAGGCGGCAAGGGTATTGATCAAGGAAGGCATGCAGCAGTCTGCTGGCTATCTTGGTTCACAGTCCCAACGGCGGGGAGGAGAAACAGATGAGACGGTAGAGGAACAAGGGTGGCTTGCAAGACTCGTCTATTTGATTCGGGCATCAGATAATGACATCCAGCTAAAGGTAGGATCACTTGCCAGATGTTTTATACCTATAACTAACAGTCTGTGACAGCTTCTCCAAGCAACACGCAAGGCATTGGCCGATGGCAATGAACGAATCCGCTATACCACCCCTGCAATCATAACGGCCTCGGTCCGATTGGCCCGCAAACTAAAGTCGCGCGAGCATTATGACGATAATTGGCAATCACAGTCGTCGGCTCTATACCGATTCATGCACCAGAGCATCAACAGTTTGTACCAGCGTGTAAATCCAGGTTGCGCCGATCTCGCACTGCGACTGTTTGTCATGTGTGGCGAGGTTGCCGATCAAACAGGATTCGAGGAAGTCAGCTACGAGTTCTTCGCTCAGGCATTCACCATCTATGAAGATGCAATCAGTGACTCGCGCGCCCAGTTCCAGGCCGTTTGCATTATTTCAGGCGCCCTACATGGGAGCCGTGGATTCTCCAAGGAGAACTATGACACACTCATTACCAAAGCTGCGCTGCACGGAAGCAAACTCCTCAAGAAGCCCGATCAGTGTCGCGCGGTGTATCTCGCAAGTCACCTTTGGTGGGTAGTTGAGAACCCTCAACGTGGAGAAGATGACCCCAAAGATGTAAGTTTATCGCCAATTCTAATATCTTGGTATATTTTGGCTGACTCGAATTTTGCAGCTCTACCGCGATGGCAAACGAGTGCTTGAGTGCCTCCAGCGCGCCCTACGTGTGGCCGACGCCTGCATGGACACTGCTGTGTCCGTCGAGCTGTTCGTGGAAATCCTCAACCGCTATGTCTACTATTTCGACCAGCAGAATGAGACCGTCACCACCAAGTACTTGAATGGTCTCATCGAACTCATCCACTCAAACCTGCAGACCAACGAAGATGAGCCAAATGCTAGTCTTGATGGCCCGAAGCGCCACTTCCAACGCACGCTGGAGTATATTCGCTCTCGCGAATATGAAGGCATTGTGACAGACCCACCAAAGTAATTGTCAGATGGATATGCCCAGGCCATTTTGGTCAGGACACACACCTCCCGGTGATCTTCAAGGAGCTCTGTATGTGACGTGTTACGTGGGATTCCTGCTTTGGTCCTCCTGGATTTGTTTTTCTGCTCTACTCTATTTCATTGGTCCCTTTTGTCTTTCTCTTGTTCCTGGAAGCCTGCTCTTTTTTCTCTTGCTGCTCCTCGGTTTTCTTTCATTCCTAGTATATACAAGTGTATCATTGTCTCTGGATAACACCATACCCTTTCAACGTGATTTGTATTGGCCATGGACAACTTTTTTCTTTTCTTTTTGTAGAACAAATAAGCAACCCCGAGGGGTTTATTGCACATCCATACAAGGGAGCCATGCCGAATTTTCTCTAGAGTATATATAAAGCCTGTCATGCTACCAAATACCTTTACGTTACTAAGTTCTACAAGTTCTACGTTAAAAGCCAACAAACGATAGCCGAAGAAACCTTCGATCATGCAATTGGTCAAGGACGATGACGGAGTGGGAGACTAACCCTATCTCCACGGATATCGCTGCATAATGTAGAAAGGCCAGACTCATACCGTACATAAAAACAAATCCGGGGGCCATACTTCAAAAAGTAAAGCATTCAACCACATTGGAAAAATACCAAGCAAATAAACAACCCATATCAATAGCAGTGACTCTTTCGAGTAGAAAGATGTAGACAGATGTGTGAGTATGACGTTAATCCATGACGCTTCAATAAAAGATGAAAAATAAGAACGGAAAAAAAAATAGATGAGGGCATTTCAAAGTCGTTCCAGCAAAAGTGCGGAAAGGAGGCCGAAGAAGATTCATCCCAAGGCCGGGTTGGCGTTAAATCATGATCAGGACAGAGGAGTCCCGCCGAACAAGCCAGTCGGAGGCGAAGAATATTGCCGCAGCACGGAGGAGGGTCCACCAAATCCACTGAAGGGAGCTGGGTGGCTGTTACTAGGGATCGGGCTGCCGATATCGCCTGGCACAATGCTGCCCCGATGACCGGATACCGCACTGTTGGGATCGGGCTCGAATCGGACAGACTTGCCATTTGGGCCTTCCTTGATAGAGAAAGATCCACCGCCATTCTGTGGACTACCTTCCGTATCGCAGATATCAAGCATTTCGTCCAAAGAGATCGTTGGCTCGCCTGGGTTGCGCAGCTGCTCCACCTGGCCGAGAACAAGGTTCACATCGTGGAAGCTTCCAGCACCCTTCTGCGGGCTGGTCATCGAGTTCAGCTGCTTGCATGCTTGGATGACCAACAGGCGAATTGTAACGGGCCGAGAAGTGTGAGGCCGATGATGACCGCCTGCTGAGAAGGCATTATTGGGAGGCCAGCCAGTTCCGGCCGAAGCGGGTGTCCATGTGGTACCGAAGGGGGAGAAGGCTGTCGCAGACCATGTAGGGTGGTTGCCCATTGGAGAACCAATCCCGAAGTTAGTCTGTGGGGATCCTAGAGGATCTGTGAGCAACGACGGTCCTTGGAAGCTGGCACGTGTTGGCCCCGGGAAGGCCCCCGGGGCGGGGGCGCCAGGCAATGATTGAGACAGGTTGGATGGGTATGTAGCATCAGTGTCATCAAGGAGCGCACTGCTACCTAGATGAGCACTCAAGCCATCCACTTCTCGCTGCACTGAAGGATTGCCATTGTTCTGCCGGTCCTGTGCCGAGCTGGATGGGCGTTTGATAGGGCTTGGCCGTGTGATGGGGAACGGCTGCGCCCCAGAATCTAACGGGGAGCGGTCAAATGAAAGAGATGGCTGCCTGGAATGGGCTTTTGAGAGACCGGCTTGCTGCAGAGGGTATGCACCAGGCACTACATGGTTGCCAGCAAAGGGAAGACCATGTACAGGATCAGCTGGGAACGCTCGGCCCGGTGGCATGGGGCGTACACCGTTCATCCCAGGCGGCACGGGAATTCCACCAGATCCGTTAAATGACCGCAAAGGGTTAATCATCCCAGGATTCGACGAATACATGGATTCTTGAGGGTGAGTCGATCGCGGAGCCATTCCTGGTATGCCCGGGGGTGGTTGAACGGTAAACCGCCGAGGCCAGCGAATACCGAAGGATTGGTGCGCCCTAGAGGTGACAGAGGAGCGGAAGGTTGAGGATGGTGCAATGGAGGCTGTTGATACCCTTGTCTACCAAAAGTCGATCCTGACTGCGGATGACCCATGGAACGTGGGGAGATGGAAGGGTGGTGAGAGGAATCGGCGCTGTTAGGTTGAGAGTGAGGGGAGGATGTAGAAGAGCCATGATGAGATTGTTGACGAGGCCGCCCAGGAGTCGAGACCTTAGGAACAATAGGTGTCGCCATGGGATAATGCGGAGACTGCAGGAAACTAGGAGAGGCCTGAGACTGGAGATTGTATGGAATGACGCCCGGCAGAGTGTGTGGTGGTGAGGTTCTGGCTTGCTCGCGCTTTCCACTGCGATCTCGGATTTCCTGCTCTCGTGCTGCGTCTCGGTCCTTCCTCGCCTGATCTTCGCGCATTTTGCGTTCACGTTCCTCTCTGGTTCGCTTTTCAACGGCCTCACGCTCCTCCTTTTCTTTGCGTTTGAGATCCTCTCGCCTCTTCTTTTCCTCTTTTTGTTCACGTTGCTTACGCTCAGCTTCGGCTTGACGTTCCCGTTCTTCTTTGAGTCGTCGCTGCTTATCAGCTTCTTTGCGAGCACGCTCTTCCTCTTGTGCTTTTTTCTCGGCATCGCGCTTCTTCCGTTGCTCTTCTCGCTTTAATCGCTGTTCTTCGAGTTTTTTTTCTTGCGCAGCTTTCAGAGCCGCCTCTTCAGCAGCCTTCTCGGCATCTCGGCGGGCTTTCTCCTCTTCTTTTGCTTGTCTTTGCAATCGCTTCTTATCCTTCTTCTTTTGTGCTTCCCGGGCTTTTTTGGCGTTGCGCTGCTCGTTCAAGGTCTCCTCTTGGAGGAGCTCGTCAATTAGCTGTTTCTGACGCTGTTCGGCGACCTTCTCCCGATATGCCGTCATAACCCGTTGCTCAAACATTCGGGCAGCGAAAATCTGGAACATTCGTCGGCCTTCCTGCATACGCTGTTCCTCGGTCATGGCATCCTATTAGTATTATTAGCAAATGGCTTAGACAACATCAGATCGTAAACCCGTACCATTTCGTCCTCGTCGAACTCTTCCTCCTCTTGACTGTCATAATCCTCATCGTCTTCTTCATCATCGTAATCCTCATCGTCTAGAGGACCATGATTATGCCCATGGAAGGACTGATGAGCAGCAGCTATTCCGTACTGTGTATCTTCTTCTCTTTGCATTCTCCGTTCAGCCAATTGCTCCATCATATCGATGAAGTGCTTGCCGTCATTTTTCAAAAGATCGTCTGCAACTGTAAGAATTCCATCTGGTAAAAACGATAAGTAGCCAAAGTTAGACGTTAAACCCTTACAATATCGATCAGGTGATCTTGCTGCGTACCTTTCACTGTTAGACTATTGCCAAATGCAAAGAAATCAGCTCGGGCTGCTCGAGCTTCGTCATCTTCAAGGTCTTCATCGCTGTACAACTCCTCGTCGTCCTCTTCCTCCTCCTCATCCTCATCCTCATCATCATCTTCTTCTTCGTCATCTTCTTCCTCTTCTTCGTCGTAATCCTCTTCTAAATCATCATCGTTGTCTTCAGGTAGCTCTTGGACCCGGCTCCGTGACGGATGATATTGGCCGTGCGTCCGAGTATGATGCCCTGGGGATCGAAGGGGTGGTTGATAAAGTCGAGGAGGAGGAATGATGGGAGCTCCTTCGTCGAATGCGCCTTGATTGTTATTCGCGTATTGTTCCAGTTCCTCGTAGTATGCGTCGTAGAGGACCTCTAGCTCTTCTTCAATCGCGGTTCGTTTTCTTCCACAAACCGTACAACTGCAAGAGTGCTTTTGCTGTTCTTTCATTTTCTTCAGAACAGCATCCTTTTCGACCTTGACAAGCTGACGTCGCTCTTCTTCGCCAAGCTCAAACCAGAAGGTCCTGATATTTTCGCGTTCTTCTAGAGTTGACTGGTTCCAGATGCTGCTATTTTTCATAGGCTTTCCGGTGAATCGACTGATGTATGGCATGGATTGGGGAGGCGGAGGAGGGTGGGAGAAGGTGGCGGACGGGTTTGAGAGCGGAGTTGAGCTGCGATCAGCATGATTCTGGGAGTCAGACCGGGCTTTCCTATTTTTCTTCCTCTTCGGTGCCTCGCTTGAGACAGCGTGGTGGTCATCGGATCCATTCATCGTGGGAGGTCCGCGGCGATGTTCTGGTGACGCATATCCGTAATGAGAGCCACTTGTTGTATGAGAGTGATCCTCGAGGTGATATTCGTGGTCTTCATCGCAGGAGCGCTGTTCATCTGTTGCTAGCATGTCCGCATCTCCGGAGGCGTAAGCATTGGGATGTTCCGCGGCTAAGCGAGCAGCTTGTTTCTGTCGGCGTTTCTGCTTCTTGCGATTCACAGAAGGCGCAGATGTCGCCGTGGATCCGGTTGATGTGGTGCCTTGAGGACCCCGCGCGTGGGTTTCGCCGTTGGTTGCTGGAAGCGGAGTTGGTGACATATGGGTCGCCATGGTGGAGGTGAAATAAGCTGCAGGGACTGCCTCAGCAGCATACTAATACCACCAGAGCAAGCTTTGAGTTAGAGGAGCAATGTCAGAGAGGTGGGTGGTAGAATGAGGAGGAAAAGCGGAGAACGGAAGAGCCAAAGAGCCCTACCAACAAAGCTCCGGTGATTCCACGATCTGGTGTAGACTAACCGGAATTATTCCCCTTGGCGTATTCACGCACAAAGAGTCAATCGCGTTCTTTGTTGTTTGCTTAAAGACACTTCGGTAGTGGCAAACGTGAGGGGTGAGATAGGATAAGGACACGGGAGGAGGGGGTTGAAAGCAATAATCCCGGCGGGTCACGACGTGTCTGCGCTTCGGATTAGGTGATGGAGCGCTGGCAAACTAGGGGAGGAAAACAAACAATGAGTCAAACCCAGGACCGACAAGATATCAAGGCTGAATGAGCGCCGAGGCAGGAGGTAGACAGATCGAACGCGAATGAATGGATGGAGTGATGGGCTTTCCAGCCTTCTGGCTGGCTGTCGTGCCGCCGCAACGGGATAGCCGCCGCAAGCGAGATGATGCCTGAATCGTCAGGTTTGAAATCTCGAATTGTATGGTTCTGTGGCAATATCTTGACTGTATGAAGATATTTCAAACTGTACACTGTAGTAAAGTTCTAATCTCAACTAGTTCAGGGCTTTAATCAAAGTTATCATCTCTTGGGTCCAAGACTAAACAGACTACATCTCACTGCTTCATGCTGGTCATTACATTGTTTGAGTCACATGATCTTTCACATGCCCGCCTTTGATCTGCCAGCAATAACCCCCTAACACTAGGCGGTGAATGGTAAATGGGCAAGGGGAAACAAGTATGAGACGCTCTGATCCACCAAGCTATGTGAGACACGGAGAGCGCTAATTAAAAATATCTTCTAAGGTGATAAACTAGAAGGGAAAAAAAGGGTCCCCATAGGATGATCAGACTGAGAAGATACCCATCTGCCCCCCAGAGCTATTATTTAGTCCCTTCGTAGTCTCAACTTGAGCCTTAATAAATCTCCGCTTGGACAATTGTAAGCGCCTTCTTCCCCTTCATCTTATCTCTAGGGCTTACTCTTTAGCTTCCTCTCTTTTAAAACTTCCGCTCACTCAATTTCTATCCTTCTTCTCTCTCCTTAAACCTATCCATTTTGAGGCGGACTCTCGTGTTTACGTCAAACCCCATCATTAGCCTCAGCCGCAACGCGACCTTTTCCCCCCCTCCCCCAACAACTCGTCACATCACTGTTTGGGTGCATTTTCAGGCCACCCATTCATATCTCTCTGTAATCCGTTTGGGCACTATCTGCCCAGAGCTGGACTTTCCTTATACGTGTCGCCAACCCTCGTAACCAGCTGAATTTGACTCGGAACTCCGCGTCATCTCGAGTGCCACTCCACAATACCTTCCGCTCTCCCATTACCCTTGTGTATCACGAAGGGTTTGCAGCCTTCATAATGTCACAACAACAGGATGATAATGTGATGCGAAGGTAAGTGCGGCCTATTTTGATGTGGTCTTACATCCCCGCGGTATGGCAAGGAGATTATGCAAGATTGCAGGTGGCAGCCTAGCGCTTCCGATACCATTACCAGTGGGGTTGAAGACAGAATGGTGTTCGTATGTGCTGACCTGAAGTCCCTGATAGGAAGCTTGTGATCATTGGCGATGGTGCATGTGGAAAAACCAGTTTGCTCAGCGTGTTTACCCTGGGATACTTCCCAACTGTGAGTTTAGTCCATCAGGCGCCTAGAAGAAGCCATCTAGAAGCAGAGTCCGTGGCTAATATGTTCTTATATCGCAGCATTATGTTCGTACACTCGATCTCGATACATCCCCTCCAAATTATGTCTGACATCTTCCCCCCTCCCCGTTAGGTACCAACGGTATTTGAAAACTACGTGACGGATTGCCGCGTCGATGGCCGTTCAGTCCAATTGGCTCTATGGGATACAGCAGGACAAGAAGACTATGAGCGCTTGCGACCATTGGCTTACTCGAAAGCCCATGTCCTCCTAATTGGGTTCGCTATGGATACTCCTGATTCGTTGGAGAACGTGAAACACAAGGTTCGTCTCAGATAAATTCAAGAATTGGGGCCAGTGGTACTGATCTGCGGTGTAGTGGATCGACGAAGCAAACGAGCGATGCCCTGGTGTGCCGATCCTTTTGGTTGGATTGAAGAAAGACCTTCGTGAAGACCCATTGGCGATTGAAGAAATGCGCAAAAAGTCACTCAAGTTCGTGACGACAAAAGAAGGCAGTGACATCGCAGCATCGATTGGAGCCCGCAAATATCTTGAATGTTCGTCTCTAACGGGCGAGGGTGTTGACGATGTCTTCGAGGCAGCTACCCGTGCTGCATTGCTCACATTTGACAAGCGGAAATCGTCTTGCTGTGTGGTTATCTGATGATGCAATTTGAGATGTGCAAAATGCCGACTCTTTCTCTGCCAGCGCTCGGTTTTTCTGTTGACTTGAAACTTGATTGATACAACTTGGTATAAACCATGAAGATATCAATCGACGCTCCGTTGTATCATGCATCACTGGTGTTTGGGAGGTTTTTGTGCTAACCCGATCGATTGATCTGGGTACGATGTCTGCTTTCCGGTTATTTTCAGCCGTGCCTTTTCCCTTGCAGGTATTTTCTTACGTCTTTTCTTTTTGATCAATTGCGTCTTTTGTGGCTGATGCTTATGCACGTGCAACTCCGGATTCCCTTCCTTCTCACCACTCAATTCCCCGAAGTACATTGCGATCTCACTCATTGTGTTCTCCTTTTTTCATGTAGTAATTCCGGTGCCTTTGTTTTCAGCGCTTATTTCTCATACATTGTGTTCACAGCCCACTCAGGGTACCATATAATCAACTATCTCCTTTCGGCATAACAAACCTTGTAGATCTATACCCCCTAACTATACCACCGTATATACAAAGTCAGAGCATATCGCACAAGAAAGGGATACAATTCAAACAAAGTGATATCGAGCTTGAAATGCGAACTATATCAAGACATAAATAAAAGAAATGCATATGTTACATAGCGCCAAAATGATACATATCCTGGGCCCTTCAGTCCAATGAATCAACCAACATCAAATCCAACCAGACAACTTCCGCCTCAAGTCCTCTATTTCTTTCCAGGCTTCTTCCAGTCATGGTTCCATCCATCCGAAGGAGGGGACTCGGTCTGCATGCGAGCATACTCGATGGGGAACATATCAGTGAAGATACCCTTCTTGTTCATCGAGACGCGGAACAGCTTGCCACCATCGCCGGCACCCGTGCGCAGCTCCTCACACGCATCCTGCATACTCTGGTACTGGCGCATCATCTCGAGTTCTTGCTTGCGGCGCTGCTGGGCCTGGAACAATTGCCAAGCGCGGTGGATGGTCCAGTGGCGGAGGTAACGGTTTCGGGAGAAGCGGAGGGGACGGGGAGTGAGAGGGTGGTGAAGGAAGTAGCGGATCAGAGCTAATTGGTTGGAAAGGCATCGTTAGTTTGGGGTTCTTTTTCTTTGGCTAAGAGACGTGTTTGGTTTGGCTGGGGGGTTCAGGACCCGGGACTCGGGTGAGAGCTCGGCGTAGAGGTATGGCACATACTAATGCGCTTGTCAATTACAGGGCCATTGTTGGTCTTTCTCGCGGCCATTGCGCTTGTGGTCGAGAATGGCGCGGATTGCAGGGCTGCTGTGACTGGGCCAGGCTGTTGTGTTTGGCGGTTCAGGGTCTCGTGGCACGCCCGGGAAATTGATGGGCGGACCGGCGCCATCGACATAGGGATCTTGAAGACATTTGCGAGAGACGCGAGGGCTGGTGATAAGGACTTCATTGTGATGGTTGTCTGCTGGGTGGAAGGAGTGGGAAGGGCTCGATGTGATTGAGTTCTACGGGGAATAATTCCTTGACGGCAGAATCTTGTCCGCCTGGTTAGCCGCGCGCCTGGTGAGATAAACATTACCGCTGCATGCATCTTTAGCTGCGACGCATCTGTCGTTCAGGTTCTTTTTAAAGAACAATTAATTTAATTTTCAAACGGCAGGGCTTGGAAGAACTCAGCATACTTGAAAAATAAACATCTACATCTGATGACTGGTCAATTAAGCTAATTTTGAGATTTGATAATAGGTATAGATAAAAATTGAGACATGGCCTTTGAGCAGAGACTGGCTGAGGAATCCACCGTGCTCGAGGATTGTCAATGCCTTATTGGCGGATGCGACCCAAGTGAAATTGCTGCTTCGCTGGCGAAATCCTCAGTATCGCGAAGCTGCTGCAAGCGATGGGTATTTGACGTGTAATCAATCACTTGAGTACAGGTTGCTAAGCGAAAAAAACAAGAAAGTAGGTTGAAGAGGAGTTAAACAAATTAGGAAAGTGTGGAATCAGATTTAACTGATTACGAGGATTGGCGATGGCGACACGGATAGTGTTAGGACCTGGTGGTACTGAGGCGTTGGTGTCGGCTTCTTTTCCAGCAAACATGACTTGATATTTTCATTAAAGAAAGAAGTTATTTAACAGTATCAAGAATCATCAAAGGCATGATATGTGAAGTTCCCCCCCCCCAAAGCCGTCAATGTCATAAAACGCCATACAATGCAGTCGATGCGCCGAAGATAAGCAGAGGAAATTAGTGGCTCAAGTGGATTGAAACAAGAAATCGCATGTTCGACACTATTCAGTGGGCCGCTTTGCGGCATGGCGTTTCTTAGCTCGATCGTAGTTCAATACCTTGCGGCGACGGTGTGTTTGGGCTAGCTTCCACCGGCAATAAAGAACCAGTGCATCCTTCAAGAGAACAAACATGCACCCGCCAACAACACTGCGACCCCAGCGGGTCTGAAGTAGTCCCAAACGGCCACGGTCCATGGCTGAGGATGTCCATGACTTGGGGAGAACACACTTCAACAGGCCACCCATTGACGCTGAGATTGCTGGGAAGACGAGTGCTCCGAGTACAATATCAGCAAGATTGCTGGTGTCGGCAATAATTTCATTCTGTCGACGCCCAAGTCCTAGTGGGTTGTTATTTTGGCCAGCATCCTGTGCTCCGTTGGGGACGCCATTGGCATCTTCGCCTTGCCCATTAGGAAGGGCTTCAAGGCCCGGTTCATCTTCATCGCCCATTCCCATTTGC
This sequence comes from Penicillium fimorum, assembly GCA_028828255.1. Lineage (NCBI taxonomy): Eukaryota > Fungi > Ascomycota > Eurotiomycetes > Eurotiales > Aspergillaceae > Penicillium > Penicillium fimorum. The sequence goes on from JAPWDS010000006.1 coordinate 1,422,769, forward strand.
AGCTCAAGATCGATTTCCATCAAGATCTGTCCGTTCGGGTTATCACCGAATCGGTTGAGACCCTCCGCTTGATCTTGTTGCTGCGCATCATCCAAGATCTCTTCCGCGGCGCGGGGTTGTACCTCGGCAATCCACTTCCGTTCCAAGCCACCGAATAGCCGTTCGTAAAGCGCCCCGTAAAAGCTTTTGATGTATGGCAGCGCGGCAAACGTCATAGCCGGCGTGGGTGGCCACAAGTCAAAGTCGGGTTCCTGCCCTGGGTTATGTGCAGCGAAGAAAAGAACCGGAATGGCTGGGAGAAGGCCTTCCGCATACCGAGTGCGTGAGAATATTAAGACGAGTGGGATAAGCGGCAACCCAATATTCATCCCGGGATTCCATGGGCCCTCCATAGTCTCCTCCATGATCTGTCTGGCTTCATCGGTTCCGAAAATGAGGTACATCGAATAAACACCATGCGCGCAGCATCCAGCCCATACAGTGCCGGCCAATGTAAACATCATACCGGGAAGGACCAATCGGCCTGCTACGCGCTCGGCCAGTCGCATCATATCGACCACATAGCTCCGCGGGCGAGTGACCACGATTTCCGTCTTGCACTGAGGGCACATCATTTTCACACCACCCCCGTTGCTTTTGCGCGACCGGGGATTTTCCATGTCGGCGAGCCAGTCAAGTAGACATGCCTCGTGGGCTGTCAAGGCACAAGGGCAAGGCGACCGCCATTCCAGATTCAGTGGCGAATCCTCCGTTTCATCCGTATAGCAAATCCAGCATTTGCGCGGCTCATCTTCGTCCGAGGCATGGGAGGGTTTTGATGATTGACTGAGTGATTTGCTGGAAATATCCGATCCGTGGATTGGGGTTGATACGTCTTTATTTAAGAAAACAGTTTCCGTGTCCTCCATCGATTCATTTTGAGGTGAGATACTCTCTTGTGAGATGGTGTTTTCATCCGAGCTAGCGGAGGTGGTGCCATCGAAGGGTGTGGTTCTACCTGCTGCAGAGTATCCCGGGACGGACGCCATGGCAGTGGAGACAAGGTATGCAAAGTCGGGGCCGATGAGAAATGTAGAGAGATAGTGCGATAAATATCTAAATCGGACTCGATAAGAGACAAAGGATAGGGTTCAGCATCTTCTGAGTAGAAAGATGAACCATATAAGCCGAAGAAGCAAACAAATGTCTCGAATTTTGCCCCAAAGCACAAGAGAGGAGCTCCATTCCGCTAAGTGGAGGTCGGAGTCGGCTGTGAGCCGCGGCTGTCAAAGGCGGTCACGTGAGATCACGTCATTGGCCATCGAGGTCCCGGAGATGGTAAATGATCACACATCTACCATGTATGTACTTGCTTCCGGATGCGTTTACGATAGATATCCCACTGTTTAGTGTTTTGTCATTTATGTACTCATGCCTCAGAGATCAGGCCTTCCTTCAATCTCGGCGCGTACATACCTATGTATAGACACAGGATGTCAATAGTCCACCTGGGCAGTATAAGAACAGTTCAATTGCTTTTGTGCCATCTCTGTCCATTCCAAGGCCATGGCAGCTCTTAGATTTATCTGATGTTTTTGTGTCATCTAGAATGGCGGTGTTTTGCTTGATCTGATGTATACCATACCAGGGTAGACCAACCTAGCTGGGTCCTGAATTGGATGGACTTCCTAGCTACAAAGTAGTACAGCCATCTACATAAAAAGGCAAAGAAGAGATTTTAATTCGAATCAAGTAACAGGTCATTCATTAAACAAGCAGAAAGGAATACCTTAGGTGTGATCTGGCGATCTGGTGATAAGGGGTTGGGCATCAGCGACATCAAAGAAAAGCGAGGGATAACCGATCCACACACCCAACTACTGTTCAGAATGAATGCTACCGTCAGAATGTTTCTTGCCATCAGCTGACGCAGCCATGTCTTCCAAGGCGTCATCCAGCTTAACCGGAGTCGAGTCAGATTCAGGCATCGCCGCGGCAACAACTGCAGGTTCAGAGGCTGGCTCAGAGGACTTTGTCACGTTCACATCGTCCTTCTCTTCCTGATTATCTGCAGATTCGGTTGCTATCGGAGATGACTCAGCGGGTTCCGAGATTTCTGCTGGGGCCTGTATAGGTTGGACATTTGCTGGTGTGGTTCTGGGAAAAGTCACGTCCTCCGCAACCTTCGCAACGGGAGATTGAGGCATTGGGTCAACGAATTCACCGGCAGTGTTCTTGGCGATCGGAGGGGCCATTGGCTGTACAGCAGGCACCGGTGTTCCTTTCACTACAATGGGAGACTTCTTCTCGTCGTCACCAGTCCCGACAACCAGGTTCCCATCCTGGCCGACTTGCCAGACATTCAAAGATTCTGTGATTTTGATCTCTGGAATAGTAGGGAGTGTGGAGGTCGGTTTCTCGGCGGCTGGCTTTCGTCGTGCTGGGCCGCGGGCTCTTCCCTTACGAGCATCGCTCAGAGGCTGCTTCTCAACAGGCTCCTCGGGCAACTTTTCTTGAGGCTTGGGCTGCTGTGGACCCAGCTGCAGACGTGAATTCAAATCAGTGAGGAAGCCTGCCTTCATGGCTGCGATCTTGCTTCCGCCGGGACGAGCAGGGATTGCGGGTTTTGCCTTGACTGCAGGAGCCTCTTTTGGGGCTTCAGCAGTGCTTGTTGGGGCCTGAGAACCAGACTTAGCAGGACGGACAGGGACCTGGGGCTTGGGTCTATCTGGGATTGATGGAGGTTGGCGCTTCTCAGTCGGTGAGGTAGACTGAGACTGTCTCTGCGGGCGCGGGGGGATCCCAGGCTTGGAAGGTACTTCGGGGCTTTTCAATGGTTCTTTTGCGGGCTCAACTGTGGTCACCAGCTGGTGACTATCGGGAGCATCTTCCCAAATATCTCTGCTTGGGAAACGCTGTTTCAAATTGTCTGGTCGTGGAGGGGCCTTATCCCTGACGCTCTCGCCTTCCAGGATGTGGGTCGCCACCTGATGTGAGTCGACTTTGGTGCTCTGCATCCTGCGTGTGGCCTCTTGTTCGGGTGTTTCGAATATTTCGGAAGAGTCTCGCTTAGGCAAATCTGGGGTGGTGACGGTGGCATGAAGCTGCAGACTGTTAGGGGTATCCTCCCAGATATCTTGACTAGGGAATCTATGCTTCAGTGCATCCGGCCTCTTCTTGAAACGATCCGCAGCTGACACGACTTTCTCTTTCTTATCATCTTCAGGGAACAACGGCTCATACTCGTCGACGTCTTCGAGCGGTGTATGCGCATCCTCACGCGAGTCATAGTGGGTCAGCACCGGGAGTTGACCTTGCGCGCTTGCTGATCGACTGTTGGAACGACTGTGGAGACTAGGGGTCCGGCTGCGGCTATCATCCTCGAAGCTTCCCCGATGATCAAATGTCGGCGAGATGGCGGGATGTAAGTATGCCGACTCAGGGCGCACTTCGTCAGCAGCCAGAATTGGCTCTTCCTCTTCCTCATTCTCAAATATCGGCTCATGCTCTTCCAACGCCGGGGTCGGGGCAAATCCGTCGGGGTGGTGTAAAGGATGCATCGGGTCATCCACATGGATCACGCCACCCTCACGATGTCCGTGCGAACTAGATCTACGGTGACGCAGCGGGCTTGCGATGGATTCCTTCTGCACGCCCTCTGAGGGGAAGCTCATGTGTCGAAGTGGTGACTCGACATTCGGCTGGCTTTCGAGTCGAGCATCAGGAGGAGGAGAAGCAATTGAATGTATGTACTCGTCGGATGCGATATACCCGACCTCCTCTTCGGGGGTGCCTACAACGTTTGGGGAAGTACCTGCCCACAATATTAGCTTTCAAACGACAGCGCAATTGCTTCAGATACTCACCAAGACCGGAACCGGTCTGGGCGGAGCCTCGAACAATCTTGTTCAGATCGTCGCTACTCATTGCCCAATCAGGACGCGGAGTGCCGACACCAGGGCCATAGTGTCCTTCTTCCTTCACGAATTCATCGGGATGCTTTTCGTACCAAGCCTTTTCAAATTTATCGGGATGCTGGACACCATGTCCATGCAACCCATAGCTACCAGGGGGCAGGGAAGAGTCGCGAGCACTACGAGTGCGGGTGTGACTACGGCTCAACCGCTGCGAGCCTTGTTCGAGGAACGGGCCAGGGGATGGTGCCTGGACGTCACCAGCATTGGGGTACATGGGCACGCGGAAGCCCTGCTCCTCTCCAGGATGGGCAGAGTGCCGACGTTCATTGGAGGCAGTTGAGGATCCGGCACGTGTGTCACTCGCTCTGGAATGTAGTGAGCGACTTGGGCGTTCTTGTTCCTCACGAGCAGGCGAAACGCCACGGCCTAGTCCGGCCGCGGCGGCCTGGCGAGAGTCAGTGCGGGCGACAACCTGGACCTTTGCTTCAGCACTTGAAGTTGGCAACGACGGTCTCGGTGCATGGATCTTGAGATCACTGCTAACATTGCGAGTCTCCGCGGGGGTCTGGTGATGGCTATCCGACATGTTTCCTGGGTCGAGATCCGCATATTCAATACCCTCCTCGCCGAGAGACGGGATTGTGACGCTGGGAGGACGTGGGGGCAGATCATTTGAAACGGTATGGGTCATGCTAGGGCCGGTCCATTCATTGAACGGCGAAGGTGCATAGCTACCACGCATGGGCGAGACCGAACGATCATTGCGGCGGTTGCCCGGGCGAGGTGGGATCTTGGGCATTTCTAACGACGACGACGGTTGTGGAGATCGAGCCGGTCGAGGAGGGATGGCTGGAGCAGCTTGGGTTGACATGATGAAGTTCTGGGAGCTGTTAACAAGTTAGCAGCTGCCTAACCAGATACCCCACGGGTACACTTGGCCCTATGCGGGCTGGAACACAATGGATACAGATACACAGCCCCAACCAACATGCAGGAATTAACGCAACCATCAGCTACTATGGAAATGCATCAATATGCAATATCCCCAAGAGCAACTCGGTCCACGAAACTGATAAGAGCATACATAAATGATTTGCTTACCCAGATACGGTGGGAACCAATTTCAGACCAATTGGAACAACAGTCAAAATGCGCAATTAAAAGCAGATAATTGAAGCAATTCCGAAACTGAGTTTTGGGGAAGAGAGATGATGTATGTTCTTTCTGCCACCTGGGCCTGACGTCTGACCGCAGATGGTATTATATACAGTATCATTACAGGTTATATAGGAGCCAACTATATCGGTCTATTACATTCAATGCCCCGCTGATGAGATCAGTATAAGGCCTTGATTTTCGATCTTTGAGGCATTTTTTTTGACTTTTTACTTTTTACTGCAAATGGCTATCGGTGGTCAAAATTGGTTCTAAAATAATGCCTCGTTTCTGTAGCATTACAGTATGTTGTACCCGTAGTGAGACCGTTTCGGTTTCAAAACTATAGCATCAGACCTCAGATTGATGTTCTTCTCCTATATTGTACAGGATACCTAAAAAATACTTAGTCATTGAGGTATATTGCAAGTCTAGAACTTCCTATCGGAGTGTTCTTTGACCTTTTACTGATAAGATGATTTCCCTGTCGTTGGATTGGCTGGCCAGACCGAGGCGGTGAATGTCGTTCTCCGCATTGCATCATCGCTATCTATATATTCTACTCATACATCGTACACTTCACTCTTCACTTCAATCTATGAATATCCATTCCTTACTTTGCGTTTCTATCCCGAGGACTCCCACTCTTTTAGTATGTCTTTCTTTCAACATTGACATTCACCTAACTCACTAAGATACACCGATCTGACGTTGAGATCCACTCGAACCAAAACAGCGAGAGTACCCGCCAAATATTGATCACCAGGCTAAAAGAATTTGCGGGGTAACATGACCTGTGACCAAAATTTCAATGTCCATCCTACCCCTTGCGCCACGTTCCTGGGCTGAACTGTCTATACTTCAAGCCAGAATGGTGGCTTGTCTCGTTTAGGGATGGACGAATTGCATCCGTCTTCCCAGGCCAGCTGGACAAGTTCCGAGGTTGTCAGCATACAAATTACTAGATTTGTGAAGCACAGAGTGCAGATACATACGATGTACAACATACGTGGTTTCGGATCGGTCTATGATTAACATTTAAGACTAGCTACAGCAAATACGTCGTAATCTACATATATTCCCACCTAGTCCTATTGGTGGAACTCTTTCAGGGCCAAGCGGGTATAGATGCACTTCCAATCATATACGTATTAGTCTTGGGTTGAGTATCACCCACATAACTAGTTAGCGAGTAATTACTGCCTAATGGGCCTGGGCTTTGTTACCTTGTTAGGTACCCAAGTGTCGGAGTCGATGTCTACAGAAATGGGGGGTTGTCCACGTGCTTCTGCGCCCCTGAGGGATCCGAAGAGCTTCCCTTCACCAGGTCTACACCATATAGCTGAATTTATACAGAGTCTAGTTAAGATATTCTGATTGAATTAAGGTTGGTCAATGAATACACTCTTTAAGATAGCAACCAGAAGGGCTATCTGGGGGACGCAGTCCACAAAATGAAAGGAAAGCACGGATATATCTGCTGTAGGAACGCTTATCGACTTTGAAAACAGACATGTCCAGCAGGATCATCCTGAACCAAACCGAGACATACAAGTACAGGACAATAAAAACACAAAACTATTTCATAGCGCATCCCAATGCATGCCGCCCAAATGGCATTTTATCTTTGCACCATCTGCATCGAGCATCTTGTGTCGCACAATGCTCCAATCACCAGTATTAATCCCAAAATAGGTCCAGCTGGGATCGAACAAGGCAGGAACAATTCGGCGTGCATGTCATGCCATTAGACAATCATCTGTGCAACTCCCTGGCCACCTAGGGTCTTGCTACCAACAAATTCTTGTTTCATCAGGGCTGCGAGTGCATAGAATACAGCCGCAATGAGAAGGAAGACGGCACCAGCAATCAAGCTAGAAGCCCGCTCAGCAAGACTGATAAGTTGGACACCACCAAGGACGGCGTAGATGAGGGCGCGCATCCAGTTGGTTGTAAAGCGGCGGATAAAGGTATCGAATTTAGAGGATGTGGGACAAATTCGGAGGAGGAAGGGCACTTCTATGAAGAGAATGACAAATGCCGATGCACTGAAACGGGTTAGGCTTCGCAATGAATCAGCGGGAAATAAATGCGATTACTCACATGCTGATGATACTGATGATAATCAGGACCACGTTGAATGAAAAGATGTTCGCAATTCCTAGCGCAAGGCAAAGGATAATACACAGCACACCCGTCCTAGATATCTCGTTAGACCGATCTATTTATATGCGGAACTGATTTTCGGGAGAGCCATTGAGGGACCACCGCACGAGGTAGCAAACGCGGTTCGATCTTTCAATCAAAATCCCCAGTACTCTCCGGCGACAGTATTTAGGCTTGCAAAAGCACAGAGTGTTGGAAGGTAACGCAGTAGACTAACCATTGTCCATAGATGCCTAGAAAAGGACAGCAAGGTTAGCAGATTGAGATATTGGCGTTGCAGAATCCAGGTACCTACTGAAGTTTCGCGATCGGAGCTCCTCGGCCAGCGACATGGTGGGCTAGCAAAAATAATCTGGGGGAAATAAGTGCCGAAGATCAAAGATGGAGGATGCGCGGGTGATCAGAGGTGTCAAGAGGGTCCGGCAAAGTGTACACGCGGATTATCCAGGGCGGTCAAAGGGTCGAAAACAAACAAAACGGGCAGCAACGATCAATGTTGAAGTAATTCAAGGTTGAACAATGAAGTAAATGAAACAGCTGGGGATATGACGATGCACTTCTGCAATGTTCCAAATGTTCCAACGATCTGAGCTATATTGCTTTTGATAAGATCAACTTGAGGTCGTCTCTGAGCCAAGTCAGATTCCACCCCTATCACTAGGCAGACGCCAATCATCAATATTATTGACCTTGCACAGAGACCAAGGCCCATAATATAATCAAGCCGATATTTCCACTTGTTTCAATACAAAACAGATTCACAGTCTATTTTTGGGATTTATGAAAGAAGCTGGTAAAATAATCAACTAAGCTCTGATCCCCAAATAAGCAATGAACTTACCACGCAACATCTAAGGGAAAGCGATCACCTAGTCCTAAGTAGATGGCAAATAGATGAAATCTCAGTGGCAGGAATGGTATAGCAAGCCTGTGAAGGATTATAAGCCATCCAAATCATGATAGACCTTGCTAGGTATCATTGCACATATGTCTGATATATCGTGTGGCTGTCGACCTCCTTGAGCATACTTTCCTATATTTGCCAACAAGTATCCTCTGCATATATCCTGGGAGTTCAATGTCCAACCCGAGCTTTAATAAATTCCACTTGAGTGATTGTGGTATACAGGGTTGAACAAGCATACTCTGGTGGAACAACAGTAACTCAATGGCTAGACTTGACCATAAGGACCGTAAGCTGCCACCTCTTGGGCTCCGTTTTCCAATCTATGAGCTACACCTGAATTGAGATTGGCCTGTACTTCAATGACCCTCCCCTTCCAAAAACACAATGCATCTCACCGTCTCACCCTTCCTAACCTTGCTCTTTCTACAAACCCGAGCCCTACCCACAAACAACACCCTCGAAAACTTCGTTATTCCCACATCCGTACCCGTTTCTTCAGGCGCATACTACAAGCTCTGTACTCAGGGCTGCTGGCCCGCTGCTCTCGCCTGCTTGTCTCCTGCTGTGGTATGTGTGTATGTCACTGTCTAGTCTGATAATTGATCCCCCTTGTTGAGACTAACTGCCACACTCGACAACCACCCACATAGCCCTCCAAATGCGATTGGATGTGCCTCCATCAGTTTTACCAGCCCTCTTCTCGAGTGATACACACGTAGGGAGTTTGGTGTTATTACGCTAGGGTGCACTGAACATGCTTTCCATCCAGGTTGCTGGTGTTGTTGCCTCGATATCACTCCTATCTTTTAGGACATATGTTAACTTATCCCAAACTGGGGTAACATCAGAACAGTGGTTTGTGTGAATTAATTGAGAGGCACATCATGGCTCAGCATCTTATTCATCTGGGGGGTAAGATAGCTAGACGGACTTCGTAGTGTCTTTTACCTCATATCCCGAAATGTATTGCTGGTACCCAAACTGTATAGATACTGAACTCAAGTTAGTGTGCTGTAGCTTTCTAATGAATACTAAACAAGAGTAGTCGGCCACGTATGCGGCCTCGTGATATCTTTTTGGTAGTCTTTTGGTGGCTTTTTTTAATCTCGGATATTCTTTTCACAACATAGATGTCTTTCATATATTTTTTCATCTTTCTCAGTTCTATAGAAAGGCGGAAAAAGAACATACCTTGCCTAGGAGAGCTTTCTATGTATATGTAACCTTTGATCGGCACGTCCAAAGGTAAAACATGCTTTAGCTGGATCCTTACCGAGAATCAATCAGATCCTTTTCCCGCTCTGAATCATGCCATCAAGTAGCTCTTACGTTGTAATATCGTATCGATCTGGATATTAAATTAAAAGGATTTAGCGCCCACTTGGTGTGCCCCAAGTACTTGAGAGGAAACGGTGTGCCCATATACCCACTACGCCGAACAAGTCCTTGATATGATGTGCTATGTGAGCGATTAAAGCTCTGAAAGCCATCAATATCAATAACAAAGCTACTCGATATGGAGGTTGGTTTTCAAAGTCCAATAAATCACCGAGGCTCAATGTCCTAATATGGGATACCCCTCATGCCAAGGGATGATCCCCCAGTTTTCGGACTTACCCCGGGTTGCACTATACCTTTTTCAAGGGATAAGTATAAATACCCGCGGAATGATGTCCGCTCTGACTGATTCTCTTTTTTTTTCTCATTTCCAAGGTTCTCTTTGCCCGTCATGGCTGATTCAAAGGATACGGAGAAGCCCTCCCAACACCAATTCGAGGATACACCAGTCCAAGATTCACCATATAGCACCGATCTCAAGCAAGATGGGCTAGTCGTAGATGCGGAAGCCTCTAGCCTCGGCCAACCAACCTTCGAAGGAGTTGATGAAAATGCTGTCCTCCGGAAGATGGACATTCGTCTCATTCCCATGCTGAGCATGCTATATCTGTTAGCCTTCCTGGACCGCGGGAATATCGGCAATGCGAAGATTGAGGGGCTTGTTGACGATCTCAATATGACGGGACCGCAATACAATTGGACTTGTATGACGAATCCCTTCATTTGCTTATTTTCATAAAAGAATGGCCAATTGACACATGTTTGTGGGGTAGTGACCGTTTTCTTCTTTACCTACTGCGTTTTTGAACTGCCGAGCAATCTCCTGCTGAAGAAGTTAAGACCCTCGAGATGGCTTCCGTTGATTATGGTCGCTTGGGGAATTGTTATGGTGAGCGCGCGCCTTACTAGAGAGTCGTCTCAAGCAGCATTTAACGATGGAAATTCTACAAATAGACTCTGATGGGCGTTGTCAACAATTACGGCGGATTGCTCGCAACCCGCCTGTGTTTGGGCGTTGCAGGTATGTTGATCCATATCCCCTCCCAGCCTGCAACTTGTTTCCGTCATGGCTAACCATGCAATGAAAAAAAATAGAAGCCGGCTTGTACCCTGGCGTGGCATATTACATTACACTCTGGTACCCACGTCATCGAGCACAATTTAGACAGGCACTCTTCTTCAGCGCTGCCAGTGTTGCCGGCGCATTCTCTGGACTTCTTGCGTTCGGTATCGCTGTAGGTACTCTACCCACTGACGGCAAGGACAAATTTACTAACGTACCTCGAAATTCCTAGAAAATGGACGGTGTGGGTGGATATGCTGGCTGGAGATGGATCTTCATTCTTGAAGGCCTTCTTACAATTCTTGTGGCACTGATAGCCCCATTTGCGATCCATGACTCTCCGGAAACTGCGAGCTTTTTGACCGAAGAAGAGCGTCGATTTGTGATCCACAGTTTGCGGATTCAAAACTCGGTAGACTCGCGCGAAATTGATCAAACAAATGATAAGTTCGAAATGCGCTATGTTATTGAGGCTTTCACCGACTGGCAAATGTGGCTGGGTCTATTCAGTGAGTTCTATTTGCTTCTGGGTATTCAATGCATCATTGACTAATTCGTGCAAAGTGTACTGGGGTATCACTTGTCCGCTATATGGAATTTCTCTTTTCCTTCCTTCGATCATCAAGGATCTAGGTTATACGTCTTCGACTGCCCAGCTCCTTACCGTAAGCAAGCTCACTGTGCCACTGAGGTATTGAATCGAAAATTAACACCATCATATCAGGTGCCAATTTACATCACTGCAGCAGTTGTGGCTGTTATTGCAGCGTGGGTATCAGACCGACGCAAGGAGCGATCCCCATTCATTCTCTTCTTTATGGGTATGATTGGCGTCGGATTTATCATCTGTCTCGCATCTACTGGGCGGGGAGTCCCAGGTGTTATGTACTTTGGTATCTTCGTAGCGGTCGTCGGTAAGTGCACTCGTGCTACAGATATGTACCCCGACTAACACAATGCCAAAAGGAATCTATCCAGCATTCCCCGGAAATGTCACATGGCTCAGTGTCAATATGGCAGGCGACTACAAGCGAGCTGCCGGGATGGCCATTTATATTGGACTAGGAAACCTGGCAGGAGGTAAGGATAGCGCATCAATTACGAGTTTAAGATTCAAACTAACGGTCCGCACTCAACAGCTATGTCCTCAAACTTCTACCGTGCCCAAGATGCGCCGAAATACGTCCTTGGACACTCCCTTGAACTTGCTTTCGTTGTTGTGGGCATGACAGCGACTGTCATTCTGCGTATGGCGTACCAGCGTATTAACCGTAAACGGGATGCTATGGATCCTTCAGAGTATCCTGAGAATCCTGACTCGTTGGGTGATCGTTCTCCATTATTCAGGTATATGCTTTGAGGTGAGTGCGAGAGTTGATGATTGGGCCATGGAGTATGCTCAGATTACGTTACCTTCTTCTTTGGGTGCTCTAATTAATATACAAACCTCTCTCTTTCAACTTCATACATAAATATAAGAGTAGAGATGGATTTCCCAGGTATACCTTCCATATAGTGGATCTTATAGAAACAAAGGTAGAATTGGTCTTTATTTGGCTTTGACCAAGTAAGATAGAGAATACGCAGTCAATACCTCCAGGGCTCCCCCAAGACTGAGAAGCTCATGAGGACCCTGAGTTGATGAAAAAGAAAACCGAGAGATAAAGATATCATCAGATCCAACATGCCACTCTCCCTTCCCAACACCTAAATCCAGATCAGACCTATTTAGAATCCCACTTGACACTCAGGGAAGGCACGTCTTTCATACGCTACGCCCTCATGCCCACATGTGCACCTATATGTATCTTCCATATCTGGCATAGCTGGTTCTTTCCTTCTCTCGATTACTCACTTTTCTGATTTCCCAGACATTACACTTCTCTTACCCACTAGTCTCTAGTCCAACCGACGGGTATAGCCATCCATATATCCAGAAAATCACTATCGACCCAGAGAACCAAAAGCCCAGCACGGCTTCTCTCCCAGGTCCTGATGGCCGCGTGAGTACTCAATCAACGTCAAGGTGTAGATATACGCTAGACTTTCTTCGTCAGGGTAACAGAATAAATCTCTGTCCCCCTGCTGCAAGTGGTGACGGTCTACCGTCCCAAGAAACACTCGTGGTGATTCGGTATCGCGCTAGTCACGCTTGTGGCTTGGTAGGTACCGGGGTATGCTGGATGATCGATCAACCAAAAGGCAAATGATATCCATTGTGGTATTCTTGCTAGGCCCTGGTGCTTTTGAGAAGATACCCAGCAGGCATTGTCACTTACTGGACCAAAAGCGAGTAAGCCTCGTTTTTTTACGGAGAGTCTAATAAGGATTAGACCTTAAAATGGAAAGGTCTTTCAGCGAAGGGCCTGTTATTCTCGATCAAGAGCAGCAGATTTAGCTCCTCAGCACAAAGCACCACCTATGGTCACTGACGGCTGAGCTTCAACAGACACCGTGGTGGCAGCTACCCTCGACTTAGACTAGGGGTCGCTCGAAGATGAACTCTTGCAGGGCCACTACTTATCGGAGGAATACATCTGTGCACGACGAGTAGTGCACCCCATCTATACCGGCCAACTATCAAAAATACGAAGGAAGATACTGGAGTGTTTGATACTTCTGTATGCTATGTCGCCTCCGATAGCCATACGTGGCGGCTTATTCACATTTGCTGCGATAGAACGGTATGAAATGGAGATCTATAAGAACCTTGAGATTTTATTACTAATATAATTGCCAGACTATTCAGCGTACCCGATCAACGATCAACTGCCCATGACACCATGAGCACTCTGGAAACTTTTAATCACAAATCTGAATTCTCGGTTACCGCAGATTTGGGGGAAGAATACCCCGGAGTATGCGGGGTGTGAACCTGGTAAGGCCCGCCCAGAGTGAGTGATACACAGACCCGCTAACGATATTATCTGTTCCATGGATTATAGTTATGGATCAGCAATCACACAGGCAAAGATCAAACAGCTATATGGTGCTCTAACAAACATGATACGACTGTGATTAGAAAGAGAAATTGGTACCTTGCCAGTCTGTGGTACATCTTCACAGCACCAGAATGGCTGGTGGACAAAGTCATAGGCATCCAAAATGCTCCCGCATCACAACCTGCGATCGAGAAACTACAACAATAATCACCACAAAGGAACAGCCATATCTCGCAGGATGACTTCAGGGTTCATGAAGCAATCCAGAAATGCTTCTTCTTCAAGGCGCAGAAGGTTCTGAAGACAGACTCGGCGAGCTCAAATCCGGGGGAAGATGATGGAGGAGGCGACCATATTTATGGCCATCGATGATATTCAAACGCTTGTCGGGTCTCCCTGAAGAGATGCTAGGCTTACAGGCCCAAGAGAATGTCGACCAGTGGATAGCTGGTGATAATGCTGTCGCCCGTCGATCACTTAGTAATATCTACACCAGCTCCACTGAGCTGAAGCTGAGGCCTAAAAGAGGACCACATCCGGTCGAAGATGACCTTGCAAGCCAAACCGCTTCAAAACGCCCAAGCAAGTCCGTGTCAAAAAGGCAGTAAGTGGGACCTCCCACTTCATCTTCATTTGAATCGAGAACAACTTCCCCCTTTATCTATAACTGCAAGTGCCTCTTATGACGAATAAGACACTGTTTCAGCCAGGCATCAGAGACTCCGATTTCCAAACTGTGGATGTTTTGAGCCATACTCATCGTTGATGATAATTTGGATTGACTAGGCATTACCTGTTGACTCTTTTGTTGTCATTGTTACTTTGCTTTTCTGTTCGTTTCTTTCCTGCCCTCTGAATATATTGTAATGAGAACAACTACAAACGCACGATTTAAACTAGTAACTGTCTTCTGTCTGATGCGTCAGATTCGAAATGATAACATCCTAACCAGTATCAAGAACCTGCCCCCGAAAGCGACAAGACTCAAATGGCCAAAAAGGCTAGGGTATCGCTGAGCTCGCTGAGCAACCGATAACTATTTGCGGATGTCAATCCGTGTGTACAATCCAAAAGAGACTGTTTGGTGAGGTCGTTATTCAGGTACTTGAAAAGGTAAATGAGCTCTTACTAATATAAATGCTAGGTTTATTTGAAGACCAATACATTTGACATCGTTAATGGGTTCGGGCTTAAATGTCGAGGCGACGAATCTGTGGAATACCAGCTAGGTTAGTGCAATATGAGACGGTAGAGGGTCTTGACTAGTAAGTCATTCTCTCACAGAGGTTATCGGAAACCGAGTAACTAACGAGCATATCGCCGCAGGGCGAGACCGGCAGCTCACCAGAATGGGGCAGCGGTTGAGCGCTAGCCAAGCGGGTCCCTGATGGAAAATTCACAGTCAAACAAACCCATGACAGTGCCCTTTCATTTTGGTTTGCTGAGTATAACTAGATGACCTATATGGTCAAGATTGTAACCGGGTTAATGAGTTGGAGATAGCGCCAAAAGACGAAGAATATGGGGCTTTTTCCCTCCTTTCTTCTACCATGTTGTTCCCATTTTGTTCTCGATATCAACAAAAACGAGATACTTGACAAGTGATGTTGCCATTTTCTCTGTTCGTTTGAGAAAATCTCAAAGGATCTAAATGGGGCTCCCACTAGTCGAGGATATGATCCTACTAAACTATATGCCAATAACTAAAATGTCTTACTAAAACTCATTCAATAGAGGCTCGACCTTACCTATAAATTATAGAGTATCACGGGCACCAAGATTAATGATCTCACGATGTGTCTCCTGAACGTTCATCATAGTTCACAAAGCCTTTGGTATTCAATATAAGCTTCTTCAGCCACTCAGCCACATTGACCCTCAGAGTTAGATCATCACGGGCAAAGCTCCCGACATTTGATCATTATACCATCATAGCATAACCTCTTCTTCAACTAACCGAACTGCCATAATTACTATCATTCTCAAAACCTTAGCTAACAGGGCCACCTCCCATCTACAGAACCTCCAATTTCCAAAAAAAATGCCATCAAGCCCGTGGACCAAACCCGACACAAGCACCCGCCCAATCGCTGTGGTCGGTGGCGGCGTGATGGGCCGAAGAATCAGCATGATGTATATATCCTCCGGTTTCACGGTAATCCTGTGCGAGAAATCAACCGAGTCCGACAACGCAGTGGGCTACATCCAAGCACACGAAGCTGAGCAAGCCGCCAAACAGGGCACATCGCCCGCCGAGCTGAAGACAACAACCTCGCTAGAAGAAGCCGTCTCGAACGCATGGATGGTCGTCGAAGCCATCCCGGAGAAGCTGCAGATGAAGATCGATCTCCTAGCGGAGATAGACAAGATCGCCCCGCTGGACTGTGTAATCGCCAGCAACTCGTCGTCGTTGCGGACTAGCCAGATGATCGTCAAGACAGAGAAGAATTACCGCATCTGCAACGGTCACTACTACATGCCGCCAGACCAGACGTACTTCGAGGTGATGTCGTGTGGATACACGGATCCTAATATCTTTCCGTTTTTGATGGAGAAGGCTGCTCAGGCTGGGTTCACGCCTGTACATGCTAAGGTTGATTCTACTGGGCTTGTGTTCAATCGTATTTGGGCAGCGATCAAGCGTGAGGTTTTGCTTGTGATGGCTGAGGGTGTGAGCGATGGTCAGACCATTGATGAGATGTTCAGGGGCTGGTTCAAGGCTGAAAAGGGTCCTTGTCAGATGATGGATACTGTTGGGTTGGATACTGTGTACAATATTGAGGCTGTGTATACGCAACAACGCGGTCTGGACACCACTGCCATGGATTGGCTGAAGGAGAATTATGTTGACAAGGGCAATTTAGGCACCAAACGGGGAAAGGGTTTACTTGGATAAAGGTTCTTATGGTTAGATTGTTTTCTAGAAGTTAAAATACAAAAGTGTTCCAGAGAAGATTATTGAAACCGCAGTTCTGAGTCTAGAGCTGAGAGTTATGAGACGTGACCAACTGAAACCATTGATTTCTTGGGTATAAGATAAAACGGCACTTCTCGCCCTCGGGATTATATAGGATCGATTCGCGTTGCCTCGGACAGTCCAATTATAGCATAACAATAGGGCTACAAATATTTGAGGACAAACACGATTCGAACCAATAGGTGGTTTACAACAGTGTTCAAGACAGGTAAGGATAAAACGAAATAACCAAAAGAAGGTGACAAAGGGCATAAGTATAGGTATCAAGCGTCCAAAGCAAACTGGACAGGGAATCAAAAATCATCAGAAAAATTAGTATCCAGGAGACACAATGAAGGAAATTAGGCAAGGAACGTGGGTAAAGTGGGAGAGTAATCAGAATAGGGCCGCAACAAATAAGCGCGCCCTGAAACCTCGGAGGAAAGGGTATAGGGTGGAGGGCATTAGTGACAGGCCGTAGGGTGCGACTGGTAATCATTAGGGTATAGCACACCCATAGGGCCGATTAATGTAAAGGGGGTTCGACAGAGAAGAAATTAGCCAAACAAGATTCAAGACAAACGCGCGAAGCATTGTCCAGAGAAACAATAATTAAGAAGCTTTCCTGCGACGATGGACTTTCCATTCCGCTTTAGCGACACGCATGAACATTTCGGTATCTTTGATGGGAACCCAGCT
This sequence comes from Penicillium fimorum, assembly GCA_028828255.1. Lineage (NCBI taxonomy): Eukaryota > Fungi > Ascomycota > Eurotiomycetes > Eurotiales > Aspergillaceae > Penicillium > Penicillium fimorum. The sequence goes on from JAPWDS010000006.1 coordinate 1,439,891, forward strand.
GGTGAGAACTTTCATGATATTCTCAAAGTCGGACTCGAGGATGATATCCCGCATGCCATCAATAAGGGCAGCAGATGAAGCATGCAAGACGTCAAGACCTTGACCAAATGTCCTTGGGTTATCAGCAGGGGGAGGTTTGTTCTTTCCTGAGGTTGCGGGACGGCTAGTGGTGTCTTCGGCATCTCCAAGGAGCATGAACACATCCCACACCCGGAGCTGAGCCGGGAAGGGGATCGAGTAATTAAAGAGAGTAAGGTACCAGCGAGTGCCATAGGCTGTGGGTGGGATTCCAACCTCGTTCTGCAAGATTAAATGTTAGTAGACACTCGTCATTCTTTTCGGAGCACGATTGACTTACCAGTTTCGCGGCCACTTCACCTCCAGCGAGCCACTCTCGTTCAAAGTCGGCCAAGGCCTCCATTAGACCAGCAAAACCGGACTTGTACAGCTCTTCCAGACCTCGCAGCTGCCACAATCTGACAAGCATAATAAAAGAATGTTCCTCATCGTAATACGCCAGTAATGTAGCCGCGAGGGTTGCCATTCCCTGTACGTATCCCGTGTCAGGGAAATATAGTGACATGGCGTGAAGGACACGGAACAATAGTCTCTGGCCACCCCGATAGCGTCTTCGAAACATGATATGACTGGAGATAGTCCGGGGGACATCGATATCAATCTGGACATCGTCCGGTGACGAGATATACTGGAGTTCATTGTAAGCTTCGATGAGCTCGTCCGCAGGCGGGCTTCCCTTGTGACGTCGCGCGCTGGCTTCAAGGAATGAGTACCAGGCAGTTGACCGCCATCGATCTGGAATGCCTTTCCAAGTTCGCTCAATCAATTTTGAGCTCTGTGTATCGAACTCAAAGGTCATACCGCCACCGTCCTTGGACTTCTTGGTCGGCTTGGCCATTTTGGTCCACTTGTCTTCACGCTGCCACTCCTTCCTTCGCATTGCGCGGGTAATCGGTGCATCTTCATTCTCACCAGCAGATGGAGTGGGTAGAGTGAGCATGTCAGCCGCCTCATCTTTGGCTTTTCGGTCTCGGTTGTGAGGCAGACGATTGGTCGCCGTACGCAAACGAGATGTCGTACGGCGCAATGGCGGACCATAGTTGCTTTGTGATGAAGATGGGCGGGCGCCCAGGGAACTTTGGGATATTTTGCGGACTAGAGATGGACCGTTGAAGGAACGGTTGCTGGCCGGAGCGGTTGGTGGGCGAATTGAACGTTTCCGCCGAGGTGTCTCAGAAGCCAGCAGGAGGCTGGTCGTGACTCGCTGGAGCGGGTTGATCTCGGAGCCCTTGGCGTTCTTTGCAGGTCGAATGAAGCCATAACGATCGACTTGTTCTGCGCCGATATTTTGCCAATATTCAGCACCACCTGCTAACTCCTGGGTTTCCCTTTTAATTCGGACACGCTCCACTTCGGCAGATGCCCTTGGCTTTGTTCCATTTCCAGTCTTATTCGTCTGAGCAGCGAGCGATTCAGAGGGTTCAGTATCCGGGGCTGCACCTTCTTCCCACAAGACCCCGTGTTCGGAGGCCAATGCTTTCGCAACCTCGGAGTCGGTAACATTCTCTTCGCCCTTCTCGTACATCAGCCGAACTCGCCGTGACAACATATCTTCGTCTGCCGATATTGCTCTGCTCGGAAGACTAGTCTGTCTCGGGCGAAGAGTGCCCTGGGGTTTAGCACGCCGTGGAACAGCTTTCGGCGTTTCCTTTTCTCCTTCGGGCTGGCTCATGATAATGGGAGGTGGCGCAATTTTAGATGCTTGTCGGTCCAACTGTTGATCACAAGTATCTTCCGATATTTGCTGAGCTGGCTGGCCGAGTTCTTGACGGGGTTCCTCCTCCTCTAGTTTTGGCTGGCGCAGTTGTTCTGGTTGTTGCTGGAAGTGCTCGCCCAGCTTCTCCTGGTGCGGTTGTTCTGGTTGTGGCTCGAAGTGTTCATCCAATTTCTCCTTGGGCGGCTGTTCTAGTGGCTGCTCGAAGTGCTCGTCTAGCTTCTCCCGGGGCAGTTGGTCTGGTTGTTGCTCGGGGTGCTCTTCAAGCTTCTCCTGGGGTGGCATTGGGTGCGGACGTTTCGCCTGACTCTTGATCAGGCTTCCGCGATTGGAAAACTTCATCGACTTATCCAAACCATCCAAAGAGGCTGTCGGTATATCTAAGGGGATGCCAGCGAAGGAGTGCTCGATCTGAGGCACTGGCGGAGGCTCTTCCAAGCTAAGTTTCCTCTCCATTTCGAGTGACCGTTTCCTTAAACCACCCCACTTTCTTTCTGACCATCGAGACCCCGGCCTTGAGCCCGGCCGCGAGCTGGGCCGGGAACCTGGTTCATTCACCACAATGCTGGGCACACTGCGCAAGGAGGGCGCGCCCTCCGACCGAATTGTTCGAGTTTCATCTCCAACAGACACGGATGGCACGAGTCGCGAGAACATAAGCGCGGATGCATGATCATCACTTGGACCAGACGCAGCGCTTGTGCTTAAAGATCGGCCATTGGAGGCTATTGGCGCATCGGCTGTGGGCAACGAGACCGACCGGATTGCAAGAGGGGCGTCGGTATTTTCAAACGGCACCGCGTGAATTATCGGATTGGACTCCGGCCGGTCGGGCGATAACGATGCAGAAAGCTCATTCACCATTATCCCGGCATGACTTGCGAATCTGCGCGTGGGCTAGAATCGCGTGAAAGAAAGGAGCGTAGGAGGCGAAGGGGGCCGAGAGGGGGGGGGATGTTAAGCGAAAATCCTGGATCAAAGTAGAAAGGAGCGACAAGGGGAAAAATCACAAGGGAAGTTCAAAACAGAATCTCCATTAAAATTGAGAGAAGATACCTGGAGTGGAGTTATTTGGGTTGGTCTTGGCGCTATTCAAGGAAGTTTCAATATTCCAATGGAATTTCAGAGTTACATGTAATTACATGTAACTATACATGGTTATATTATAGGGACATATACAGCCTGTATATCTAGCATTTATTTCAAGTTCACTATGTTACTTCCTTTGTTTCCCTCTTAAAATAGATACCAAGGGGTTTGTCCCACCTTGGGCCGCGTGTGGACCGTGGGATAACAAGGAGTATGGTGGAGTACGCTAGTTCCCAGAGTTCTTATATTAGAATGTCCAACGGAACATCAGGTACGTAATCTGTTTAATTGTATTTGTGTCTACCCTACGGAGTACATGAATAACGCAGACATGAACACAGAGTAGATGCAATTGAAACCCCCAATCCCCCTATACGCCCCCCAAATATCCAAGACGCGTGGAACTCCTGTAACCGAGGCTTGGGTAACCATCAGCTGTCAATGCATTCAATGCAGTCAAAAAAGTGAAACCCCAGCTAGAACCAGCGTGAAAAAAAGCATCATAAGGGCATGAAATGGTTAATCCAGCAGTGTTAGAGCCAGCTCAAGCCACAGCAGCTGTGTGAGCTGATGGCGAGTCGCGAGTTGGTCGAGCCCGATCCACAGGCTCTTTGGGCAAAAGTTCAATCTGACGGACCAAGAAACTCTTCTCATCCGTAAATTGATCGTCGTCAGTTCGGTCCTCTAGGAATTTAGGCAAAAACCTCAACAGTCGATCACGGTTATTGATCAGAATTCGTTGCACTGCCACAGATTTGGTCGGGTTGGCCACAAACACCTAATTCATTGTCAGCGCGAGCACTCATCTGTCTTGTGATTTGAGGGCAGATTTACCTTGAACACATGGAACCCTTCGTACTGCACCATCTTGCGATCGTCCCGCAGCAGTTTCATGCATAGTTTGAGATTATCTCCACTCTCCACATATGCCATCATCACATTGTAGTTCGCACGGTCCAATAGGATCTCCCCAAGAAGCTTGATGCTTTGACGCTTGGTCACATACGAGTCCGAGTGGACCAGGATGTTATTGAATCGCCCAAAGAATAATTCAAAGTTGGTTGCCAGATACGAAGTCACGAGGCTCTTATGGCGGGTCAAAATCTCCTGTGAAAGATACGTCAGCTAACTATCATCAATCGCCATCGTTCTGGACCTTACCCTGAATGTGGTGAACGCATCTGCGCTAACTTCGAAATTGCTCTTGTCTATCCAATCAAAGAATCTCCAGAACACACCATCTCCCCTTTGCGGGTGGTTGGGTTTCACTTCTGATAGTCGTATGGCGGATTCTCCTTCGCTGGATTGATCATACAGCACAATCGCGGTGATGACGTCGAATTTCAATGCCTCTCGGAGAATGACACCACATGGCATTGCACTTTGACTCTGCATGTAGCCCCGACATAACTCGACAATGATTTCTGGTCGATGGTGGACAAGGTATGATATGACGGGAGGATCTTTTTCCACTCCATATGAATTAGGCCGGAATCGAAGGATATGAGAGAATACAGTCTGGGTGTCTTTTCTGGCTTCGAAGGGAAGCAGATGGATGCTCTTAGATAGATCAAAGAGTAAATCTTCTTGCAGGGTTGCTTGTACAAGTGCATGGACTTGATCCACTGATGCGGAGACCTCTAAAGAAGATCATTGTGTTAGTTCCTTGATATTGCGTCTTGGATGTTGCTTGCAGGAGACTAACCTGGTGTGCCTTGTACTATCACCTTCATTTGACTGAGCTGCTTAGCCAGCTCCTCTTCGGCCTGGTGCATGCGTTAGTCGGATTGTTCCCTCCATGTGTGATGTATCCAAACAAACCTTGGGAGCATTTTGGGAGTCATGGATCCTCAGTAATAATTCCTTCGTTGTCCGGACAATATCAGCAGGTTGCCGCGACCGGCCGCGATTGAAAAAGAAAGCCATATTGAGATGAGGAGATTATGCGGGAAATTGAGAAAAAAACTGGAGATTAAAGCAACATGGGATAAGTTATAATTTCAACGGGAGAACCGAGATCGAGTCCAAGGGGAAGCAAATGTGATGTATTCGATTGCCAGTTGCGAATAAACAAACCGGGGCGGGGCAACGGGGCCTTTCTGCCTGAGGCGGCAATCGATAACGGAATTTTTTTTTGTATCAAAAATGTTATCTTCTGCCCCTCCCCCTCGGTCGAAACAATTTATTATTGACCGTTATAAGTCAATAAAGTCATGTCTGCCCCCAATGCCGTGAACCCACCTGTGGGTGAGAGTTTCCCTGACTCACACTCAGTATCGGATTCGTCCGACTCCAGCAACGAGGAGGGCTGGGAAGATGTCGAAGCCGATGAGGAGTCGCAGCCTGTGGTTGGCCTCTTCAATACCCAGGTCTTCCCCGATGCGCGCTCAATGCTGAAGGAGTGCAAGGAAAAGTACAATTTTGATCTGCTGAAGATTCAGAAGGACCTTGGTACGTCCATCTTCTACTCTTGCAGGGAACTGAACAATCGAAACTGACTTATTTTTTTCGCTTCTAGATCTAGATTTCCTCGACAACATCAAGTTGGTCAATTACATCCGCACCGAAGTCAAGAACGGAAACAACACCCCCGATGTTTCATCCAAGTCCAAATTCGAGGATGATGTCTACCTCAAGCCCGTTTTGGAGGACGACGCTCTCTTGTATAGCTTGGACGACCTTGCCGAAGAACAGGCCGAAGATGCCGTCGCCGGCACCGAGACAAACCGACAGGTTCTCGAGCTCCAGGAGAACTTGGAGCGGTTGCAGACCCAATTCTCCGAATACCGGATTGCTGTACAGCAGTCGATGGATGACCAATTGTCGAAGGAGGATGAGAAGCTTGCTGAATCCAACCCGCAGCCCTCGGCCAAGGCTATCGACAGACACCAGGATGCCGAGGATGGATACTTCGTCTCGTACGCTTACAACGGTAGGATTCTTCACTCAACTGATTATGGATATTATGCTAACATAGTCTTAAGGCATTCATGAATCTATGCTCAAGGACACTATCCGTACCGACTCTTACCGTGATTTCGTCTACGAAAACAAGCATGTTTTCAAGGACAAGGTTGTTCTTGATGTCGGTTGTGGCACTGGTATTTTGTCCATGTTCTGTGCCAAGGCCGGCGCAAAGAAGGTCATTGCTGTGGACAACTCGAACATCATTGACCGAGCCAAGGAAATCGTCCATGACAATGGCCTTGAAGATGTGATCACGTAAGGACTCATAATCACCCCTAGTAAAGACACGGCACTGACTCAACCCCAGATGTATCCGTGGCAAGATCGAAGAGGTTACTTTGCCTGTCGAGAAGGTCGACATCATCATCTCTGAATGGATGGGTTACGGTCTCCTTTTCGAGGCCATGTTTGATTCCGTCATCTACGCCAGAGATCGTTACCTCGCTCCTGGTGGTCTTATGGCCCCTTCGCACGCTACCCTGCGCCTTGCTCCTTACGCTGACCCTGATTTCATCGCATCTCACATCTCGTTCTGGCACAATGTCTACGGTTTCAAGATGGACAGCATGCTTCACAAGATCTACGATGAAGCTATCGTCCGCAGCAACCAGCCCACGACTGTTGTCGGAGATTCTCCTATTTTCTTGACACTTCCGCTGCACACCATCACTGTGGAGGAGCTGTCGTTCTTGAAGGAATTCCAGGTCACTTTGAACCAGGATGTCGATGTATTGGATGGATGGATTATCTGGTTCGACATTTTCTTTATGCCCTCCAGCGAGTCTGTTCTCCCCGAGAATGCCCTTCCCGAGGATATGCAAAAGAAGGGAATCGTCTCGTTCACCACTGGACCTCATGGAACCGAAACCCATTGGCAGCAGACTGTCCTTCTCATTGACCATGCCAAGGATGACGCCAAGAAAGGGTCTCGTGCCTTGAAGAAGGGCCAGGTTATCACCGGCAAGATCGGTTATGAGAAGACCGAGAAGGGCTCTCGGGGAGTGGACATCAGTGTCCAGTGGGATTCCGATGCGAATGAGAAGGGAGTCCAACTTTGGAGCCTCCAATAGGATCGAGCGATCTTTTGATACGTTTTCTGATGAACTAAAAGAGATATGACTACCCATATAAAAAAGGACGGCACTCTATTATCTAAGTGTCGTTTATTTGACCCCGTGAATATAAAAATGATTTGCATTTAGGAACAAGAATGTAATGGGTATCGATTTCGTAGTTTTAGTCATGATCTCGTAGCACAAATGGAACATTTAGGATTGATCCTTTGCTTCAAGATGCTTTTCCCTCCTGGCAGCCTCAGAACTTTCATCGTGACGATGACGATGACTGCGATGAGAGGAGTGGTGACGAGAGCGATGGTGAGAGTGATGATGAGAGCGATCTCGACTTCGATCTCGATGGCGACGATGATGCCTGTCAGAACTTCTTTGGTCCTTCTCGCGTTCTCTGCCCGGCGCATCCAGTTTGAACCCATCGAGACTGTCTACTGACGGGGATCGTCTTCGCCGATGGCTTGATTGACGTGCCTCTTCAGCCTTCAAAGCTTCGATCTCTCGTTGCTTTTCATCGTTCCACCGTTTCCGTTCCCGTTCTGTTGTTTTCAACTGACGCACACCCCGCTTGATGGCTGCAAGTGGATCATTCGCACTCATACGAGCCTGTGTCCTCTCTTTGCGCCTTGGGTCCTCGTTACCCCACACATCTTTCTCGGGCATTGACCCTGGCGCTGTTGCGTTTTGTTCTGCGGAGGAATACCACGGTTTCTGGCCAATAGTCTCCTTGAAGCCTGCGGCATTCGAGAACCTCATTGTGTATTGATCCTCATAGCTTCGTTTCTTCCGTGCCGCCTCGGCCTCCGCTTCGGGATTTTTCTCTGTTTTAGCACTTGCGACTGGGAATAGGTTGATATGGCCGGCCTTATCTAGAATCGGTGCTTGTGCTGTATCAGCCTTGCGAGAGGCGAGCATCAACTCTTCCCGCTTAGCAATTGCCTGTGCCGCATCCTCCCGAGCGTATCGTATATCTCGATCCGTATCATCTTCCCCAGCAACCCGTCTTCTCTTACGAAATCCTCCAGCGTCGCTGGCGGACTTTCTGTCTGATCGAGCTCCAGGTTGAGACGACAAGGGGGGCGCAGGTGGAGGTGTAGGCGGACGTTCGCCGCGAAGAATCTTAATTCTGCGTTCAGCATCGACCTCTTGCATGACACGTTCATCTTCTTCCTCGCGGGCTTTTGCCTGCGCCTCGTCGCGCCTGACGCGGGCGACATTATCGACGTTGTAGACGTTCCATGACTTCTTGCCAAGGAGATGGCTACTAAAAGATTAGCGGGTTTTGCGGTTATTATAGAATTGAAAGAAAAAAACTCCACTTACAGAGGCATCTTGGAAACTGCCGACCCTTGCGTGGAAGTTGAGGCTCGATAGCAAAAAGCTGGTCTTATCGATAATGACGTCCCCACGGCCCGACGCTGTTCCCGGGGTGGCCAAATGCCCCATCGACAGCTTTACGGCTCTAACTCTCTTCTCTTCTCCTTCATATTGGTTGCTTTGGCTATCGTCATATGCAGTAAATTCTTGAATACGAATCTTTGAGAACATCAAATCACCTGCGCTGCAGAGCCGACTGACTTGCACAGTTGCCTGTTCCTTTCCCGACACAGTGTCGCTAAGACAATAACTTCAACGATTCTCAACTTAACCTCTGTGATAAGAGACGACTAAAGGGTTCATTATGTTCAATCGCAGAAATCTCCCTGCGAATCCGTTCAGCTCCAGCGGACAGCCGTCCCCGCAGGGCTACTCGAACCCCGACCAAGCACCCCCACGGTATGATACCGATCCCTCCCCCTCGTGCAGTGCAGGCTATGCAGCTCCGATCCACGATGTCGATGTGCCGATGACTGATATATATGATGATTTAAGGGGCTACGGAGGCCCACCTCCACCAGGAAGCAGACCGCCACCGCAGCAACAGATGCCTTCTAGGATGCAGTCCGGACAAAGAGGTGGAGGCCAGACTTGGACACTTCATCCAAGCAAGAGTCCCAACGAAAACTACACATTTGGAAACCTGTGAGTATTTTCTGACTGCCTTTTATTTTCAGTGGCTAATGCACAGCAGCGTCGCTGTTTCGCCGCAAGACATCCCACCCTCACGAGATGGCACCGACGTCCTCCTCCTTATCAATGACCTCTTCGTCTTCTCTGCTCGCCCTCTCGATGGCTTTCCTGCTGGCTATATGAGCATGTCGGATCCCCAGCGAACATGGGCCAACATCGGATTGAGAGATGCGATCAAAGTGCAGCTGTACGATCCGTTTAGCCAAGGCGGGCAGGCTTACCTAGGCTCTGCGGATATTGAAGTCAGCTTTGCATCTACCAAGAAGCGGGTTGAAACTCCTTATGACCAGGATGAACTAGCTCAGGCAGTGATCAGGGTAGGTCAACTTCGTCCCCGTCGTGAATACATACTAACAGGCCCCAGAACTTCGAAAACCAGCTATTCTCGCCTGGGCAGAGGATTTTGATGGACCATAAGAGTATCCCACTCTTACTACAGGTCAAGACCGTCCAGCGGGTTGATTTGACATCAGAGAAGCCCGATCTCAGTTCTGGAGAAGTCGAGACCGACCCTACGGCCAGGGGTATTCTAACACGGCACACTCAACTCAACTTTTTCAAGGATGCCCTGACCGGTATCAACGTGAAGCCATCTAACCGTCGCCCGGCGGCCAATTCTATCATCCAACCTGGCTTCAAGTTCCAGGATATGGGTATCGGTGGTTTAGACTCTGAGTTCAGTACGATCTTCCGTCGTGCTTTCGCGTCTCGTATTTTCCCCCTGGTCTGGTTGAGAAACTTGGTATTCAGCACGTCAAGGGTCTCTTGCTTTATGGACCCCCGGGAACGGGTAAAACCCTCATTGCTCGGCAAATCGGAAAGATGCTCAATGCTAGAGAGCCCAAGATTATCAACGGCCCCGAAGTTCTAAACAAGTACGTGGGTCAGTCGGAAGAAAATATCCGAAAGATGTTTGCGGATGCCGAGAAGGAATATAAAGAAAAGGGTGACGAGAGTGGTCTCCATATCATCATCTTCGATGAACTGGACGCAGTGTGCAAGCAGCGTGGCAGCACAGGCGGTGGCACCGGTGTTGGTGATAGTGTGGTCAATCAGCTCCTTTCGAAACTCGATGGTGTGGACCAACTGAACAACATCTTGTTGATCGGTATGACCAACCGAATGGATATGATTGATGAGGCTTTGCTGCGTCCCGGTCGTTTGGAGGTGCACATGGAAATCTCGCTCCCTGACGAGCATGGTCGAAGCCAGATTCTCAACATTCACACCGAGAAGATGCGAACCAATAATGTCATGGATAAGGATGTTGACTTGGCTGAGCTTGCTCACTTGACCAAGAACTTTTCTGGTGCTGAGATCGCCGGTTTGGTCAAATCTGCCTCATCCTTTGCTTTCTCCCGCCATGTCAAAGTCGGCACTATGGCTAGTATCAATGACGACGTGGTAGACATGAAGGTTAACCGGGCTGATTTCCTTCAATCTCTTGATGAAGTCAAGCCTGCCTTTGGTGTGTCCGAGGAAGAGCTGGCCAGCCGCATTCCGTACGGTATTATCCACTACTCTTCAACAATCAGCGAAATCCTGCGAGAAGGCGAGTTATTCGTCAAGCAGGTTGGAGTGGCTGAGTCAACCCCACTCTTCTCTGTGCTGCTGCATGGTCCTCCTAGCAGCGGCAAAACTGCGCTGGCAGCACGCATTGCTATCGACTCCGGCTTCCCCTTCATTAAGTTGATCAGCCCCGAAGACATGGTTGGCTTTAGCGAGCCCGCAAAGATCGCACACATCAGCCGGATCTTTGACAGCGCCTACAAGAGTGCCACAAGTATCGTTGTCGTCGATAACATTGAGCGAATCATCGACTGGGTGCCGATTGGTCCTCGTTTCAGCAACAGTGTACTTCAAGCTCTCATGGTCTTCTTGCGGAAGCAGCCAACTCATGGACGTCGTCTGTTGGTTCTGGCCACGACAACTGAGCGTGCTTTGATGAAGCAACTAGACATCTACAACTCTTTCAACTCGGACATCTTGGTTCCCAATGTTAGTTCATTCGGTGAGCTGCGGTTTATCATGGAGAAGTCGGGTGCCTTTGATGCGCAGGAGATCGCGCGAGCTCTCGAATCAGTCGGCGGACTTGCAGATGACGGGCGTTTGAGCGTCGGCATCAAGAAGGTCCTCTTGGGTATTGAAACAGCCAAACAAGATACTGACAAGGTGGGCCGCTTTGTTCGTGTTATCAACCGCGCTATTGAGGAGGAACAGAGTTTCCAGTAAACATTGCCTATATCGGGTGTTCCCCTTGTTGAATATAGCATAGCTGGTCTTATAACTAGATCAGCTCTGAAGTAAATATTTCCCCGCAATTTAACTTCACTTCCTTTGGCATCCTTAAGTTCATCTCCTAGCATACATCCAGTCCAATACCTGATTAGCATAGTTTATGAGCACTAGTTATTGAACGCCATATGACCACGAACGACTTAACATAATGTCATTCCAGTACTGATAATTTGATGGTTCAGTTCAACTTGACGCTATGTTTATCCAAAAGCTGGGGTCTCGCTGGTGTGTTATGTGGCAAACACTCAAAAGCAAAACACCCTAGGACTTGTATATAAATCAAGAGACAGTTCGAAATTACTTTTGAATTCTAACCTTTGCTAACCTCGTATTGAATTGTAAGTAACAACCGTTCTGGTGTGTCAGGCCAAGATACATCAGCTTTCAACGTCAAACTTATAGTTATACAATAACATACCCTACAACAACCAGCGATGCCCTACAACACCGGAGGGACTCAGGCACACTTCAAAGCCTGATATTACAGGCCTACAGGCAGCAATTCCTAGGCCATACAGAAAAAACAGGTAAAACAAATACCATTTAGAGAAACATCTCTACTACACGTCAAGGGAGACAGATTACCTATCCAAGATATACACAAAGACCCAATCAAAAGCGCGCCAAACCCAACGAAGAACTAAAAAAAGCCATAATCCAACATCCATCCCAATATCCCAATTTTAGCCATACCAGGGGTGTTTCCCCATCATATCAGTCATCAATAAGCCCATTGCAGCCCGATCCAAGCCCAATCAATACCCATCATAGGCATACTTCTTCGAAGAGCGACGGTACTCATCAGGATGGGCCTTCTCCGCCTTGGCCTTCAGGGCACTATTTCCAGCCACGTGTGTCAGCCTTCTAGAAACACACTCATCGGCGCTAATGCGGCAGGCACTTTGATCGACATGCACGTGCCAAGCTCACCCGGCGGGGCGGAAGCCCCTGTCGCGGAGCGGAGCGGAACTTGCACGTCCATCGTACCACAGTGTCTGGTTTAGGGGGTGATTTTGCTTACCTGACGCGCTTTTGCGTCCATTCCAGATCGCGCTTTGTCTCTCGTGCGGTTTTTAAGCCTTCGGTGAAATTCGCACGTGCGCCTTTTAGTCGGCGTTGCGCGAGAGCTTGTAGCTCGAGAAGTTCTTGCTGCTTTGCGTTCAGTTGTCCAGATCTAAGTTTGCAGGTGCTGTTAGCTTTGTGTTTGCGGTGCGCTATTTCTGATAGATGGTGTTTTGCGAATCGCCTCCTGGTGGTGGTGATTGCTGCGAGGTGGAATTGCAAATGCTAATCAAGTGATGGTTGCAGGGAAACTCACGTCTGCGCTTGTCGTGCTAGACCCTTGTCCAATGGGATTGGATCGAATGCATCCTGCATACGGTCGCTCAGGACATCCACGACATCGACGCCCGAGTACGATGCGAAGCTGGACTCGTACTCGCCGACAGAGCTGAAAGTGAGCCCGCCAGAGGAACGGCTGCCGGCAGTGGTACTTGCATCAGAGAAGTCTGGTGGGGAGCCAGAAACCCTGGAAATTGGATAGAGAGATGCTGATGCCGGTGCCTTGGATGGTGCATGGTGGTATGGGTAGGCGGCAGGCTGGTAATAGTGACGCTGGGTGGCCATGGCGACGATTGACTGCAACAACAAGTGTTATAGTGGAACAAAGAGGAAGTATGAAAGTTCAAGTGAACTTGAGCGAGATGATATGAAGGAAGAATATGGGAAGGATATGGAAGAATGTGCAAACGGGCCTAACTAGGAGTGATGGGAAAGGAAGAAGAAGGAAGGACAGTCTCCCCCGGGCCAGACGAGGGATTTTATAACCTTCAGCGGGGAGTCTTCTTTCCGGCGGATACTCTCATCCTGATGGAGGCGAATGTGATAGCAAGGATTGCGAAGGCCTCGAAGGAGCCATTGGACCAGTCGGGACACATTGACTCGCACCCCTCTCTCTGTACCCCCAATCCCCGAGCTCCGCTGCACGTCTGTCTCCGTATCTGCCCGCCGATTTGCCTCTTGGACCGCCTTGACCCCGCTCATATGGAAAAAAAGACTCAATGCGTCTGGCCGAGGACGCCAGCCTTCCTCCACTAGGGTTTCCGCTGTTGAGTGGCAGCTTGGTCCAAAATTGGTCTCGATCTACACCCCTCTTCCTGGTCTAAATTTGTGGAGCCAAACTGCAGACTGGAGGTGTCCAGGGATTGACTAGAAGGACATGGAGGGTGGGTTTGAAGGGGGTTAGGATAGGTGGAGTTGGTGGGAAGGTGAGATATAAATATGGCCTTGGCCGTCCTTCCTACTCCCACTTTTCCTTAGACTTTTTTTTCTCAATCTCTCATAAATTAACCATTTTTTCCCGCCTCGTTCCCATTGATCTGATTTTTCCTTCAGAAATTCGGGGGCTGGGAAGAGGACGATCAAGGTTGATTCGTTCGACAAACGCCCCGAGATAAGACGAACTACACAAGAACCGGTATGACATGATCCTCCCTCTAACTGTTCAAGTCTAACATGATGATTAGTTTTATCAGTTTCCTATACATATACAACTGATGTAGTTGTATAGTGGTCAAATACGCCATTCCGTGGAAACCAAAAAGATTCCGGGATGTCTCGCGCCTTACATCATCTTTGGGATCGGAGCCCAAGAGCCCAAAATCGAGGATCGCTGCATTCAATTCAGGTCACACGGAGAATGTTGGACATCACTGCATGAGCCAAAGGACCGTGGGAATTGGCATTCGAAACTGTTCCCGAATCAGTGGCCCCATGCTTCTTTTGCAAGGTTCTAACAAGAATGATCCTGGCAATATATGGAAAGGCAAATCGTGCGACCAATGGACAAAAAGTTCTGGTCAAATTACAAGAAGTGAAACACACAAATTGAACATTGATCCTTGTTCCTCTTGCCCACCTGGATGCGGCTGTTATTGCTGCACACAACGAGAAAGCCCCCCCCTCTTGCATGAATCCACCAATAGCCATCAGAGCCTCTGGCAGCAAGACAGAGAGCATTGCTGCATCGACAACCGCTCTAGACGCCGATCAACATGGGAAGCAAATATGCCGCTCTCCACTATGCAGATGGCCGATGACTTGCTTGACAATAGCTATGGGGGGAGCATGTACGAGAATGGGAACCCCATCCTGCAAGCCCCGTCGGAAATACTATATTTCAAGAAATGCTGTGCCGCCCACGACTGTCTATCATTGGTCCCAGATACATGCTGACATGAAGACCACGCAGACCCAACTAGGTGGGAAGGAAATGAGATTTGGAGGGCACACCCTTCGAGGTCCGGGTGTTCTAAACTGGATCTGGATCTGCCTTGCTGACTCTATGTCACTTTGTTCCGGGCCCATTTTTTTTGTCCACCCGTTGGTGCCTCATTGTGCCTAAAAGCCGGTCTACATGCCTTGCAGCCTGACGACTCACGATATGCCCCGTCAACCAATACTACCGAACCCTGTGACACCCTGAATTCCCAATCTGTCACCAAGACTCTGGTTTGATGAATCCTGCAGGGATATCATTCGTCTTGCTTTATATTGAAAATGGCTGAGCACGATCTCTTATTCGGCCAAGGCAATATCGGGCAGCACGGCAACTAATGACGCGCAGTTTACACTTCGGTTTGGAATGAGCCATACACCTTTTCTTCTTCTTTGGTTGCGCTCGTCATAGTCTTTCCACTAACTAGGTCTTGATCCGCCCCTCCTTCAACTCGGACTTCCGACTCAAAGGCATTGCTTTGAACCTTCCTTTCGGAATACTCCGTACAAGTACAATATCAACAGAGTTTACTTACATATGTTACACAAGCCCGCTTGTTCTGGTCTGAATATTGAAATGAATGTCTATGCCTGCTTTTATTGGCTATGCTCAATTAATGGGTTTGGTGTCTAGGGTCACCAGGGAAGTATAAGAAGTATTTTCGTGTTTGAACCATCAACCTTGGGCTCGAATACCTCAAATTCCAGTTCAAATTCAAGTAATCTGAAATCCAACCTAAGCAGATTATTTTTTTCCAACGCACAAGTGGGGGGTTTGCGGGGATTTTCTACTCCCTTCACCGCCACATGCGCCATGGCCAACTCACTCGCTTTCCCTTTTTGGTCTACTATGTACTTGAACACTTTCCAGCTTCCTTTAGTCACATTTAATACGTTATATTAGTCTGTAGTAGCTCACACGCAATATTATATATATTTTGACCTTGGAAAAGCTCGGAGAAAAGTAAAAGTGACAAGCTTAAGTATCTGGCTTTTCTATCCAAACGCCAGCGAAAGGATATTGAAACCAAGTTGAAAGAGAAAACAGAGAAAGAATTGGATTATCAACAAATACAAGAGCCAGAAGTTAGAGAGGTGCCATGCGCTTATAATCTGGTATCACAAGAATGTAAAAGACAAAAAAACAAAAACAAAAGGGGTTCTGCTTGCTTGGTATAAATCCCCAAAAGCAAGAATTAGAGCACTGACGCCACGATGCACAGGCTCAGAGGGCGGAAAGAATCTATGCTCGTGAATGGAGTACAGAAATCGAAATAAGAACAAGTGCCTTCCCGAGCCTGTGCAAATGCTAGGGGAATGGTATCAATAGCTGGAGAGCAAATGCAAATGCAAATGTCACAATGAAGCTTCCAAAATGTAAACGAGCACGCTTCACGCGTGTCTAGCGAATTTCCAATGGCTCCCCTGTGCAATCCCCCAATCCCAAAGAACACATATCCAAAATGAAGCACCAAAAAGTCACACCGTGGTCCATCGTAAGAATGTCAAATGCAAGAACCGGAGGGGGGAGATATGGCTGACTATATATGTATAAAAAAATATTAAAACAAGGACATGCTATTAAAGCAGCAAAATGTGTTGGGGGTGAAGATGACCAGGGCAGGGAGAGATCCGAAAGTTCCTAGCGGCGAGCAGCGATGGCTTGTTGGTGCTCTGGGCTAAGACGGTCTCGCAGAAGCATGAGGGGGCGACCGGGTTGGAGAAGGCCCATCATCATCTTCCCCAATTCATTGTGTTTGATTGGTTTGGTGACGTAGTCATTGAAACCTGCGCGGGCAGCATTTTCAATTTGATCTGTCATTGCGTTGGCCGAGAGAGCCATGATGGGAATCTGCGGGTAATGGTTCATTTGTTCCCAGTCGCGGATATCTCTACAGGTATCATAACCGTTCTTGATAGGCATCTGGATATCGCACTGCGAATCGATGCGGTTAGTTTTGCGGGGGATCAAGGGTATACAAGGGTATAAAGGAAGACCCACGATGATGAGAGAATAGTATCCCGGCTCTTTAGAAAGCACCATGTTAGTGCACTCCAGTCCATTGGATGCAGTCTCCGACATCAGCTTGATCTTGTCCAAATACTTCAGCATGACCTATATATGAGTTAGTAATCAATCCAACAAAGTTCTTATAAATCAACTTACGTCTCGATTGGTTTCGTCATCCTCAACGAGCAGGACTCGATAACCCTTGTTGCCCAAAACTTCTTTGACCATCTTAGAAACGGTCTTGAAGTTGTTATTGATCTCGCGGGCCATGTCTTGGTTGCGATCCTTGCTCAGCTCACGCTTGCTATTAGGATCGAAGATGGTCGAGAAAGCAGAAGGCTTGACAGGCTTTGGCACAATGAAAACCTGCTTTCCTGAAGCTGCTAGCTCTTTCACCTTCGAACTAATTTGACGCTTTTGGTAAAGGTCTGAAATTATGACGATGACTGGAGCGGGATCCAGGCCTGAGTCGGACATGCTTTGAATGACCTCCAAGATATCATCAGTTGGAAGGTTTAAGACAAGATGTGTGCAAGGATCAGTGGAAGGCGAGTGCATCATGTCTTTCCATTCATCAACATCAAGAAGTGTTGTGACCTTGAACGTGATCTCATGAGGGACAACCTGCTCGATGTGCTGCTTTATAGCTTGCCGGGAGTTTTTGAGCGGACACAGGATGACAATGGAGAAAGGACCATGAACGGGCACGGATACCGGTCCTATTTGTGTGTCTGAAGAGCCAGATCCTTGAGACGTAGGTGACGTCACGCGGGCCGGTGTGTCTGGCTTTGTAACGGCGGGTTCGATTCTTGTACTTGAGACTGCATCTGGCAGATTCACCATAGCTCTTGTCTCCTCCAATGGAGGAGGCAAGGGCGCGGGGCCAATATCTGGGGTCGGGAGAGCAGATGATGTAATTGAGAACGAGGAAGACAGGGTGGTATCGGTGCTTTTCCCGGACGAGTCGGAGTTTTTGGTAGCTAGAGGAGGTGCTTGTTGATAAGAGGTCGTTCTTGACTTTACCGGCCTTCTTGAAGCACTTGAATTCTGACGCATCAACTTGGGCTGCTCAGAGGGGGAAGGCGGCGGAGGAGCATCGACTTTGACGTAAAAAGAAAATGTTGCTCCCTGGCCTTCTTTGCTGCTGGGAGTGAGCTTGCCGCCATGCATTTCAACGAGTTGCTTCGACAGGAAAAGCCCCAAGCCGCTACCTGCATGCTGCTGTGACCCATTTTCTCCAAGCTGGCTGAATCGTTGCATCAGTCGTTCCGCATCCTGAGAGCTGAAACCCTTCCCGGTGTCCACGACCTCAAAGTTCATGAATGCTTGGGTGTCATTGGGGCTCGCAGATGGGTCCCGATACATGCCACAAGATATGTGAATTTCACCTTGCGCAGTAAATTTGACTGCATTGCCGAGAAGGTTGATTAGGACTTGGCGAATTCGGAACCGATCTCCAATCACCATCGATGGCAAGTCCTCGGCTATGAGATAGTTGATCTCAAGACCCTTATCGATTGCTCGTGAGGCGATGGTATCGATTACATCCTCGATCATTGATCGGATATGGAACCAGGATTTGACCATTGACATCTTGCCAGCTTCGACGCGGGAAACATCAAGAATATTGTCAACCAACTCGCGAAGATTGGTGGAGCTGTTTTGGATGGTGTCGAGCATTCGTCTCTGGTCACTATCAAGCTGTGTATCCAGGATGAACGGAATAGTACCAAGGATGCCATTGAGTGGGGTTCGGATCTCGTGAGACATGTTACTAAAAAACTTTGTCTTGGACTCCATTTGGTGATTCAACTGTTGCATGGCCTTGTTAAGTTCTCTTTCGAGGTTTTTGCGGTCGTTGATATCGGTACATGTTCCATACCAGGAGGCTTCCTCGCTCCCGAAACTGCTGGTCTGGACACGTACTAGGCGAACCAAATGCCACCGGAAATCACCACCTCGAGAACGAAGGCGGATCTCGGTGGAATAGAACACTCGGCCATTCTCATCTTGTTGTAATGAAGCAATGCCACGCCTCACAAGTTCATCAAGAGCTGATCCGACCATGAACTCACAAGGTCCGCCATCATCTTGGTCCGCGCTCGGAGATGATCTGTTGAGAGACAGCTCACCACACTTTTCGAGATCATCCGGATGAACATGTTTAGCAAAGCCCAGATCGTGTGCTTCCTCAAGCGGTTGACCGGTATATAGATTCCACTGCTCATTGACGAATATCAATCCGCGCTTCTCCGTTGCCTCAAACACAATCTGTGGGATCGAATTGGAGAATGCACGATACTTTGCATCAATAGCAAACTTCTCCCTCTCTTGGGTTGCCTCAAGCTCAGCAATATGCTGCTCATGAATGTCAAGGAAAGACCCAATCCAGTACAACACCTCTCCCGTCGACGATAACAGCGGATTGGCCCGGAAAATGAACCAGCGATATGCCGATTCATCGTTGAATCTTCGGACCCGCACTCTTTCAGTGAATTGTGCACCCGTGCGCAAGGCATTGGCCCATTTTATATGAACGTGGTCACTCTCGCTGCTATGGATATTCTGCCAAGGATCTCGAAACTTTTGGTCCTGGTGCTGACTTCTTCTGTAGGCATCGAACTTGGAATTTGTCCAGATCACTTCACCACTCTGGGGCTTTGCCAGGAAAAGATGTAATGGGATCGAATTCAGCATCAGCTGGGCTATCGTGTCAGAGAACGGGCGCGGGAGCTCCCGTTGTAGTTGGGCGTACAACGAGTTCGTCGAGGCTTGTCGTGATGCTTGCTGGGTTGGTGAAAAAGGGTTGGCCGGTCTAATTTCTTGCAGTGGTGATGCGGCATAGAAAGATTGATCTTGCAGGTTGTGCTCCTCGCCGGTGGTTGTTTTCCACGTCATTTTGTCAGGAGAAATTGGCGACGACGAGTCGATGTTAGCACCCTTCGACTTGGAGAGCCGTGGTCTGTGATGGGGCGCATTGTCACGGGCGCCTTTATTTTGCGGAACATTGAAGTAGCTGTCGGCACCTTCGCCAGATCGTGAAGTCATTCCTGGAGATTGAGTTGCGGAACCAAATCCAACCTGGCCAATATCAAATCCAGGGGTCCCCAAAGCAGATACAGCAGGACTGAACTTTACAGATGAATGATCACTAGGTGTAGTCATGCTCGTATGCGCAGACATTGGGTTATTATTGTCGCCAGCAGAGTAGCTAACGTGACCGCTCAGTCCCGCAACAAGCTCGAGCTCACTGCTTGCATCCGAGAAAGTGCCTCCGAGACCTAAAAGATGACCAAAGCGAGGAGTTTCCACCTTGGACGAGAGTTGACTTTCAAGCTGGCTATATCGCTGAGCCAAGCAGAAAGAAGTTGTCAAATGCGGCATCAGGAGAGAGAGTGATTGTCTGAGGTTGGGAGGATATGGGACGATTGTGCACAGCATCGACACAATGGCAACAGGAAATCTTAATGTCGATGAGGAATCCCGGTTAGAGTGACCACCGTGTATAAGAGGAATGTGGATGACGGTCTTTGACTGGTCGACCCCAATAGCCTCTAGTGGGAGATTATTAGAGTAGTCGTGTGGAGGCGGATTCTTGGAGAAAGCCCCTTCATCAACCGAATGGTTCGTGAAGAACGGGTTCTGATCTGCATGTGTACGGGGAGCGGGCGATGGAGCAGGGGACTGAGACCACGGAGACTGCGGAACCTGCTCGTATTCATCATACTGCTTCAACCCACCGACACCAAGGCCTTGCTGCATCGGTAGACTCCCGATTCCCTTATCACCAGGACCATCGACATCTGGAGTAATTTGAACCATCTCATTTGGACTTTCGGCCGACTCGGCCCACCGCCGTGGATATTGCGCGCTCTCTGCATATTCACGTGTTAAGATGGTGGGACGGGAACGCCCAAATAGCTTGACCACGCCTGTGCGCTTGATGAGGGGGTCTGGCTCTAACTCCAATGGTCTAGGCGTGGGGAACACAACCTGCCGCATACTGCCGAGAAGACTGCTGAGTGTATCGTTTTTAGGTTCGGGGTTCCCTCCCATGGAATAATCTGTAGATGGCAGGTTCTGGGAAGTGATATGTACGTGCTTTTTCTCCGATTTGACGTTTATCTTCGAAATTTGGGGTTGGTTGGGATCGTGGAGGGCGTGTCCTTTCTTTTTGTCAAACCCAGCGAATGAATGCCGGGATAATAATGATGGGCGGGAAGATCCAGGCATTTTAGCCTGGAACACCGTCTCGGTTTTCTGCTGCGTGGCGCTTTTGCGTGAGTGAGATGTCTCCGTTGATGGCTCCTTCTCCATATGACGCGCTTGAAGTTCATGCAACGATGTATCCACGTGCTGGTTAAAAATTGCCTTTTGGCCCCAAGGTACGTTCTCCAAATCAGTCACATCTCCAGGGACAGCGAGTGACACGCGTTCAGCCCCGTAATGTGTTTGCATTATATCAATGAGGTTGGACCACCACGCTTCGAGTCCCGAATCCGCATTTAGCTGTAGTGTCAGATCATAAAGATCAGGACTAACAAAATTTGGATCTTCCTGGATCTGGTTATGATGAGCGGGCAGAAAGGTCGGATGCAGTTCCACGGCTTTTGGTTCTGTAGGTAGAATATGGGGCCCTGCTGTCGTAGATTGAGATTTCTCGGATGGAAGCTTTAGTCTAAATGGTCCGCGCGCTGTTGGTTCAATCCCCATTTTGACTGGTTTGTGCTGGATATGTGGACTGTGCATGTGTGGGAAGGGATAGGAGGGTGTCCGTTCTGCTCTGCGATCGGACGGTGTCTCTGACTGGACACCTTTGATTGTGCCTGTTGAACCTGTCGAGTCTGCGGAAGGATGTACAATGGCGACTGGGGGTTCCGTCGAGGTATTAGACGTATTTGACAAACGTCTCTTTCTTGGAGGATCATTTGAGACGGCGGAAGGTGGACTCTGGGATGAGACTGGTTGGGTTTGCTGCATCTGTTGGTATACAAGGAGATCCTCCATCTGCTTCCGGAGTTCCTTGAGGGTATGCGAACTGCGTCCTTGGTCCTCCCGTCGCTCAGCTTCCGATCGTGGATCTTCGGTAATAGGTGTTAGACCAACAACTTGGTCTGTAGAGTCACCGCGCGATAAGCGAGATGGTTGGAGGGAGGACTTCTCAAGAGCGTCTACCCTCCCCGCAAGTTCATCTACCAATTTTTGGGATTGGTGGCCATGTGGGGGGCGGGGACCAGGCGATCGGAGAGGCTGCATATGAGATTGGGGTCTAGCAGGTGGAAATGTCTCTGTTGGTGAAGAGAATGGAGGACTCCTCCTTTGAACATTCCCCATTCTCACTCATCCGCGAGTGGAGGGAAATGGAATAAAGTGATATGGTTGGCGGAGTAGATAAAACGAAATGAGGCGTTTATGGCGGTCGTTAATGGGAGGTCAGATCTTGGCGGAGGGGGGATGTGTAAAGAAGCCGAAGAAAGGACCTAGGTTAGATAATGGAATAGAGCGGACACAGAATAGCCGATGAAGACGAATGAGGTTGGCGGTGTATCCAAGGGGGTGTTCAAGAGAGAAACAACTTCACGTACCCGCCAGGCCCATTGCTTGGAT
This sequence comes from Penicillium fimorum, assembly GCA_028828255.1. Classification (NCBI taxonomy): domain Eukaryota; kingdom Fungi; phylum Ascomycota; class Eurotiomycetes; order Eurotiales; family Aspergillaceae; genus Penicillium; species Penicillium fimorum. The sequence goes on from JAPWDS010000006.1 coordinate 1,462,071, forward strand.
CGATTTGGGAGTGGATGGGGAGTGGATGGAAAGAAAAAAAGTGGACTGGGGGCGTGATGCACCGGGGGATATTATGACGTAGAAGGGCTTTCTTTTCCTTATATACAGGTTATTTCTCTATACATGTTTTAAGGGTTTACTCTTAAGAGTAGAGTATTCACCTTTTCCCTTTCATTTTACTCTTTCTTCTATATCTCTATATATCTGAAGTTGACCATGTTCCCCTTTTTTTTTTTTAAAAAAAAAAGACCCTGTGACGTAGCCCTATATGTTTTTGTACCTGGACCTTTACTCGGTACGGTGAACAATGACGAGGTACTTTCGTCCAAATGCAAATCGCTCCCTTTTCTAAACTTGTAATATATGAATTAATCCGGCACATGATATGTATTACATCCTATATAAGATTACATGCACAACTTGTAAATGTCCAGAACTCCAGCGGTCTAGACCAGAAAATTCAATATCCCCCCTTGATTCAGCCTCAGATTTACGGGGAATGGAGTATTGCTGCATTGTGACAGTGCAGGCCCAACCCCCCTGGGAACGAGGGGATCGACCCGCCGACGTCAACGGGGCTTCGGTGGCGCCAAATCGGCTCGATGTGGGAATGTGATTTGTGCATCGGCTGTCAAAGCCCCCCTTTCCGCAGAAAATTATAAAACAAATGAATATCCTGGGGTCGATACCTTATTTTATATTGATATTGGGTAGAGAGTATGGAAGTATCTTGGAGCTATTTTATATAGACATTTCATCTGAGAACATCTGAGATTCTCCTTTATTCGGCATCATACACACATTCCATTCTTACTAGACTAGCTCCCTTATATGCAAGTCTGGGCTCGCTAGCTACATATGCAGTCATCCCTTATTCTACTTGGCGCTATAGTTACCCAGTTTCATCTAGTTTTAGAGATCCCGACTGAATAGGATCGCTTATCAACACTTCCTCTGCTTTGGTAAGATTTTCAAATCAAGTACGGAGTATTACTAGTCCCCAAAAACCCATCCAAAGTGGAGATTCATTGAAATATATGTACTTTCCCAGCCGAATATGTTGCAAGTCTCCAGGACTACCAACCAAGTGTTTCTGAAAATATCCACATTAAAAGGTCAAAACGCCGTGCAACCATATGTTCATCAAACAGGATTAAGAGTGCTGAAAGTTCGGACTAGTCCACCGACTGTGCAGGCTCTCGGCTATTTTTGCCCGCCTCGGAGGACCCATCCAGACCGCGACGAGGATGCAACTCGCTTTGATAAACCGGTTGCTCGTCATCCTTCAAACCCGACCCGGTGGGATCTCTCCGAATGAGGAAACCCTGCACCCGCGCATCGTTTGAAGTCATTTGTTTGATAGTCTCATCTCTACGGCTCTGCAGGACACGCGCCGACTCCTCGGTGATCCCACGTAGTCGATCATTGTAGCCGTTATTCATCTGCCCGATCCAGGATGCTTGAAGGGCGCCTGCAAAAAGCACTAAGAGGATAATGAGCCGAGAGAAGGTACGCTGATCGACAACATGCTGCTGCGGCCCTTGGTGGCGGTTATGCCAGTCCTCCCAATCCTCCCATGTGGCATTCGAGTAGATGTTCGGTCCGTGTGAGTCGCGGGCTATGGTTGTATCCAGTATCGCGTGGCTCCAACCAGTGCCATTCCGATCATACGCTGCTCGTTTGATCGGATCCGAAAGAAGATCATGTGCATCAACCACAATTCGGTACCGCTGCAATCGAGTTTCGGCGGTCAATTGACGGAAAAGAGGATGGTCGGTGAGAGGTCGGTCGGGGTGGTAGATCTTAACGAGGTCATAGTAATGTCTTTTCGAGTACGTCGCGCCGCGGGGTAGATTCAAAACGTCATACGGGGAGAAGGATGAAGTGCTGGGCCATGAGTAGTTCTGATATGGAAACTCTGCTGCGGTGGCATAGCTCCTGCTTTTATATGGTGCCAGTCCATAACTTGAAGAGGTTTTGGTGTTGAAGCGTGACAGTGGCGAGACCGTCGAACTCAACAGTCGCGGGCTTTTAACACAAAGATTGATTTTCTTAAACATTGTCACATGTTGTTACTCAAGAGAACACGGTCAAATCTTCCGTTGCGCTCTTATCTTAAAGTTATCGTGAGGGTGGTGTGGTGAGGCTCTCATCCTTCGGATCGGCTTCCGGGATGGTCACGTGTATGTAGTTGGAGCTTTAATCCAAAGATCTCCAATTCTTCGATATCTACACTTGCTCTTCCCCGCAGTCCCATTTCAACAGCAACAATGGTTGGGACAGACGACGACCGCCGCGAACGCCAGCGACGAGATGCACCCCAAGACGACCACTACTCGAGCTCAAGACGACGCGATGAAGACCGCCGGAGCTCTCACCGGGACAGCTCTCGACGGAGATCATCTCGCAGTCCGACTGAAAGGACCAGCGGTCGGAGTGATCGTGATCGACCTCGCCGCGAGCGCAGAGAACGATCAACAAGCTCAGCTGGCGAAGATCGCCGCAGACATAGACACCGCAGCCACCGACACCGAGATACACGTGAAGATGAAGGACGATCATCTCGGAGACACCGTGGTACGCGATCTCGCTCTCGCTCTCGCTCACCACAAAAGCCACGCAGCCCTCCGCCACAGGCATTGGAGCGACGCGGCCCCCTCCCCTCGCAGACCGATGCATTCACCGATGTGGCACGCCCTGGAGAGGCACCTGCCCCAGAAAAGCAAAAGCCAAACTTCAACGCCACGGGCAGACTCGCAGCGGAAACCAATACAGTTCAGGTACAGGGCGGTGCGGAAATAGTTCTGAAATATCATGAGCCTCCAGAGGCGCGCAAGCCACCCTCCAAGGAACCCTGGCGCATGTATGTGTTCAAAGGGCCAGACTTGCTGGAAACCGTTGAACTGGCTGAACGCAGTTGCTGGCTGGTCGGTCGCGAGCGTATGGTGGTAGACTTCCCACTCGACCATCCCAGTTGTTCGAAACAGCATGCAGTGTTACAATTCCGATTTGTTGAAAAGCGCAATGAATACGGTGATCGCATCGGCAAGGTCAAGCCTTATCTGATTGATCTTGAGAGTGCAAATGGATCGAGCATCAATGGGGAGACCATCCCCAGTGGTCGATACGTGGAAGTCATGGACAAGGACGTAATTCGCTTCGGCCTGAGCTCGCGCGAATACGTTTTGATGCTGCCTCCTAGCTGAGGAGGTTTCTTCGGCTCTATTTTTTTTAAGGCATTGGAGCGCTAGAGGCTACAACAAATTCGATGAACGGCATATGAAAATAATATTACAATTGGGATCACAAGCGATGCAAGCCTAACGCGGTCTTCGCGGGCAGACACGATCGAAGGCTTTAATCAACTCGGCGCCTGGTCTCCTTGATCTTCCCCTTCAGCCTGGTTCATCCCTAGTACTTCATCTTCTCGTTGGCTTTGTTCAGTGCTTCTTCTGCCTTGCCCTTGGCTTCTTCTACCTTGCCCTTGCCCTTGCCTGCATACTCAGCCGCCTCGCCCTTAGCTTCGCCCAGTACTTCCTCTGCCTTGCCCTTGCCCTTTCCTGCATACTCGGCCGCCTCGCCCTTCACCTCTCCTGACTTTGCCTTTGCTTGCTTAGCTCCGGAGCCAACGGCATCCCTAATCTTTTCGGCGGCTTTCTCTGTTGGCAAAGTCGGGTTAGCATCAGTCTCTGCACATTGAATGAAGCTAGGTAGATCTATGTGATCGATGAGCACATACCTCCTGTATTGATGCCCTTGACTGCTGCATCGGAAACGGTCCGATCGGCCTTCTTCAATGTCTCTTTTGTCGCATCGATGGGTCCCCTGTGGCATGGGGCGGTAACTGAAATGGAGCGAACTGCCTGGAAGCTAGGTGCGGTCTGTGTAGCAACCCGGGTTCTCAGGAGAGGAGCGAATCGCGCTGCGGTCATGGAGAACATGATTGATGTGTGGTAGGGATGTGTAGTAGAAGTGTGTGGTAGAAGTGTGTGGTAGAAGATTCCGATAGTTTTGATGCAATTGGAATTGAAATATATAATGAATTTCCCCGGATTAATGTAGGATAGGTTGTTTAAATAGTTCTAAAATGCCCATGTATCATACTTAGTTTCTACCGGTAGTTGGTTTTGACGTCATGAGTATGCCACTTGTTACGTCGATTGACAGTCAGTCTCCAAGATTTCCTTCCCCAATCAGGTTATTCTGTTTGGGAAGGTCACGGGACTTATGCATATCTAAATCCGGTTTTTCAATATGTCATTGGAGTTTTTGTTCTGACGATGGATGTGGACCATAGTCAACAAGTATGCCTACTTGATTTCCTCTACCGCTTGGCATTCTCTTTCCATATTAGTGCTCAGACCTTGCCGCTGTTTGCTCAGTAGATCACTGTACCGTACCTACTGTACCATACCACTTTTGGGGGCATTTGAAGATATGTCTAACTGCTTATGTGTATTCATAATCATAAAACCAGGCATCTGTCCATACTCAACTGTCACAGACTGTTTTCTTGCTTCTTTAACCCTCATCATGAACACCACGCCAGAACAAATTCTTGACATCGAAGATGCTCGTTTCAGATGAAAATCCAGCGCGGGATGAAGATATGCTTGATTTTCAACGCTGCGCCAGATTGCACAATTACTTGGTATACATGGCCCGTAATGGAACAAATACGCCCGATCTCGACGCCCTAGCCAGCGAGTCATGGTTCTTCAACCAGCCGAGTGAAAGTATTGACGCCATTCGCGCTCGGCTTGACCCATCATTAAATTCATTCCTTGATTCAATCTATGATCCGACGCCGGGATTCTTCTACTGGGTGAGCTGCCTTAGAATGGAACTTGCCGACGAGCCTTTCCCCCTCGAAGACAACGATTTTGAAGATAAAGAGCGGTTTGTGGTCATTTACGACACAACTCCTGATCTAGGCTCCCACTGTCTAGGTATTCTCTACGACCAGCTGAACCATCGTGCCTCATTCCCATTGACCATCGACAATTCAGAAAGTATCGAGCCTGTTGCTGAACATTGGGATATGTGGTTTCCTCTAGAGACGATCCTTACCCAATGGATCCATATGCTCCGAATGGGAAAGATCACGGCCGATCCACAGAACAAGAGAGACTTGTCCGATGAAGAATCGAATTCGCGACATCAAATTGGATTATGGTGTTGGCGCCCGTACTGCACTGCTCAAATTGAAAGTACGGTTGCTGCGATGGACCGCTACACGGACGCGATCGAATCGCGCATACAGTCTCTTTTGCCAATATCCCGGGATACACCACTTTTTACCGATACAGAGCTCGATGCGGTATTAGTGCCAAAGGAGTGCTTTATTCGCTCTTTTCTAACACGAGTGAGGACCCCACATTTTAAGCTAATCGCACCCGGACTAGAGGTTCCGCACGACAAGGAAGCCTTCAGAGCGCGTCAGATGTTTAACGCGGAAGGTCAGGGCAGGGATGTGCCGTCATTCCTACTCTTTGCATCTGCGGATGATAGCCGCACGATCAGTTTCAACGAAGAAACTCATGGTTTGTTTTTTGGATCGAGAAATGACGTGCCATTCAACGAAGGTGATCCTGTTCCCACCGGTTTATATAGTGCAACGGTCAATCGATTTGAATACGATTCTGAAGAGACTGGGTTCCATCTTCTACTCCCATTAGCACTACGACCGAATCTTGCCGACGAGGATGGAGCTAGGCGGAGTGATGGAACTCTAGTGTCATCTGGCTCATTCACACAGCTTTTCCAGCATGGCGTTTTTCATCCATTTGGCGGAGAGCATCGGGTGCAGAGATTGGAGAGGCTTTTTGATCGATGGACTGAATTGATCGAAAGTGGCGTGTGGACAGTGGGCGATAATGGCGTTGAGGGAGCGATTGATATGTTCCAGGATGCAGATCATGGTGCCTGGGAGGATTACTGGATTCCCCCATCCTGGTGAGATTTGATTGAATTGTTTAGGAACGATAAGCGCATGAAGAGGGAGAAGCAACATCAAGGAATTTCAAGTATCAGGGCACCGCCTACGTACAAGTACCACTATAACAGTTTGAACCTGAGCAATAAGCAGTGGAGTTACCACAATATCCACCTATAGAGCAGCAATCTCCGAACAAGGACCCCGGACATGTCATGTTGCCGGAGAAGTTAGGACCACACTCGCCATTAGTGGAGGTATACCCTGATGTCAAACAGGCGCCAGAGTAGCAGTTTGGCGGGCTGCAATAATCATTGGTACTTCCACAATAACCACTTGTTGAACAACAGCCACTGAACTGTGTTCCTGTGCAAGTGTTATTTCCAGCGAAATTGGATCCGCATTCACCATTCAACGATGGGCCTCCATTGTCGGTTCCACGGGATCCAGAATAGCAGTTTCCTGCGCCGCAAAAGGCAGTCCCATTTCCCCAATATTCGTAGACTGTTGAGAAACGAAATCGTCAGTCGCACCGTTTGCTACCTTTTGGTTGACTTTCTCTCCCAGGATCGTCTCTGGAAACCGAATAACAGGGAATCACTTACTACCACAGCAATCGCCAAATTCGGAGCCTGGGCAAGTCATGTAGTTATTGTTCGGTCCACTTAGACCGTTTGTACTGATGGTTCCATTGCCTGCCGAGCTATAGTCATTCGTGCATGTACTGGCCGACGAACAGCAGCTGGAAGAGATAGCGCATTAGCCCATGATTTTACCACGGTACCTTCATAGATTAGGCGTTTGGGACATAAGGGTAGGGCAAGACTTACGATCCAAATTTGCTCCCAGTACAGGTCACACCCACACCACAGGATCCGTCAGTAGAGACCACTGGAGTGGAAACCGGAGCAACACAATTATCATAGTCCAACCACAGATTAGAGCAAGTGTCGTTGAGGAAGGTGTTCAAGGACCACAGGGTCGCGAAATTGAGACCAAATCTTAGATCAACCGTAGCGCAATTATCGCCCGTAGAAATTTGATAGTATAACCGATTACAAGAACCAGTTGAGAAATGATATTTTGCAAAACTCCATCGCCGCTTCTTGCTACTGGGCGCTTTGTGGGGGCGCCTGTAACACCACCTATTTCGATGTTACTGAAGTCCGAGGTCAGATTGCCCACGTCCAGCAAAACTCAGTGTGCCAGCCTGGCGAATATCAGACTCTATGCTGTGTGCTACTGCCGAAATTGTCGTGACTGCTTCTGGCTTCACCAGTAAGCCATCGAGACCAGCTCAGAGGCCACCAAAGGGCCAACCCAAGCCAAATCGGTGACTGGCCAATTCTGAATTATACCAAAGACAAGAATTGCAACTGCTCTGTCACATATACGTGCAGATACGGTATGGGCTGGGATTAGGTTTGCGATAATCAGCGATGGGCTATCACAAAGAAGCCCAATGGACAAACCACCTTCCGACCAGGTGCAAACCGACCATATTCGCGGATGTATCGATGGTGGGCTGCGAACCAGCGTTCTCCGGAGTATCGTACACTTGTCCAGCTTAGCTGTACACAGCCAAGTGATTCACATGCCGGTGCGAACTTGATGAGTTCCCCATGGGCGATCTTATGGAATCTGGAAATGACAATCCCCAGGCATGTCGATTGGTCAATTCCTATGCCAACGGACGGCAAGGAAATGACTTCCAAGTTTGGAAACAGGTACATAGGACCCCTTGCTCGAAATATCGCGTTGCCTATTGAACCATGACTGAAGGAATCATCTACCCAGTATAGTGCTCAGGCTTCCAACCCCGGGGGGAATTTATGCCTGAATGCCTTGAAGACGACATAAAATTAAGATGTTTGACAGAGAAAAAGTTGTATCACAATGTTTGGTATTTTCTGGTCGTATGGAACTCTCTAACTAATATAAAATGCACGAAACAGGAATTTCAATAGTCAATATATGCACTTTTGTGTGGGTTTTCTGGACCCTCGGTTCGTTGGTATTCCGGGTAGATTACCCTGTATCCAGCCAAGTACTAGTACCAAATAGATTATTTATTTCTGCATCCTGAACCAGGGTGTCCGTGTTATTTTCAGGCACGGCGAGTCTAATTAATAATATATGATGACATCAATCGAAGATTACCTTGTTGCATCTCGAATATCAGCACCAGAGATCAAACATATAAGATGAAGCCTCCATGTCTTACCTTTCTTTCATAGGATCAGCCCTTTTTTACTGTTAAACTTTCGATGCACGGGTCTCGTCACTCGGTTCCTGGTAAATATTTAGCCCTGTGCTTCCCAGGATCTCGATTGGGATATTGTGTGATCAAAATGATGCAAGCGTTGTCTCAAGATCCAGGACAAACCCAAGCTGGCCGGGGTTTGCAGTCTCATGATATTCAGAAATGTCTTAATCTTCGTATATATCATACCTGAGTATATAAACAAATTGCTATTGTGCCTTTGTGCTTCATAAATTAAGATCTCGCGAGAGCATTTCATTGGCAATTATTTTCTTCACAAAAATGTAAAGTAAGCCCAAATTGGAAAGCTTCTGAGGTCTCATCAGTGATCTACAGCAAATCGGATTACAAGTTCAAAAGGGTTAACTTGCTTTGTCCTACCCGACTGCAAATATATACAGTGCGACTTTGGGATCTAAGCCGTTGGCAAGGTTGCTACCAGGTATATTAATTAGGGGGGGGGGGAGGAAGCAATAGTTAGAACCTCCGTTGATATACCTAGCAATGCATACATATCAATTTTTCCTAGCTAGTGTCTAGATCTGGGATCTTGGCGACCTAGTAAATAAAGCTTGAATCGGATAAAGCTCCCGAAGTTATATTGGCGAACGCTTAGTGGTTCTTCTAGAACCCGAAGACACGTTGGGTTTAGCGCATGTCTACCGGTGATGATACTGATCTATATGAATCAACTCGCACTTTTGAATTGCATTTAAAACAGACAACTCGCAGATAGCTCGTAGATTGTTACGGAATAAGCTAGTGGTGGTAAAGATGATCGTATTGCTATGGTGTGCTACTGATATCCCCATGCTTAGTAATATTCATGCTTAGCAATACCCTACCTCACATAGATAAGTACCAGGAAAGTATTCCAACCTTAGACAAGATATTGGCAAGCGAGGTGATTACAGTGATGGAGAAGGAAATGGAAGACTATATATCTATGCATATATTAGAGGAATAGTTAGCATAAACTTCGAATCTTCATGTATACAATCTCCGTATATATAACTGCCTACGATATAATAAATACAACCCTAACTACAAAGTTCCAAGGCTCCAATCGGGGGAAAACCACTCTCCCCTTCTGGGGTCCATGTCAGCAATGATATTAAGATTTCCCCTCTCCTTCTCCCTCTTTCTCTCTCAACACTTCATCAAACTGACACATGCTGTTTGGCCTTTTCTTTTTCTCCCCTACCTCTCACCTGATACATTTCTACTGGGTTGCCATTCAGTGTAAAAAAGTCACTAAAAATGGAGTCCACGGCCAAATCCAGTCACATTAATCTCTTTGAGCACGAGGGAGAGAAGATGTTGACTGGCAATATTTCCACTAATCAAGAAAAGGGACTCCAACCTGCAGCGGCTGAGCTCAACGCCGAGCATCCACCAGTCGAACCCACCACAAATGAGGGAGCCGAGCATCCAGCAGGCCCCAAATTGGCTTTGATTACACTGGCATTGTGTTTGGGTGTGTTCCTAGTGGCTCTTGGTACGTTTACATGCTTTTCTTATCTTCTAAAGTTGATTATAGGGCCCGACTGACAGATATCCTCTTACCCTGTAGATAACAGCATCATCGCCACGGCGATTCCAAAAATCACGAGCCAATTCCACAGCCTTGATGATGTTGGATGGTACGGAAGCGGTACGCCAAAGGCAACTTAAAAGATGAATGTGAATTGATATTGATCTCGTTTCTTTTCTTCTCAAGCCTACCTTCTCACCGCAGCCTCACTTCAGCTGCTTTTCGGAAAGTTTTACACTTTCTTCAATGTCAAATGGACCTATCTCGTCGCCATTGGCTTGTTCGAGCTGGGCAGCCTGATCTGCGGCGTGGCCAACAGCAGCCTGACGCTGATAATTGGCCGTGCTGTTGCTGGCATTGGGTCCGCGGGAATTTTCTCAGGCTCGCTCATCATGATCGCTCACTCGGTAGCCCTAGAAAAGCGCCCATTATACAACGGCCTCGTCGGTGGCATGTTCGGCATTTCATCCGTAGCTGGGCCTCTACTCGGTGGAGTTTTCACCGACAAGGTGACATGGCGGTGGTGCTTTTACATCAATCTTCCCATCGGAGCAGTCACTGTCTTGGTGATTGCATTCTTTTTCCCTACTCCGAATCACCCTATCAAAGAAACGACATGGATGGAGCGCATTAAGAAGTTTGACCCTATTGGTACAACTCTTTTTCTCCCTGCCATTATTTGCTTGTTGCTAGCTCTGCAATGGGGTGGTACCATCTATGCCTGGAATAGCTGGCGCATCATTGTGCTGTTTTGCTTTTTTGCTGTCCTCATTTTGCTCTTTTTATTTGTCCAGTACGTACAGCAAGACAATGCTACAGTACCACCACACATTTTCTTCCGCCGCACTATTTTCTTCGCTGCCCTTTACAGTTTTTGCATCGGCGCTGCCTTCCTGTCATCTGTCTACTTCTTACCCATCTGGTTCCAAGCCGTGAAAAGCGCCAGCCCCGTCAGCTCAGGTATCATGAATCTACCCATGCTGATTTCTGTTGTGCTTACTTCCATCGTATCGGGAATTATCGTCACCCTCGTCGGTTACTACACTCCCTTTATGATTTTTGGTACAGTCCTTCTCGCCATCGGCTACGGTCTCATGAGCATGTTCCACGTAGACACATCTAAGGCGGTTTGGATCGGCTATCAGATAATTGCCGGCGTCGGTGTCGGTGCTGGTATGCAGCAATCTATGATCGCTGTCCAGGTTGTCCTTGATTTTGCTGATATACCTACCGGCACAGCTATCATCGTCTTTGCCCAGACGCTTGGTGGTGCGCTCTTCGTTTCTATTGGAAACAACGTTTTCAGAAATAAACTTGTTGAGTATCTCGCCAGGGCCATGCCCAACTTGGACTCGACTGTGATTCTCAATACGGGCGCCACTAGCCTCCACAGTGTTATCAACAAGGCTGACCTGCCCGGAGTCCTTGTTACTTACAATGACGCCCTTACCCAGACCTTCATTGTCGGCGCAGCTGTGACCTCTATCAGCATTATCGGCGCTTTGGGTGTAGAGTGGAAGAGTGTCAAGGGAAAGAACCTTGGCGCAGGAGGAGCCGCATGATTTTTCCATGGGTAACTTGTTCATTTCAGCGTGTTGATTCCAAGCCAAGGCCCTGAGCGCTTCAAAAATGAAACCCAATGTTTAATGGCATATATTATACAAATGGAACGAGTCATCTCAATATTCCATATGTAACCCATTAAGCTATCAAATGTCAATTCTTATCGGCCTGATAACCCTAAACTGCCACTGGACCTCGGGACCTGGCCAACTAAACCCAAGACGTCTTAGCGTCCTGTAACCCCAGATAAGCAGCGGAGAACATCGAGTTTCAGGTTGACTTCACAATATCTTAGGACCCCATGGGACATTCCATTTCATGAAATGCCGACCAAAAGACGGATTCTGTCCTGCCAGCCGTGTCGGCGCCTGAAGACACGATGCGAGGTTTTTCCGGGTTCGAGGCAATGTTCTCGGTGCATCTCTCTAAGGTAGGTGGCCTAATAGAACCCCATCATTTATTGAGGGCTGTTGGGGGTTAACCGGACAACAAATAGGCTTGAATGCTCTCTTCCATCAACTTCTGTTATCACTAGTCCGGATTCAGGGTCTATTGGTAGACCAGAGAGGATTTCCGCCCAGCCTCTTGGGTGCAATTGTGCAACCAGGTATTTCTAATTCTACTTGTATAGACCGAGGCTCTAGTTACTGACTGATAAGTACCAGGCTTGACGCTATCGAATCCTCACTATCTGAGGTGAAAGAGTTATTGAAATCTCACCTCAGCAATAACCGGTCAATGACAGGAGATCCTGTTAATGAGATGCCCAGAACGAGCAGTAATTTAAACCCGAGAAAAGATAGTCAAGCCACCATGCACGTGCCATCGGAGAAAGATATATCGGCAACCACCGACATCCAACCAGCACCAATCACAGTGGTCCGCCACGTGGGAAGTCTGATCACCGAGCCCGTAACGACAGGGGAAAACGATTCCCTTCGGGGGAATATGACCGAGATGGGCTTGGACTCGGACAACTTCGCCAGCGTTTTCCAGCACGGTTTCGATCAGATATCGTCATGGTACCCATTTCCGCATGAAACACTGACGGATCTCAAGCAGAACCATCCTTTGCTCTTTGCTATGTGTCTTCTAGCAGGTATTCGAGCAACGGCTGGTCTAAACCGCACCAACTTGCACATAACCCTTCATTCGTTGGTCAAGACCCACTTGGGCAAGAAGGCTCTAGATACACCCATTGATATCTCCACCATACATGCTATGCTTATCTTCAGTGCCTGGAGCTTTGGGCCTCTCGTGCCGGGTGGTAGGTATATTGATAGCTGGCTGATGAGCAGTACAACTATCACCCACTGCATGCTCAGTTTCCCTCTATCTGAGCTTGTGTCTCTGGTGGGTTTGTACGATGAGACAAGTCGGAACATGTGCAGGATGTGGATCCAGGCATCGCTGGTGCATCTGAAGTACGTACTCTTCAAAATTACAGTGATAAGCGAGCATCAAGGCTAACTAGGGTTCAAGATATGCAATTGGCACCGGTCGGCCATCAGTGGTTCCATGCGAGCGTCTTCATCAGTGGACGGAGATTGTCAAGTACCCCGGGTTTGAAACATTCGACCAAATCATCGCAGCAGAGCTCAAGCTCTATATTCACCTGTACGAAGCCATCTATCACACCGGCAGTTCCGTACCAGAGGCCTGGGAGATGGTCAATGGATGGGGACGCAAATATCTTGGAGGTGAGCATGCGAATTTAACCGTCCGGTGGGGTTACCTCTATGCTGACTTCCAAACGCAGAAGGAAACAACATACTGAGATGGGCGCACTCTTGCGCATCTCTCATTTTATCTCGATGGGAACTGGCAAAGCAAAATCAGGTCATGTCTCCCGACTCACTGATGCGCAACGAGCATATCAACGTGCTGACCGAAACGGTCATTCGCCATGCTCAGCTGGTACTGAGAGAGATTCTTGTTCTTTGTACCGCCGATACTGCGTTTGTTAGACCATCATACGACTACCTGCTTACCGCATATGCGGGAGTCACGCTAGCAGAGTACTGCTCCAGTATATCGGATGTGCACGCAACATATACGTTGATGGAGGATGTTCGGACGCAGGCTAGGATTCCCAGGAGCATTGAAGGGGTGTTTAGTTGGGCAACGAATGTTGTGCAGAAGAAGGCAAAAGACTTTTTGGATTCGAAGATGGCAGTAGTTCCCGAGGACACCTTTTATTCATATCAAGGGTCTGTCGCAGACTGGGCTCCGTTTCGGTTTATTGACTCGATGCCTGCTTCCGACTGGGACGGGATGAATGGGTCTATGCAACAATTTTGAAATCTATACAAATCGCGTGTATTATTTGACGTTAAATTAAAGTGGAATACATATCTCTTTGAGTAAATCTTATCTTTCAAGGAGAAATGGGCTTTCCATGGGCGAGTTCAAGTCGGTTTCGATGCCACTAGAAGTACAAGTTAGGTACATCCAATATCAACGTATATATGGGCGTGTGGGTAGGACCTACCTTTCCACAAGAGACAGGCCCATAAAGCGCAGGATGAGCCTCATCAATACATGAAGGCACAACTTGACAAACCGAATCCGGGTTGAAGCCTAGGAAGAAAGGCATCGAATACCTCGAAGTAGGTTGACGGTTATACACCCTATGCACCGTGGACTTGAACCTATTATTTGAAAGACGCTGCAGTAAATCACCAATATTAACCACCATCGTGCCAGGGATAGGCCGAGCATCGAGCCACTCATCACTGCCAGACAGGACCTGCAAGCCACCGGACATATCCTGCCACAAAATAGTGACGCACTGGATATCGGTATGCGAGCCGATGCCGACATCAACTTCCCCGTTGTTTTCAAGTGCCTCGACTGGTGCAGCGGGGTAGTGTGTATAAAGCCCATCTGCACCGGGGTTCGTGATCACCTCGTCAAAGTAATCTTCCGGCATACCTAGAGCGAGAGCAAAGATACGGATGATCTTGCGCGCGAGCGCCAGGCGGCTCTGGAAGAATTCAATTGTTGTTTCCTGGAATCCAGGGAGATGGCTTGTTGTGTCCCATGAAAAGTCATCGCCGGAAGTCAGCGTGTCCGGGTCGGATGCAGTTGGGTCGTTGCTAAGATTGTAGCGCAGCGAAAATGTCTCTTTGCAATCTGAGAACGTTCGTTATCAGTCATTGGTAATATGATAAGGATATACCTGCCCTGGTAGGGGTGAGAAGGGAGTATTTACCCCTTGTTTCGGTTTTGTTAATTTGGCTGCTTCCCAGCCCATGCCATCCACCTGCAGTCTTTTGAGTGCTGCCGGAGGCTAGCTGCTTCTTTTCGATCGGTTGATCGAAGAAAGCTTTCGCCTGGGATAGGGCATTCTGAATGAGCTCTTCTGAGATACCATGATTTTTGATATAAAAGAAACCTGTGTTCTCGGCCGCCACCCTCACTTTGGACGCAATGACCTTTCTCGCTTCTAGATCCTTGTCGATAAAGGCGAGATCTATGATTGGAATCTCATCATCGGTGGGTGGGCGCGGAGGAGCAGTTGACACCCGGCGGAATTCTGGCCCGCTGAGCGTCAAGAGTTCGACTTGAGTGTATTCGAGCAGGGTTGTCATGACTATTTTGACATATGACCGATACCAAGTCGAGAATGCTCGTGAATTTATCCATCGTTCTTCCCCCGCAATATGTTCGTAAGATTAACAAGTCAAGTCCACCGGTGACCGTCGGAGAAGCATAGACGGCAATCGCCGGCTATCTATGGCCACCTGCGTGGCTAAAATGATAAGCCAAGATAGGCCGTTACATTTGTGACTTTCGCGTTTCATTCTCGGAGATAGCATCGTCGGCGCCTTTTTGGGTAGTTGTGAGTTTTGTAGGCTATACCAGTGGGCAATTGGGAGTCGAATGCTTATCAGGTCTATTGGGCTAATTAACGCTAAACCCATATATCTTCGTACTTCTCTAACTCCCCCTTTATTCAAGTTTCAAAGTTCGCCACTAAGATCAGCGCTCAAATTCCACCATCTTCACCTTCTTACTCTGTTTTCTCCACACCCTACCCCACCAACCAAATCCACCTCAACCATGTCTAAACTATCACGGCTCGATGAGCTCTTAATGGTGAAAAGAACTGAACGAGATGGCATTCCTCGTCCAGTGCATATGCTTGACAACGACTCTATCCGACCAACACCAGTAAAGGATCGAACATGGTCCCAACTCACCTATATCATGTTCTGGTTCTCTGCGACTGCGAACGTCAGCAATCTGTACACAGCTTCCACCGGAATGTCCATGGGACTGACCATGTGGGAAGCTATCGGATGCTCCTTCGGCGGCCAAATTCTTGCCGGAGCCTTGATGGCTGTAAACGGGCGTGGGGGTGCTATGTACCGCATTCCGTTCCCTGTTCTTTGTCGCGCCAGCTTTGGGCACTGGGGAGCACTGTGGCCGACATTTAATCGTGCGGCCATGTCAATTGTATGGAACGGTGTCAATTCCGTTCAGGGAGGGCAATGTTTATAGTGAGTTTATATCTTATCTTGTTGTTTTCCCCAATGAGGGAAGCGCCGAAGGTGTGGCTATTGACGTTCGATTCTAGTGTCTTTCTCCATGCTATATTCCCTTCTATTGAAAATATCCCCGATAAGATGGGATCCAAGTCGGCTTTGACTTCAGCACAAATGATGTGCTTCTTCGTCTATTGGTACCGTGACTAGTAATCTCAATACTTGATATATTGCTAACCAGTCTCGATAGGTTCATTAATTGCGCATTCTTAGTGGTGCCCGTACCAAAGATGAAGTCCCTGGTCTATGCCAAAGTTGTTGTCTACTTTGGCGCAGCCTTTGCTATGTTGGGATGGACTGTGTCTCTCGCCGGTGGCTCTCTGAAGTCAATCAATGCGCCCTCGGAGATCAAGGGTGCCGAGAAGAGTTATCTTATTTTCAAATTCTTCTTCTTGGGACTCGCAAGTTGCGGAACTTTTATCTCCAACGCGTCCGATCTCCAGCGATATGCTACAAACCCTAATGACGTCCTCATCGGCCAGTTTATCAGCTTCCCACTTTCAAATTTCCTAGTTGCTATTCTGGGCAATCTCATCGCATCGGCTAGCAAAGAAATATTTGGCGAGGTTTGTTATATCAAAAGTCCCGTTTAAGACTTTGGACTGACGGAATTCTCTAGCTCATCTGGAGCCCGCTGAACTTCTTGGATAAATTGATGGAAGGAGAGCGATACACCTCTGGCAACCGCACAGCCTGTGCCTTTATTTCTCTGGCATTCGTTTATTCGACTGTCTTCTCTGCCATTTTCGAGAACTCCATCCCGTAAGTATCCCCTTCTTGAACATTTCTACGGCAAGCACTAACAATAATAAGTGCGGGCAATGATATTGCAGCCCTACTACCAAGATATATTTCAGTTAAACGAGGATTCTTCATTTGTGCCGGTAAGGAAAGGAACTTGAACAATCCCACTTGTCGGAATTCAAAAATTAACAAACCTACCAGTCCTCTCCTATGCCATCTGCCCCTGGTATCTACTCTCATCCGCCTCAATCTTCATCACATTCCTCTCCTCATACCAAATATTCCTATCGGCAATCACTGGTATCCTCATCTGCGACTACTACGTAGTCCGCCGAGGTCTACTCAACATCCCAGCCCTCTACGTCTCAAAACCAAGTCCGTACCGATATTTCCACGGATTCAACCCGCGTGCCTTCTTGGCCTATGCCATTGCTATTGCGCCAAACTTTTACGGTTTCCTTTTCCAGATGGGTGTCAAGGCCCCTCTGGGTATCCAGCGATTCTACTATATCGCTTACCCTACTGGCCTGATCATCGGATTCGGCGTTTATTACTTGTCCTGTTTGGCATTCGCTCCACCTGATATGAAAGAGGCATCTGGATGGATGGAACCCAAGGATTTTGTGGAGGATGACGATGTTGCTGCTGGGAGTGACGGATACATTGACGCTGTTGATCCTGTGTATGCGGAGAAGGGGGCTGTCGCGGTCACTCGAGCAGCTGATGAAAAGAGTTCATTTTAATGATATATGTCTCGTTGGTATTTGGGGGTACCTATATTACAGAAGGAAGCATGGTTAATAATTTGGTGCTATAGCTTATTGTCTGCAACCCATACTTAGAATTTGAGATATTTAATTTTCATCTATACAGTTCGTTTGCCTTGTGGTAGTTATATATGCTAAATTGAATAGGCACTATAATAACAGGAATTGAGGCTCTATGGCATATTACTATAATTTAGCATCTGTTCTATGCAGCTAAGTGGTTTTGATGCAAACTTAGGTTTTCGCAGGTAAAGGCCCCTCCCTCACTTAACGGGGCCAGGGACTATCACCCCCGAGGGCTTAGGGACGGCACCCTGCCCAGCCTTGCCCCGCACTACCCCGGCAGCACCTTCGGGCAACCGCAGAAATTAGTAACAAATTAATAATACACCCCGCGCGCTCAAGCGGCCGCCCTCGATCGGCTCCCCAAGATTGGAAGGTGAGCTCCCGAGGTCCCTACCGAGGTAGCCAGTTCACCACTTTTTCCTCTTCTCTCTTCCAACAACCAATAATCTCAGTACATAATCACCTCAGTACTCATGGGGGACTCGAGTATACAAAACCAGCCGAGTGTTAAGGCTCGTGCTCCTTCTCCGTCGCCTTGGGTCAAGGAGAGACGAAGTAACCAAATGCAACAGCACAATGTCGACGTCGTCAGTAAATCACGATTCATATCGCCAGCTCACCAACAACTGACCGGCTATTGACCAACAAATACTAATACGCTTTGCCATGCATTTGTAGGGGCTAAACAAATGGGACTGCTTGCACATAATCCCTGGGTGGGGTCCCATAGAAGGCACAATCACGCAGGTGAAGGCTCCTCTGAACCAGCTGTGGGGGGGACGGGCGAGATCTCCCCCGAACTCCAACTTCCCTCAATGATACCGGGTAGCGGGATTTCCAACCAGCATATGATCAAGTCACCTTCTCCCAGATGGGACATTTTGTTACATTCTTTAGCCTCAGACACAGAACGCGCAAATGTGGCTTCCATCATGGCTGCTGAGAATTTCGATGTATCAATACCACTCGAGTTCATCGGTCTTAAATCCGTCCGATAAGTTCAATTTCTTCTGAATCCTTAAATTTGTGCCAGATTAAACTAAAAAAAAAGCCAATCGATACCAAGCCTATCGTATACCCGCAGGCTTTAGAAGCCACCGCGCCAAATAGCTTAAGCATCTTCTTTTGCAGGTTCCCTCTATTATATACCAAGTAAGATTTACACTTTTACACGTCGTAGCCTTCATAGTAATATCAAGTTGTTGTTTTTTTCTATTATAACATCTATTATATTAAAGATATGGGGTGTTCCCGGTTGTGCATAGCTTACTAGTTTTCAATCAAAATTCCATGGTAGCCTTTAAAACCTGCCGTAATCGTGTCAGCATTAGAGTTTACTGTGGGGCTATTACCCGCACCCCCACATTTCAACCTTGGTTCTGACCTACATTGTACAACTGGCCTGGTTCCAAAAAAGTGTTAGATTGCATTATTCCCAGATGTGAGCTCCCTGGAGTTAGCATAGGACTATGCGGCAACATGAGGTTCCAAGACATTGCTGTGGATCATAACAGCCGATGCCCGAATACTCCTTACGTACTCCGTACCGAATACAACGTCATACATGTTTTGGGTGAGTGGAAGTATAAAATGTCATGATAATCACACTTTCAGGTACCTAGATACTTGCAAGAATTCTTCAGCTTTTCTCTTCATAACCGCCTTAGTCCCTCAAAATGCCTTTTGGAACTCTCTCCGTGAATGCCAATGGCGTCCCTCAATTCGCTCCTCCATATACGACAAATACCCAGAATTTCACTGACGTTACCCTCCTTAAGATCACCTACCGTGTCACCTCTGCCAGTATCCGCCATTTGGTTCCAGATGTGCTCGAGCTAGAAGATGAACCATTGGTCTCTACCATGCTAGTCAACTATGGTATGAGCACCGTCGGTGCATACAAAGAGTATGGTATGTTCACTCTGTCGAGGTAACATACAAAGGCTGAAGCTACGGCTACTGTCTTTCTTTAATTTTGAACATTCAATCCGCCATCTCCTGCGGGCGTGAGCAATACGGGTACCCAAAGCGGTTCGGATACGTTTCCTTCAACATGGACACCGGATCACACATTGTCCGGGGCCATGTCGAGAGACCTGTGGGACAGAAGCTCGTCAACTTCAATTTTGCACCCCCAAGTCTCCTTCCCGCTGTAGACCAGACTATCACGGCGTTGAATCTTCGCGTCATACCCTCGCCGCTGGCAGACCAGCCGCCATCGGTTAAAGAGTTGCTTCCCGCCGTCATGGAAATCAAACCGAAGGAGGTCTGGCTTGGGTCTGGATCTGTCTCTTTCCCGGAACCTTCTGCATTCGATCCTCTGCATGAATTGGAAATTCTCCGCTACGAGCCAGCTGTGCTGATTCGTGGAGCGACGTGTGTAACCAGCCTACTGAGGTGTTCCAGTTGTGAAAAGTTGTTGGCTAATATATAGGGTGTTTGGGGGTTCTATACACCAGTACGTACACTCTTCAACGATAAAAGAAATCAAAGTTCAAATTCTAAGATAGCAGAAATTGCACCTCGAATTGAAACCCAACTTGAAATTTGAACTAGATCAAATATTGTGTGTTAGTTATATTTACTTGGGTCTTACATTTGCAACAGTTGTAACAATTATATTAATTGCTAGGTGTGCTTTAGCTTCGAAATGTTGCAAGCCAGCTTTGCATTATTGTTAAAATTAAAACTCCTCGTCACTAGGAGAGTTTGGTCCCCTTTATCAACCATTTATAGCACTCTAAGGCAATCGTATCTCTAGGAGAGAAGATGACATTACTAGACCCCTTGGGTATGTACGTCATGGACTTGTCTTAATACCAGGGAAAATCAAAGACTATCAGACTTGGCTGTGTGATGAGATAACATGTCTTCCACCCAACTAGCAGTCGTAAATACATATCAGATGTGCCAAGTAGCTGCTACCCGTCTACAGCGGCGGTGTATCAGCAAAGATATTGCCCATAATCCTATAATAGCGGTCAGTAAGGAGCCCAACACATCGACAGAGACAAAAGGCAACTTACATAGCAGGGTACCGAGTCCCAACAATCTCCGTTCGCTCGACCAAGTCCCGTATAACTTGCACCTCCTTGTCTGTCAGCTCCAGTGGAGCAGATGCAGTGTTCTCGTCAACCCTCTTGGGGGATCTGGTTCCGGGAATAGGGAAGATATCGGGTCCCTGGGCAAGGAGCCACGCAATAGCAACTTGTGCGGGGGTGCTTCCATGTACCTGAGCCACAGCCTTCAGACCGTTTACCAGCTCCAAGATCTTGGGGAAGTTCTCCTCCGAGTACTTGGGCGCCACGCAGCGGAAGTCGCCCTCAGGGATATCAGCAGGAGACCGAATCTCTCCAGTCAGAATTCCACGGCCGACGGGGCTGTATGCCACAACCGCGATGCCCAACTCGCGGCAGGTCTTTAGGAGGTTGGCAGTGGTTGACTCGATATCCAGTGCAAAAGCACTATACTCCACTTGCTAGGCCAAGAAGCATGATGGATAGTCCAACTGGATCATGGTTCGTTGGATCGATTCGGTAACTAGTATCTTAACTTTCTAATACCTTATTAGATATAAGTTTTCTAGGATAAAAGCTAGTTGAAATCAATATTAATAATGTTATACGCGAGAATTGCCAGGAGCTTCCACATCTTGTATCAAGTCGATTAGATCTTGTAGATGGGCTACGGTATGTATCATAGGCATGTTCGGAAAAAGAAGCCAGAACTCACATGGATCTTGCACCTAATGGAAAGTTCGTGGAAGTTAATTTCGGTAGGTTTTAAGATTATTTTTCTTCAGGATAGTTTTATGAACTCGATATATGTCCTACTCCAACCTATAGAATCCAATACTATAAAACCACTTTATCATCTTTCTATCGGTCTTTTTTCAAAGGTCTTTTCTGGGGTCTTGTAGAATATAACGGTTAACTATCCTGTAATATTGTTAAGGACACCTGTGGTAGCTATTTAAGAGACTACATAAATGTTGCTGATTAACTTTCTACCGGGGAAAAGACTTGTTGGCCCCGATGGACCCAAAACTTGCCGTAGGGGATCTGCAAGCCCCCAAGTTGATTCACATTACCGGGCAATGCTCTTTATCTTGATTCTAGTTTCGGACTGTCCACTCTAGAGACTTCTAGTTAGCTCTCCCAGATCCGATATACCCTATTCCATCAACATTCCAACTCGGAAACAAAATATACTACACAGTTCACTAGAACCACAACTTACTGTGGGATACCTGATGTGGGTCAACTTGGCATTCAAATAGGGGGCCAAATCGGTTATTAAATTGAGAGACTTTCTCTGCGATTTCATTGTGAATTACCTTCAACCACGCCCATTTGGTGTTTCGTCGCCGGTTATCTCGCCCCGGCTCAGCCCAGTACGTTATTTCAAAGCTACTTGGATGGTGGAGCTAGAAGCTGATCTTGTATTACCAACTCAGTCGGGATATCGGAGAATTCTTGCTTCTTGCCAGGCCAGTACTGCTAGTCCAACCCGATAACTCCTTGAGTCCCTGTCTTCGTATCGAGCTGCACCCCGAGAATATTCATTCACGCGACCATGGGTTGGTTGACAAGCCTGTTCACTGGAAAGGATTCTACGAAAGCAGAACAAAAAGCAAAAAGACGACAGAGCCAAAAGCAAAGTCAAAGAGTTCGTGCTCGGGAGAAGGAGCTCCGACGTGGAAAAGATAACGATGGTAAACGGGCGAGCTTTTTCTGGGGTTCACCGGGTCAGACATACGAAAGTAATGTTCGTGGTCCAGGCGAAGGAGTTTGAATAATCGGACATTTTATATGGTCGATGCTATGGGTTCAGGGATAAATCCGCGAAGAAATGCCCGGCTTATCATTTTACAACATGCAATAACCAGGGACACATGGTAATATTGATACCCTTCTCACCATGACCTCGGGAGGTTTATCTGAAGTCACAGAATCAAAGACAAGATATAGATTCATGGGGTTTTAATTCGAAGCGTTGAATCTCCTCTAGATGCTATAGTTTTAGTCAACCAACTCTCAACTCCCCCTAACACCCGTGCTTTAGGGTATCACCCAAGCCTCAAGAAAGAAATCCCTATGCAAAATTAACCACAGATGCGAGACGAGCAAGTATAAAAGGACAATAAAGACACCAAAATAACAACCTTGTATGCAAATGCAGTAGAGAAACAAGAATAATGATAATAATGATGAAAACAATGAAAAACAATGAAAAACAATACTAGAATACCAGCACTAAAGTACATCACCATCATTAGAACCGCATACCCAAATCAGCATAATTAGAGCGCGAAGGGGAGCTCCCACTACGCGTACGAGTCCCATTCCCATATACTCCCAGTCGGGGCGCAGGCACATAGACCTGACCATCATGTTGAATTAAAGGGCCCGACAAATTTGGGTGATATAAGTGATACTGATGGGGATATGGGGGCAACAGGCGAGCCGATTCATGGAGTCGATGTCGTGCATCTCGTACATCAACGCGGTGTCCACCAAAATGCAAATACCGCGCTGGCTCGAGCTCCGGGTCCCATCCCTGGTCGGGATACTTCAGTCTCTCATCCATGGAGCCGAGCTGTCCATGTGATGATAAGGGCGGGCTGGGGTAGTTGTGATCTACCTGGAGAGCACTGCCCATCAAAGGCAATTCGCTTGTCCACCCGCCAGTCCCAGCGAGTATTTGTTGTTGATGCTGCATGCTCGGTGGTGGGGTTGGAATCATCTCGGCAGTCTGTTGGTAACTTGGAATTGGTGAGAACCGGGGTGGGTAGCGCACGGGTTCTGTAGCCCACGATTGATGGGAGTACCCGGAAGAGTTACGTGACATTGGCTCCGGGGTAGATCGTTCTGGAGCTGAGCCCACGTGTATGTTGGGATTAGATAACGGCAATGTGCCGGGCATGATTGCGGATGGATGAGCGATGGGAGAAGGTCTAGGGTCGTCTGAGGCAGTTATTGGGCCGGATGCTAATTGAGAGGATCTTCTGCGGCCTTGGAAAGCGACGGAGATGTTCTCGTCGTGTGGCAGCGGTGGTGGGTGGGGAAGGAGGGATGGCACGCTTGCAGATAGACCTCGTGGAACCCCCAGGTGTGCCACTGAAGCACGCCGAGAAGGAAGCCGTGATCCAGGCGCGGTATGTAAATTGGTTCCTTGGTGGTAGTTTGGCATATTGAACTCAGGCTCACTATAGGTTGATCGACTCAGAGGCTCGGTCATCAATTCGCCAGATACATCATGGGCTAGCGGAGACGTAAAGGTGTAGCCCGCCTGACTGTCGAGCGACTCAGTGGACGGTTTTATCTGCAAACCGTCATTCGAATGCAATCCGCTAGCTGGATCCAAAGCCTGCATTACGGGAACTGGTGATGGGTGGCGTTTCACCGTAGCATCTACCTCTAACATTCGTCGGGTAGCCACATTCGCATACGTTGGCATATTCTCTTTGTTTGCTGGTGGGGGGGTGATTGTAGGCTGTGGGGCGTCAGCGGACGCTTGAGAATCGCTGTATCGACGTACTGCAGCGAGTGCTTGTTCAGCCTCCGAAGCCGGCGTCAAAGAGCTCGCCATTTCGGCAGCGGATGTGCGGCTTGATGATCCTTTTCCTTGGACTGAGGATAGCTTGACCAGTGGGGTGTCGATCTTGGTATCTCTAAAGCGACGAGAGCCTTTTTTCCACCTCTTTATTTGATCCTCCTTATTTAACCTTGGCTTTGAGTGTCGATTGACCACTTGCCATTCCGATAGACCAATGGTGGGTGGAGTACTGGATGAAGGAGGTGTCTTGATCGGTTTCTCCGTGGCTTGGCTCATCTGTGACATGGATGGAGAGATTGGAATTGCCTCCATGACTTCCCCATCCGTTTCATAGCCTTCTTCGGATTCATACCCATTCTGTCTGAATATATGTGGGGGGAAAAGCTCTAATCTGAACCGGGGAGGTGGCATAGTCATCTCCTCGGGAGATTCCGCTCGAGGTGAGCCGAGATCACTCCAGTTAAAGGTAGACCGGCGGGATAAACCTTCGTCGGCTGAAGAATCGCGGAAAGATGAAGATGAGCTGCTTGATCTGTCGAAAACTGACTTTTGCTTCCGGATAGAGTGATGTGAGGAACTTGGAGACATGTTCGCTATTTCTTTGCTTATGAACTTCGTCAATTGTCGCAAATTCTCTCGTGTTTCACGAACTATTGGTGGATGGAAATCAATTGTTGCCTTTTTCGGGAAGAGCTCAAGCAGTCGTGAAGCGTGAGTTTCGTACTCTCGGTAGTCCCGGACAAGGCCACAATCTTCATAATGGGCCATGCGCTCCATAGCCGCTTCATAAGACGTGATGAGAAAGCGAGTGACAACAATCAACCAAGTATCGAAGAAACCCGGGTCATTTTTGTTCATGGTGCCTTTGTTCTCCTCGTCCTTGATTCGGAGCTCATCACGACAAAACCCCTGCACCACACTGTGAATCTTGACCACATCAACCACCGGTTCGTGACGGTAGATGGAGAAGAATCCTTCTTGGCTGCTCTCTGTCAGGGAATCTGAGAGTTCCGGAACAGCCTTCACATTCGAGCTCATCTGGTCACCCTCAAAACGATGCATAGACGATCGTTGCTGGAAGAGGTCGGCGTCTGAAATACGTTCAATCAATCCATAATGAATGAGAGTTCCAAGTGTGGTGTCAAGATCAGGATCTTCTCCAGCTTGGGCGCTAGTCTGTATCTCCAAATTCTCAGCGGCCATAGCGGCTCGGCCGAGGTTCAGAAGGCCCACTGGCACCTGGTGGCCAAGAAACGAGAGAAGATTAATTAAGTGCAGCGCCTGCTTTTGCTGCAACCGAAATAAATCGTTCATGATGCTCAAGAAAGGCTCTGCAAGCTTCTTGTCCGTCACTTGAGACTTGACATGATATTTTTCAATCGGTTTACCCGTTGCGTTAAGACGGTGCCCGATGGCATGGATTGCCAAAGGCAGACATTCGTAGTGCTCAACTATCCGGGTAGCCTTGGAGATTTGCTCAGGTGTCGCTCGTTTAATCCCAAGATCTTTGAACAAAAGCTTGCAGGCATCTTCCACTTGCAACCGCGAAATCATCAAACAATAGGGCTCGTACAATCGTTGCTTTTTGCGCAGCGTTGTGTCAACCGAGGTATATATAATACTGCACTGTTTGCTCCATGGCAAGACCTCCCTGAACTTATTGATATCATCGTCGCGGTCGAAGGTAACACCATCGAAGACGAGGAGCCAGTCCCTGCGTGTCTGAAGCCAGAGGCGGACTGCGTTCACGTACTTCTCAGTCTCGTTATACTCAGGGTTCACGGTCACCATTTGCTCAACCAGCGTAGCTTTTTGTGCAATCTCCCAGAAACACTTGTATGTCGATTCACGGGACTTGGCGTCAATCCAAAATATGCCCCCTGGGTAGCAGTCACGATGAGTGAACACGTACTGCCGCGCTAGATGTGTCTTCCCAGAGCCTGGAACACCGGATATCAGCACGGCCATTGTGTTTTCCCGACGGGCCTTGGCTTTGAACAACCGATTGTGCAATACTTCAAGTTCTTTCTCCATTCCAAAAAAAATAGCGTTAGGGTGAAAGCCTGCAGGTGCCACGAATAGGGACGAATCCTTGGTGGGACAATTGGGGTGTTGGAGAATTCCACTGTTTTCCAGACCAGATACCGGGGAATTTCGACCTTCTGTCGCAGGACCACGCGGCAGAGGTAATATGTTTTGGTCTATGATGAAGTCAGCCTGTATGACTCTTAAGAAATATTATGATTCTCATATTGAGAAGAGTGGAGGTCAGCTAGTTGGAGGACATGAGATGGGAGCCACCCTGAGGACAAGACCAATAAATTAAGTACAAAAAGGACGAGCACACTTTGAATTGTATCAAAAATAATAGAGTGAATTTGCAAAAGATATTAGGCCCTTTGACTCAGTAGCGAATGGCCAAGAGGATCATAGACAAGCATTGGAGCGAACGTGAGCAAACTGAGCTCGAAGTAAAAGCAGAACAAAATCTAAGACAAAAAGCAAGCGCGCTGGAAAGCTTCATCGAACAGGAGGCTCCTCAATCTCATAGTCCCTCAATGTGACAGACACTTCCGGTGCAGGGAGAAGGTATGGAGCCCTACCATCATCTTTAGTCATATCAGGCATGCTTCGGTTATGGGGATCATCTATTCCTGCTGCAATAGTTAGTATTGGAAAGACAACACATCAAGTTCTGCGCAAGACTCGCCGCCATATATTTCCTTAGCCTTGGCCTTCTTTTCCTGAGTGCGGGCGTTCTTCTCTTCCACCCAGCGATCCGTAATCACAGCAGGAGCCTGACGGGAATATCGAAGAATCGCCTCCGCCACAACCTCATAGCCCGCTGCATTGTCGTCATCAAACTTGCACATATGGCTGTGGTCGGCCTCGATACCCGCCCGCTCAACACCCTCCATGTATGGTGCGGCTGACTGCTCGTCCACGATCACTTCGCGAGTACCACGCACATCGGTGGACTGTGTTTCATGGAAAAAGTAGATGTGGAACCGGCCCATGATATCAACGAAAAGACTGTTGATGTGCTGCAAGGTTTCATTGTTTGTCCGCAGAGCTTTGACAAGCTGCGGAGACGTCTCCATGAACCTCTTCGGGAACACAGCACTGCAGATATTTTGCAGCAGCAGACCCCATTTTGCAATATCAGATCCATTGTGAGGTGTACCGAGGAAGAGGATACCAAAAGTGGACACATAGACTGAGCGTAGATGCTCGGTCTTCTCACTTGAGAGACTACGGGAGTATATCAGGGCACGCTTCACAATCAGACCCCCCAGTGAGTGGCAGATAAATACTATCGGACGGTTGGAGCAATCTCGCAGCTATGGAAATTCAGGTCAGTACTTGAAGCTCTATGCCAGCAAGGAAGATATCAAAAGAGCAACCTACATTTCGATTGGCCGCGAGACTGGATGCAAGAGTCTCGGCATGGCTGACGACAGTATCACGCGAAGCTCCATCTGTAAATGTAGCGACATTGGCATTGTAGCCATAAGTTAGAATGCGGGGACGCTGTGAGGCAAGCACGTCCGGGAGAAGGTCCGTTGGCCAGAAGCAACCGGTGTTTTTACTGGTCCAAGAGTCGTGAGGGTGTCCGTTGAGGCCGTGAACAAAGACGATATCGATCGTTGGATCATCGCGCGGGGTATAGATCTGCGTCAAGCCAAAGGCCTTGATGGCCTTTGGGTCAACGATACGAGGCCTGGACATAGCAATGGATAGGACAAAAGCAGTCAGAATGCTATTGCCATAGTATGTGTAGTTGAGAGAGGAAGTCTTCGGGGGACTTTGCGTTTTATAAATATGTGCAGATGACTATTGGGGTATGAGGGTGACTGGGGGTGACCGGGGGTAACTAGGGTGACTGATCCAGGTCACCCGGACTATTTTAGTCGATCCAGAGGGTTTTTTTTCATCTGTCTTGAATCCCGGGGGCTGCACATCATTTCTATTTCTATTAGGTGTCTTTGGTTTTACCTAGTTTTACCCCATTTCTTCTTGCACAGCCCTGTCAGATCGGGTAACTTGCCAGGTACCGTGCCACTCCCGAGGTCAGACCTCGACTTCCCGTTATTCATAGATTATATGTTGCATCGCTGAGGTGTGCCTTGTTCGGGGTATGCTGCCTTGCAATATCCCTACTAGTACCCCCGTAGTAGCCAGTGAGTCATGTACTAGAATCTACCATGGGAAAACACGGTTAATGTTGGCACCTGGGCAATTATCAAGATATTTCTCTTTATAATATTATTCTATGGGCATCTGTACTATAGCCTATTCGTGTTCAGGGTAAAGAACTTCATACAAGACAGGGATATAGATGTCAACGCAGAAGTATAAAGCAAAATAGAAACGGATATCAGATTCAACAGAAATGATCCAACTATTTCCTATTTCTATTTAGGTCTATTGGAGCCCGCATGACCAAAAAAGGCAACGCCCACATGATGTCTTGATACCAGAATGCCGCTCTGGCTTAAGTAGTTCTACTCTGTCTGAGGAAGGCTTTGCTTCTTCCAACCAATAGAAAGAATATGCACGTAAAAGTCCATGGTATTATAGGACATATCATTTTGATCTAGTTTGCCCTAAATCACCATTTTCTACACTTACCTCCCACGGAACGCTGGCTTCCGCTTCTCAACAAAGGCGCGCAGCGCCTCATACCGATCATCAGTCTCAACGACTCCCTCATAAGCCGCATTCTCTGCCCGCTCACCCAGAGCGTGAGCTTCGACAGCCTGCATCGCCATCTTGATAGCAATAGGGCCACCTTCACAGATATCCAAGGCGAGCTTGATACTCTCCCGCAGGACGCGTTCGCGCGCAACACCTTCCTGTGCCTCCTCCTCAGGCAGCACCTCAACAAGACGATCACAGAGCCCAATGAAGTAAGCCTCGGGTCCGGTCACCCGGCGGCCGGTGAGGATCATATCCCGGGCGCGGTTAACGCCGACAATCAAAGGCAGTCGGTATGTGCCGCCGGCACCGGGGATAATGGCGAGACGTGTTTCAGGCAAGCCGACGACGCTGGACGAGGCGAAGACACGCAGGGTGGTGCACAGCGCGAGCTCGAGGCCGCCGCCGAGGGCCATAGAGGAGATGCCAGAAATGGTGGGAATTTGGAGGGCGGCGAGGGTTTTAAAAGTGGAGCGGAGTTTGAGAAGGAAGTCTTCGGTTCTAGATAGTCGCGTTGAGTGGTTAGCCATGTTCGCGTAGGTTCAAGCCCCGGGCACTGGGCACCGGGCGTCGGGCGTCGGGTATAGGGTTATTTCTCACTCGGCCATGCTCATATTAGCGCGTTCTTTCAGGTCTGCGCCTGCGCAGAATGCTGCGTCTGCGTTACTCGCTATAACCAAGGCCCGGGTTGGCCCATTGCCTCCTTCGGCGGCGATGGCGTCCACATGTTTTGAGAGCGCGTCGAGTAATTGGGTCGAGATCGCGTTGCGGGCTTTGGGTCGGTTCAACTGTAGTACGCGCACATGCCCTGAACCTGGGGCGGGGACCTGATGGGTCTTGATGATGTCTTCTTCTGTGCTGGTGCTATAGCGAGAGATGAAAACCCGGGTAGGCACGGCGGTCGCCCGGAGGTGCGCGAGGGGTGTGGAGAGGCGAACGAGGCGCGATGACATGATGGTTGCCATTGTTGGAATTCAAAGATCAAGTGGGTTTACACTCCACCGCGATATTAAGATGAAGAAAGATGAATGCGCAGAAAAGTTCTCGGTTGGAAGATGTCGTCGGAGCTCGGGTGTGGGGAAAGCTGCGAGGCCGATGATTACCGAAATCTACAACGATGAAAAATATATGGGGTATCATGTACATTGACAAAAGTCCTCTAAAACTACAATATTATACACATCACTGGCAGTATTCTGTAACCTCCGCATCACTCGGCCAGTCCCAGCCTGTCCGGCTGATAAGGTCGTATGCCTCCACGACCAGGTCCGATGGTACCCGCGTGTCAATCCGTTGCTGTCGTTCCAAAAACACTCTGATCGCCACAAGGGTTCGACGCATCATTTTGTCTCCATTTGCATGTTCGTCTGCAGCTTCTTTCAGTTGATCAGCTGACCGACTCATCCAGTGCAGCAGATGTAACAACCCTTCGTCATCTCCTACCGACCCCAGAGCCCGAACAAAGGCATGTAGCGTAGCAGGTGATGGTATTTGCAGCATCGAGGGAACATTGAGTTGTGTCTCGGAAACAGTTTCTGCTGCAAAGACACTTCGTTCTGCACGCTCGGAGGTTTTGGAGGCTGGGAGAACCAAATGATCAAACTGATACTTCAAAACGTGCAGCGCATGCTGCATCAAACCATCAACATCGTCATCACCTTCGTTTTTGGCCTTCAGGCGACGAATACGAGCTTTATGAATCAGCGTAAAGCTTTGTTCAGCAGTGCCAGGGTGCTTGAGGGCAGCATCAATGGCTTTTGTGAACGCCACACATAAAATGCGGAATCCTTCCTCGCCGAGTTCGACATTACACTGCCGCATCCAGCTCAATGCTCTGAGGGCCTGGTGCCATGCCAGTATGCGCTGTAGACTTCGGCTTCTTGAGCCATAATACCCAGTTAGGCGCTTACGGGTCAGGGCCGATAAAATATGGGTCCAGGCCGGGGTGTAAGGAGCACGTCGCAATTTGGTCAATTGAATCGCGTGCCATAAAGCCCGTGGGTGATGATGGATTCCTGGATGTTCCTCGGAATATGCGACCAGATCCACTTCGGCACCGGTCGAGCAGTTGGCGGCTATCAAGGCCGGGAAACGATCCGCTGTGAGAATATTTCGATTACCGACATCTAGACTGGTAATATCTGAATGTGCGCATAGAAACTTGACGAACGATGCAAATACCAAGTCTGGCAACTCATGAAAAGCTTCAAGGTCCAAGGTGTGGTAATTACGAGGCTTCGCCCGCACAATAGAGAGCGCCTCGATTTGGGCATCTGTCAAGCTACTGCATTGAAGATAATGCAGCCCCGAACGCAGAGAAGTAGCCGACTGAAGTAGTAGGCCGAGGAATCTCCCAGAAGGCCGAAGCCCCTGTGCACGCATCTGATTAAGGAACTCATCCACGGTAGGTGGTTCTGTGGGCACATAGATTATGTCACGAGCAGAAGCCGGTTCGGGGTGAACTTCCCGGCCATCGCCTGGCAGGGCATGACTCATTTGGTCAAATTCGCGTTCTATGGCGTTTCGTCGGTATATTAACTTTTCGGCCATGGCAGCATAGATGGCCCCCCTCGGGGGCAGGCCATGGTCTTGATAAGAAAGAAAACACGCCCAGGCCTCACGGACAGTCCTCGTGGAGCGAATGCGAGCAACCCACATTTCATGATGATTCGCCTTGGATCCATGTGTGTCCGGTAAAGCTTGCGGTCGACGCATCATAGCCCTTGTCTGCACCGTCGGGCTGCGGTCTGTGTCCCAACCGGCCAAAATCGAGGATATGTCCTCCCAAAGACGATGAGAATAGCCAGCATCTTTCATTTGCGAAAGTACCTGCATCGCACGACTGAACATCCCTTCATTCCCGCGCTGGGAATCAATTCCCAGTTTCTCTTCTTTCCATGGAGGCCATGAGGGGGCTTTTAGTTCGGCAGACTGGCGCTCTTCAGATGTTTTCTTATGTGCTAGTTGGACTGCAACCACTGCTCGATATCCTTGCCTCGTGACTGGCAGGACCGGCTTGTGGGTGGCCATAGCTCGAAGAAGCTCAAATTGCGCTTGCTGCTGGATAGATGTTGAGCGGTAAGGAGCAATGTTGGCTGGTATGGAAAGTAACCAAAGACAATCATTAAATTTGACGGTTTTGACGCGATCGTCATTGTGAGTCGCCAAAAGTGACCTCTCGGCCTCATCTACCCTTGGGGCTGAGAGGAAGCGAGCAAATGCACGTGCAATAGTAAGAAGTGATTGCGGCCACACGCGCCGAGCATGCCGGATTAGACGTACTACCAAAATCATGCAGGTGCCAGAATCGATTAGAGGGCGGAAGTCCTCAGGGGATAGCTCAGGATCATGTTCGGCAACCCCCACAGGAATTTCGGCAATGGGAAAGGTATGTCCGCTCATGAGGTGTAAAGAGTGGATCAAGAGCAAACGGAAGGTGTGAGCATCGAGGTTTTGCTGTCTCAGAATATAGAGTGGAATAAAAGGCGGAATGCTTGGAGTAGTAGCCCCAGACTTGGCTCTCTCGGTTTCTATCAAGAACAGCCGTATCATTGCCTGGTGAGGATTCTGGCTCTTCATGATCCAGGCCCAAGCAGTCACATCGGCGGCATCGTAGCCACGCGATAATAAGTAATCCTGACTTGTGTTTCTGAACACTTTCTGGAGAGCGATATCCAAATCCTTCTCCGGATGCTTATCCGACGTAGACGAAAGCAACGAGTCCACCTCTCGTATGTACTCCCCAAGAATAACCGGCAGCGACGGCTTTTTTGGTCGACCAACTGTCCTCAATTCATTTTGTGTTTGGAGTGTGAATTTAAAGTGAGCCCGGTCAATCCCGGTAGGTTGAACATCATATCCAAGGGCGTGGCCAGTGTTTCGCAAAGCTTTGGAGAGATATTCGGCAGGCTTCGGTTTCACTCTGATACTGGGAGTCTTCTCGAACCTTTTCTTGCCGGGTGAGCTATTCGGCAGGTTATGGATCACTGTTGCGCATTGTTCATCGAGTGAGGAATCTGACCGCTTGTTGTTGAAGTAATCATCGAGGGGTGATGGTTGGGTGTCGGTTGCAAGTGACTCGGGCACTTTGAGGAACGCGGTGGATTGAAAGGAACGGAAACTGCCTAGACTTAGGCCAGCCAGAGAATTGCGCGAATAATGTACAGGAAACTTGGGGCCGTGATGAAATATTGCCTAGGAGATACCAAAATTATTTAGCATTGTATCCAATGAGGGATATGGTCGGGGAAAAAAATACCTTGTATAAATGACTATTGAGCAGGTCTGCTCTTAGCCGCGATACTCCCGAAAGGCTTCGGGCATGCTTGAAAACTGATGACATCCATGAACGTAGTCATGGGTGAAAGTGCCTGGACGCCACAGACCCATTCAATAGGCTCAAAGAAGTACTTGTCTCCGAAGATGAGAGGTAGTCAAGTCAAGCCAGAAAAATACAACAATCGCGCGGCAGAAAACAGATCACGTGATGGATCGTCAGAAGGCGCGCCATCCCGAAAAGCGCAACTCAGTGAACCTTCTCTCCAGACAAGAAAAGAAGAGACCACTTGACCTATTTGTTCGAGGGTTGCCTAGTGCATTGATCATTGCCCTAATTCCTTGGTCTCTATTGACAGTTTTATCCACTTCATATTCACCTCTTTTACTGTGGTGACGTGAAGGTTTTATCTTCCCCCTCGCTCTTCGCGATCCCCATCTCCTCTTTAAGGATTCGCTTTCACGCCCTACCATCGAGGTCACTTAGACTCTTGCTTTCCAGACCAAGTATCAACCTCAACACCAAATTGCTAGCAAATATTTATTTCCACGATCGCATCCTCTCAATCTTTACTCTCAATCTTCTGATTTGTGGACCCCCCATCCATTTGCATTGGAGGGGACCGCGTCAAAGCATCAACCTTGACCTCGGCGCGACTTCACAACCATGAGCGCCGACGAAGCTGGAGATACAACCCCGGTGTCCGCCACTAATGGCGAACCCTATCCCGACCCTGCTGCTAATGCAACCTCTGGGAAACGGAAGCGCTCCACTCAGGACGACAAACCGAGCACTGATTCAAGTGCCACCGCCTCGCGCGATCGGGCAAATCTCCATGAAACTCTTCGCAGCCTGATTGAGCTTCTACTGAAGTAAGCTTTGATGAAAGTATATGCTTCTTAGTTTTATGCTAACAAGAGCCGCAGGCATGACACTGAACTCCAGCTCCTCTCTTGTCCCTTCCCAAATACAACCGCAAAACCTCGAACGAAACGCGCAAAGGTTTCTGGCGATCCAGAAACCTCCAACATCCAAACGCGCGTCAATTCGGGCAAATACAACACATTGCAGGAGTTTCTTTCCGACATCGAGAGAGCATCAGCTGCTGTAATTGAACGCAATCAAACCCAATCCAATGGCGCGAAAGAAGATGGAGCACCTTTAAATGAGGTGGTCAACCAGATCGCAGCATTCAAAAAACATATGAACAGCTTGATTGGTCAATCTTTCGTCAATCAACCTGAGGTCAAAACAGAGACGATGGAAGATGATACCGACGAATCAACAGAGCTTCACGCGATCAATGTCTGCCAGCGAGAGGATAAGCCCGCCCTAACGCTCTTCGGAAATCCATCAAATCCCAAGCAGCTATTCTCAAGTCTTCAAAAATCTGTCAAGGTACCACTGCAGTCCGAGTCAGGACCTGAGAAGTTTGTTGAAGTGCAAGAGGAGCTGCGCGAGGTCGCCCTGCCTAATGGCATCACAGCCACCAAAGTCATCCCTTACAACCTTGATTCTGCATCTCAAATATCGAAGCGAACATTTGGGGAGGTGTTCGCTCCACGCGAAACATTAGCAAAGCTGGAACCTCCGCGCAAGCGATCTCACCGGGCTAATTCGGCCACGTGGATTGATCGCTTCGACGCCACTTTCGATGTTAGGACATTTTTGGGAGAGCGTAGCAACTATTGCCTCGCACCCCTCCCTTCAACCCAATGGCTTCAATATGGCGGAGTCACATCATCACCTGCCTACTGGGACCGTGTAGAAAAGCATGCAGATTCGGATAATGTTCATCGGCATGGCGATCCTGGCCTTTGGACTGGCCCCGATTCATCTGCTTTCCAGGGTGTCTTCTCATCATTTGCTCCTTCCTACGACAGCTCTGGTGCGATTGTACAACTTGATTCGAAGGATATGGTTTGGTGGGGACAACGGGGTGCGGCCCGCGTGAACACCTTGCTCTCAGTCCCATTAGAAGGAGACGTCAAACAAAATGGCACTGGCACAGCCCAGCCTGGCAATATTGGCGAACTTGATGAGAGCATTCTGGATGAAATGGTCGAATCATTCAACGCCCAAGACTTTGCTGGAGACATCACAGAAACTGATCCGAGCAGTGAAGTTGACCCGGAATCAAAAGAGATCAAGCAAATGCTTGAGGAAGTTTCCGACTTGCTCGACACTCTCAGTTCCTACCAGCGACTTCGAAGTCTCAAACTTCCCACCGATCTCCACCCGCCTGGTCAACAAGTGCCTGAGCCGAATGAAACCGTTGGCCTTGATTTGGGCGACGTGAATACGCCCTCTGAAGCAGAGACCCTTGTGTATGAAACCCTCAAGTCAAGTCTTGCTACAATTATCAGCAACTTGCCACCTTATGCTGTCGCTAAATTGGACGGTCACCGGCTCGCTGAGTTGAATATCAGCCAAAAGGTTCTAATTGAAATTCCTGACTACAACGGCACCATGGAAAAGGATGACTTCACTTTGTCACAAGAAAGGGCCGCAGCATTGCTCGCAGCAGCCAGTACCGCAAATCGAACTTCAACTCCCGCTACCTCACGGCCTAGTAATTACCAAGGCTCTCACAATGCCTACAACCAACGTGCCTTTGCTTCCAATGCTCGGGTTCAGCCTCAACCAGGGTTCCAGGTCACACCGCAGCACGCACGGCAACCTTCGGCGCCAACTACATACACGCATGCTTATGGCGCGGGTCGTCCACCGAGCACACCCAGTCAACGTCCAGCCAACACTCCTCAATACGCGCAAATCAACCCGCAATACACCCAGGGCAGCCAGGCTCCCCCATACCAGCGCCCTGCTTCCAATGGATATGCTCAAGTGTCTCCACAGCCTTACACACCACCGCCCAGGCAGCCAGGCACATTCAACGCCACGCCACAGGGACGTACGCCCTATGCCACTGCAACCTCGAACCAGCGAGCTCAGTTCCCAAGCCAAACTCCTTCACAAGCTGGCTACTCAAACTCCGCCGCGAGTGCGACATACTCTCGTAGTGCTGCCGAACAAGCTGCGCTGATGGACAGAAACAAGGCACAACTGGCAGCTCGACAGACAGGCCACAGTCCTTCAACGCCTCAACCTCAAGGACTAGATGCCCGTGCATCCCAAGAAGGCAGCATGACACCAGGAAGCAAACCAAATGGCACGCCCCTTTCGACATAGGGCCTGATATTTACGCGAATCTGAGCATGTGGAGTTGTGTTCAAACGTTTTGTTTCTGAAGAGAGACAAACTTCCAACGTTGCATTCCTCTACAGTCAGCTTTCTGCTTCATTGACTTTTGCATTTTTCTTTCTATGTCGTTTCGAATTATGAGCTCTAGGTGTGATCCGCGTCTCCGACCTTTTTTTCTACCCAACTGTGTTTTTAATGAACCTCTTGATCCCTGGCTTTGTATGATTCTTCTTTATTTGGTGTTGTATTATGGACTAAGCGATTGGCGTGGATGGTTTTTTTTCAAGACAGGTCGGCCTAGGTGTAAGGCTACCATTGCGATGCAGCTGAGTCTTGCTTAGAGAATTATTTGTTTTTCGCTTCCGGTGCAATTTAATCAATATGCTGCATACCAGCACACCTGCTTTCCAATTATAGAGATTCGACCCTAAAAATACTAAGAGCTTGCAAAAGGATCCTAAAATGATATCGCATAAATAGTACATTGCTCAATAGGAATCCCTAAAATGAAAAAAACACCCATCCTGCTATAGTATTTGCCAGTCCGCTGTATCTCCTGCCCAATGCTCACAGTCCATTATATGCCAGGCCCGATATACTGGTTTATCTGTCCTATCCAATTATTGAAACAATCGCCCAGAAAATCAACGCCGTCTCTTTCTTGTTGCCCAGTACTGAGTACCCTTCCAACCTTCCCTTCAAACAGACAAAGACATAGATGACTCCTCGCCAATGAAACAAAAGAAAGAACAAAGAAAATTCGTAAGTCATAAAGTTGATGCAGGATGCAAGTTGAAGAAATAGAAGATCGAAGCTATGGAATGAACATAGCAGCCATAGTCATGAAACCGAAGTATCTATAAAAGTCAGTCTCAATGCAACCACACAGAATCGAAACAATCATACATCGTTGCACAGCGCCATCCATCCCTCGAATCGACCAGCGTATCAATACCTGCCGAATAATTCGCAGCAATGGCGGCCGCGGCGCCGCCAACAACTGTCACAACGACAAGACGACCGGAGAACTCCGCAATGAGGCTAAACGCCAACAACGGCAGCAGGAGCGCACCGGATGCGATGATAATGGCGATGTAGACGGGTGCTGCGGCGGCAGAAGCAGCTAGTCGCGGAGTGAGGGAGACCAGGTCTGCGTCGTGGATTAGGAACCGTGTCTCAACCCCAGCGACGGGCTTGTTCTCTCTCATCCAGCTGCGATAGCCCGTGATTTCCTGTTCCGAGGCGCGCGGGAGCGTCTGTAGGACTTTGCTGTAGGCGCTCAGGGCGTTGTCTGCATGCTGGTCAGCGAGTCCGCTTTGTGGACAGCAATGTGGGAAGAGGAAAGAATAAGCTTACTGTATTGTTCGGTTTTTTGGATCAATGCACTCATGAGATCTATGCGTCGGTAATGCAAAGATGAGTATGCCTGGGCCTGGGCATCTCGGCGTCGTGAAGACGGTAGGGGCTTGATGCCTTCCTGCTCGGCTGCACTGACTCGGTGCATTTCGTCATACTCGTCGAGCGCGTGGAGATCTTCTTCCATTTGGGAAATCTCGTCTTGGAGGTGGAGTAGAACGCGGTGGTTGATGGTCTCGAAGCGTCGGTATAGCGGCGGGAAGCCCCCGCTCTCTTCTGAGGCGGACTTGGTTAGGTGCGTAGCTAGGAGACCATATCCAGATGGCTCTTGCGATGCAGTAGAGTCCCGTCTCTTTGTCGGCGTGGTGCGGTGAAGACTATCTTCTGGACTTCTTGGGGGGGATGGTGGGAGCGGTGGTCTGTGGACAGCACCGCTGTCTCTTGGTGGGCCATGATAGGTCGGTGGTCGGGACAGTTCTAATTGACCCTTTTCTAGAGAGATGCTTGCAGTCGAGATCAGACTCGGCTTTCTAGTGGGCTGTCTCTTCCGGGTAACTAACTGATTGCCCGTAGAAGGTGCGGGAGTTGGTGCGGGCTTTCGTGGTTCTTGTGGACCTTTGGATACCACTAGAGGGGATTGAGCAACTTTCTTCGGGGGTGTGTTTCCTCCTGAGGCCAAAACTCCGTGCGGCACAGTATTTGCTCGTGGCTTTGGAGACTGGATCTTAGTGGTTTGTATAGGGCGTGGAGACTCCGGCTCCTCGTCGGATTCGGACTCCGACTCCGACTCTGACAATGAGGATGACGATGATGAGTCTGAAGACGATTCATCATTCTCTTCCAAGAACTCAAACACATTAGGCACCTTCTTCGCCGGCTCTGCGGGTTTCGGTGGGTTCTTTGGAACGACAGGCGCATTTAGGGCCGACCCATTGGGCTGTGAAGGTGAACTATTCTGGACAGTTTTAGGGCTCGCGACAGGACCAGCCTGTATATTCGTAATGTTGGAGACCAACGAATATGTCCTCTTTCTTCCATCCTTTTTTGGCTTTCTAGTTTGGAACGGCATGATCGGAGAAGTTCGGAATCAACACCCGGTTCATACCTCGAATAAAATATCCAAGGGCATGCCCGCAGAAAAGAAGACGTGAAACATGAAATTAACAGTGCCGTGGAATTAGGAGTATAAGGACATAGCCCAGGGGGGTTGGAAATTCCAGGTCTCAGATCGATCAAAGGTGGAATCCAGGGACAAAAGCGAAAAATAGTATATCTCTAATTTCCCCGCGAATTCCTTCAGACATTCCCCATAATAAAAAGGAATATAAAACCCCCAGGCTGTCAGACCGTTGTTATAGAGAAATGTCAGCCCCCAATTCAAAGTTGGAAATAGGTCGTCAGCTGGTGAAAACGAGCCCAACGTGTTATGCCTGTCGAAATGGAGACTTGCAATTCGTCAGAGGCAGTCTGGGACAATCTGAAGCAAATTAGAAGCGCCGGCTTTATTTAGATTGACCAATTAGGGTGGTGCAAGGAGGTTCCTTGTATCCCTGTAGGGCGTCTCTCATACGATTCAAAAAGAAATAGAAAAATGAGGAATTGCCGAGGTGAGCACTTTGAATACTTGGCCAAAGTGGGAGAAATCAGACCTCGTCATAATATACGCATGTGTGTCTGAACGAAGTTAGAAATATGTACTCCGTACATGCAGTTATGCGCTGGTCGATCTTCCTTGCATCTGGCGGTCTAGCGAAGCGGGGGAATGTGATGCAGCATTGTGAGCAGTACAATTTGGCTAACACTTATCTACCATATTTCATGCATAAAGCATAGTCAAGAATGTATTGGATGAGTGTATGGAGTAGGGGGTGTAGTACTGGAGTTGAAATAGGGGAGGGTGAGATGATCAACCCATTACTCTGTACTCTGCACTCCGTTGTAGAAAAGATTCATATATAAGTTTATAATTTAATTACCATTGAGTTTAGAATCACAGTTTTCTATTCTTCTATGTATGTTATACATACAGTATACAATATTGTATGCATACTTGTGGCTACGCGCTACATCTTGCAGCTATATCGGGTTTGGGGTTTTCCTGGGGTTTTCCTACCTGAGCCGCTTTTATTAGGTCTCAACGTATTTTGTTACACTATAAATATTTCCTATATTCTCACTAGTCTGAGGATCCAGAAAATGAAGCTTATGACTATATATTTATATACCTTTTATATGGAGTTGTACAAGTACCTGCTCTTTACCTTTATATGTTGCTCCCCACTGTTAGACTTGGCACGGATTATACCGCGATTAGGCTCTCCAAGTAAAAACAACATGGCAACCAGACAGGTTGGCCCTTGTATTCCTGTTGCTCCCAGGTAAAAATTTTCCTGTGCACGCCTTCGCCTCCACTCATTGCGAGATCGAAGTGAATGTACCTAAGATATGTGGAAGCCCGAATTCCCTTTTTCAAGATCATCAACACTTTTACTTCTTACAGCCCCGGGATACCATACATTAGTGTGTCTCTAGGGGGTCCGATTGAGACGGCTCGGACGTAATATCTTACGGTTACGATGAAGATCATCTACGACGGTTTGACCAACGATGTTGGCGAGATAGTCCTTACCGATGTAAAGCCAGTTGACAGAAATCAGGCGTACCAAAACGTATGGTAAAAATGGCAGATATTGAAGACTGATAAGTCTAAATTGACAAAACCCGCTGTTTCAACAATCTGAGCGGACATAGCTGACTAACTGTAATATGCACTTTTGTATGGTATGTCGAGTACCACTGATCACATGATTTCGGGGTAAATTACCCTGTCTCGACCTCGTAATCCACTTCTGTATTCTGACACTAACACCTCTTGTGGAGCCTAGGCATCAGCCCCACTACGTGGCATCTTTATGCAGTTCCAATAGCTTAGCAGTTTTCTCTTTCTCTTTTCCTGAATAGCTCAATTTTCTTTTCCTTTTCGTCTTTATTTGTGATCATCTTTAAAATCGATCATCAGTATTGGAACACCATGTCTAGCGCCTTTGTGGAAAAAGTGGATCAACCGATTTCGGGGTACAGTGAATCCAAACTGATTCGGAAGCAGTGTACCTGCAAACTAATTTTCTTGTTTGGAACACCTAGATCTGATCCAGACATGGTGAAACCAAGATGTGCAGAACATTATAAAATGACCAGACTGGAGCTTCAATCAACCGACACTTGGAGTTCCTGGCTCCCGTTCTTTTCATCAAATCCAAGCCTATTTTTACAAATCAGCCAATGCACCTCTTCGAATGAAGGCAATGCCTCTTCAGTTCTCAATGTCTGGCGCCCTGGATATTTTGGGGCCTCTCTTCCACGAATAGGGTCCGACCCCATTAAGTTGAATGGTACAAACGATCTCATCGTCACGGTACACAGAGATGATATAATGGAAACCCTCAAGGCGAAGGGTTCGGATGAAATTAATTCCCAGTCGACAGGGTCAGCGGTTGGGGTCAAATTCACCCCACATCGCTTCTTCGGATGCCGTGTGTGTTACTGCCATCGTGGAACTATATCTTTGCCCACCGGTGAGCTATGGAGCTTTACTGAGATTGACGGCGAGCACTATCAATTCAAGCGGGTTGATGATGGTGTAAATGAAAGTGTACCTACAAGGTCACTGGTATGGCAGTTTTGCAATAGCTGGGCACCGCCGAAAGATCTTCCATTGGACTTGCCATTCGCCGTGAATCGAGACACCCGAGTCTGTCGGATCAACGAGTCAAGCAATGATTATGAACCAATATTCAGCAAAAGCCTCGCTGTTATGAATCGAGAGGGATGCGTTCTCTTCGATGAGGTGGAATCAAAAATGGATGGGATTCAGAGTGATGCTAAGCACGGGTTGATTTTGCTGTCCGTCCTGGCTATTGCGAGGTATGAAGGTTGGCTCTAAATATGTTTTGAGGACCTTCTGCCTGTATATATATTGATAGAAATTATTGGTGAAATTTGCATATCATTTTGACAGTTCCAAGGTTGGTTATAAGCTAACAACTAGGTACCTAGATAGCCACTTGTCTGGGCACGAATCCATCGCCCAACAACATAGAGTCCACCAACACTGGACTCCATGTTACTATTGACCTTTACGGACTTGCCATCCATTTCCAAGCGCAGCTGCTTGTGTAGGCTTGATGTTTGTGCAGTAGGCAGAGAGATGAGCATACCATTCGTCACCAATGGATTGGAACTTCCAGCGTTCAGATGAATTTTGTATTCGTCATCTTTGTCTTCTTTGGTGAGTGCGCCACCCGTCACGATGGTTATATCTGTAGTAAGTTTCCTGAGGTTCAATGAAGACCCAATGGCGCTTGCAAGCTTGCCATAGACAAGTATTTTGCGGTTCTTATAGTTGTGTCCGTCGCACCATGGGCACCAAAACACCCCCCGTCCAAAAGCGTCGGCAAATCCAGGCTTGTTGGGGAGGACATCGTTGATGCCAGTGGCTAGAATAACTCTCTTGGCAGTGACCTTTCCATCCTTATCATCGTAATTACAGAAGCCTTTTTCCAATGAAATGATACCGGGTACGCAACCAAGCCATATCATCAGTTGCGTCTGTCTGGGAGTCGGTATCAGCTTTCTTCGACGGACATATGACGCAACAAAAGCGTGATCCGGATTGACCCTGCAAAGAAAACCTCCAGTGGCAGGTGCTTGTAGCAATCTTCACCTTGTAACCGTTTCGGGACATCACCAAAGCTGCCAGCTTGAGCCCCTCCCCATGACATCCTGCAAGGTGGGATTTGCCTTGCTTGGACGTGTGCCCAAGCTGGAATGCCTCAGGCTGAATTTGAGCTCAAGAGTTTGCCAAGGTGACTCGACCTGCTTTCTTCTCATATTTGATATATCCCAAGGCCCGACGGCGCTGATGCAGTTCCTTAGGGTCTGGTACGATGCTCGATACGCAGCCACCTTTGTCTTCGCAGTATGGCTGAAAATTGAGGCGGTCTAGTTCAAAATGTTCCAAGATGGCGTCCTTCCTATCTCACGTTAGCGTGGTCGAGAACAACCGGGTTCACCTTACCAGTTCTGATACAACTCCCGAAAAGCAGCAGGAGGATCCCGGTTTTGCACATAACTCGGAGAGATAGCGAGTGTGACACTCATCTGACGCTCCAAGCCCCGAGCATCCTTGTATGTTTCGATTGCCTGCAAATCGCGTTCGAGTTGCTCGCTCGCTTGTTTCTCCACCTCGCTTGGTAAATACTCTTCGCTCTCGCAAAAAGAATCACTGGCTGGTAGATCCATCAGAGCAGAGCATATAGAGGAGAGTCGGACAGAATTAGGGCAGACCATGGATATTCGAATCTTTGGGAATTGGCCAAGTGTGCCCCACTGGCCAGCCAACTTCTGACGGGTTGGACCCAACGAGCACCCACCCTTTAGTTTAAACGGGCTATTTATCAACCGTTCAAGTCCGATTTTCGTCAAACCTATCCAACTAAGCGTTTATGACGGAAATCTGTCTGTATCAAAATGTATGGTAAAACTCAGTATATTGAAACTCTCTGACTAGCAATAAAATAGGATAAACGCGCGGGCTTAAATAGACAAAGTCACTAGTCAATATTAACTGTAATATGCACTTTTGTATGGTATGTCGAGTACCACTGATCACATGATTTCGGGGTAAATTACCCTGTCTCGACCTCGTAATCCACTTCTGTATTCCG
Source organism: Penicillium fimorum (assembly GCA_028828255.1). Taxonomy (NCBI): domain Eukaryota; kingdom Fungi; phylum Ascomycota; class Eurotiomycetes; order Eurotiales; family Aspergillaceae; genus Penicillium; species Penicillium fimorum. The sequence goes on from JAPWDS010000006.1 coordinate 1,505,311, forward strand.
ACATTATCGCCTATCCTAAGGATTCAATCCCTGATGATGTTACTCTAGTTCCATCCAGATAGCTTTGCCGCGCCAGGTCGTGACTTCTCTATCCTATCAATTATTTCTTAGATTACCTCCCCAACTGGTCACCCTCGTATCATAAGCGCCGATTTCAAGTCTGGTGTCCTTGTGCTAAGCTCGCCGATGGTCTACTGGACACAACTTTGGCAGCGTGTCAACGAACCGGTCCTCGATCTTGATTCATTGCTTCAGGTGAAGCCCAAATTGTTCGACTATATCCGATTACTGTACGTCAAAGGTGTTGAATATAAAGTCAAGCCGAAGAATTTGTTTCCTATCAGAAAATCGTCCGGCGGTTGGCTACTGTACTTGGGCGGATGGGCGGACACGGACTTCTGCTCGACACCGGATCGAATCTAATCAGATAAGTAGAAGGTACAAGAGAAAGATCATGTACCAATGAGGTAGAGCGGATGTTTACTGAACTCTGTGCTCGTGTGAATGAATGGGATAAAGCGATCAAACACGACTAAGCATGAGGACATCGGGAACCAGTGTTAATGATTAATGAATTAAATGATTAATGCACGGATTGCAACTCCTTCTAAAGTCATACAAAAGATTCATAATCTCTAGATAATGTGTTTGATGAAAATAGTGTTTGGTATATAGTCTATAGTAGACGGAAGTCCAATGATCTGCAGATCGCCAAGTCCCCCGAGCTCCCGCAAATTCACGTCTTTCAAGATTCAACACTCTCACCCGAGTCCAATCTCTCTATGCTTCGGTCATGGATTGGCAGCGGTACGCTCCGCTCTCTTCGCGTTCGACGCTTGACTCGGTCATCTCTTTCATTCCCTAAAGCCCCATTCTCCTCCGCACCAAACCGCTATCTGCCGGCCTCCGCGGATCGCGTTCCCCTCCGCAAACAACTCAAGCAGGAAGCTAAAGCGCTTCGGTCACACAAAAGACAACGCAAGGAAACAGCGGAGGCTTCGAGGGAAGAATGGGAGTTGACAGTGGGCGTGGAGATCCACGCGCAATTGGATACAGAGACCAAACTATTTTCCCGTCAGTACGCCTCTACCTCGGAGACTACGAGTCATCTTCTCATAAATTGAATAGGGGCAGCAACATCGACAAGTGATACTCCCAATTCCAACGTCGCCTTGTTCGATCTGGCGTTCCCAGGTAGCCAACCGGTTAGTGTAATAGTGTACAATACTGAAATAGGGCCAGGACTGACATGAGCAGGCATTCCAAATCGCAACACTCCTACCAGCTCTCCGGGCTGCTATTGCACTGAACTGTGAGATTCAACCAGTCAGTCGGTTTGATCGGAAACATTACTTCTACCAGGATCAACCGGCGGGCTATCAAATCACCCAATACTATGGTAAAGTTATTGTCCCTCTTCAAACGAGATGTATACTAACCTGCTTTAGAACCCTTCGCACGAAATGGCTACGTTGACCTATTCGATTACGATGGAATCGCCCCGGAAGACGGTGAACGGGTTCGTATTGACATCAAACAACTCCAGTTGGAGCAGGACACAGCCAAATCCCAGGAATACCCCCCTCGACACAACTTCTCGACTTTAACCGCGTGTCCCATCCTCTTATCGAAATCATCACCATGCCACAAATCCACACTCCGGCAACGGCCGCGGCATGCGTTCGGAAACTACAAGCCATTGTACAATCGTGTGGTGCCGTGACTACGGGAATGGAGATGGGCGGTCTTCGTGCAGACGTCAACGTCTCGGTCCGTCGCCGAGGCGAAGAACCCGGGCAATATCAGTACGACGGGATCAGCGGGCTGGGTCAGCGTACCGAAATTAAGAACCTCAGCAGCTTCAAAGCGGTAGAGGATGCCATCATTGCTGAGAAGAACCGTCAGATCGAGGTGCTTGAGAGTGGCGGTGTCATCGAAGGAGAGACACGTGGATGGACAATCGGCAGCACTGAAACTCGCAGACTTCGCGGCAAAGAGGGCTCGGTCGACTACCGCTACATGCCTGACCCTGATATTCCACCGCTGATCATTGGAGAAGACCTTCTCTCTAGCCTCAGAGACTCTATTCCGACAGCCCCAGATGCACTTCTCACACTGCTCGTCGGATCCGAGTTTAGTCTACCAATCGAAGATGCCAAACCACTCATTGAGCTGGACAATGGAGCCCGCCTCGAGTATTATCACGACGTGGTGGATATCCTCCGCACTCTTCAAGTAGACCAAGACGACAAAACACGCGCCAGTCTCGCGCGGGTGGCAAGCAACTGGGTTTTGCACGAGCTGGGCGGTCTCTTGGCCAAGGCAGACCGGGCATGGGACTCGGAGATCGTCCCAGCCCGATCTTTGGCCCATCTCATCGACCACCTACAGCGGAAACTTATCACCGGCCCCACAGCCAAACAGGTGCTGGCCACCATCTTTGACGGGGACCATCGACCAGTGCCACAATTGCTAGAGGAGGATAATCTTCTACTGCGGCCACTGTCACGGGAGGAATATTTAGCACTGGCGGAATCGGTCATTGCCCTGAACCCGCAGATGGTCGAGCAGATCCGCAGCAAGAATCAGCTGGGTAAACTGGGCTGGTTTGTGGGACAAATGATGCGGACTGGTGAAAAGGGCCGTGTGGAGGCGCCTAAGGCAGAGGAGATTCTCCGGGAGTTAATTCTGGGATAGCTTGTATAGTATAGCATAAAATGTATTCTATGGCATCAATGATACCCTCTTTCCATGACGATGGCCAAGACTACGCGGTCTTTCATTTTTAATTTCCAAAACCTCTCCCGGACCTCCGATACCACCTCATGGATAAAAGCCCGGAAATGAATTATTGAACTTCCCGGTCTGTCCTCCATTGTAACAGGTCAAAGCCAAATGTTTGTGGGACACCGAATGACCCTAAAGGGGGGAGCTCTCCTCAACCTGTACTTAACGGAAGTGATGGAGATCCGGCGGAGTCACTTTGATCGCTAAAAGCAGTTTTTAGCGACTTCGCGGACATTGCGCAAGGAATGAAAGCACCGCCCCGGTTGAACTCGGGGCAATGTGAAAGATAGTTTGAGACATATGAGATATTTAAAGGGACGAGTTATCCTCTATTTCCCTCTTCTTTTCAAAGAAATTCATCGACATCATCTTGACCATTCTTATCTTTTATCTTATCTTGATCTTCCATCGCTCGACACCTGAATAGCTCTCTCCCTCTCTCTCTCTTCCTTACTTTCAATTTCAACAAGTCATAGAACATTTCCCTACATACACAATGACGCAGCCTTCAACCATCACCTCAAGGTTCCTCTCACACCCTAATCAACTCGGTGTTGTTGCCGTTGGTTTCAATGGAGGCCAGGTAAGACATCCCTGTGGGGCCGAAGCTATAGATCACGAATCCCACTAACAACCACCAACAGTGCAAGAAGGGCGTCGAAGCAGGCCCAATGGCCCTCATCGAATCGGGACTCCTAACCCAACTCAGCGAGGATCTTGATTACGAAGTCCACCACGACAACACAGTCCACTACTACGAGAATGACATACCCACCGAAGACCCCGACCACCGGGGGATGAAGAAGCCACGAGGTGTCAGCGCTGTGACCGAAAAGCTCAGCTCACAAATCTACGACTACGCCAAGGACGGAAAGTTCGTCCTCACTCTCGGCGGGGATCACTCCATCGCCATCGGCACCGTCTCTGGCACAGCAAAGGCAATCCGCGAACGACTGGGCCGCGAAATGGCCGTGATCTGGGTCGACGCCCACGCTGATATCAATGTCCCCGAAACAAGCGGCAGTGGAAACATCCACGGTATGCCCATGGCGTTCCTGACCCGGCTGGCCCGGGAGGAGAAGAAAGATATCTTTGGCTGGATGCAGGACGAGCATATCGTGAGCACGCAGAAGATTGTCTATATTGGATTGCGCGATGTCGATCGTGGGGAGAAGAAGATCTTGCGTGAGAATGGTATCAAGGCATTCAGTATGCACGATATCGACCGGTATGTTTTGTTTTCGCTTTTCCTGGGTGTGTTAGTGATCTTCGTGCTAATTTCTCCTCGGCTAGTCATGGTATCGGTCGCGTTGTCGAAATGGCTCTCGCTCACATCGGTAACGACACTCCCATTCATTTGTCCTTCGATGTCGATGCGCTGGATCCTCAGTGGGCACCTAGTACCGGTACACCAGTCCGTGGTGGGCTGACACTACGTGAGGGTGATTTCATCTGTGAAGCTGTGCATGAGACGGGAAATCTGATTGCGATGGACTTGGTCGAGGTGAACCCTAGTCTGGAGTCCGGGGGTGCATCGGAGACCATTCGAGCAGGGTGTTCGTTGGTGCGCAGTGCATTGGGTGACACTCTTCTGTGATATCTCTTCGATTAAGGAGTTAAGGGATAAAATAGAGTAATTAAAGAGGCTCCTTGGGGTTTCAGTACAAAGTAGATCAAATTAATGCGAACAGTCAGATTGAACACTAAATCCCCTGCCACCCCAATTTCCTAAATCCCCCCCTCCCCCGGCCTTTTGTTTTTTTCCTAATTTTTTTTTTCCTTCTTTCTTTACTCTGTACATGTTGGCATCTTCATTCATTTAGTCGGGGAATTTATGCGCAATTGTAAATATCCACGTTGCACCGACTCCAATCTCCCAGGCGCTCAAGGGCGCCCAATGCGCTGTCCCAATCACCGCGCCATACCAGAAACCCATAGGATTCTACCAATCCCTTCAAACTTGACTCACGATCTGGCCATATCCCAATTCGATCCCAAACCTGCAACCAAAACATAGGGCCTCCAACTTTGCGTCGGGTATACAACCTTGGAATACCAGTATAAAGCACACCCGCTCCGCAATCGCAATCGAGCGCCATCATCCATCGCAAATACAATTCAATACCCTCTAAATCCTTCATCCAAATCCAACAATCAATCAAATGGCAGTCCGCAAGCGCCACGAAGCGCGCCGTCGCTACCACTGGCCCGAACTCCAACTCAACATCTGGATCATGGTCGTGCTCTCATGCTCAGCCACATGTCTGGGAATCTTCGGGTGGTTCATGGCCGTGCAAACCCAAATGCATCTCGGGACACCATGGTAAGTGTCAATAACTATACCTATATACTATATACTATGTGGGTTAGGGCGCATTCCCCTAACCCCCCCACATTCTTCCCCCGTCAGATTTGTATACAATATAGGATGTGATATACTAACAGATAACCAGGCTCTTCCCTTACATGGTTGTTAGCAGCGCTCTGGGCGTATGTTTCATATTCCTCATTCTGGTCCTTGCGTCGCGACACTTCCTCTTACCGGGGATTATCATCATTGGCAGCTTTATTCTTCTCGTGCTGTGGCTGACGGGCCTAATTGAGACTTCGCTACAGCTGTATGGAGTTGTCGGGAATGTGAATGATAATTGCAAGATCTATGTGGAGGATAATAAGTCTTGGGGGAATAATATTAATACTTTGGCTTGGTTGACGCAGAGTACTATTTGTGAGTTTTTTTTTACACCCTTCTATATGGTATTAGAGACTAACTGGTTTTTATAGGCAATTGCTGGAAAACTGCCTTTGCACTTGAGCTTGTGAATACCATTTTCTATCTTTGGATGATGATTATGTCGTGGCAGGTTAATCGGGATGTTTATGATTGATTTTTTGAGATACCACTTTTTTCTTTTGCATCTATGGCGTTGAAAGCGATATAGCATTGGTTTTTTTTTTTACTTACGAGATCTTGGTTCTGTTGTATTTATACTTATCAGTTATTTCATCCTAGGCATAGATCCTGGGAACTACAAATTCATGGATAGTATATCGAAATGAATTGTACAAATAGCGGTTCTCACAGATACACACAAATTCCTGAGAACTACAAAACACCAAGACACGAGGCCCTAGAAGTGACAAAGAATCAAATGGACCTAATAAACGCCATCGCTGTGCCAAGAGCATATTGCAACCGCACACAAAGAGAATCTGAACCGAGAGCGCAACTCAACTGAGTGTTTTATCCGTTCTCGGCTGCAGTATCTGTCTCTGCTTGGGAGTCATAACCTCCGCCCTCAAATGCAGCAAGCATCTCCCGTTCCAACTCGTCGTCATCGTCATCTGGGTCAGGATAGTCAGCCTTTGGGCCGCTCGTTCCTGTTGTTTCAGTATCAGACACTCCTTCCACAACTGATGTTTTGGGAAGGCCTAAGGAAACCTGGTCACTGCCCGAGGCAGGAGCCGATGTGATTTCTCGCAGCTTGGTGTTGCGCTCGTAGGAGCGTTTGATTCGTTGGGAGAGTCGAGAACCCTGTTTGTCATGATCGTCTCCATCCTCATCTCCAGATTCTTCTTCGTCAGTGCCACTTTCGGTTTCTCCATTGCGTTTACGCTTCTTGCCTCCTGTGGATGGTTCGTCTAATAAGGACTCGGTGTCGCTTTCACTTTCGTCATCACTGCCCAGGAAGTCCTTCAGTTCATCGTGCACCGCGGCTTGCTCGTCGGCATCATACCCGATTGGCGATGTCTCGTCCAGACCGGATGACTTGAAAATGTCTTCGGCGTCATCTTCTTGTGTCCATTGGGACCCTGTCATATCCTCGTCTGTAGATGAGAGCATGGAGGCCTCAAGTTCGAGTTCACTTGGGGTCAAGGGGTCGCCTCGGTCGTCTGGATGAAGCGGGAGGAGATAGGGTTCTTCATCCACATGTCTCCACTGAACCAACGCGTCGACAAGCCATTGTGTCGTCACGATCTTGATATTGGGATATCGGGTGGCCTCTCTCACCTTGGCGGTGCGATTGCGGCCAGCCACGAGATGAGTTGTGCGGGCATTTACCCGTGACGAGATCGTAACACCAAAGCTCTTCGCCCACAGGGAGATATCCGCATTTTGGAAGTCTATCCCCAGAGGAAGAACACCTGAAAATACCAAAACTACTCCTCCAAGGATACGTCGTTTGATCTGCGGCATGATATCCTTGACATCGGGGACCAATTTGAGATCCACGTCTTTATCCCTCGAGTGAACCTTCTCACCCCTTAGAGCTGCCACCCGACCCCCAAGAGCGAGGGTCCGCCTCTTGTCATATTCATCATAGAATTGAAGATGTACCTGTTCGAGTCGGTTTTGCAGCTGGAAGAGTTCTTGATCGTGATCTTCGAGTAGGTGATGGCGGTGTTTCGTGGGTTCCTGGGTGTCTTCAACGCTAGACGATGCCTCACTGGTTCCAGCGGTATCCTCTGCCTCCAATTCCTTTTGCTTCTGCAACAGAGGCCGATCCTCCACTTGATGCAATATTGTCTCTTCTTGTGCATCAGCCTGTTCCTGGAGGAGTCTTGGGCTGTCTCCACCCATGGTCACTAGCTGTTCTAATGCTGAGACCTCGGCCCCCTCTTGTGTTTTACCATTGACATGGTGCTCTTTGGTCTTCTCTGGCGCCTTTGCTTCGATCTGAGGTTTATTCACTCCAATGTCTTCCTTCTTTGGGAGGAAACTTGAATTGATGTCACCAATTCCGACGAAGAAGTCATAAGGCGAGACCTTAATAAGATTGGGACTCCACCGCCAGATATCACCGCGATCGTCGATGATTACAACCATCTTTGTGTCCACTGGGAACAACCGTTGCAGGTCCTTGACCGTCAAACTTCCGCTCTCGTCACGGCTAAGAATTCGATCTCCGAACAGCTTGCGGGTAGGGTCAATGATATCAACAATATGTTGGGCATAAGCACGAGTACCCATGGTGTAGATGTGCAACTCATAAATCTCAGCCACGTTTTGCAAGAATTCCTCCAGTCCTGGCCGCAGCTTGATGTAGTACCAACATCCACGCATCCCAGGACCATCGTCAATCAATTGGAATTGTCGCACATCCTTCACAGCCTCGTGGTTTGGATTTTGCTTGTCTTCTCTCCATTCCCCCACTGTCGGATCAACGGTGGCATGGATAATAGTTTGATCAAGATCCACCACCAGGGTCAAACGCCTCGATGCAAGTAGCCGGCGCTTCGCATCTTCTTCGACTCGGGTTGCTTCCCGTTCGCTGACCGTAAGTGTAACGTTGTCATGGGCCATGGAGATTGGAGCGCGCATGGAATCTGTGATTTCGGTGTTGTACGTAGATCTGTTCACGCGACAGACGGTTAGAAAAAGCTCATTTCCGCTGAGAGCTCTATACATACTCAGTCATGTCCTTCCCGCACTCGGCGCAAAGTCCTCCAAACTGGATCTCGTGTGCGCAAGGCTCATCGATTTCGACAACATTAACCCTAGCAGCAAATTAGACAACATTTGACAGTAAAACGAGGATCGATATTCTTACGGTTCATCAATAACGTCTCCCTTTTGGATTTGCCATTTAACAACCTCTCCATCAACAGTCGATTCAAATCTAGTCGGGTACCTACGCTTCACCTCGGCGGTATTCCCTAGTCCATCACCCTCGGTGACGGTAGTCTCATAAGCATACCAAAACAAAGCCTCATCCTTCTCAACCGTGTCGCCCGGCTGCTTAAGCAACGATGTCACGGTGATCGGGTAATGTAGGCTGGTGGGTAGACGAAGAAGCATCGTTGCTCTTCGTTCGCCCCCAGGCAATGATATGCACTAATGCTCAGCTCCTGTCCTGAGGCTCTTCCCAAATATATTCTGTGCCCTCGGTTTGTTGACGGCGCGCGTCAAGGACGTGTGGGTCGAATGGAGTGATCGCGTGCGATTCCGGCTACGAAGCCATCACCGACACGCAACGCGTGTAGAACTGGATGCTATCGGGTTTTGGTGGTAGTATTCCAGCCTGTAACTCAGTGGTCCAAGCTAGATCGGTGGAATAAGTAGGTGTGAATGGTGGTTTAGGCAGCGCAATGAGAAATCGCCACTACAAGGCGCGAATGGGAAAAGAAATCCGTGCGCCTAGCACAACCCGGCGCGGAGATAAGAGGCGAATCACACACCAGGCGGGAGATATTTGTTTGAGTTTGAGAAGTCGGAGAAGGTTGAAAGAGGAATGCGGGCTGCGATCAAAGAAAAGGGAAGCTCATTGAAGTTGTGCGGGGAGTCACTCGATCTGGGTTGAGAGCTACTTCCGCTTATGTCATACCGGTACTTAAAAACCGGTATATTCTCTTACTTATTAAGGTTAGATCTACTTTTGTGCAAGTATCTTATGTTGCTAAATGGTCTGATACAATGGCTTGATCAAATACTCTGATATATTTTGTTTCTATTCTCTCACATGCTTTGACTGTATTAGAAACTTGACTGTGGATTGATGTTCTAGGTACCTGCACCTTAACCAGCATAAGCTCCAGCCAATTGCCACTCAATTTCCTACATCTGGGAATTTGCCGAATCCAGCTTGACATACTATATAGCCGCTACTTCAGTATGAAATAAGGTTGATTCAATAACAAGGTCAAATGTAATAAGTAGATCCCAACCAATAAAAATATCAATTTGCAGTACCAATGAACGACATGCCTCATGGGGCTGTGCCAGCAAGAAAAAAAAACAAAAACCCTAATCAATATGCTACTAGCAATGGACAAATGAAGTGCGCTATGAAACCATACGTAAACCTCAGAAGCCACATGTATATACGAAGCAATCTCTTGGCGTCACCTGGTTCTTTGATATTCACAGCTCACCGGGCCATCGAGCATTAGGGAATTTATTTGGCCTTGGCCAGACCGACGGCATTGTTACCGACATCATAAACACTGTACCAGCGGCGCAGGAAGGCATCACCCAAGATAGCCAAGGGACCCACAGGCTCGGGGAAGTCCATTCCCATGAAGCTACTAATGCATGAGCCCTGGACCTCCAGGATGTAGTCGTAAGGGCCAATAGTGAACTTATGGCCGCCGAGGGTGAAGGTGAGGTCGGGCAACGAGTCGCGCTTGTCGCACTCGACGCTGTACTGACCAGTGAAGCCCTTGGTGGCACCGATCTCCTTGTTCCTGTGGAATGAGTCAGCAAGTAGGTTACAAAAACAAGCGAAAAATCAACTTACAGAAGCTCGGCCATGGTGGAGGGCAGGGCAATGAGGGAGGTACCAGTGTCCAGAATGACACCGGTGTCCTCAAGCTCCGCAACGTTGTCGCCGAGAGCAATAGAGTTGAGCTCAACCTCCCAGTACGCCTTGCGACGGAGAGGGATCTTGATCAGCTCGCCAGTGTAGTGGTTCTCATCGATACCACCGAAAGTGGCCTCGGAGTTATCGCCCTCCTTGTTGGCATCGCCAAGGTAGAAAGCAAACACAGGCTCATCGACGAGCTTCTGGTTGATCATGTGATAGAAGGGAGGAACCATCCCGTTCACGGAGATGGTATCATAGCCAAGGCCGAGAATACCATCAAAGCGACCGAAGGCAAAAGCCAGACCAGGCTCGTTGGTAGCTTCCGCGAAGTCCTGTCCCTTGACCTTCAAGTCACCAATCTGGAGTGTGTCTCTAGACACGAAGCCGCTCAGGCTACCAGATCCATAGCGAATCTCGAACTCCGTGCCATTCTTCTCATATGTGCTCGAAGAAGACGAGTCATACTTGGTGTGAAGGAAGCAGGCGATAGAGCTGCACTGCGAAGAGGGAACCCATAGGTTGGAGCTACCAGTGTCAAGGACAACCTTGAAGGTCTGGGGTGGGGTACCGATTGAGATCTCGGAGAAGTCTGGAAAGGTCAGTCATCATCTCTCGGTGACTTAAGGTTTCTGGGGTGTTCTCGTACACTGAGCATTCAGGAAGTTATCAACCAGGACATCATGGCCACTAGCAGGGTTGAAGCCAGTGTCGTGGAACAGGTCCTGGTGCTTCTCAGGACGAATTCCCATGTACTTCTGGCCCAGGTTGTGCACATGAGCATCGATATTGTGTGTGTTCTATTAATCGATCAGTTCTGGAGTATTCTTAGGGTAATATCGATGATCATACCAGTTGCTCGGACAGAGGGACCTTGTTGAGCTTGAGCTTGTGAACCTCAGCGGCAGCACTGCCCAACAGCGCCGAAGCTGTTAGGAGAGTGAGTGACTTCATCATTTAAGATGAGAAAAGAAAACTGTAGATGTTTGGTGCAAATAAGAGAATGACTTCGATGTAAGAGAGGAGAGAGGAGATAAGGGCAGATGGGGAGGAGTGGAGGCTGGAGAGACGATGACGGAACCGGGAGGGTCACACTAACCCCCTTTGAGCGATGGGCCTCATGACATGGATTCTCAGGCACCAGCCCCCGGGGGGATTCCACTACCTATACAAGGAATATTTCATGTTTCTCAAGCCAATTTACCCACTAGATCACTATGGCTTCTCCATGCTATACTCCGTGCAAGATCGGACCTGAGCAGGGGAAGCGCTTTGGCCTGGTGCCTGGGCGTGGTTAGCGCCATTGACGGAATGGTCGGACTGGTCGGAAAACACCCCTCCCGTGTACCTGGCAGCTCCAGGATCATTCTTGTGGCAAAAGGCTACGCTCAAATTATTGTTCTGCAGGAAAGTATCATATCCTGCTGTACTACGCCATAGAGATTTACGGGGTATCATTATATGCTTTAAGGCATGTGTGTCTGTAGTCCATCGAGCCCGGCGACCGAAACCGTCCAGAAAATACTCCGCTTGTTATCTTTCAAGGGAGCGCATGCCCCCTTCACAATACTCAAGGATGCCTTGCTGCGAAGTTCACTGGATGAGTAAATACCACGCTGCATACATTGTAGTCTAGAATGGGGCTCGATGTGCTTTGCTTGACCCGAAGGGATGTTGGATGTTAGAGGTTCTCGATTGCCGCGCTCATCTAGGTATTGTGAAGTAATAGGAAAAATGACAAAGGAGGGATATAATAATCTTCTCATGGGGTACTTCGTATACTTCTTAGGGTCGATAGTGCCACCATCGGTGACCGACATGCATACCTGTTACTCTAGCGAGCACTCGTATCTCGGCATTCACATTTTCTATCGACCTACGGAGTATATGTGCAAGTATTGGATACAATATATAACCAGCAACGGCGAGACGATCTCAACTTATGGATAATTGGTGGGTTTCCTTGATGGCTTTGCCAATTTAGGCAAACGGACCTGCGAGTTAAGCCTCCAATTCTGGAATTGATTCTGGGTGGCCTTTTTTTTTTCTATGTGGTATACATAAGTGATTTATCTCATCCATCCAAATAGTAGTAGCAGGCTTTATAATCTACTGTATGTTCTTTATAAATTCTTGTGACTGTAGGTGGATATATATCGTGACAGGTCACTCGCATTAAAGACCAACACTATATAGTAGATCATTGAAACCACACCAATAATTTCACAGAAAAATAGCAGGAAAACATATATAAATGGATTTGTAAGAATGTCGATTCGACACACATATTCGAGCAAGTGGTCTACAGGTAGGGTGCTGCTAGCCAACCTACAATCTACATCTACAATCGAGAAGGTCAAATAGAAAATATATGATCAAATCATCTGAACATTGTGACACATGGCGCCTGCATATTATTGATAATACAACTAGTGAGGGAGACCAAGCTTTTGTCACTCATACCCACTTTCCCGAGAGACTCAAGCATTTACCGGTAGAAGTCAGGACTGCAAGAATCCAGTTAGTGATATAGAAAACCTTGAAAAGTAAACAAGAAACGTACCGGTCATCATCCTGTCCAGTCTTGACCTGGACGGCATAAGCATCTTCAAGGTCGGATTGGATAATATTGTAACGGTTCTTGCGGACGGCCCGCAGACCAGCCTCTTGCATGATAGCAGCAATGACAGCACCGGACAACGGGTCGTTGCGCACGATCAGGGCATCAAGGTCGACCTCGGGGGAAAGTGACATCCGTGCTGCAATGGTTGTGAAGATCAATCGGCGCTCACGTCGGTCACGAAGGTTCGGGAACTCGATCTTTCGGTCCAGACGACCAGGACGCAGCAAAGCCGGGTCCAGGGTGTCGGCTCGGTTAGTGGCCATGATGACCTTGACGTTGCTGGTTTGTTCGAAACCGTCCATCTGGTTCAGCAACTCCAGCAGGATACGCTGAACTTCACGATCGGCACCAGTCTGGGCATCGAAACGCTTCGTGGCGATGGCATCGATTTCGTCAATGAAGATAATGGCCGGGGAGTTCTCACGAGCCATGCGGAACACATCACGGACCATACGTGGTCCCTCTCCTAGATACTTCTGTACAAACTCTGATCCATTGACACGAATGAAGCTGGCGGTTGTGCTGTTGGCCACGGCTTTCACCAGCATGGTCTTTCCGGTTCCGGGGGGCCATAGAGCAAGACACCACGGGGAGGGTCAATACCTGCAAATTGTCAGCGGTGCAATTAGCCGCAATGGAAACCCATAACTACCCACCGATTTGCTTGTAGAGTTCGAAATGTGTCAAAGGGAGTTCAACGGCCTCCCGAATCTCCTGTTTCTGCATATCCAAACCACCGACATCTGCGTACGTCACATCGGGCTTCTCGCTCTCACCAAGCATCGCAATAGAGGAGTCAGCCTCGGGAGGAAGAATATCGACAAGGGCATTGGAGTGGCGGTGAAGGGCGACCGAGGATGAGGGCTTCAGCTTCTCGCGGTCGAGGGTGGAGAGGATACGGACGACGTAATTAGAACCGGTCGAGCTTTGCACAATTCCGGTGCTAGAGATACGAGTTAGCAGAAGGATCACCGAGTTCAGACACGGAAATGCATACTTTTGATCGATTGCCTCCATAAACTGTCCGATGACCAATGGCACACTCTGTATGCGCTTGATCTCTTCTTGTGCCCGAACCAGCTCCCGCTTCAAGCTCCTGTATTGAACAATGATAGTTAGGCACTGATACCAATATTCAATGACGGAATCTAATGTGCGTACCTCTGCTCATCCTTGATGTATTCCTCCTGCAGTTGGATATACCTGTGTTCGACATTAGTACAGATTACTTTATCCAATAAACATAGTTAGACATACTCAAGGTGTCTTTGTAGCCTCTTGAGGGTGGCATATTCATCGTTTCCATCAGCCCCTGTGCCATCAAGGGAATCCAAGTTGCCCAGGGCGTCAAGCGCACCTGGCTTGGTAAGAGGCGTGACGTTGTTCGCCGGGTTCTCCACGGCAACGTCTCCCATGGTGGATACTTTCGATAGCGAGCAAGATGAGAAAGGATATAATATCTATCAGCTGGAAATGGAAAGAAATGTGATGTACTTTGAAGATGGTTGGTGAATGACGCGCTGTGTGAAGGGCTCGGAGTTGAGCCATCTGGAGCTTTCGATGCTATGGGCCCGGGAAGCTTATCCATCACGTGATGTCAACCAGTTCAACAGTTAAGTAGATTCACTATGCGTTTAGGGCCACGAAAGATATATATTATGCTGATTCCCACAGATTATTTTCTACACTACATTGTGCATATTGTTGACTCCATTATTCCAAGGTTACTAGTAAAAGATTGTGGCAATAGCCGATACGGTAACACTACCAAATTAAGCGCCCGTCAACTTGCAATACAATAACCTCACCCAGAACTATGAGACAACTTACACAGAACCTTGGGAAAGTCTTAATAGTTCTGATCCTAATTTTCTCCTGTGTCTTGTCTCGAACAAATATACACTAATCATGTCATACCCAGGTGAGTGTATCAATCCAAATATATGTTGTATGGTCAGACGCTAGCGGCTGCTGCGGAATATGGAACCCTGGAGCCAATGACAAGTATCTCAGGATCATTTGCTTGGGGTATTTGTTTCGTATAGTGATATGTAAGTTGATGCACAAAGCATGCTACCAGTTTGGACACCTGATCGGGTTCAAGGAGAATATCATATTGGACCGCTATGCGCGAAGACTTCTGAGACAGTTAGCATTCTGGCCACTGGTGTTAGCTACGACCCCTAGCTCTCAAAACCCTACAGAAGGGAAATGAAGAAAAGTTGATCCAATTATCTCTAGCGGTGGAGTAGGCCGTAGGCCGAGACGACGGTAGGTGGGACAGACACCAAAGCCGTCATGATTTCCCATGCGGATCGAGTCGGATCCTTGCACGGGGCTCGCCAGGAAACCCAGATCAATCCACTCTCGTTGACCTCGAATTTTTGGTTACTTCGGAGGATTGGGCGCGCATCGATGTAATTATCAGACGCTAGCCCGAGCTTTATATAAGGAGAACCGCCCACTGGTCACCGTCACGGCTCTAGATCTTTTTTTTTTCTCTTTCCATATTATTTCTTTTCCCCTTCCCCCCAGATTTCAGTCTGTAAAGACTCCATTTTTCATGACAATTTTCCCCTTTTGAAATTTATCATTTGGTGGCTGCTAACCTCAGACCTGAATCGGGTTGGTATATATGATCTAACCTGACTCGGCCACCTGAGCAGACGGTTGGAATGGATCATCGTTTAGATGATTTACAAAATCTGAGGGGAAGATGGGAGTTTTATGGGAATTTTCTCTCAGAAAGGGATTTTTCTTTATATGCATTCTCTCCCTAACATTTTCTATTATTCTCTTGTGTGGTCAGTCTCTTCTATATGCAGGTTGAGGCTGGCAACACTGAACGGGATAACGAAAACCAATGGGAAATCCAAACTAACACAAGGGGAAAAAAAAAAAAAGAAACCCCCAGAGGAAGAGAAAGAAAAACGAAAGACACCAAAAACTAAACAAAAGACTCTAAAAGAAAGAGACAACTAACCTAGTAACACAAGTGGGAGGTTTACCCTGTGAGAAAAAGCTCTGACCTTAATTTTCCCTCATTCTCTTCTCTCCACTTCCCCTTTCATCCCTAACTGACCGAATCTTGTGAACTGATAGGTACGCCATCTCTATATGATTGCTTTGCTTTTTTTTTTTTAGGGATCCCTATTATTTACCCGTGATATTATTTGGTTGTGGCCACGCACCCCTTTCTTTTTTTTTATGCCTTCTGTAACTAACCGACCATTTGTCCCTGATTGCTGGAGGAGCTTCTATTATTATTATCTTGGCTCTTTGAAGATCAAGAGTGACACCTTCCCTGTTCATGATTTGCTAACTCTTTAGCCTACCCCAGTCTCTTACCTTCCCCCTTCCCCCCGCCCCAATCTCTTAACGGCTTTGCCTCCGTCCTCCTCCGTGGTTTGTTGCCTTAGGCTACTACACCACGTGACCATAACTGGCCAACCTCTGTCCCCCTTCATATCCCCCCATCTGCCAATTCCGGGACCCGGCTTCAGTCATCCGTTTAAAAAAAGCGGAATTTAAGTCACTTCAGCCTTATCGGTATGTACCTCATTCCCTCCCCTCATTACCCCCCAAATTATCTCCAATATTCCTATGTCGTCCCCACCTCTTTGAAGTGTCGCGACCGGGTCTGCGCGCGACTCTAAACATCTTACCTCACGACGCGTCCACATCTTTGGATTAAACCCTATACTTTCTTATATGACATCTTCGCAAATTTCAGCGATGCAGCCAATGCTCACCTGCTGACTCGTCATAGGTAGATGGGTTGGCAAAACCGCTCGACATGAATGCCTGGCTTGCCGACGCCTCGAATATTCCTGGCCAGGATAATGGCGCTTTTCATCCATCCACTATAGATCCCTCTACTGCTTTCCTTCATGGCTCCCCGACCCCCCAGGATCCATCCCAATTCCAGCGCATGTTTAATAATGGCGTGCCGCGGAACGCTTCCCCAGGCTTCCACAATCCAAACCAAGTGATTCCGTCCAAGCGAGCGCGGCCAGAAGATGGCATGCCCATGTCCCCAAGGCCAGCACCAGGCGGCGTGACGGGGTCGCGGTCCCAGACCCCTCACCAACCATTTCCAGGTTATCAAGGACCGGCCAATGGCAATCCGCAATTTCCCCAACATCCAACACCATACCAGCATCTCCAGCAAGGAGCCTCTCCGAATGTAACACAGTCACCCATTATGCAAGATTTTGATCAACAAAGCGCTCGTATGGGAACGGCTTCTCCGAGCCCCTTCTCGCCCGCTGGCCCGCATCCTGGAACCCAAATGTCTCCGTCGCAGTCGGACCACGGCAGTCGCGTGAATACGCCCCAGAACGCCAACTTTATGCAGGCACAGCAGTTTGGTGCAATGACATCGGGAGCACCCCAACCCTCGATGCAGGCGCCGCAGTTCAATGGTATGCAACAAGTACCCCAGGGCTACCATCAGGCTTTAGCGAATCAGCAACAGCGGCTGCATGCTATGCAGCAGCAGACACGGATCAATTCCAATCCTGCAATGGCTGGACGACAGGCTCAAGGAGGCATGAACCCGATGGCCAATTCTCAGCAGCAGCAGCAGCAGCCCATGGGAGGAATGAGACAAATGCCACCAAACATGCAGTCGAACATGCCGAAACCCAGTAACCCGGAAGGATTCTTGCGCTCATTGCAGAAATTCATGATGAGCCAGAACCTTCCCATGGACCCCAATCCTATTGTCAGTGGCCGTCCGATCAACCTCGTTCAGCTCTACGCCACCGTGATGAAGATGGGAGGATCAAAAAAGGTCACAGCAACAAACATGTGGCCAGCGGTTGCACATCAGCTGCAATTCCCCCAGATGCAATACCCTATGGCTGCCCAGGAGATTCAAGCTCATCACGCAAGGAACTTGGGTCCTTACGAACAAGCTTTCATCAGCTCACAACAAAAACAAATGGCGGACCAGATGCAGCAACAACATCCAAATCACCAACAGCAGCAGCAAGGCGGGATACCGCGACAGCCTAGTCAATTTAACTCTCCTTCGGTGAAACCTAATCCAGGATTTGAGCAAGCTCAAACAATGGCACAGTCCCCACAGAATAACACACCAGTTCATAATATTGCCCCAGGGAATCCAGTGAATGGATTTGCTACGCCGACACACGCGCGAAGCCAAAGCAGACCAGCTCAAGCTGGACATCGGTCAAGCATCTCGAGGGCATCGCAACCACCGGTCCCACCCACTGAAGCTGCTGCTGCACAGTTCACAGCTCCTTCCCCGCAATCCGCAAAGGGTGTTACGCCTATTCCGGGACAACAGCAACCAGGACAACAAGAACAAAAGCCAGAACAGCTAATAAAACGACCTATTGGGGAAACCTTCAAACCGATGGTTCTGACAGGAAGTCGTTTCCACGGGCCCATTGTTGTTGATGAGATGTACCAGATTGGCGAGGATATCTCGAGGCTCAAGCCAGACGTGCCAGGCTTTGCAGAACTAGGAGTTGTTGATATTCACGCGCTGACAATGGCGCTAAAGTCCGGGATCTATGCCGAAATCCGGGTTGCCTTGGATACCCTTACCACACTCTCTGGTGAACCATCTGTTCAGATATCATTGGAGAATTGTGATGATTTGGTAGAGAGCCTGGTCGACTGTGCTGAAGACCAGGTCGACCTTCTAGCACAGCACACCTTGGAAGAGTCAGATACTATGCTTCTCCGTTCCTATGATGAAGTCACACGAGACTGCCAGACTGAAAACACATCGCTTGCAGAGATTCCTGAATTTGGAAGTATTGAGTACGAACTCGACCGGGCCGTCGATCGACTCATCTGTATCACCACTATTCTGCGCAATTTCTCGTTCAGCGAGACGAATTTCTTACCTCTTGGTATTCCTCCCGTCGCTCAGCTGTTCTCTGCTGTCTTCCGTTACATGGGAACTCGCAAGTTGTTCCTGCGGACAAGCCACAACACGTTAGATTTTATGAAGGATGCAGTGATCTTGCTGAGTAACTTGGCGCATGTTGTTCAAATTCCCGGCAAGGATGAGGCACTAAATCTGTTGATTTTCCTGTTGGCGTTCTCGCCTGAACCCGAACCTACATCACCTTCCGGGAAAGTGATGTTCACTACATTCAACTCTTCGGTTGATCGATACACCCCAGCTGCTGTTGACGGGCTTGCCAAAATGTTGGCTAGAGATGACCCGAACCGAACTTACTTCAAAGCCATTTTCTCTGGCGATGGGTCTGCCCCTCCCCAGCCGGAGTTGTTAACTCGCGCGTTTGGGCTTGCAATCTCCTGTGTCCCCGACAAAAAGCCCATGGCCGTCGTGGATGCACGCAAAGTGTTTTTGATGCAAGGTCTTTTGTCAGCCGATGTGCTCACTACATTCGCCGATGCCTCTCTTGCCAAAGCGTGGCTTGAGTCGGTCGATGGATTCGCTGTCCATCTCCTGCGACTTTCTTGCGCACTGTGTACAGAACGCATCCCACAAATCAACATGCGGCAAAGAAGTCAGGCCGAAGCCGATGCGTATGCCTTCAGCTCGATTGTCAACCGAGGACTGGGCATTCTACGCCGACTCGCCGAAAAATCAAAGCAAGTCGACAACACCCCTCTCAACATCCCATCCGGAATCCTTCCTAGAAAAGAAAGCCTGTTAGGTGCACTGCTCCTCCCCAACATCGATGGTGGTGTTGTTCGCCAGCTCCTCACATATGCTCGGTTGGCGGAGTAAATGATGTCTCCATGAACCTCCAATGCGCTGGTGATATGTTGGTTTTCGTACCAGTCCCGCCTGGGAGGAATCGGATCCTCTCCCACTTAGCATATACGACAATCTTGATTTTCTCTCATGTCATTTGTACTCATGTCGACTGTCAGTCTTTCTATTCTTAACTTTTGGGCGCTGGTGGGTGATGGGGCTTTTATTTTTGTTCTCGTGAGATAGCGTTCTGTTCTGCTTCGGTGTACAATGCTCAAAATACCCTCGACGCAAATCGAGAGATACTTGCATCATGACCAATTGACCATTGCTTCTATTTAAATTCGCAAGTATCAAATTAGTGGCTTAGCGCAGATTTGTAGTTGTACCCAGCCACATTGAAGCACCCAGCAGGAATGGAAGAAGGCATGGAAGCCGTCAATTCCGTCTGCTTGCGGAAGTAATTTGGAAATTGAAGTCTTTAAACAGGTCTGCCCGTGGCTTACATTGGCATACTCTCCAAGTGCATATATAAGCATGCATACTGCGTACTGTTAAGAAGTTTCCTATATGGAAATGCATGCGGTCATTCAATGTAAAAGCACTAGCACCCATCGAGTCATCCAAAATGTACATATTGAAAGTGTTACAGGCAGAGAGAAAAACAAGGAAACAAAAACAAAAGCAGGTGCACGCCAGAAGATACGACCGGATAGATAAGACACGAACACCAAAGGAAAAGAAAAGAAAAAAAGGGGAAGAAAAACAACCCGCAACGAGATTAAGGTATGCACCGAGGGAAGAGGAGAGAGAGATCAAGGAAATAGATATTACCCATCCACATCAGGGACCACAGTGAGCGTTCGTTTCTTTCTTTCTCCTCCCTTATTTTCGACGTGATTTGATTCTTGATCTCTCCGATAAGTATGATCTAGCATACCCCTCGCAATAGGGGGGTATGAATGATGCTTTTTGAGGGTGAATCTTGGGCCAATTGAAAGATTCCGATGAGCTCTTCAATCGCAGGTTTGTGAGATAAGATTGAGGTATTAGAGAAGAAAGAATTTAGAATTTCCGCTCCTGGAGGAAGTTCACAATCTCGGGTTTGCGCCAGCCCTGTATTAAGATATTAGTTTCCGTCGGGTGATAATCAATTACAGTCGACGCGAACATACCTTGACAATGATGTGGCCAGTGAGTCGGTTGAGAGTAACATCCGGGTTAGGCTTGGTTCCATCAACAACACCCAGAGCAGCAGCTAGATCGTTGCGGAGCGCGTCCAGATCGCCTTCCGTCTTCTGGAGCTTGGTGAGTTGCTTGGTACCGCCGGCCTTTGTGACGACGTAGACAGGCAGCTGGTTGGAGGCAGTGCGACGGACGAAATAGGGGAGGTTGGTGAGCTGCAGGGGTGGACTGGGCTTCTTGTCTGATTTGGCTGGGGTGGGGATCGCGGATGAGGCGGTGGATTGATGTTTCAGGGCTTGCGCTTGACGGCCGAGATGAGCGAGGAAGGTACGGCTTTGGCGGATAGGGAGAGTAGGGAGAGTGAATTGAGGACGATCTGGGGTAAAGTATTAGTTATGCGCTCTTTTCCCCGTCGACGCGAAACCAACACGGCATAGGTGCGTGTTTTTTTTCTCTTTCCCTCTTCTTTCTTCCCTGTTGGTTACAAGATACGCAATGACCCAGGGTTCGGCTATGCTCTTGTAGACCCTAGGAGATCGAAAGATCAAGATGAAAGCGAGCAATAAGTAACTTACGTGAAGCTTTCAACCTCGCCTGAGGACATAATGTGGAAAATGAACTACATGTCTGAACGGAAGCCACGGACTGTGCAGAATTGACGCGAAGAGTAGTTGTAGCCTGCTTTCGCATGGCCGAGGACGAGCCCGAGTGTAGAAGAGACGCCATTTCTTGGGTTCTAAATGACCAAAAAATAGACCTGGTTGGAGAAGATGGGGATATCAAGGTAGAGGGCTGGGAAGATCCGAGAGCGACATCTGATGCTCCTCTGCTCAGATTTTCTGCCACCGCTTCTCAACACCCACTTCCAAAAAGGGTTTAGGGCCACCGACGCCCGCACAATCTGCAAATTCTCCATTGATCGCGGTTGGCCTTTGTTATCCCCCTCTAGACCTTTAACCCCCTTCTGCCATCTTTTGAGATTAAATATGGCAGACAACGCCCCCCTACCGCTGAGAATTTGCTCAGCGGCGCTGCTGCTCACGCCGAGGAGATCGCCTCCCAGTATGATTTGCTCCCCCGACTCATCCCGTACCTCGACCGTCACCTGGTCTTCCCCCTGCTCGAATTCAGCGCTACCGGCGATGAGGAGGACAAGGAAATCACCCGGGCGAAGTACGAGCTCCTGAAGCACACCAACATGACCGACTACGTCGCCAACTTGTGGCAGGAGATCAACGATTCCGACACCATTCCCGAAGAGTTCGTGAAGAAGCGCGAGGAGGTTTTGGCCAAGCTACAGCACTACCAGGATCAGAGCGAGAAGATTTCCGAATTGTTGCAGGATGAGGAGGTCGTCGGTAACCTGCGAAGCGACAAGGCCGCCAACTTGCGGTTCCTCGAGGAACAGCACGGTGTCACCAACGAGATGGTCAACTCTCTCCACGACTACGGACGGTTCCAGTACAGCTGCGGCAGCTATGGAAATGCCGCTGAGCTGCTTTACCAGTTCCGTGTTCTGTCCACCGACAACGACAAGGTTGCCGCCGCCACATGGGGTAAGCTCGCATCAGAGATCCTGACCACCAACTGGGAGGGTGCTATGGAGGAGGTTCAGAAGGTCAAGGACTCAATTGAGACTCGCCTGTTCAACAACCCCCTGGCTCAGCTCACCAACCGCTCGTGGCTCATCCACTGGTCGCTGTTCCCCTTCTTCAACCACGACCCCGCCCGCGACGTCCTCACCGACCTCTTCTTCTCTCCCGCCTACATCAACACCATCCAGACCAGCTGCCCTTGGATTCTGCGGTACCTTGCCGCCGCTGTTATCACCAACCGCAGCCGCCCCCACAAGCACTCCGGTGTCTACCAGAAGCAATTGAAGGATCTGATCCGTGTTGTTCGCCAGGAGGACTACGAGTACACCGACCCCGTCACCGATTTCGTCAAGGCCCTTTACGTCGATTTCGATTTCGAGGAAGCACAGAAGAAGCTCGGCGAGGCAGAGGATGTGCTCCGCAGCGATTTCTTCCTTGTCTCGGCCGCCGATGCCTTCGTCGACGCTGCCCGCCACCTCATCTCCGAGAGCTACTGCAAGATTCACCAGCGTATTGACATCAAGTAAGTTTTTATATTGGGAAATTGACACGAACAACAGACTAACTGTTTTTTCTTTTTTCTTTTTAGCGACCTTTCCGCTCGCCTCGGTCTGAACCAGGACGAGGGTGAGAAGTGGATTGTCAACCTTATTCGCGATACCCGGGTTGACGCCAAGATCGATTACAAGGAGGGCACTGTCATCATGAACCACCCCCCTCAGTCGGTCTACCAGCAAGTCATCGAGAAGACCAAGGGTGCCTTCTTCCGCACACAAGTCTTGAGCTCTGCTGTTGCAAAATAAAAACACCATGACCTTGATGTTGAAAACTGAACTTTTCTCTGTTATGTGATTTCCAACTTGTTTCTGCCTGCCCCCCTTTTTTAGTGATCTCCCCGTGTAGGTCACAACACGGTTGTTTGGGGACTCCATGCAGAGTGGCATCCGGCTGGCGTTTTTTCGGGGGTCCACACTTATTTCTTTACCTCTTTAGTCTTGCAGTTCTTATGCACACACTCTCTCCCCATATTTTCACTTCCGTCGGATATTTTGCTGGACCTCTTTATGTATTGGCCATTTCTGACCCTGGAGGTTTGGAGGGAGGGGTCCCCAAAAGCAGCCATGGCGCCCCCCCGTCTAATCTTCGGAGGGGAAAAAAAAGATGAGAGATGGAGATATGATGTAGTAGACTCTTTGATCCTAGGGTCTGATTTATCTATGCTGTTACGAATGGTCTATAGAGATGAGTGAAAGATGATGTCTTTTTGACAATAACTCTTGTTTTTAACCTATCCTTAAGCTAGGACCTCGTAAAGCTTCAAGTGCTGCTGGGCATTATGTCTCGGTTTATTATTGGTTCGTAAGTACCATAATCAATGTTGTACATGATTCCTTTTGGTGAGTTAGCATAAGACCCGTCCACTTCTGCCTCTTCTAGCCCAGCACATATAACCTCTACGTAGTTGATAGGACCATTCCGCTTGTCTTCTTTTCCCTCGACCCCCAAAAGATTAGTCTAGTTTATAATTTGAGGATAACAGCGCTAAATCCAAGATTCTAGTACAAAATCAGATTTGGCGTCATAACCCTAAAAGATATTCAAGACCAGAAATAAAACACAAGGGTATATCAGAACGAGACAAAAGACACATGTTCCTATCAGCCCAAGACAGGGCTACACTATTGCCCAAAAAGCCACTTCCATCCCAGGATTGGAATTCCTTTCCTTTCACTGGTCCGTCCGAGGCCTTTTTTAATCCAAGGATTCCACCTGGGCAATAGAGTCAGGGTGGGAATATCCATGCGGCCAATTTCTCTGTAACCCGCGAGATGCCCCGGGGCACGAAGAACGGTTGTGAAAAAGGACCAAAGAAAACAGTACCGGGTGGCCATACAGAAAAGTCCTTATAATGTTGCTACGGAACCAAGGGCTGGAAAGAAGAAACCAAGTTCAATGGATGGAGGGAAACAAAGCTGGCCTCAGCGACCGCCTCGTGAGTCAGGTTGCCTGCGTGCTCCGGGTTGACTGATGGGGATGATTTCATTGATATATGGCTCAGGATGAATTGCCGAGTTGTCACTGTTAGAGCTAGAAGTCGAGCCACCGGTGGTGTTGTGGGCCATTCGAGTAGCTTCCTGCTTCTCGTACTCTCGGGACATTACCGCCAGATCATCAATTTGTTCCTGTTCGAAAGAGTTAGTAATGTGTGATGTTCGATTCTCTTTCTCTTTCTCCAAATTCAACGTTTAAATAAAAAACAAGGGAAACAAACCCGCGTGAGTGGCACGCCATTAATGAGGTAACCTTCGCGTCCCTATAATGATATCAGGTTAGAATAGGTTGTATAGAGGGTGTAGTGGACGCAATGACAACATACTTGGTAGCTGTAGGGTCTGACTGTTGCACTAGGTCCAAGGAAGTAATGAATATGGCCTAGGACAATATGACGGGACAGCCCATACCCCGGAAGCCAGTATTGCTGGACGGGAGACATTGTCAGGGCTAAGAGGTGAGGCGTCGAGACGAGGCGAAGGAAGATCTATGGTCTGATGTCAGTCGACACCGACACAAACGGTCCGTGCCTGTAAGCTCTTTGTGGGACTTTTGGCATTCCGAAAGACGAGACATCAAGAGTATAAATAAGTTGGTTGATACCCTGGTTCATCGAATAACACTCCCACCAGAAACGGAGACGAATAAGACAAATCTCTATCGGGAATGCACTAATCGCCGGCCCCGATCCTTCGGAAGATATGGTCTCACAACAGGTCAATGGTAGCGGGGACCGCGTACCCCCTTCGTCGAACGGCATCCGCAAGGTCGCTGCACATACTCCATAGACAAATGAAACCAACCGGCTACTCACGCATCCGGTAACTCTCGAACAAGTTCTCCACGGAAGGCGGCAAGAAGAAGAAAGGGAAACCAGCGGGAAAATCACTAGAAACGGCCCACTGTGTTCTCACCGTCGAGAGGAGAGTTCATATCGGAACGTTCGGGGGCTATAGGAGAGAACCGCCCGCCTCACTTTATCAGCCAACGAGGCCCAACCCTTTTTTTTTCTTTGATATCTCAATTTGGAGCTTCTGACTATTCAAGCGGAACGGGACCCTAACCTGCCCACTTTTTCCACCTCCGACTACCGAGGATTCGATCTGACAAAAGTGAGGCTTGCGTGGAGGAGCATCGGTCTCGAATCAATCCCAGAGTGCATGGAATTGGAGTATTTGGAAGCGAAAGCGGATGGGTTCTGACACTCCTTTTTCCTCACCGCAGATTCTTAAACCTATGCAGCGCCAAATTGGCTCTTCCGGCGGTGGTGTCGTGGCACCACGGATTGTGGCCTTGGATCGCGGGGGGCCACTGAGCTGCAGATGTCCTCACTGCAGCTCTCGCTTTTAGGGCATGAACTCGCTTCTAGGGCATAAATTATATCCTCTTTGAGTTGCCAAGATCTGTATATGGAGTCTTTGGTCATCGAAACACATGGCAGATGGAGATGATAAGGTGTGGAATGATTGGAATTCCTCTTCTCGAGGATATAAATTAATCGGGTTCAATATCATTTGGCCAAGAACTGTATGCGTTGTATTTCCGATCGACCAAAAGAGATGGTCGGGAGGTTCTTTACGGAAGTTAGTCAGGATGTGATAGATTATTCATGGACGCATGTCCGTAAACCTGGATGTTCTACATGGGGGTGGGGGTTCGAGCCAATCGTCCACAAGGCCAACGCTTCATGTAATATTCTCTAGTCTTTTCATAATTCGTCCGACATGAGGGAAAACAAAATATCTCGCATCGACATCACCTTTACTGGGGGGGCACATATGGGGTCACCAACATCTCACTGAACTTCTCCAACTTCTCCTTCCCGCGCACTTCCTCAACAAGCATTGGCATGCGGACCACATTGAAATCCTCATAGAGCTCCTCAATCTGATCGAGGTACTTCTTCTGCATCTTTCTCCGGGCAGTGCACTGTTCGCAGTCACTTCCTTCCTTGGGGAACAGCAGCTGGTTGACAACAATTGCGTGGGTATCGATGTTGTAGCTGGTCAATTCCTGGATCATACGTTCCGTCTCGTAGAGCGACAAGAACTCTGCAATGCATACACACACAAAGGTGGTCATGTCTGGGTTCTTGAATTGCGTGTTGACCTCGCTAATAGTCTCCCGCAATGACTCCATCTTCTGCAGCAACTCATCCATATTCTGACCTCCGGGTAGACCGCCACGAGCGCCCAGAATCGAGTTGAGCATCGGACCGAACTGGGTGGAGAGCTGAGAGAGCTTTGCGAGCGCCTTCTCGAGCACGGTAGGGAATTGGAGGAATCGAAGGGTGTGACCGGTGGGTGCGGTATCGAAAACGATGACTTCGTAAGAGAGCGACTTGACCTGCTTCAGGACTTCGGCGAAGGACATAGCTTCGTCAACACCGGGAATCTGCCACCAAAAGTTAGATTTGACACGTAGAGTATATGGCGCAACAGCGGCATAAGCACTTACGCTGAATG
Organism: Penicillium fimorum; assembly: GCA_028828255.1. Lineage (NCBI taxonomy): Eukaryota > Fungi > Ascomycota > Eurotiomycetes > Eurotiales > Aspergillaceae > Penicillium > Penicillium fimorum. Next base: position 1,532,025 of record JAPWDS010000006.1, read on the forward strand.
CGAGATCCTGCATCATGTTTCCCATGCCCAATCCAGCCATAGGGTCTTCCTGACCATCTCCGGTGGCGAGTAGATCCTGAATGCTCCCGTTGGGGTCGATTTCCATCGCGCTCAGGTTTGAGTAGCCATCGATCAGGCGAGCCTCCTTTCCGAACTTCTGACCGAAAGCGTCGCTCAGGTTGTGTGCAGGGTCGGTGGAAATGAGGAGGACGGATTTGCGGACTTTGGCCAACTGGATGGCCAGCGAGCATGAGGTGGTGGTCTTACCCACACCTCCTTTTCCTCCGACGAAGATCCAACGAAGAGTGTTTTGGTTGAGAATCGACTGGAGCGTAGGCTCCATGTCGAGGTCGTCGCCATTTACTACGGCGGAAGACATTGTGTGGTTTGTTGAAGTTCCAAGGTTGCGACTTGTGAAGTTGGAAGTTCAAGTCCCAGATTGCCCCGCAAAATCGAACTTTCCCGAAGACAAGACTTTCACATCATTACATCTTATGATTTTTCCTTTTTAATTAATTATACAATTGCCAATGCCTTATATGCGAGATAGTGACCTAGCTACCCCTTTACCCCCAAATTCTTCTACTAATGGGAAAGCTTTCTATCGCACTTGGAGCTTTTTGTCCTCGAACAGAACAAGTCGCAGTTAAGTTATCTCAGATAATTCGAGATAATTCCATTTACTCTATAGATAGTCACAAAAAGAAGAAGCTATACAGATATGCGCGTGGATCCCAATCGATAGCTGCATGGCACTCTCCGCAGCCATCGGTATCCTCCGACGAACCTTTGATAGCAACGTAAAGCTCCCCCTTCCAGCAAATTCTTCTTTTCCTTTTTTCTCTTCTCTTCCTATATTCTATCTTCCCATTGAATGAATGGACTCCTCTCAAAATAACCAACAACTTGGTCGCACCACCAACCGCCTCGCACTTTATCAGCAACAAATCTCCCCCGCCCCGCACACCAAAGACTCAGAAATAAAGAAACCCACCATGGCAGCGCGCGACCCCATCACCTGCCATTGTCTGAACACTTTATCAGGAACACCCGCAGCCAACCTGCCAGTGACCCTGACCCTCCTCTCCGCCCCGACATCCACCCCGACATCCGCCAGTGGCATCTCATTCCGCGCAACCACAAACGCCGACGGCCGTGTCGCCAACTGGACACCAGTCGGAACAGCTTCGGAGTCAGTGCCTGCTATCTTGGCTGCTCTGTCTGATGCAGACAGCAAGACCAACTGGTCTGTGCGCTTTGACGTCGGCCCCTGGTACGAGGCCCAGGGTGTCGAGAGCTTTTGGCCAGAGGTTGAGGTTAAGTTCACTGTCAAGGGACGTGGCCGTGAAGGCGAGGAGGGCTGGCGCCATTACCATGTTCCTGTTCTCCTAGGTCCTTGGAATTACTCGACTTATCGGGGTTCGTGAAGATTTGGCATAAATGAGGGAGGATGAGCTGGGAACTGTAAATATTTCAAACTATCCAGGGCTTGGTAAATGTCAAGGACCATCTCCATTGAAAATGTGTTATCTTGAAGCATGTATCTTGGGTGTGATTTTCATTGATCGGCTGTCGTCTAAAAGCTTTACCCTTGTGGGTATGTATAGACCTTAGAGGCAAGACTGCCCACCTGGGAGGTGAGGACAACAGCTTCCTATTGAGTAATATAGTCCGCTTACTCTCACAAAGTGAAGCAGAGCACAGAACACTTGAACTGGATACACTGAAGATCTTGTCACATCTTGGTCTTTCTACCTCTAGATTTGGGGGTCGAGTTGGCAGCCTGTTCTTGGAGTGTATTGTCACAGCTGTGAAGCAACCATATCTTGGCTGCAAGTCTCTGCAACTGCCAGCATAGTTATATAGAGTCTAAATATAGTCGAATATTTCTCCCAATGCTGGTATTTTTTGGGTTTTTTGATAATCGAGGACATCTACAATATTTTCTATTACCATTTAATAATGGAATTGATATCTCAAAGACATTTAAGCTTCCCGGATACGTCAAGAGCTGTCTTCCAAGCTTACTAGTCAATTCCGCTTAGCCCGTGCTTAACGAATGCACGTACAATCAAGGTTGAAGGATACCAAGACTGTGGGGAATGTCTCTCCACAACGGAAACAGCCCTATTCTCAAAACCGATGGAATCGCCGGCATAGCGGTTCAACGGCTAATCTGAGCTAGGCCTTTGTACTTGTTACAAGAACATTCAATATTAAGACCATCAATACGACGTATATGGTACATTTCGAATCACAAGATTATTAGTATTTACGATGTAAGGTTGGCCCTTTGGGGGGGGGGGGGGGGGGGGGGGGGGGTATAATAATGTGATTTTGTCCTATTTGACTCGATATATCTTAATATTATTTATGTAATTGCGAAGTGCCGGACGCGATCTCGAACGTATAGTTCGAAATTGTACGCATACGGAGACGCGTCCACTAGTACTCCGTACCCATCCATACACAGCTGATTAATAATTATCCCCCTGAAGCTCGGGAGGTAACAGGTCGTACAAGCTCTACACATACAAACCTATAATATAATTATTTCCTGTCTTCAAATATTCTGAAATTACAATATATACAATTCTACGTTGTACAATCTGTAGATCTAGATAGTGTCTAGAATTCCAGTGGCAACTTGATAGAACCCTCACGTGTCATTGCGTCATCGTTTTTACCGCATTCTTCAGGTTAGGGTGAAATCGATGGCCTTGGCATTTGGATATAATGTATTCTGATTGGTTGAAAGTATACATGTGACCCATAGCGGGAGAGATTTCTGTCGTCACCGTGACATAATGAATAATACAGGGCTGGGATGACCAACCCCCCCCCCCCCCCCGGTATCAAAAGTTCGCGACTCTCTACTCTTCATGCTACTTTCATCTCAAGTGATATTGAAACCAGATTGGTTCCGCTTCCTGAATTAGCAAAGTGTTGAATTCTCCGTTGGTCAAGGTCCTACATAGGTAGGTAAGGGTCTTTTCTATGTATAATGTCTGAGATGGTAGCAGACAGAACAAGTACAAGATACAGAGCAATTTTTCAAAATGGTACAAATGTCAAGTGGAAACGAAGGCCGAAGTTGATTAGAAAGACTGTTACAACATGTATGTTGCATACACATATAAAATTTGATCCAATTTTTTTAATTACTGTAATTTGTGGTAATGTTGTATTTTTCATCTGCCAAAATCCCAAATTCCCTAAATTTCATCATATCCCTCTTCCCCCTACGTCACTCTCTTCCTTTCTCTCAATCTCTCTCTAGAGAAACTGTTTGTTTGGCCTTACAGATTTTATATCCCATTATATTCGAATTCTAAATGTCTGCTGCGGTTGCTCCAGCCGTATCGACTCTTCGAAATATGTCTTCCCCAATGGACTCGAAGAAGACAGAAAAAGAAGGTTCGTGTCACGCTCTACATATTTTTTTTTGCGCATTTTTCTAGTACTTTTGATATGTTCTTGCATTATACTTCCTCCCCTTTTTTGGTTTTGGTAATACGCCACTGTCCCCGAGCCTTAAAATTCCCATTTGCCGTCGCGATGACTTCACCCTCTGGCGTCATTGATTTCCTCCCCACCACCTTTCACAATGAAGCCCCCGACACGATCTCATAACCGCAGTGGTACCTATTTGTGATCGCATTAATTCATGGCGCATTGCTAACAAATGAGTTGTTAGACTCGCAGGTCGCGTCACAGAAGGACCAAAAACCTAACGTAGAGACTCAGACCTCGTTGGCGCCGCCTCCACGACCGGGTGCGCCTACTGCGTCTGATACTCCGGACTACTTCAATTCCATGCACAATCCTTTCTCGCTAGAGCCCAATCCATTTGAGCAATCGTTTGGAGGGAATCCAGCGGAGACCCCAGGGAAATCGCTCCTCCCATCTGTCGCTGCCCTCACCTCACCGGCCTTGCCTGGAACAAGTTCTGCTAGCGGTTACAATTGGACCAACTCTCTACGCTCGGGACCTCTCAGTCCGGCTATGCTCCCAGGGCCTACCGGCCCCAATGACTACTTCGACAGCATCGGTCGCGGCTTCCCTACCCCGAACGAGTCTTCCCTCCGTACGGGACTGACACCTGGCGGTGGAGGCTCTATGTTCCCGGCCCCCAGTCCCAACTCACAAGCTCTCTTGCAACAACTTCAGAACGGCGGTGCCACTCCCTCCACTATTGATTTCCACCGCACCGCACTCGCAGCAAAGAAGAACAACTCGAATGCCCCCACCTCCAACCCCAGCGAGCAGGAAGCTGCTGCTACTATGGATGTAAAACCAGCTCGGCCCGCTGACTTCACTCAACACGATGCGGCTGATGCGGCAAACGGCCTTTTCATGCTGGCAAAGGGTGGCCAGGCAAATAATGCGCCAATGAACCACCCCCCAATGCCAAATGATACTCGTGCTGCAGCCCGACGTGTCTCCCAGAACACCAATGGCACCAGTGCTGAGGATGCATCTGACCACGAACCCGCTAAACCAGCCAAGGGCAAGGGCAAAAAGAACGCCAAGGCCGCTGCCAATAACCGCCGCAAGGCCGAAGACGCTCCGAAGGGATCCAACAAAAGGACTAAAGTCAACATGGAGATGCCTTCGGATATGGATGACGAGGACGATGACGACAATGATATGAAGCAATTCCCAATGGATACCAAGAAGATGACTGATGAGGAGAAAAGACGCAATTTCCTAGAGCGGAATCGGTATGGATAACCATCTTAACATACTCAGGAGGTCAGAATGCTAACTGTTACAAGTGTCGCGGCTTTGAAATGTCGTCAACGGAAGAAGCAGTGGCTGGCTAACCTTCAAAACAAGGTTGAGCTTTTCACGTCAGAGAACGATGCCCTTACTGCGACAGTGACTCAGCTGCGTGAGGAGATTGTTAACCTCAAGACTCTTTTGTTGGCACACAAAGACTGCCCGGTCTCTCAGGCCCAGGGGCTTGGCCCCCTTATGATGAACGGCATGGCAGCCGGATACGATCACCACGGGTATAACATGCCTCCCAATATGGGCATGCAACCCGGCGGCATCCCTACACAGGGCATGCGTCGGTGAGAAAACTTGCTTTCTCAAGATACCTATCTTGCTTTTCGCCGCATGTAGGAAATACAGTTCACTGCTTAGACCCGGCGGTTGATCTCTTCTTCCTAGGAGTTTGTTTTTCCTCGCGGTTTCTTTCGGCTAAGGCTTTGTCGACTGTTTTGGCATGGGCAGGTGTTAATGAACCTCACGACTCAAAAATGGACGGACTAACTTGGTGGTCTGGAATGACCTTTTTTTGAGGATGTGTCAATTCGGCGTATGAGATGCTTTTCTATTTATGGCTTCGAGGTTGTTGTTCTGCTTTATGATGTGTCCCCCTTTTTTCTCTGTTGTATTTTTTTACCCTTTTGCTTTTCTTTCTTTAATCCTCCCTGGTGGCTCAGAGGAATTTTTATCTTTCGCTTGTCTAATACTTGAGGGCACACCGGTGCATTGTTTTCCCAAATGTGGGTTGCTGTCGAAATACATGATTCCTGGGTGGCGTACGGATGGCTTTGTGATTTTTTGATGTGTTTGACTAGTTTTCTTGAACCAGATGGTTGGGCAAATGAATCGACAATCGCTTTGAAAGTGTGTACATTCACGTAGGTCTTCACTTCAGTATATGGTAGATGTGGAGGAAACTCATTCTGGTGCTTCATAGTTATATCTCCTAGCTATGGGGTAGGAAAGAGAAAAGCAAACATGAAAGAACCTGTGCTCTATTCATATTTTTAGATATCGTATATCATTATTAACATTGTATAGTACATATGTAAATACTTAAACGTCATGTACATGATCAAAACGCTCAGAAAATTCTTGTGACGCTCGGCTTCACCCACATAGGCTTTCCACACTTGTTGTTTTCCCGCCAATTCTGGATCTTGTCGTTGTTCCATCCAGCCGTGAATCGGTCCGCAATATCTGGCTTGCTAGCACCTCCAAGTCGCAAGGTCTTCACAAACACACAGGTTCCAGGGTTGTCATATGTGTAAGACATACACCAATCCCTGTCATGGCACCCCTGACGGCAGGCTTCTAATGATTCATGCTGGGGCAGAGTCTTAGGTTGTTCGATAATTCCACCCCAGGCTCCATTATCCCATCCCTGTCGCTCCGGCAACTGTCCCAGGCGAAGGTAGTCAACCAAGTCTGCGTATAGTAAAGGATTCTGAATTGACATGAATTAGCATTGGTACCAGTAAGTTCAGCAAAAGGAATCATACCGTTCTATCCCGCTGGTCCTCCCAATCTGCCAGCCCGGTCATATCACTCAATTGCGATTTATGCATGCTAATCACAGGTTCGCACCAATGATGACCGTCACCAAAGGGAATCGAGTCCAGCGGGTGCGGATTGAACATCGGCCATATCCCAGACAACTTGATGCCCTTTTGATACAGCGCATATCCAAGCACAGAGTCGCCGCAGCAGTCATCTGCCATAGCTTTCATATACTGTTCACTGAACGATTGTCCAATAAACTGCCCATATTTACCAGTCTCCCGCGCAACCAATGTATCAACCGCAGCTCTAGACAACACAAATCCCGTGCCGCCGTATGCAAACCACATGACTTTTCCATCACCGATACTGCGGCCTGGCGAAGGCGAACCCATATACAAAGGGACCGATGAGTCGAACTGTTCCAGCATTCGGAACAGATTATCCCACACCATGTAAGTATCCGTCTCGAGAAAGACGTACCACTCCGCAATGGGGTTCACTTTCTTAGCCCGTTCCACCATGGGCAAGAACTTGAATCGATCAAGTTTCCACCCCGCCGCGCCGCTGATATTGCTATCCCCGCGCTGTAGCGCATTATACCCTTTGAACTCCGGGATCTTATTCCGGGCTGAGAGTGGCAAATCGGCTAGAATATCGTGCACATGATGGCCGTGGACCTCGGTCTCCTTGTCTGATACAACTAACAAGTTGGAAATGCAGCGAGTTACAGAGGCCATGTGTGTGTTGACTCGGTCTGGGTTTTCGGTTGCGCCGGTTTTTAAGGTAATCTGAATGCGCGATAACAGGTGCGATGGGAAAGTGGCACAGCTTTCATTTTGCGATTTCCCCGTGGATTCGGTTTCATTTCCATGCTGAAGTTTCCGAAATTGGGTTCTCGTTTCCCATGTCCAGTAGTCTTTCTCGTTCGCAAGCTCGTCTTTTGCGCTAGGTGAGACGCTTCCTGGCAATCCCCCCGAATACACTGTGAGGAGGAGGATGGTCGAGACGGTTAGGAACACAGCAAGTAATTTGAGCTTTGCGTTGCCTAGTACTCTGAAAAATGGCCGCGCGGTCGCTGTGGTAGATGTGCCTGGACCCATATTTGGGGATCGCACATTGGGTTTATTGAAGCAGTGACATTAAAAGAGAAAGGGGAACAAGACTGATAAAAAATAAGTTTGATTAATGCTCTGTTAGGGCCGCTGATTAGGGCCTTTGGGGCGGCTCAAATCTACAGATCTTTCCTATATGGACGACTCACGGACGTCACTATAGCGGGTCGGCTCCATATTGGCCCCAAATCATGGCCCCATGTTGCATGCACCCTGACTGCACTTTCATTACGCCTTGACTGAGGATTGGCTTGGTCTAAGCCTAACATTCGCTGGGATTCCTGACCGAACGGTCCGAGTTCCTTACACGTACTCCGTACGTATTCCATGATTGGCCTGGTGAGGGCCACGTTCCGGACTTATTAGGTGCAGGTACTTGATTGTGGAGAACTCGAGAGAAGCCCATAAGATAGCCCAGGGATTGTAATGGAAGAAGGGGGAGTTGTGAGACTCGTGACATGTAGCAACTTGCCTATGGAGGTTAATACGAGGGGTATATCCACAATCCGTACCTAAGTATACGGCACGGCACGAGGTCGGGCAGTAACTCAGCGATAGGGCGATAAGAATTATCTGCCTTAGGAACTTGGCACCAATGAACGTCAAACATCACAAACACAAACATTCAAGCTTCAAGCTCGAGTCCTCATTACCTCCATTGGGATGCAATTTGGAAGATTCATCTCAGACGTGTGTTGGAAGTTTACAGTCCAGTCTCAGGCTTGATTCGCGATCTTCCCCCCTCATACTCGTTACCTAACCGCGATATCTTCTTGCCCAACAATTCCTCCCCGAACAAAGCACCCACAGGCCCCAACCACGAGCGAACAGATACAAGACACCGAACAATCCGCCCACTAGGGCACCGGGCAGAAAATGTCAAACCCTGCCCGAAACCCTGCGCGCGGGCGCCGCTTAGACGACGCCCTCTCCCAGCTAGTCGATGGCCTGACCCCCGCGCTCCCGATCTCCGCCATCCAAGACGAAGACTACTCCGACGCAGAAGAAGCCCTCGCCGCAGCCGAAAGCCGCCGTCACCATGCCCTCATGGAACGCGCCTGGCGTATACTCGACACCCACGCCAGCACCAACGCCCCAGACCCTGGGTCACCAGCGGGGCTTGGTGGACGACGCGGAAGTCTCGCGGGAACAGAAAGCATCAACAACGCACCAGATCTGATTAAGCGCAAGCTGCGACGCGAAAACGTCAGCCCAGATAAGGCGGTGCGGTTTTCCAATCTCTACTCTCGTCTCCTGACGCAGCCTGTGCTGTCGCAGAAATGGGGTATCCTCTTTTTGCTTTATAAGTTGTCCGCATCGGATGAGCCATTGGAGGGCGGGGAACGGAGCCGGAGCCCGTTGATGGACGAGGCGCATTTGCATAATATGTTGGGCAAGGGTGGGCGCCCAAGACGGAGCACGATAATCGACTCGGAGGATGAGGGCCCTGCTGTTAGCTCGTCGGCTTCGCAGCAACACCAACGCGTGTTGCCGGTGAGGATGGAGCGTCAGAGCTCGCTACGACATGATATCGATCGTGATGGCGTAGACCAGGCTAGGCGCAGCTCGACTGAAATACCAGCCACCCGTGTTGATGCTGGAGTGAATGACCGTTCCAGCGATGAGCATGTCCGTGCCGCCTCGCCTCGACCCTCCAGTGCTAATCCATCAACCCCGGCGAAATTTTCTGGGTCTGTTGAGCATAGACTCTTGCGCGACCTTCCGTTCAACTTGCAAGGGTTGTCGTCGTCAAATCTGCATTTCAATTCACCATCAAGCTTGAAATTGCCCTCTAATCTGTCTGCGCCAATAACCTCACTTCTTAACACGTTGGCGGAGCCTTGCCTACTCTATAAAGGACTGTCTGTGTTTGTGGAAAGTGAAGAAGGCGGACTGGTGAACCAGAGCTTGCGAGCTGCCATTGCCATTGAGCTGCGCGCATATCTTAGCTTGGTAGCTACGCTAGAGGCGGAAATCCGACAGGCGCTAGCCGCGATTGGAGATGGAACCGAGGCTCAAGGCGTACGGAAGGGTGGTGTTACCTTGAAGCGATGCGTGGTGTGGACGAGAGATGCTACAATGGCCCTTCGACTGATGAGCTTGATCGTAGAAGAGGCTCAGAGTAAGTGCACAAACAGATGACTGTATTTTCTTGATGGCTGACACATATCACAGACAAGAGGGGCGGCCAGTTGATTTCCTTGATACACGGCTTTTCAACATCCCACGGAGATCCCTTCGTGTGCGCATTCGCCGAAAAACTTCTTGCACATGTGACACGTCCATTCTACGACATGCTACGACTATGGATTTACGATGGTGAACTGTCAGATCCATACAAGGAATTCTTTGTCGCTGATCCAGAGTTCCGGCCGAAGACTGACCCCCGGCGGCTTGCAACCAGCGTCTGGGAGGACAAATATAAGCTTGATAATGACATGCTACCCTCAATCATTACTCAGGAGTTTGCGAAAAAGATTTTCTTAATTGGAAAATCCTTAAACTTCATCCGCCATGGGTGCGGCGATTCAGCGTGGGTGGAGGCCTATTCCAAGAAAGCCTCCAAGGAGCTTCGATATGGCGACACCGCTACTCTCGAGATCTCCATTGATGAGGCATATAAGACCACAATGGCTCGATTGATTTCTTTGATGAACGGAAAATTCAACCTCTTCGATCACCTAAAAGCACTGAAGAGTTACCTGCTTCTGGGCCAAGGAGACTTCATTGCTTTGCTCATGGAGTCGCTTGCCACAAATCTGGATCGTCCAGCAAACTCACAATATCGACATACCCTAACTGCACAGCTAGAACATGCTATCCGTGCCTCTAATGCACAATACGACACCCCAGAAGTGCTGCGTCGGCTTGATGCCCGTATGCTCGAGCTGAGCCACGGTGAAATCGGATGGGATTGCTTTACATTGGAATATAAAATCGATGCTCCCGTGGACGTGGTCATCACACCTTGGGCGTCAACTCAATACTTGAAAGTGTTCAACTTCCTCTGGCGCATCAAGCGAGTCGAGTTCGCGCTGAACAGCACCTGGCGACGATGCATGACCGGTGCACGAGGAGTCCTCGGCAACGTGGAAGACAAAGTCGGAGCAGACTGGAAGCGAGCACGCTGCGTGATTGCAGAAATGATCCACTTCGTCAACCAGCTCCAATACTACATCTTGTTCGAAGTCATCGAGTCCAGCTGGGAACAACTGCTCGAGGCAATCCGGAGACCTGACTGCACGTTGGACGACCTCATTGAAGCACACACCAAATACCTCAACTCCATCACCCACAAAGGTCTATTAGGATCTGCATCCTCCTCGCGCTACGGCGCCTCGACCTCAACCTCCGCCAAACAACCCGAAGAAAGCTTCCTCAGCCAGCTCCACCAGATTCTCAAGTTCATGCTTGCCTACAAAGACGCCGTAGACGGCCTGTACTCCTTCTCCGTTGCGGAATTCACCCGTCGCCAGGAGATAAACGCCAAGATCGAGACTCGCTCCGCCCAGAGCCAATGGGGCCCCACAGAGCGTGATCTCCTCTCCCGCCATTCCAATACCCGGACGGGGACCTCAATGGTCTCGACTCCGGATGTCCGACCCGACAGCGCCGGGGTGGACGGCATCAACACCCCGCTTTCATTATCTGGTCCCAATCTCGCCGCCGACGACAACATGCTTGCCTCGCTCCGTGTCCGACTCCGTGAAATCTCCGCTGAGTTCCGTTCCCGTCTGACTGTCCTCCTCGGCGATCTGTCGTACCAGCCGGATGTAGATATGCGTTTCCTGGGCGTTGTGATGAACTTCAACGATGTCTACGAATTGCCTAAACGGCGGAAGGCGGCTGGTCCGAGTGCTAGAGATAAGGAGAAGGAGAAGGAAAAGGAAAGAGAGAGGGAGAAGGCGAAACGGAGAGCTGCTGCATCTGTTGCTGCTACGTGGTCCGGGACTGAGAGTTTTGTGCAGAAGGAGGTCCGTAGGGAGAGGAGGGATACTGGGGCTAATGATCCTGGGTTTGCTTCTGGGACATAGATGTCAGGTATCACATTCCTCTTGGGCATCATTAATGCAATTGACGAGTTCCACGATGTTTTTCCCTTTCATATATATAAAACTATCAAGAGCTGAATACATAATAGCAAAACAAAACATCCCGAGCCATACATAGAAAAGACAGCGCAAGCGACTATTCTTATGCACAATGCAGACAGCCAAACCCAACCCCCAACCAGGCTTCCACTTTCTGTCTAGACCAAATGAGAAGTCGCCTGCTTTTCATGGGGAGCTCTCAATCGAGTCGAACTAGCAGTGATACCGGTTGTGCTATTTAGCCACTTTATCCTCTCCAACTAGCCTATACTTCTCACTTCGCACTCTGCCACCTATTCTCAGCTTTCTAGTCAATCTCAGTCTCCTCCTTCTCAACCAATACCTACATTTCCCAAGTCGGGGCGTCAAAACGCAACTTGCTCGCCAAAATGGACGTTGGGTTTTGGGCAGGAGACTTTTCTATGTATAACTTTTGAGTGTTTGTCAGACAACAGGGGTATAAATACCATGCTTATTCATAGATTGAATAGCAGGGACTTTCTTCTTTTTTATCGCCTCTCCGTAGTAGTAAAACATATCTGGATTACCCCCCGCCACAGATATGGATTGAAGCCTCTCGCCATGGACAATCCAAAGAAGATCCCACGACGTTTATAACTCCCGGTTAACGCTGGAGATCAACTTCTCTTTTGTCCGCTTCTTTTTGACTCTCCTCAGGAGCTCCCCTACGCTAGGAGATCTCTCTCAACAGACCCTGCTGGCGGGCTGATGGTCGCCGTGAGAGTCCAGAAAGAAGGCGAAGGTCATTAGCACTGGCTTTCTTCTTCTAGATAACCAACAGTGGAACATATGAAGCATTTTTTTGGATTCTCTAAAGGGTTTGAGTATAGCTCAATTACAGCGACTACCGCGCCGAAAAGTCCCTACTGTCTTTCGTCGGGACAGGCGTAAGAGACATTCCATGAAAACTGCAAGGGAGGATCTTGATGATATTCCTCCAAAGATGAATTTGCACTCGAAAGATGATCCTACAGCTGATATGGAGACGGATCAACTGGCTTCGAAGGGAGACCCAGAGGAAGACAAGATCGTAACACACCTCTATCTCCATGAACTTCAATGTTGAATTAGAAAGTTGTCTTTCATAGTTTTTCATGGTCTTGGTATACACCCCGAGAGATAGTTTGTGGATCCATTAGTGTCCCGTATTAAAAAAGCTGTATTCTTGTAAGAAGGAGTCTCGAAGCCAACCATCTTCAGGAGAATTAGCAGCAGAACCGTCAGACGCTATCTAGTTCTGCTTTGGGTCTTCGTGGGGATTGTCTTCCAGGAATTTGCGGGATATTAGGGACTGGCGTGTGTCGCTCATGGTGTGTGTATTTTTCGACTCCGTGTTGTGGTGCTATGGAGAAAGGAAGGAAAGAAGAGGTGATATTGATATTGGAGAAAGCTATATTTATGCCTGAGGCATTAAGAATTAACTCCCGCGCAATTGATCGGCAGAAAAAAAGTTGTCTCCGCCCAATCTCAGCACAGTCGAAGTCGCATTTACAGGCCCTAAATTCCAGATTTCAGCCTTCTCTAGAGCCCTCCCAGTCTTATCTTGCGTTTTGTCAGACTCCGCCGCAATCTACTCACAGCAATGGCGCACAAGACGGACGTCCAGTCCCCGTCGAAAAAGCTCGAATCGAAGCTCAAGAAGTCGAAGGATTCTACAAAGGAGGATGGAAATGCAGACGCACATGAGTCCACCCCCAGTAAAAAAGACGCCAAGTCCGACAAGAAGGACAAGAAAAAGCGCAAGTCCGTTTCCGAGGATGCGACACCCGAGACAGGCGGCGAATTGAAGAAAAAGAAGAAGCGCCGCCATACCGAAGATGATAACGACGAAAGTGGCAAGGATGAATCGCACAAGCAAAAGAAGAAGCGGGTCTCTTTTGGACCCGGCACAAAGGAATTCGACGGCGACTCGGAAAGCGAATCGGACGAGGCTGGCAGCAATGACGCTGCCGCAACCGACGGAGCTGATGCAGACGTCGAAGACGCTGGAGATTTGATGTACGAAGAGATGAAGGAGCACAAGCGGAACAAGAAGAAGCAAAGGAAAAACGGTACCGCCGATGTCCCAATCCACGAGACGGCTATTCTCTCGTACCTGAGCCAATACCACCGTGCACGCGCGACATGGAAGTTCCAAAAGAACCGGGAAACAAACCTGTTCAAGCACATCTATTCGCTTGAGGAGGTCCCCTCTAAGTACAACACATCATTGCTGGCGTACATGCAGGGCCTGAAAGGTGATGCCGCCAAGCAGCGAATGAGCGATGCTGCGAGGCAGGTGATCAAGGCTGATATGGATCTCGATAAGCCCAAGGAGGATGAAGAAGCGGAGGATCAGGAGCTTAAAGGTCCAAGCCCCGAGTACCTGGAAGCTATCAATGCATTCCGTGAGTGCTTGCCAACGGGAAGTGAGGATCTGGACAATGCCAACTTCGGAGAAAAGTTGAAGGGAGATGTCCAAAAGCGTTTGCCGAAGAGGCAGCGAGCAGAGCTGGTCTTTTTCGCTGTTGCCGGCAAGCTTTTCAGCGCTGAGGATTTGAAGAAGCCGAAGAAGCCCAAAGCTACCGAGCCCCCGGTAATCAAGAAGCGGAAGAACAGAACTATGGTTGTTGATATCAGCAGCAGCGAAGATAGTGATGATGATGCCCCGGCTCCCAAGAAGGCTGTCAGCAAGCCTGCGCCGGATAGCGATGATGAGACTTCGTCGAGCGGCAGCAGCAGCAGTGACAGCGACAGTGATAAAAAGCCATCAGCTGCCCCGGCCCCGGCCAAACAAAGTGCTGTGAAGACACCTTCATCGTCCACCCCCAACGGTGGAATGTCGAAGAAGGAGGCCAAAGCCGCCAAGAGGAAGGAGAAATTTGTACCAGTCCGCGAGGAGAAGCTTAAGCCTGCTGTGCCGAAAAAGACACAGAAGCGAAAGCTCAGGACTGCTCAGATCGAAATCTCGAGCAGCGAAAGCGACAGCGAGTAGTTCTGACGAAATGGTGTTTGGATTGCTATCTAGGGTTTGGATGTGTATATATCTCTACCACAGCATTTGGGATGGTGTAATTATGTTCATGTCAAAAGTCATTTTATCATGTCGTTTATAATTGATCTGCATTGTAGTATTTTATGGTAGATTCGTAGATAAATGATTCGTTTTCTCCTCGCAGTTGATATTTCACCCATCCAAGGGCACCCAACAAAAATAACAAAATATTCCGGGTTAGTTTTTTGATCATCCCGCTGCAGGTCCTCATTATCCTGTGAAATTATCTTGTGAAATAGCTCGAACTCAGCATTAGTAAAAGAACTTGAAATCTAGAGGTGAACTGTTTATAGAGGAACCTTGAAGGCGGTGAAGCTGACCTCAAGCTTGAGCTCAGGCAGCTCTGGCACGCGTCACTAAGCAACCTCCATCATCTCATCCTCTTGAACCCTCCTTGCTCATTTATCTCCTTTGCTTTTTGTTAATCTCGCTATAAAATACTTGAAGATCCGCCGTCATGTCTGGTATGCTCCCTAATTCGATGGCCCAGCCCAACCACATGACTTCATCCACTGACCTTAGTTCTCTCCGCAGGAAGCGCCTACGATAGACATATCACCATCTTCTCTGACCAGGGTCGATTGTACCAAGTCGGTATGTATTGTACCCTCTCGATGAATCCGCCTCGATCTACCCAGCGACCTCAATCCGTGCGCTGTCATCACCGCTGACCAAACATCTCCTCAGAATATGCATTCAAGGCCATCACCTCAGCCAACATCACCTCCATCGGTGTGAGGGGCAAGGACTGTGCCGTGGTGCTCTCGCAGAAGAAAGTCGCTGTAAGATTGATCCTTCATTTAGAGCTGGAGGATTGCGCTCACGCTAATCCGTCGTCTACCAGGACAAATTGATCGACCCATCCTCCGTTTCACATGTATTCCGGATCTCGCCTTCCGTAGGCTGTGTGATGACCGGCTCCATAGCAGATGCTCGCGCATCCGTCGACCGGGCCCGTGGTGAGGCTGCTGAATTCCGGTACAAGTTCGGGTATGAGATGCCGTGCGATGTCCTGGCAAAGCGTCTGGCAAATATCAACCAGGTCTACACACAAAGGGTAAGGTTTCCCGCCGTGCAACCATTCCATCTAGAGAGATAGAATAGCTGACATGGTTTTTGAACCCCTTCAGGCTTACATGCGACCACTTGGCGTGGCTACGACCCTGATCTCCGTTGATGATGAGAGCGGCCCACAGCTCTACAAGTGTGACCCTGCCGGTTACTACGTTGGGTACAAGGCGACAGCATCCGGACCCAAGCAGCAGGAGGCATTGAACTACCTGGAGAAGAAGCTGAAGAACAAGGATGCAGCCCCAGGCAGCTGGGAGGAGGTTGTGGAGCTGGGCATCACAGCCCTCAGCAATGTGCTAAGTGTTGACTTCAAGAAGCATGAGATTGAGATTGGTGTTGTCGGTGGGCCGCAGGTCGATGGCGAGGGAACCACTACAGAGTTCCGTGCCCTGACGGAAGAGGAGATTGATGAACGGCTGCAGGCCATAGCCGAGAAGGACTGAGCGATCTGGACCTGCAAGCTATGGATGTAAGCGACCAGTAATGGAAGGATTCTGGTATTTTTTTAGAGAAACAGACGATCTGTGAATGATAACTCAATTTCTTGCACGAGTTATACTTTTCGGCTATGTTCGGGGGCGCTCATCCCATGCACCTTGACGGCATGAACTATTAGAGCACAGATCCAATTTATTATTCCCGATACTATGGATACCCATTTCTTATCGCCGATATGGACGGGATACTACGTACAGCGTAATATCGGGGGGTCCGATCACTTTTCAGCCTGTCAAAATTGGAGTTCCACTGTGAAAATATGGACTATCCGCTATTACGGATTTATCACAGCGTCTACGTGCATAAACCTGGGAAAGCAAGGGGACACGGGCATCAGAGAGCCACATGTGGCTGGTGTCTTGGCCCATAAATTTACTCCAATAGTGTTTCTCTACGACATGATTGGCCTTGTCAATCAAACTAGTGCGGCTAGGAGGGACTAATGTGGCTAGAGTAAGTGTTAGACTAATAATAAGTGTTGCAAGGACCAGCTGAACATGTTCTCCACTACACGTCAAGTTCGAGTTCAGGTCCGAACATTAGGTAGATCTCTAATGCAGGTCCAAGGCTGAGACATCTTTTTTTCCTCTGAATTCCAAGATCCCACGAGGATGCATCGCAAAAAAGAAAGAAAGAAAAAATACGATTCCCCACTGAGTAGTTCACCCACATTCTCCAATCAGCATCATTAAACGCCCATCTCTCAGAGAAACCCCAAATCGACACAGAACTTAATCTCATATGCGGGCCAACGATCTCCACCTTCCAATCCACACGGGATAGTGTCAATGCAATAGGCTAGGTTTTCCCATACGACATATGGCCCCTGCTCTCTCCCCACTGCCGGGTCCATCTCCTTGGGACAAAGATGGTAGCCATGCCGTAAACGGTTTCTCGGGAGCTTATGGACCCAGTCCCATCCCAGCTGCGCTTGACAATCCGAACTCCATGATCGTGGCAGCTCGATCGTCTATTGGTGCAGCCCATCTTCTCGGTGGTGATGTATCCTGAGGTCGGCCCCGTCAAGGGCTGAGAAATCCATAGTTTGGTGTTACTATTATTTTGTGCCCTATTCGGGATTGTCATGTATGGGGTAAGGAGAGACACCATTTCCAACTTATATCTATGCTGCCCCCCTCCCCAACTGTCGGTGGCCTAACACTCTCGACTACGTGGATCATCAGTTCCTCTGACCGTTGCCTTTCTTTCGTCTCTCATTGGTTATTGGTTTCCATTATTTATACTTATTATTTGAATTTCTACTCGTCCATCTGATCAATTACCTTTTTATATACTAATATACCAAAAATATGGCAGACGGATGTAAGCTGACCATCATATCAACCAATCATCAACGTACTAACCCATGCAGTCAATCAAGCCCGCGCTATGCGAGTCGCTGAGATAATCAATGACTACCGCACTCTTCTACTCCACATCTCGCAACAACATGTCGAACCATCCCAAGAAGAATACTGGGAAGATGGCTTCGTGGTACTTCGCGAGTCCCTAGCCTCAGCTCAGACCCTAATGGCCGCCAACTACCAACACTGTCCCGTAACAGGACAAGGGAATGTCGAGACCGAGAAAGCCGAGCTACAGAGGTATATGCAACATCCCACCCCAGCCTCTCCAATCATATCAAGACACGCTAACAGTCTTCCCGCAGAGTCATACTGGACGGTAGCGCACGCCGATTCCAAGCACACAAGATCTACCTTCGCGCCGCCGCAGCCAAACGATGGGCCATGACGCGCTCCAGCATTCTACGCGGCTCCCAGGCAACACCCCAGCACGTCGCAGCCCTCAAGAGCGCAACAGTCACCCTCCATCAAGATCTGGCTCGTTTCACGGACCAGCATGTCGTTGCGGACTTGCGAGCTGCTGATCTACGTGCCGGCCACTGGGTTGATGATGATCCGTCCTTGGATGTCATTCGTCGCTGGGTTGGAGGCCAATAATCGCATCGGTGACGAGGATACGAAATGAAAATGGAAATGAATGCATGTTGCATGTTGCATGTGGCCTGGGGTTAAAGTAGGGGGTTTTTCGGATTTTGCCTTTTACTGATTCTCCAGTGCTTGTGAGCCTTTTTGGGGCTTTTGTATGATTCTTTTAATAGAGGGGCTTGCATGGATGGCGGGTATAACGCTGGTCGTGAGTACCATCAGCCTTCTGTGAAAGACAAAAATGAGTTTGGATTTATTGCGTGGTTTTGGTTATAGCTACGATATCCCCTCTTGTTTTCGTTTTTTTGGGGAGTATTTCTATTGGTGTTATAAGACTATTAAAAATCAATTCCATTATAATGTTCAATATAGACTTTAATTCTTGTAGACTAGGCAATTTGTATAGTATGTAGTACTTGGGTGAATACATATGTGCAAGGATAGCCCTAATGGGCCCCACAGTCATAAAATATGATTTGCCCTTGGGGACTTCATGTACAGAAAAGACAGAGACGCCGGCAATTGACACATGAACCAGACACCTGGGGCGCCGAGGCAGAGATCCCAGCTGAAAGATCCACCCAGAGTGAAAGGTAAAAAAATAAATAAAAACATTGCATAGATCAAAGTGGATCGAAATTAGAGATTTCCGACACGGCTTGTGAAGCCAAGGGCGTTAGTTCAGCTATGTAGATCCAATCAAACCTACGAACGACCATATCGCGGCTTGAGTTCAGCTATGGATGGACTCGAGATCCAGACGGGTTCTTTTTCTTTCTTTTGATTTGTTCTGAGTTGGGAATTCCCACGTTTTATTTCCCGTCGAACTAACAGTGGGGTTTCGGATCACTTCCTACCCATACCGTTCGCTTTCTAGATGTCTTCTCGACCATTGCAGTTTGTTTCGGACAGCATTAAATTATGACGTGGGGCATGGATAAAGATGCTTTGTCGATCATTGCATATCGATTTCTATTTCTTCGGCGACCTCCGAGTGTGTGCAATATTGTTGTGGATAACAGTGATATACATACAGCATAGATCTACTCATATGATGCGATAGGAAATAAATAGAGGGCAACCAGATAGGTTACATCGAGACCAAGTATACTTGGAGATCATGAGTCAGGTTGAAATCTTGATTTATAGGTTCGACGATCATCTCATGATCAGGAGGTATGTTGAACCCTGAGTCCACGTGTAGTCTCGGTTGATCCTTGTATATCACTCGCTATGTTAAGATCACTTCACTACCCGCGAATGCCGATTCTCCAAACACCCTTCGGCTTGAGAAGGTCGTCACTTGCCACGGGTTCGGTCGATCTACTGCTGAAAGAGTCGGGGGCATGCTCGATTCCCCATGTGGGTATATTTGAGGGTATAAGTCGCCTGACCAAGGCTTTATATATCGAGGTATTGTGTGGCTGTAGAGGCTAATGTTCAGCTTTTTTTTTCTTTCTTTTTTTTTGTATTAAGATACTTCTAATGAGATTTTTGAGCTTCAAAATATTCAAGACCTTCCAAGCTTTACATTCAATATAATAAACAATGAGTTCTCATGGTTCTGTAGCCAGTCATCATTCCACGTCGTATTCCCTCCTTCAGGTGGCCCATTTCTCATTCTTGCCTGCGGTTGCATTCTTCAACATCACGAGTACTTGATATTCCCTTGTGCTTCCACAAGATGTAAAATCAAAAACCAATAACCTAACACGCTATTACTTGAAACACATTAGGGACTGGCCAAGAATGAGGTTACATGCACGTTGAACAGGCGGAGGTGTCACGCACCACGTTTTTCTTGGACTCTTCTGGGCGTTTAATAAACATACATATATCTCCAAGGTCTCCATATTATAACTTCGATTACAATACTGATCATCTTCTATCTTTTTCTATATAACTAAATCCATCGGTGCCTTGGTGCCTTACGTTTACACCGCCACATGTGAGTGCCGACCAATGACGTGGCGTTGGGATTGCCGATACAACAGTGCACTAACAACTAGGCTGCGACATAAAGTACCCCTAGAAATACTTGCCTGTGAGTGTTTTTGAAACTTGATATAACCTTCTTTTGACTTCAAATTGTGGCTTATCAACTCAGGCTCATTACTTTATTTACTGTACTTGTGGCTGTTCTCGTGCAACACTTCAATAGCCAATCTGCAACCATGTCTGAGATCAAATCAGTCGCCTACTTTGTCAACTGGGTATGTGCTTAATGTTGCTTATGTCATGTTAATTTCGACTGCATGATCCGCGTCCAGTTTAATCATGCCTAACCAGTTGAACATATGTATCAAGAAAGAAACACCATTGTTGACATACCCCATAGGCAATTTACGGCCGCAACTACAACCCACAGGATCTGCCCGCGGAGAAACTGACACACATTCTCTATGCATTTGCGAACATTCGTCCTGAAAGCGGTGAAGTGTAGGTCTTATTGATCCTTACAGACCGCAGAAGATTTCCTAACTCAAAACCGCAGGTACTTGACCGACTCTTGGTCCGATGTCGAGAAGCATTACCCGACAGATTCGTGGAATGACGTCGGCGACAACGTGTACGGATGTGCTAAGCAGCTCTTCCTGCTCAAGAAGCAGAACCGCAAGCTGAAGGTTTTGCTTTCTATCGGCGGCTGGACGTACTCGGCGAACTTCGCACAGCCTGCAAGCACCGATGAGGGTCGGACTAAATTTGCCGAATCGGCGACACGTCTGGTTCTAGATCTGGGATTCGATGGTATGTTTCATCGGTTAGATACTCTGTACAATGCTGATTTTGACTCTTTTATAGGCCTTGATATCGATTGGGAATATCCCAAGGGTGGGTTTGTCAGAATATATCCGAAGGAAGTACGAGACTCACTATATATCCAGATGAAACCGAAGCTCAGAACCTAGTTCTCTTGCTCCAGAAGTGCCGAGAGGTATGTTGTTCTCTTAACTTAAATTGGACCAAACTAATCGGCAATAGATTCTTGACAGAGAGGCTGGTTCTGATCGCCGTTTCTACTTGACAATCGCCTGCCCTGCCGGTATGTCCATACCATATCCCCAGCGATGGAAAAGTGCCGCGAACCATCAAAACTGACTGTCACAGGTGCGAGCAACTACGAGAAGCTTAAGTTCGAAGAGATGACCCCAGTGCTAGACTTCTACAACCTCATGGCATACGATTTCGCTGGAAGCTGGGACAGCAATGCTGGCCACCAAGCGAACATCTCCCCTTCAACCTCCAACCCAGCATCCACGCCGTTCTCAATCAACGCCGCTGTAGACTACTACATCAACGACGGCGGCGTCCCGCCCTCAAAGATTGTCATGGGCATGCCACTCTACGGACGTGCATTTGAGAACACCGATGGACCCGGCACCCCCTTCAACGGTGTCGGACAGGGCAGTTGGGAGGACGGAGTGTGGGATTACAAGGCGCTGCCCAGACCCGGGGCTGAGGAGAAGTTCGACGAGGAATCTGGTGCGTCGTACTGCTATGACGGCAGTTCGCGCACGATGGTTTCTTACGACACGCCCCATGTGGCGCAGCTCAAGGCGAAATATATTCGCGATCGCGGGCTCGGTGGTGGTATGTGGTGGGAGAGTAGCGGTGATAAGGGTGGGAAGGAGGCTAATCCGGCGGAGGGAAGCTTGATCGGTATCTTTGTCGATGGGGTGGGTGGTGAAGGCGCTTTGGATCAGTCGTCTAATGCCCTCGAGTACCCCGAGAGCAAGTATGATAACCTCAAAGCCGGCTTCCCCGAGCAGTAGGTGAGAGCTTGCACGACGTTGTGCATTACCATTTACAGTACAATTGACTACACGGGGTGTGAATATCGAAGTCTACCAATACATACAAGTCTATATCATTACGTGGGCGAAGAGTTTTCGGCAAATGCCTAGTTTTTTTTTTTGTAATTGACTGTAGCACATGGGTATTCCAAGCAACCATCATCAACCAACGTCAACCGTGACACTCCATCACTTGCCCTAGCGTAGCAGAACCATGCCCAAGCTCAGTGACAGCACACCACGGTCCGACTTAGACCATTTATTTGGCCTCGTCGAAGACGTAGGTGAGGTGGCACTTACCGCAGTACTGGCGGTTGTGCATAGCGGCCATGAAGACACCGGCACCACACTAAAAAAATTAGTTTCTGTTGATGGGAATCCAAGGGTATTGTCACAAGACAACAGGGGATCACATACCTCGGGAGCGGGGCACTCGCGGCGAAGACGCTCGATCTTTCCATCACCGTCAACCTTGTAGTACTTGAGGATGGCGAGTTTGGTCTTCTTGTGCTTGTGCTTGATCTTCTTGGGGGTGGTGTAGACCTTCTTCTTGCGCTTCTTACCACCACCACGCAGGCGGAGGACGAGGTGAAGGGTCGACTCCTTCTGGATGTTGTAATCCGAAAGAGTGCGGCCATCCTCGAGCTGCTTACCAGCGAAGATCAGGCGCTGCTGGTCAGGGGGAATACCCTCCTTGTCTGGTGAAACGTTAGTCTTGTGTCGGTTTTTTTTTTCCGGAGAGCGTCAATGTGCGTGTGCGATCGTTGCTCGGGGGATTTCGATTTTGCTTACCCTGGATCTTGGACTTGACATTGTCAATGGTATCGGAGGACTCCACCTCAAGGGTGATAGTCTTACCCGTAAGGGTCTTGACGAAGATCTGCATCTTGATGAAGGCCTGAGAAGGAAAAGTCAGTGGGATACTCGCGACAATAAAAATGAGGCAGGCAGAGAAAGAATAGACTGCAGACTATTTGCGCATGCTCGTCACATTCTTATCTGCTTGCATAGGACAGAAACTCACCTCGACAGTCGTGTCTTCCTCAACCTTACAAGATTAAAGAAGATCGTTGTGCGCGGAAGCCGGTTGGTGATTAAAATGGTTGTGTGATCACGTGGGTGGGCATTTCCGAAAGGAGACTAGCGTTAAGAAAAAAAAAATTGTCTTGGCATGATTTTGGAACCTTTCACAGTCGGAAGGGAAAAATAAAACATAGGCGAGAGTAGGCGTAATGAATTCATAAACTGACTCTCTTTCATCAACAAAGGTGCCATGGTCTAGTGGTATGACGTTACATTGTGGAGACTTAGGTCGCATTACTGTACCAGCCCCAGTTCGATTCCGGGTGGCGCCATTATTTTTTATTTCCTCTCTATAATAGCGATTTTACTGTCTTCAGTTAATCTTTTTCTTTTTTTCCCTTATGCTCTTACTAATAGTGAATTACCATGTTGTATTTGATTCTGTAGAATATCGGATTCTTAAACACGAATTAGGGTTACTTAGTGTTCACCATTTTAAAAACTTAATACCGGAGTGTGATATAAGTGACGTATGTATATGAATTTTTAACCATTCTTTACTTTGATCACATTAATATTCCCTACTGAGGTTGATACTAAGTAATAAGACAATAATTTGCTCCTAATGCACCTCTTACACTCCCCTAACTAGTTAACCTAAATGTTTAAGAAATTAAGATAACTATATTGTGTGTACGTATTTTTTGTATAGACTACAGAGTACAGTGTCTGGACACAAAGTAATGTATATAGGATACTTGATTTTACAATTACTAGTTATCCATTGCGTTTCACCAACACTAAATGTGTGGGTGTTGGTGTGCTTGCAACGCCCCCGTTTCATTACATACGCCTCTATGGTGTAAACTCTTTTGGGTAAAGATTGACAACTTGAAAATTTAAAATTGAATCCGAATAGCATCAGATAGGTGCCATGGTCTAGTGGTATGACGTTACATTGTGGAGAACTTGGTTGTTCGCATTACTGTACCAGCCCCGGTTCGATTCCGGGTGGCGCCATTCTTTTTATTTTTTTCCCTCTCTACATATCATCAATCAGTCAGTGATTTACGATTCCGTCCTTTGTCTATTTCTTTTTTTCAAATTTACGCTTTTTTTTTCTCATAATACTTTATATGTTATATTGTGGTTTTTGTATGGGGATTTTTATATGATAAGAATTAGAGTTGGTGTTATAATTCTGTAAGTAATTACGGAATGTGTACAAAATAATATAACTAACGTATTTCACCCCATTGCTGGACACCCAACCCAACCTATTAAATTTAAATGCATTTATCTCAACCATAACGCCATTAAATTAATTCAACTAACTAAGTGGTCTATCTGGACATGTTTCTCTTCTATGCCCTGGCAATCTGCATATTCCACACCCCCGGGGGGGCCGCGTACGTGGCTGAATAGCCGATTCTCTAGGCATGCTAGGGCCGGGGGTAGGTGCTTCAGTTGCTTCCTGTTGCTGTATAATTAATGCAGATGCTTCTTGAACTGAGAGGCCTTCTTCAGCAGGTATCTGCCTTCGGGATCGAGTACGCTTTTGCTTCTGCTTCTCGTTGGCGGCACGTAATTCCTTGTTTTCTTTAGCGAGTAAGATAGCACCTTGCATTGTAAGACGGAAGCCTTTCACAAGCTGGTCTAATGCACGATCTGACGGGCTAGGCGGGCTTCGAGACCTCGTACGAAGTAAAGCTTTAATTGATGAAGCCTGTCGACGTAGTTCTTTCTCTGTAGCCGGTGTTTTTGGTGTAAAATTCCGGCTTGATTCACTCCCCCGGCTCGGAGGGGGGGTTGGGGTTCGAAGCCGGATATTAAGCTTTGAAATCACTCGGTCGGGTCCAAATGGTACTAAACCGGTAGCTAAGAAGCTATTCTTGATTGTCTCCGATTTAAAGGCTTCAATTCGTGCGAGAGGGTATGCTTCGAGGAAGTCAAGTTTATCAATATGGTTGATCCCGTTCCGCATCTTAGTTTCAACCATCCGACCGTACGATCGTTTTAATACCGCAAAACAACCCACATCAAGAGGTTGTAAAAGATGAGATGAATGCGCTGGCATACAGATTGGTATCACCTTATTTTGCTCGCAAATTTCGTCGAATTGAGGTGTTAAATGACTTCCGTGGCCATCGAGTATTAAAAGCCGATACCCCCCTTCGTACGTAAAGAAGTACTAGGAATAAAGAGCTTCTTAAGCCAACGAAGCCCAATTTCATCGGAGGTCCAGCCGTTAGGACTAACTTCGAAGCGCCAATCCTCCGGGAGGCCGTCAAACCATGATTCAATAAAGACTTTGCCTTTAAAAATCATACACGGCGGAAGGGCCCAGCCAGAAGCATTCGTACACTCAATAACAGTCACCCACTCTCGATTTCCAGGTTGTAAAAGTGCTCGCCGACCGTAGTATTCACTCCTCGTTATAACCTTCGCAGTTGCCGTTAACCCCATCGCGAAACCGGTCTCGTCAAAGTTATAGATATCGTCAGGGTCGATTCCAAATTGAAGGATTGTCTTTTGGACTAGATTAAACCACTCCGTAATGATTTTAGGGTCTTCACATTTCGCACGCTCGTAGTTATACCGTTTCGAGAACCGGGAGGAGAGAAGTGGACGTCGTTTAACAAATTTTGTAACCCAATTTTGGCCGACCGAAAGAACCGGGGTAGTTCCACGCTTTTGAAGAAGAAGGTCTGCCATTTCTCGTACCATAGAGGGCCGGGGGCTGCTCCACGTAGATCCATAGAGAGAATCCATTTTTCAAGAGATTCCTCTTCAATCTGGGTCAATTTCTGTAGACTAACGCGAGAAATCGCGTGGTTTTGTATACCATGGAGGCGTGAAGCGAGAGTTGAATTCGGTATATTGAATCGGCGGGCGGTTTCACGAATTGAAGAGATTTCTCGATTCTTAAAAGCCTGGATAGCTAGTAGGATCCTACCCTCTTGCTCTATTGAATTTTTAGAGCTCCGGGAGCGTATTGGTGGCATAGTGGGTGGTGGAAGAAGAAAGGGGTTAAATTAATTGACGCGTTTTGGGTGGGTGTCCAGCCATGGGGTGTGTCCAGCAATGGGGTGAAATACGTTAACTAGTTAACTAACTAACTAACGTATTTCACATGCAAGCTGGACACACAAGCGAGCTGGACACCCCACCCACCCTACTAAATTTAAATGCATTTATCTCAACCATAACGCCATTAAATTAAATAAACTAACTAACTGGTCTATCTGGACATGTTTCTCTTCTATGCCCTGGCAATCTGCATATTCCACATCCCCGGGGGGGCCGCGTACGTGGCTGAATAGTCGATTCTCCAGCTATGCCGGGGCCGGGGGGAGGTGCTTCAGTTGCTCCTTGTTGCTGCATAATCAATATAGAGGCTTCGTGAACTGAAAGGCCTTCTTCGGTAGGTATATGCCTCCGAGATCTAGTACGCTTTTGCTTCTGCTTCTCGTTGGCGGCGCGTAATTCCTTGATTTCTTGCGCTTGTAGAATATGACTTTGTATCTGGAGTTGGAAGCCTTTCACAAGCTGGTTTAATGCACGATCTGACGGGCTAGGTGGGCTGCGAGACTGTGTACGAAGTAAAGCTTTAATCGATGAAGCCTGTCGACGTAGTTCTTTCTCGGTATAGGAGGTTTTTGGTGTAAAATTTCGGCTTGAATCACTCCCCCTACTCGGAGGGGGGGTAGGGGTTCGAAGCTGAATATCGAGCTTTGAGATCACTCTTTCCGGGTCAAAAGGGGCTAAACCAGCTGCTCCGAAGCTATTCTTAATAGTCTCCGATTTAAAAGCTTCAATTCGTGCGAGAGGATATGCTTCGAGGAAGTCAAGTTTATCAATATGATTGATCCCATTCCGCATCTTGGTTTCAACCATCCGACCATAGGCACGTTTTAACACCGCAAAACAACCAATATCAAGAGGTTGTAAAAGATGAGATGAATGCGCTGGCATACATATTGGTATCACATTATTATGCTCACAAATTTCGTCAAATTTAGGCGTTAAATGACTTCCGTGACCGTCAAGAATCAAAAGCCGATACCTTCCCTTCGTACGTAAAGAAGTCGAAGGAATAAAGAGCTTTTCAAGCCAACGAAGTCCAATTTCATCAGAGGTCCAGCCGTTAGGACTAACTTCGAAGCGCCAATCCTCCGGGAGGCCGTCAAACCATGATTCAATAAAGACTTTGCCTTTAAAAATCATACACGGCGGAAGGGCCCAGCCAGAAGCATTCGTACATTCAACTACCGTCACCCATTCACGATTTCCAGGTTGTAAAACCGGCCTCCGACCGTAGTATTCACTCCTCGTAATAACCTTCGCAGTTGCAGTTAATCCCATCGCGAAACCAGTCTCATCGAAGTTATAAACGTCATCGGGGTCGATTCCAAATTGAAGCATTGTTTTTTGAACGAGATTAAACCACTCTTGAATGATTTTCGGGTCTTCACATTTCGCACGCTCGTAGTTATACCGTTTCGAGAATCGGGAGGAGAGGAGAGGACGTCTTTTAACGAAGTTTGTAACCCAATTCTCGCCGACCGAAAGAACCGGGGTAGTTCCGCGCTTTTTAAGGAGAAGATTCGCCATTTCTCGAACAGTAGAAGGCCGGGGGGCTGCTCCACGTAGATCTATAGAGAGAATCCATTTTTCAAGAGATTCCTCTTCAGTTTCGGTCAATTTATGTGAGTTAGCGCGAGAAATCGCGCGGTTTTGTACCCCATGGAGACGTGTAGAGAGCGTTGAATTCGGTATATTAAATCGGCGCGCTGCCTCACGAATAGAGGTGATCTCTTGATTCTTAATAGCCTGGATAGCTAGTAAGATTCTACCCTCTTGCTCTATTGAATTTTTAGAGCTTCGGGAGCGAATTGGTGGCATGGTAGGTGGTTGAATTGATTAAGTGCAAATTTAGGGAGGCGTTTTAGGTGGGGTGTCCAGCTCGCTTGTGTGTCCAGCTCGCATGTGAAATACGTTAACTAGTTAGTTACTTTAATCATAACTGTAACGGGCTCACGCCAGTACTAAGACTCAGGCTCTGCCCGTGCTTATCGCTAGACCCCCACTATAGATTTCTGACCGCGGTCAGAAACTATAGGCAGTAAAGCGCGGGCCATGCCCGCGCCCACCGCCTTAGAGGACACAACATCACCAACGAGCTTCCACACAGTATAACTCCCTAAGCTTTAGTTAAACAGCATGCAGGCACCGTTCAATTGAATCAATTCGACAGTAGCCCTTCACACTAACATATTGTAGTTAGTTACTGAATATTTCCTACTAAGGTTGATACTAAGTACCTAGGGCTTTATGTACACGTATGTACCTCTTTATATCCCCCTAGCTACTGTAAGCGCTCAGAAACTAAGGTTATAAATATATTGTGTTTAGGTACCTTTTATAGGCTATATACATAAAGGATACTTGATATGACAATTGCTATCCGGGAGGGCCCCCTAACACCGTATAGCATATACCCCCATGTGGCGTGCATATACATATGTAGATTGGTGTTGGTGGGCTTACCACAATTATTCACACGCCCCTTTTTAGCTTGTAGGTGTTCCTAGGTGGCCAGCATTTTTACTAACTATCTGGGCTTGATCTAGCTACAATCCCATGTTGATTTCGTAAATAGGTGCCATGGTCTAGTGGTATGACGTTACATTGTGGAGAACCTAGTTGTTCGCATTACTGTACCAGCCCCGGTTCGATTCCGGGTGGCGCCATTTATTTTTTTATTTTATCTCTCTATTTTGGTCATTTACTTACTAGTTAACTATTCAGTTCGTCTTTTGGTTTCTTGCCCCCCTACGTTCTTGCTAGTAGCATTTTACTACCTTGATAGTATAGAAACCTGCGAAGTAGGTTCTAGCAATAATAATTGGGGTTAGCGTTCACCATCCCAAGTCCTAGGTTATAACCATGCCAAGCGTGTTACGGACCTACCCGTCACCAATCGGCGGGGACCCACAGGGGTACACAGATGGGCCACCAAGAGCCAACCAATCTATCTGTCATCAGATCACGTGCAATACCTAATACTTTGGCACCCCCCAAGTATTCAGGGAAAAGAACTCAATCTACGATCAGTGAGCAGAAGGGTGATCAGGACTGATCAAGACCCACTGCCAGGGGATTTCCGGTACGTATGTACTTCAGGGTATCGGATAACACCTGGCCACGACACGTGACACCAACAGGGGTAGATCTACTATACGGGGTAGGATATACTCCTCAGCACCCGTCGACCCCAGGGAACGAAGGATATATAAGGACACTCATTCATGTATTTAGTTTAGTTCTTCGTCTTCAATCATACTGTTACGGACCTACCCGTCACCAATCAGCGGGGACCCACAAGGGTACACAGATGGGCCACCAAGAGCCAACCAATCTACCTGTCATCAGATCACGTGCAACACCTAATACTCTGGCACCCCCAAGTATTCAGGGAAAAGAACTCAACCTACGATCAGTGAGCAGAAGGGTGATCAGGACTGATCAAGACCCACTGCCAGGAGATTTCCGGACGTATGTACTTCAGGGTATCGGATCTCACCTACACTAGGAAATGCCCGTCTGGGAGTTACAGAAACACGTGACCAGGGAAGCTACTCCCACAGATACTCATGAGCCTACCCCGGGGGTAGCTCAGGGAGTCGACCCAGGGGGTAGCCACGAAGGATATATAAGGACACTCATTCATGTACTTAGTTTAGTTCTTCGTCTTCAATCATACATTGTTACTTGTGTTTACCTTTGGAACTACTGTGACTATTTACTTGATTATAACTTGACAACACTCACGAGCAGACCAATACCGCGGTATAGATCTACTCGGCGCTCTCACTGGCACCGTTCCCCGATCTGTCAATAGGACTTAGGCTAGTGTAAGACCTGACAGGCAATAGCTCAGTTGAGACAGACCGTTGACGTTGGATACCTGAGGAGTATTAAGGCAAGTATACCCGGAACCCATCTAACCTAACTGTGACCAGTTAGCAGTGCGTAACATCGCTCTGATATGCCCAGGACCAATATATATAGTGGTGCACATAGTTCATCCGTGACAGCTTCTGGAAGATAATCCAAAAAGAGACACCTAGCCATAATATCTAAGTAGACTGTCACGATCACATGCTTTCGTTTGCTTTGCTTTATTCGTTACTACTCCCATTCGGGTAATAATATCATTCCTGATTAGGAAAGAGTTTGTTTACTTGCTGGGATAGCTCTGCTATAAGATCCCCTGGGATTCACCACTTGCTTCTTTTCTCTTTCTTTCCTATCTTTGCTTTTCTAGTTTGAACGCACTTTTTCTTCTTGATTGACATGGCACAAGACATAGACCACTGAATAGACATCACAACGTCGCATAAGCGGTTATCTATTCTTGTCTATTTTAATTACGGAGTACTATAAAATAACGAATCTACACACCTTACCTCGTGGGTTTAAACTGTTTTAGGTAAACATGCATAACCTAATAAATTCAAAGTTCAATCCTCGTCTTATCCAATAGGTGCCATGGTCTAGTGGTATGACGTTACATTGTGGAGAACCTAGTTGTTCGCATTACTGTACCAGCCCCGGTTCGATTCCGGGTGGCGCCATTTGTTTTTTTCCTACCCTTCCATGCTAGTGATTGCTAGGTTTGTTTTAAGCTCCTAGAAGATAATTTAAAGAGAGACATATAGACATAATACCTAAATGAACCGCTATATAGACATAGCAAGGCCGTATGCGGCCAAATATTCTTGTCCATTCCAATCATGGAGTACTATAATAACTATTTACATAGTTATACCCTTTGTGACGATCCACGTGCTTCGTACTTGCTTCCTTGTACTTGCTTCCTTCCTGTTTGGGGTTACTGTCTCAAGCGAGCAAGTTGTCTGTTTGTAAGGTTTGCACTGCTGGGGTCCTGGACCCACAAATCCCAGCAGCCCATCAATGCTTTCCTTCTCTTTCTTTCTCCTCTCTGTACTTAGTATTCTCAGTTAAATGCACTCTTTGTTAAAAGAACTGGCTCGTAACATAATACTAAGTACCCTTCCCATTTCCAGAAGCAGTACGACTGTACAGATCATCATTGTGATTGATCTCAGTCCCGCTTCGTCCCCCACTTCCCGTTCCTTGGCATCGTACAGCCAAGACTTGAACCGAAACCCAAACCAATCAGAATGGCTCCGCCAAGAAAGACCCCTGTTAACCGTGGCAAGCACCCAGCAGTTGCGGTGCCCGATGAAGAAACCCATGAGCATGAAGATGATGCTCTCGATCCGAAGACCCCGACCCCTGATCCTCCGAGACCAGTTGACACCGATGAAGATAACGAAGACGATGACGGAGGTGAAGGACCCTCTATGCGTGAACGATTGCAGAAGACCCCAAGTCGTGAACGTTTCCATGAACTCGCAAACCAATATAAGAAGTTGCGAATGACAATCCAGGATCTCCAGGATGAAATCATAGTTTTTCAAACTGATAAAGTTGAGACTAACATGATTATCGAGTCCCTCACCCAGGAACGCGATGAAGCAATTGCTCATCGTGACCACGCAATCCGTGAACGAGGCGACCTCGCATTTCGTCTCGTTAATCTACAGAACTCGAATGTGACTAGTTCCGGCGCACCGATGATGGAGGCCGTGACTACCCGAAAGTCTACAAAGATGCCTGACGCTCCAATGCTCAGCGATGGCAAAGAAGTCCGTTTCGAAACATGGGAAACCGTTATCCGGCAGAAACTCGAAGCGAATGCCGACCACTACCCTTTACCAGTTCACCGTAAGCTCTATGTTCAGAGCCGTTGCGAAGGGAAAGCCCAGCTCCATATTGCGCCCCGTCTAAGAATTGATGCCAGTATTCCATATACTGATGCGGATGATATGATCGCCCATTTGAAGACAGTTTTTGCGAACCCGAACCGTCGTGCCGAAGCTTACACTGCATACCACAAGCTGAGAATGAAGCCAAAGGATAATTTCACTGACTTCCTTGCCGAATTCATGCAACTCGCTGAAGAAGCTGTCGTTGTCGAGGAAAACCGAAAGCGTGACTTGTACTCGAAGCTCCCTTACTTACTCCAGAGTCAAGTCATGTGGGCAGTCAACCAGGACTCGGTTCTATTTGATACTTTCACACAGAACTGTCAGAGTATGTCGCACGAAATCAACCTTCAGCAGGAGTCCAAGTCCACTTTCCGTGCCCGTACCAGCGCACCCTCTGCAAGTAGTGGCACTGGAGCAGCAACTACGGCCGGTTCAGCTTACACCCCTCGGGTAAAGCGTGAAGGTAGCTCTGGATTCACCAGTTTATCTACCACTGAACGAGAAACCCTTATGAAGGAAGGTCGATGTTTCAACTGTAAGGAACAAGGACACATGACTCGAGAATGCCCTAAGAAGAAATCAAATACCGCCACTGTGGCAGTAGTTGCTCCGACCCCTCATGTTGTCGAAGTTCAGGAACTTGAAGCCGACCAGGGAAAAGCCAGTGCCTAGGAGAAGTCTCCTGCCTAGGTGGTCGCAAAGTATCACTTTATTCGCTGGATTTACAGAAGTTGATCGGAGGTCCCCGAGATAGCCTAGTTTTTAATACTCAGCTAATACACAATGGACGTTCCTTTTCTATTTCAGCACTTGGTGATACTGGAGCAGATGGTTACATTTTCATCAACTCAGCAACAGTCGTTCTACTAGGAAAACGATTCGGAATCCAGGTAGAACGACTAGGCCAAGAATGCCCAGTTCGAAGATTCGATGGTACACCCGGTGAGCCAATTACCCATGTCGCATTTCTCACTATATGCGTGGACGGGAGAATACAAAGACAAGTCCCGATGCTCCTAGCGGACCTTGGAAAGTATGACCTGATCTTAGGTCGGAAATGGTTCGCAGAACATGATGTTCTACTCGACTGTCGTCGCCATAGAATGATATGGCCGGATGAACAAACTCTTTTTGACGACGTATCAAGCAAGATGGCAGTTCCAACACCAACTACTATTCTTCAGAAACCAAAGGATAGCCAGATTCACCAAGCTGACGCAGATCGGAGAGACAGTCTTTTCAGCGCAGAGGTACAAGAGGAGTCGAAGAAGAAGAATTATCCTCATGCTAGAGAACGACAGTATGGGCATTGGCAGGTCGAAGAGCAGCAAAAAATGACCTGGAATATCAATGATGAAACACGACTAGTGACCACGAAGAAAAAAGAGGCACTGGTCCCAATTGATATCAGCGCTATCGGACGCGTCGGATTCGACCGGCTGCGCGAAAGGAGTAAAACCGATAAAGAAATCGAGACCTTCTCTACCTCCCTTGAAGAAATTGACCATATCATCGATATCAAGACAGTCCAGATAAGAGATCCTGAAATTGATGAGATCCTACAGACACTTCCGAAGGAATATCACGATCTTGCAGAAGTCTTTTCGAAGAAGAGGTCTGACGAGTTGCCACCTTATAGACCTGGAGTGGATCACGACATCGTTCTTGAAGCAGAAGCCCAACCTGGATACTGCCCCCTCTATAAGCTGTCGTTGGAGGAACTGAAGGCAGCTAAGAAATACATTCTCGATAATCTCGCGAAAGGATTTATTATCCCGAGCTCAGCACCATATGCATCCCCAATCCTCATGGCAAGGAAACCTGGTGGAGGTCTTCGATTTTGCGTCGACTTTCGGAAGTTGAATGCAATTACGAAGAAGGATTGCTACCCTCTACCTTTGATTGATGAGGTACTACAACGAACTAGCAAAGCCAAGATTTACACGAAGCTCGACATCCAGCAAGGTTTCCACCGAATCCGGTTAACCCCAGAAGCAGAAGACCTCACTACATTCCGTACGAGATATGGGTCTTTCAAGTATAAGGTGACACCATTCGGATTGACAAATGGACCAGCAACTTTTCAGAGATTCATGAACGACGTACTCAGAGAATGTTTGGATGATTACGCTGTAGCTTTCGTGGACGATATCTTGATCTACAGTGAGAACATCGAGGATCATCAGCGACAAGTTCGTGAAGTGCTTCAGCGGCTACAGAAAGCAGGTCTTCAAGTTGCACTACATAAATCCGAATTCTCTGTTACGAAAACAAAGTTCCTTGGGTTCATTGTTAGCATAGATGGCATCGCTGTTGACCCCGAGAAAGTTAAAGTGATTCAGTCCTGGCAAGTTCCGACTACAGTGAAAGGAGTTCAGTCGTTCCTTGGATTCTGTAACTTCTACCGACGCTTTATACAGAACTACAGTGCTATCTCAAAGCCATTGCACCGGTTGACAAGACAAGACGTTCCATTCAAATGGACAAGCGGTTGCGAGGAGGCATTTGTACTCCTAAAGGATAAGCTGGTTAGTGCGACAGTGCTCCGACATTACGATCCAAAGCGTCAGACTCGGGTTGAAACAGACGCTTCGAATGGAGTTCTCGGAGCAGTTCTATCCCAGTATTACGAAGACGATGATTTCTGGCACCCCGTGGCCTTTTACTCGAAAACAATGCAATCTGCAGAACTGAATTACGAAGTACGGGATAAAGAGCTTTTAGCTATCGTACGTGCCTTGCAAGAATGGAGACCTGAACTTGAAGGACTCTCGCGCGAGGAACGTTTCGAAATCCTCACCGATCATCAGTCTCTCGAATATTTTATGACAACTCGGCAAATGAATCAACGACAAGTTAGATGGAGTGAATTCCTTTCGCAGTTCCACTTTAAAATCAAATATCGACCAGGAAAGAGGAACATCATTGCAGACGTGCTGTCACGAAAGGAATCCCCCTGTGTAGATGATAGCCGGCAAATTGTTATGCTACCCCAACACTGTCTCGAGGAAGGAGTTTTACCCGTGAGCCTAGCGCCAATCCAGACGGCGCTAACACAGGAAGAGGAGTCAATGTTAGAAATCACTGAGCAAATTAAAAAGGCAAATCGTGAGAACACGGATCTTGATGAGTTCCGGCAAATTGCGGCGAATGGAAGTAACTCCGGATGGTCTTTAGACAATGGTTTATTGTTATTCGAAGGACGACTTGAAGTTCCCGACGAAGGAGATCTCCGCGCACGCTTACTTGACGACATTCATCGACAGCCACTGACCGCACATCCTGGTATCGAGAAACTGAAGAAGTTAATCTCAGATAGGTATCATTGGCCTGGATGGATGACCGACGTGAAAAGATACGTCGACAATTGCTTAATGTGTAAACGAACCAAGGCATGGAGAGATCGCACGCCTGGACTACTACGTCCACTTCCTATTCCGGAGAGACCCTGGCAACACATTTCAATGGACTTCCGTTCATTCCCGAAGGATCGTCACGGATTCGACGCAGTCTTTGTAGTCGTCGATCGCCTGAGTAAACGACCAATATCTATTCCCTGTCATAAGGATACGGACGCGAAGAAGATGGCACGGCTTTTCATTGACAACGTCATTCGGACGGCAGGTATCCCAGAAACAATTGTATCGGATAGAGGCGGTCAATTTGTCTCTGAGTTCTGGGCCGAATTTTGTAGGATCCTTGGGATTAGGAGAAAGTTGTCAACGGCATACCACCCCCAAACAGATGGACAGAGTGAGATCGCCAACCAGTATATGGCACAGCGACTACGTCCTTATGTTGAGCAGAACCAGGATAACTGGTCTGAGGTTCTTCCGATGGTTGATTTTGCAGCATCAATTTTACCTCAGGATACGACAAAGAAGTCACCTTTCTTCGTGGAGAGAGGGTACGAACCAGCAATGACATTTGATTGGAGAGATCAAGGGACAGTCACACCGAGTGAAGATGAAGCAATACAGATGCTTTCTCAGCTACAGGATATCTGGATAAAAACCAAAGAGCAAATTGCGAAGTCACAACAGTTACAAATCCGACAAGCAAATAAACATCGGAGGGAAGAAGACTTCGGTGTAGGTGACTCGGTTTTCGTCACGACAAAAGACTGGCTTCAAGATCGACCAAGTAAGAAGCTCTCTCACCTTTCCAGCGGACCCTACAAGATCATTGAAAAAGTGGGTAATTCCTACAAATTGGAACTACCGAAGGCGATTCGAGTACACCCAGTCTTCCATCCAAGCAAACTTCGAAAAGCCGCAACGACAGAACCCCTTCGAGGGCAACATGTTGACCCTCCGCCACCAATGAAAATCGGAGAAATAGACGAGTGGGAAGTCGAGAAGATCCTTGACGTCAGAACGTACTACCGGAGACTACAATATCGAGTACAGTGGCTTGGGCACGACCTCGATTTGCAGTGGTATCCCGCTAGTAATTTCAAGAATGCACCGAGGAAGATTCAAGAATTTCACGAGCAGTACCCCACGAAGCCGGGACCTCCTATGCGCTTACAGGAATGGCTCGATGCTGAGGAAGAGGACCGATTCATTGAAGACCACAGTGACGATGATAAACCAGCATTCAGAGACTGAATGCTATTTTAGTCGGGGAGTATGTGACGATCCACGTGCTTCGTACTTGCTTCCTTGTACTTGCTTCCTTCCTGTTTGGGGTTACTGTCTCAAGCGAGCAAGTTGTCTGTTTGTAAGGTTTGCACTGCTGGGGTCCTGGACCCACAAATCCCAGCAGCCCATCAATGCTTTCCTTCTCTTTCTTTCTCCTCTCTGTACTTAGTATTCTCAGTTAAATGCACTCTTTGTTAAAAGAACTGGCTCGTAACACCCTTTTCACTAACCACACGCCTCACTATTTTCGATAAGTGTTTCTTGGCTAGCATTTTTCGCTAAGCACCATTGGCTTGATGTAGTCAAACTTAACCTTATTACATCAACAAGGTGCCATGGTCTAGTGGTATGACGACACATTGTGGTGATTCTTCTGTTAACTGTGTTAACACGTCGAGTATCCTGTGTCAGCCCCAGTTCGATTCCGGGTGGCGCCATTTCTTTTGTTTTTTTCCCCTTTGTGGTAGTGAATACTTATCTTGATTCCGTAGATGTATGTGCACGTTCTTGCGCATGCAAGAATTAGGGCTAGCGTTGACATCAGCCTATGTCCAAGTCACTGAAGTAACCGGACTCAAAAAACAACAATGTGTAAATATATTTAAAGTTACGGAGCTTACAAGTGGTAGCATACAGGCGCCGTTTAGAGAAACGATAACAAGACGATTCTAGAGATTGTGAAAAGCCATCTTCTATTAAAGTTCCGAAGATTAGAGGTTGTCTCGCTTTCAAAGCAAGTCTCCTCTAGTTTCACTTAGGGCCAGTTGACCCGGCTCCATACAGGAACATGATGCCCCTTGGCCCTGCGCCCACGGGTGATGGGTTCTGACGAAACAGTCATTTCGATTGAGCTATGCTCAAACCCTCCAGGCAATCCACAAAACGATACATAAATTATACTGCTGATTGAAACATGAGATCCAGGCTGATTGTCTTCACTATTAGACCCTCACGGCGATTAGCAGCGTACTCGCAGGGTCTGATAGTATCTACCCCCTATAGAATGATCCTGGGTCGAAGAAAGGTCTCCTCGAAATGGTATAGGAGGGCTTGGTTGGCGGTAATCCCGGCTCCATGCTAGCGTATGCGCAGCTGACTTGAAAGTGCGCTGCTCATATTGTTAGAAGAATGCTGTGGAGCATATGTCTTTTCTATCCCCTTCTCTATTCGTATGGTTTGTTGTACAAGTTCGGCCGAAGGGTCTTTCGAGTGCTAAATTAGTACAAAACGACCGTAAAGATGTCTTCATTGAGTTTGTCATCAAAGAAGGTGCACCCGTAATATTCCTAACGGATCCCGGTCATCAAATAGCCGACAATCTTACGACGAAGTTCCTTCTGTTGCTGTGTCAATTTGTAGTATACACAAAGCTTCATTTTATAAGCTCACCGGGCCGATTCCGTGTTAGAATAGGTTGATATTTTACAGTACACCGTATAGAGAGGTGTAAAAAGCGATATAGATTCAGTCCAAGCACAGGCACTGGGGCATCAAATGGCCGTATAAGTACGACCCTTGGTAGCCCATATCAAATAGCTGTCATGATACCCCGTAATATATGACGACCTGTGGTGTCTCCTAGGTATGTTATATAGCCTATCGGGTGTTCGGTGTCAGGCCCAGTTATTCCGGGTAGCTCTGTTTATTTTTTTTCTGTTTAAATGTTCCTATGTTGTACACCGACAAAGTTGGTTCTGTCTTCCTAACTGCACAGCTCATCACAATCAAGCTTTCAACTTTTACCACCTACTACCACCTATGCACACATCTTCCTGAAGGCACTTTTTTTTGTTTGTCTGAGTGTCAGTAATATCTATAACCACCCCAGCTTTAGTGCACGTCGTTACGCCATCGTGTTTCTCCGTGAACATCTTTTCACCATTAACTCCTGGCTTGTAACTCACATAGGCTTCTCCCCCGCGTGGCGCCCCCTCAAGGTGGACTCCCCATTATCGTCTGAATGCATACATACTTTTTTTTGTAGGACAGCCGTCGCAAAGAAACAGCCTTCGCAAAGAAAATCACAAGGTTATTTAGTCTTTGTAATAACTCAAGATAAGAAAAAACTTACATCCAATAGGTGGCATGGTCTAGTGGTATGACGTTACATTGTGGAGAACTTAGGTGTTCGCATTACTGTACCAGCCCCGGTTCGATTCCGGGTGCCGCCATTTTTTTCTTTTTTGCCTTCGCATCCCTCGGTACAGGGGAAAGAAACGTTTAGGGAAAGGTAAGCCACACGTGACTACTAAGGGGGCAAAAACTCATGCCTAAGGACGTAGACAATAATATCCCATGTTGGACAGGTCGAATATCAGATATTGATGTGACGCAATGGGGGCTATCGGGCTATCGGGCTATCAGTATACATATTTGGAGCTAATATGAGATCGACTTGTTTCTATTGAATCTCCTCGGTAACGAGCCTAGGAGTTGTCAATTTTGTAGGTCTATGTACAATTATATATGACTTTTATCACAGGGATTAGAAGTCCTTGCAGAAGAAGGATAAATCTAAGTAAGGCCTCGATCAAAAGGGTAAAATCGAGGACAAGACCCACTTCGTCAGAGCCTTGGTTTCCCAGACGCCCGGGCTGAGCCGTTGCTATGCCAACCCCCGATTTGTTGATCAGTACCGCGGGTCTTACATAGATCTGGGTTCCAGAACCAAACCTTGGAAACCTTCATACATTCGCATTTCTGCATCAGAATTGAAGCAACTTTGATTTACTTGACCTGGATAGCTTGAGGATCTAACTCTTTCCCTCCTGTTGCCCGTTACTTTCATATTCACATACTGACACCTCATCCAGGACCAACTGTCGGCAATATAGCCATGAACTCCAACGCCCTCGGAAACGGTCGTCACCGCCGTCAAATCTCCACACCAGTGGCTCCATTCGAGCTCGCGCCAGTCATGACCAATATCCAACCCCGTCGGTCACATCGTCGAGGCCAGACTGTAGACTACAGCTCTTACAGTCAACAGGCCACTCTGGACCGACACATGCCGAAGACGGTCTCGCAGTTGCGAGATTATTTTAACGAAAAATCAGGTTTCCCATATCAACAGAGGGATGTTCAGCAGTATCAATCCTATGCCCAGCAGCCCGAGCGGTCTTTCATTCCATCAGCCATGCACATGCAACCATATCAATGTCAACCACACCAGTCGCTCGGGTCTGACTGCCAGGCTTTCAACCAAGAACAATTGCAAGCGATTCACACCACCACTGGTAGCCCTGCGCCATCTTCTGTCGGTGCTTCGGCTATGTCTCGATCAGCCAGTGAATGCTCCGAAAATACACCATTGAAGCTTGCGCTGCACCGTATGCAGCAAGAACAATTCTCGAACCAGCAACAGCAACAATTTATTGGCAATGCCGATTGGGATTTGTTTCCTCAGCGCAATATGCCAATGGTCCAAAATGAGCAGGTGACGGCCTATGCCGGTCCAATGCACCCAGTCTCTGTTCAACCAAAGGCTCCATCTGCGAAAATCCTTTCGCAAATGTCTACTGCTTGTATGCAACTGTCGTTTCAATCTCATCCGACCGAAGCTAATTATATAACAGACAATTCCCCCATGACCCCCGATTCCACCCCATTGAAAAGATCTATTGATTATTCCATATACAGCAATGACCCGTCATCTTCCAAGTCCCAAAGTTTCTCATTTCCCCATACCCCTGCCACTTCTGAGATGCAGAGAGCCCAGTCATTGCAAGGAGTCCCGTATGTCGATTCTGTGCAGATTAAGCAGCAAATGCCCTCCCCCGTCAATTCCCCGATTAGCTCGTCTTTCACCGAAGTTGCCGATATGCCATCCCCGAGTTCATATGGGATGACACCTCAAAATTCAAATACCTCATTCGCGTCGTCCACTGGCAGGTCCAAGAGGCGAGCCCCGTCCACTGTTTCGTCTCCCACCGAGCCAGCTGCTCACGATGGTGACCTTGATGCTCGAGTCAAGGCCTCAGTCCAGCAAACCGGTGTTTCGACCGACGAAATCGCCAAGTTCATCTCCGGCCCCGATCCCAAAGATGGAAAGTGGGTCTGTCTATTTACAGGCTGCCTTTGCCGTTTTGGTCGCAAGGAGAACATCAAGTCCCACGTCCAGACACATCTCGGGGACCGTCAATTCAAATGCGACATTTGTGAAAAGCACTTTGTGCGCGGACATGATCTCAAGCGCCATCTCAAGACACACAGTGGCAACAAGCCATTCGCCTGTGCCTGTGGTGCCAGCTTTGCCAGACAGGATGCCCTGACTCGTCACCGTCAGCGCGATATGTGCGTTGGAGGTTTCACCGGTGTGGTTCCAAAGACCACCAAGCGTGGCCGTCCCCCAAAGAAGAAGACCAGCCGCCCGGATATCGACACTCGCCAGGCCAAGTCCACTCGTACTCGCCAACGTGTTGCTGAAAAATCGTCAACCGCTTCAGCCAATACCAACGTCACTCTGCAAGAAGCTCCCGTCTTCAACTCGCCCAACTATGCCCCGTCCACTGCCGTCTCGTCTTTCACCCCGCCCACCTCCCCCGGAGACAGATACCACACGATTTCCTCGCCATGTCAGACCTACAACTCCCTGGATGCCCAGCTCGAGGATGACATGCTGCCCTTGTCACCACCCCAACTCGCTCACGCTAGATACGAGCAGGCAATGGCGCAGTACGGATCAAATTTCGGTTCCCAGACATATTCGCAGGAATCTACCTACTCGCAGGAATCTCTCTACAGTGAATCTGCTCTCTCGCCTCGGGAGATGTCCTCCCCTCGCTCGGCACCCACTCTGGCTGAATCATCCGTCGGCTCGGAGATCGATATTTTCATGTCTCAAGATCCCTCCGACGACCTGCGAGAAGAATTCGGTCATCTAGCTCACTCAGGCATCCCTGGTTTCCCGACTTATCAGTTCGTGGATACAACCGACTTCGCCTCTGTCTCGTCCTACTACCCCGAGAAGACCTTTTCTGGTATTCCCAACATGGACGATGACCTGACAGACCCAATCGACTGCTTGTCCAGTGAGTTCCTGGTGGACCCTTGAAAGGCTTTTGGT
This sequence comes from Penicillium fimorum, assembly GCA_028828255.1. Classification (NCBI taxonomy): domain Eukaryota; kingdom Fungi; phylum Ascomycota; class Eurotiomycetes; order Eurotiales; family Aspergillaceae; genus Penicillium; species Penicillium fimorum. The sequence goes on from JAPWDS010000006.1 coordinate 1,573,466, forward strand.
ACCAAAAAAAAAAAAAAAAACTAGCACGGCGATACATATGCGGCTTATCTTCACGGCGAGACTTCTTTGCAACGATACGGGACGACCTTGTACACTTTAATGACCCATGACAAAATCGGGCGTTTTCTTTCTCTGCACATTTCGGGATTTGACACTTTGTGGATTTGCGGGTGTTCGGGCTATTTACTTTTTTGCCCTGCCCTTATTTGCCCCTTGTATTTCTCTTTGTTTTTCACGTTTCTCCTTTGTCTTTCATGGTTTTCCTTACGTCTTTTTGGCCTTATCTCATCTCTTTGAAGATGTTCGATATACGGCGTGTTTATTCCCGGTGTTTACCCTTCTTTTTATATGTTGATGATGCGATATGTATTTGATGTCTTTACACTTTCAATGAATCTTTTCTGTACATCTACCTTGTTAAAAGGATAGCTTGTCTGGAGGATTATTTTCCTTTGGTTGACAGACATAATTGAGGATAGCCTGTACTCTACTGTTTCAAACTCGTTATACTTAGGGTTTACAACCCGTTCCATATCGTCTGTTGCTCTATTGATCGTAGAATCGTAGGCTGGACTCTCTACTTTATAGTGCTAGGTTAAGGAAAAGAAATGTCCCACAAACAAGACAACCTAAAAGAAAGAGAGTAAATTGTCTGGATCCCAGTGACCTTCAAGTCTGTCCATGTGCACCCTCATATTTGCCCACAGAGAAAATTACAGATATTAAGATCCCACTCTAGACAATGCGGGTTTCTATTTGGAATTTCTAATTACTCTGCACAAACGAATCAGTGACTAACGGTCCCCTCGCCCCATTCTATGCCAGGATTTCTGTGCAATTCTATCACATCCCAATAGGCCAACCTACCTTCCACTAGGGGTATAGCGAGGGATACAGTAAACATAAACCATCTACTTCGAAGCCCATTTGATCTCGATCTCAATAGGCCGCCCCCCTTGCGAAGCATACACAGTACTCTTTGTCCGCCCCTTGGGTGGATTCTCGGCATAGAAAGTAGTGTGATCACTGTAAGCGAGTTTACCATCCTTGGCCTGTATATGGTGTGAGAACATGAAACGAGATTATGTAAAAACATTAGGGTTATACATACGGTGAACTCGCTTGGCGTATTGACGTGAGGTCCGCAAGCAAGGGCGTCTCGCTCAAAGGCACAGGGCCCCTTGCTAGATTTCAGAGTAAATTTATCATCTGCAAGATACCATTTAGTTACTTCATGTTAGCAATCAATAGCAGAGGTGTCATATGCGGAAAGTACAGCTACGAACCTGATATCTTTTCGGCCCGGAAAGTCGCACAGGTCCCTGACGAAAACCAACTTCCGTAGCTGATGATACAGCCATGCTTTCTCCCAAGCCTCGACACAATCAAGTTACCTCGGTCTGTAAACGGAATGCCTGGCGCTGTGGGCTCGGGGTGACCACCTGTGGTTGTTGGGGCAGGCTCGTGTCGAGCATGCTTCAGTGGGTACTTGATCCCCCTGGAGGGGCAATTGGACTTCTGGCCATCTGGTCATTTTGTAAGCTTGTAGTCTAACTGAGTGAACAACTTTGAAGTTTAACCGACCTGGGCCTGCAGAGATGAATTCTCCAAACTGTAGACTTCCTGCGATATTGAAATAGTACCAAATCTCATTCATGGCGCCGTTTCGGCAACGCACGGTGACAGGATTTCCATGAGCTTGTTCCAGTGCAGCTTCAATATCGGCAAGAGCATAGGTATGCGTCTGAGACGGTATGATGCCAGCATTGGCCAAGAACTTATGCATGGTTAGTGGTTTCATCCGAATATATAGTCATTGATCGAGAGAATCAAACTAACCTCATGGGTGGGCAATTCCTTATAAACCTCAACAGTTTTGTCGAAGTAGTCCACAACATCCTGTTGCGGCAGGTAGTCCTCGTAGCAATGTGGTTCCAGCGTGCTGACGCAAGTGCCGTGTTTGTTCCACTCATGTTGCCAGAGATTGCTATCATCACCACGGAAATCCTTCCAATACTCGCTCATGTATTCGAGCAGGTCTCCGCGGCCCGCGTCAACTAGAATTAGGGAAATGTTGCTGTACTTGCGTCCGGAGTCGCAGAATTGGTCAAAGCCGCCGTTGCAGTGATCGGGCCTGAAGAGTTAGTTTTATATTCATTCAACCTGGGGATGTGGAACAAACTCACCATAGTCCATGGATAGTCCATGCATCTTCAGGGCCGAGTGCAGGGTCGACATCCCAGAATTGCGTCTGCAACATTTGGCCACCGGGGTAGTTGAAACAGCAGGTGTCTTGACCGTGGTAGTTGGCCTGGCAACTTATTTCCGAGACAGGGCATGATGACGAAGTTCCAGGGTTTGTATTCTCGTTTGATGTTTGCGAAAGCCAGAGTGAGCCGAAGGTCTTGAGGATCTTCTGGGGTCCGGGGACGCCCATGAATTGTTGTGATGATCCCCGCATCATCGATGGGAGGCTTTTGCCGTGATCAGAGGGAGGGCACTTGTCAAAGTGACGCAGAGAAAGAATATAAGAGTTAGATAAGTAGACAAGTACTAGGACGGTTGTGTTCAGAGAAGGGATAAGTATAGTCAGGCTACAAAGGTCATCGGCGTATCGTAGTTGCCTCGTGCGGAGTCATATGACTAAGCGCGGGGGCAGCTGATAAGAGTCACCTGAGCTTTGTTTACTTGCACCACAACTATGCTTTTATATCGCATTCTTTTCAAGTTGAACATGTTCATTGGGGTATACTTAAATTCAGGGGTATCATAGTTAGTCGGTGAGCAAAACAATCTCACTGAGCTTGCGCCTGTCATTTCTGGCAGGTGACCCTAGGCCTCCTGCTTGCGCGCCTCTTCCTGTTCATGAACTCTTTCTTTCCATAACCGTAATACTTCAAAGCCAACCTCAACGGCAATGAGTAGAATGATAATCCATTCCAGTCGGAGTCCATGTGTCTCACTAAGCCGCTCCCGAAGTACACTTGCGATCTCTTGCGCATAGTCCATCTTCTCATTCAGCAATTTGATGCGAATTCCAACATCTAAAGCTCTGCCAGCCTGCTCGTAGTATCCCTCTAAGCCAAGCTCGTGTCGGCTGTCCCAAAAGATATCAGGAAGGGAATCCGTGAGCTCGGAATAGAGATTGAGCTGCGCTCGGACACTTAGTAGTTGGCCTGTCTTGCGGAGGACAAAGTCTCGTGTAAAAGGAAGTCGAGATCCCTGTGATAGAAGGGTCGGGATTGGCCGAGTCGATTCAAAATAATTTGAAAGAAGGCTCTCGAGGACGGCCAACTTTGTACTCCGAGCAAGACCCGACGAAAATGCAACCTTGGTCAACACCGTGTCGACGGATTGTTGCCCCGATGGTGATTTATCTGCATCTCCATGACCAGATTTGGTTCCTAGTATAATCGTGTCCCCTTTGATCACACTGTTCTCCCGCTTCGGGTCCTCCACGAATTCGAGGTCCTCGGTTTCCAAATCATCCACATGGGCACCTTCTGCTGCAGGCAAGAGAGTTCGTGTTGCCAGAAATGATGTGAATCCTTCTGGGAGCGACCATGCTACCACTGTACCGGAGGGGAACACAAATAAATCACCCACTTCGTCGGATGGTAGACCTGTGCTGGAAGGATTTTTCATGCGCTGTATGGAGTCTAAAGGTATCTGAACATGAACGACTTGCGGGAATAGTCCTGTTTCCAACGGGTCCGGCTCATATCCTCGTTCTTGTAAAATATCTCTGACTTGGCGGATGTTGAATTGCTCGGCTACAGCGTAGGCGGTTACGGTCTAGAGACGCCAAAACAATCAGTGGAAGGAAGTCATAGAAAATCTCAGTTATGTCTACCTTTGTCCGATATAACCCCTGCTCTCTGAGAAGCGCCTTGGAGTGAATGCCATCCTTCGATCTCTGTGCCTCTACCGCTACTCGCCGCAATGAAGTGGGAGCTGCTGGTAGCCTAGGCCCCCGTCGACGTTGCTTCTGGGAATCAGGAGATAACTCAATTGGTTCATCGCTGTTCTGTTTTTGTTTCAAGTGGGCATTGGATGAGAAGAAGTCCTTCCGTAGGGGAAGGGCCAATGGAGGAGAGACATGAAGGTATTGGGTCTGCGGTCGCGTAGGAAGCCGTAGTCCTGTTCGTGTGCAGCTCAAGCAGAGATAGGGCCTGGCAAACATTGTGTGTCTGAGGAACAAAATCCTTAGTGGCTCGGTCGATGACATCGTTTTGCAGCCTACGGCCTGATACCCCGCTTAGTCATGGAACCAAGCTCCCGACGGGCCCTGACCTACCCCGGCTCAACTGTAGAACCACCGTTTCCAGCTTGTCGCATTCCACTTCAACCAGTTTGGGAGCTGCAGGTGCTGAGAGGGATTCGCCATGGACGCGCCTGGCGCGACACCGCCGGATGAAAGTGCCGTTCAGAGCACTCCCAAGCACGACACATCCAAACGAGCCACCTTACCTACAGACACGACTCAAGGCGCCCAAGATAGACACCAACGATGCAATGACAGCAGCTCTAGTAGCAGCGATGATGGAGAAGAAGAGGAGGTCGAGGAGGAGGAAGACTCAGATGACGAGGACGAGGAGCCCCACCTCAAGTACGCATACCTGACGAAGCACCTGGGATCGGTATATCGCAACGGGGATGCGACAAGCTCGTTCCTCGTCGCAGGAGATAAAATGGTATGCATTAGTAACGGACCATTTCCTATTAACGAGCTAATGATATGTCTAGATCGTCGGGACACACAACGGGAACGTCGTAAGTTAGCCACACCAGCGCGCAGACATATGAGCTGACCTTGCCAAGCATGTTATATCCTTGCCGCTTCTACAGTCGCTCCGTGTATATCATGCACACTCAGCAAGTGTCACCTCAATATCGATATCGCCATTTCCACCTCCGCCTCCGAACCTTAGGCAAGACACTTTCAGCAAGCAGACCGCAGAAGAATACAGACCATCCACGCGATCATCTAATACCACCGGCAGTATCCGTGGCCAAGGAAAACTGAGTAATCACCCAACCGTCCCCCCCATACCATCGAACTCAATTTACATCGGGACATCCTCAATCGACGGCCACGTGTGTGTCTCGTCGCTGGTAGACCCCAAGGATGTGCAATTGCGCAACTTTGGTCGCCCCGTTCAGTCTATTGCTTTGTCTCCAGAGTACAAAACTGATCGGTCATACCTGTCTGGTGGCCGAGCGGGTGAATTGGTCCTGACAACTGGCGGTCGTATTGGAGCGACTTCCAACTCTACAACAATGGGGGGTGCGGCCGCCACAGCCTCAAGTTGGCTTGGATCCATGGGCCTGGCATCCAATAGTGGAAAAGATACAATTATCCACAGCGGCGAAGGGACTATAAGCACAATTAAATGGTCACTGTCAGGGAAATACGTGGCCTGGGTCAATGAGGAAGGCATCAAGATTATGCGGTCAAATCTGCATCTGGATTCTTCAGAGACGGAATTTGCCTGGAAAAGAATCAGCCATATTGATCGTCCGAATCGTCCCGGCTGGGAGGAAATGGCCGGTGTTTGGAAGGCACGCGCAGAATGGATCGACCAGTCTGCTTTAGACAGCCGGGACGATCCAAATGACAATTCTGCAAGTCCAGAGGTACAGTCGACTGTGTCCGCTGAGAAAGTGGAAAAGCTTGTTGTCGGCTGGGGAGGAACTGTTTGGGTCATTGATGTCTACCCCGAAAGGGCAAGCAAAACATCCAAGGGCGAGAAATTGGGCTCTGCGGAGGTTGTTACAATGTAAGCTGGAACACTCACGGATTGAATCGTTAATCGCTAACTTTGGACACAGATTACGAACGGATTGTGTGGTATCTGGCATCTCATTGTACACGCCTCGTCTTCTTGTCATTCTCGCATATATGGAAACCGAAGGAGAAAATACAAGCAATGGAAGAGGCAGTGGGACACGCAATCGAAAAAGGGGCCTTGAACCTGAACTTCGTGTCATTGACATTGAAACCAAGGAAGAAATCAGCGCTGATACACTCTCAATTAACCGGTTTGAAGGTCTCTCAGCGTCTGATTATCATCTAAGTGTCTTGCCTCCGTGGAAGACCCCAGAGGGACAAGTTGTCCAGCGTGGTGCCCTGGGGGCTCTTGGGTATGGGCTTTTGGATGCTACTATGTACTCGGCGCGGCTATTTAGCTCCGGCGCCAGCATCCGCAGTACCACAAGCAGTGGCGACAAGGGGTCTGGTAGAGTTGCTCCCTCTTTCATATCCAAGCTCCACGCGGCTGAAGATGCCCTTCCGAAGGAAGTGCAGGAAGTTTCCGGTGCTCCTGGTGCCAAAATCTTTGTGCACAGCCCGTATGATTGTGTTGTTGCAGTCAAAAGGGATCTTGCAGACCGCCTGTCCTGGCTTGACTCTCATGGTCAGTACGAAGACGCATGGTATCTCGTTGATAAACATCCCGAAGCTGCGGGCTCGATACCCGACGTAACCGAAGCTATTTCCGAGGCTGCAGGAAGGTCCCAAACCAGTTTAGGTGAATTTTTTGCCGATGATCGATCGTCTATCATGACGGCTGGTCGAACAAAAGTTTCTGCTGCTGAACAAGAAAAGGCTCGCCTTGGGGAACTTTGGATCAAGCAACTTGTCAGCGAAGAGAAGTGGATTGACGCCGCGAACATTTGTGGCAAAGTCATCCGCAATGCTCCACGATGGGAACACTGGGCATGGACCTTTATCAAAAATGATAAAATCGACGAGATCACTTCACAAATCCCAGTCGATTTAAATCCATCGTTGTCTTCTCGGATTTACGAAGTCATTCTCACCCACTATGTGTCACGAGACTTGGTCAAATTCAAGGAACTCATTGAAACATGGCCATCCGATTTGTTTGATGTGAATGTGGTCACAGAAGCTATCGAAGCACAGGCGAAATCCGAATCAGTGCGTGCCGGTTCTGAGGAGTGGCGAATCCTCACAGATTGCCTCGCCAAGTTATTCCTCGTAGGAGGGCATTACCGCGAAGCCTTGCGTTGCTATATTCGATTGCAAGATGGAGATGCTGCTATGGCTTTGGTTCGGGAACACCGCTTGCTCGATGCAGTCACTGATGATATACCAGCCTTCATTATGATTCGCGTTTCCAACGAGCAAATGAAGTCAGCGACCAAATCCGAACTAGAGGAGTTGATATCCGAGCCCACACGACTCCTTGTAAGCGAGGCATACACGGGCATTGTTCCCCCAGAAATCGTGGTATCACAGTTGGTCGCCGCAAACCGGTTCCTGTTTCTTTATTTCTATCTCCGTGCGCTCTGGCGAGGCGAATCATTACCGCATGACGCCTCTAAACCCAGAAGAGGACGTGGAATTTATGCTCGAGATGCAGCTAACAAGCTTGCCGCCGATGAAGGTAAAGCCTTGATTGATAACTTTGCGGATACGGCCGTTGAGGTATTTGCCGATTACGACCGGCCTCTACTGATGGAGTTCCTCCAATCAAGTATATCTTACTCATTCGAGAAAGCCACATCCATCTGCGAAGACCACAAATTCACACCGGAGTTGATTTTCCTCTTGTCTAAGATGGGCCAGACGAAGCGAGCCTTGAACCTGATTCTATCGGATCTCAAGGATGTTTCACAGGCCATTTCATTTGCAAAATCACAAGAGGATCCTGATTTATGGGAGGATCTACTTGATTACTCTATGGACAAGCCAAAGTTCATTCATGGTCTTCTTGTCGAGGCCGGAACGGCCATCGACCCGATAAAGCTCGTGCGTCGGATCCCGAGCGGGCTGGAGATTGAAGGTCTAAGAGAGGGTCTCACTCGCTTGATCCGTGAGTACGATCTGCAGGCCAGTATCAGCCAAGGCGCGGCTAGAGTTATGCAAAGTGAAGTTGCACTTGGGATGGACTCGCTGCGCAAAGGTCAGCGACGGGGAATCAAGTTCGATGTCATCGAGGATAGAGACGAAGATTTCAATAAGACACCGACAACAAAAACCCAGGCTCAAGATCAATTATCTGTAGCCAGTGGTGCGAGAAAATTTGGAGGTCCTGGACAGGGAAGATGCGGCGGCTGCAACGCTGCCTTCCGAGCAAACGGTATGATTCTGACCCAAATCCATTCCATATTTCAACACCGGAAAAAAAAAGCTAACACTAACCCTGGTATAGAGCGAGAAATACTCGTCGCCTTTGCTTGTGGCCATATCTTTCATCTATCCCACTTGCACTCAGACACATCACAGCAACAATCCGGCGCGAACAGCCGTGACCGATCTACAGATCTCACACCTCGAGCCATGTCTCCAGTCGACGAAACCCGATCTGCTACTGCATCTCGCACCATTGGCCCCAAAGTCACGACGGCAAGAATCTTGCGAGACAAGATCGGGGATGGATGTCGCCTCTGTGCTCTGACTAGAAATCTTGAATCCCTTGGTGGTGAGGTTGAGATTTGAACTCTGTTGGGGTAAGGACACATCTGTACCCATTCACGTCTGTCCTATGTGTATACTCCATGTGCACATACCTATGCATTCTCCTTGTTTCTCTGAGATACCCTGGCTTATAGCCAAGCTACTGTACCCATTTGTTGGGGATATTAGTATTCATCCATTCTGTGAGGTTATCACACTGGCCGTTGTTCATTTGATAAAGTCGCGTGTTATTTTTCACTGCTTTAGCTGCTTACTGCATACGTATTACGTTCTGTTTGTCTGTAATATTTGTTTCACAGCCGAAATATAACTACCCGAATGCACTGTTCGGTCAGCTCTTTTGTCCTCGGGCTTTCTATTCGGTTGTAATTTGTAGATTACAAGGTACTTTACTTTCCTCGTTCAGAAGTACCAGATAGTGAACATTTCTGAAATTAGAAAAGCTATGCTTCAACTAGAATATGAGTCACTGATAAAATTTGCAAAATTAAGGGGAGCCAGTTGCATCCCATAAAAAAAACTAAACGGCCACCCATCAAAACTATGAGTTCCTCGAATTCCATCATGAACACAATCATCGCATCCTTGCTACGGCAGAAGATGGCTAGGCTTGCCTAACACGGTAAAAGCGTATGGAGTTCTCACATAAACAAGTGAGCGAGCATAATCAAAATGCTCATGATAACGATACGGCTGTCCATGATTCCAGCGGCCTCGGCACTGTTGAAAACAGGAGAAGGGGCGTGAGTGCCACTGGAAGAAGTGCCCTGAGGAGACAGCGGGGTAGTATCCTTCTGGGTGTGGGTAGGCTGCTGGGGAGGCACAACGGAAACCTTGGACTCGGCTGTGGTACTCTGCTGAGCAGGAGGAGCAGGAATCTTGACCAGAGTAGTAGCCTCAACAGTGATGGCGTGTGGAAGTGGGACTAACTCAGTCGGCTTGATCTCGGTAGTCACCTCGTGGGTGGGAACCTGCGGAACTGGAGCAGGAACAGTGGGCTGAATCACAGTAGTCACAACCTTGGTGGTCTTCTGTGGAATGGCACCAGGAGTAGTTGGCTGGATGACAGTGGTCACAAGCTCAGTGGTCGTATGCGGAGCAGGGACGGGAGCAGTGGGCTGAATCACAGTAGTCACAACCTTGGTGGTCTCCTGAGGAATGGCACCGGAGACAGTTGGTTGGATGACAGTGGTCACAAGCTCAGTGATCGTATGCGGAGCAGGGACGGGAGAAGTGGGCTGAATCACAGTAGTCACAACCTTGGTGGTCTCCTGTGGAATGGCGCCAGGAGCAGTTGGCTGGATGACAGTGATCACGACTTCAGTGGTGGTCTGTGGAGCAGGAACTGGAACCGGGATTGGAGTCACGGAGATGATGGTAGTCTCTGTAGGGATGGTGGTGTACAACTTTGTACTGATGCATCTGGTGGTCTCAGTGCAGGGGATCTCAATCGTGACAGTGACCGGCTCAGTGGCAACGGAGACAGGAGCAGGAACAGTTGGCTGGATTTCGGTGGTCGTAGTGGCATGTGGAACGACGGCCGGGACAGTTGTCTGCGAGACTGGCAGGATAATGGTGGTAAGAGCCTTGGTGCTGACACACTTGGTCGTCTCGGTGCAAGAAATCTCAACGGTGATAGTGATTTCAGTAGTCACCGGAGTAGGAGCCAGCTCAGTTGAGTTGGAGCGAGAAGATGCAGTGTAGCCAGTGCTCAAATTAGTCACAGGGCTAGGAGCCTGGGTGACAGTTGAGTTTGTGTAAGCAATTCCAGTAGTCCCAGGGACAGGAACCACCTTTGTAGGACGGGATGAAGTGAGTGACCCAGTAGTTGCTCCAGAAGCAGAAAAGACTTCAGAAGGGGAAGGGCAAGGAGAAGAGATGGTCTCGGTGGTCACCTCGGTAACAGTGCCAGGAATCGTAGAGATGATGTGACCCACAGCAGTAGTGGCAGGAACAGGAGCCACGCTGGTAGCATTGGGACGAGATGAAGACACCGACTCAGTGGCAGTAACTGTGGAGGATCCAGTGTTAGTTACAGAGCTGCTTCCAGTGGGTAGCTCAGTGGCACTGGGCGCTGGGGTCTCAGCGGTTCCGGGTACAGAAGACTGCGAGGTCACCAAAGTGGTGCCAAGCGCAGGAGTCTTGGTTATGCTGGGTGCGGAACTGTGAGGGACAACAGGCACAGATGAGTGGGTAGTCACGTCGGTAGTTCCAGGAATAGAACTGTGAGGGCCAGCAGGCACAGATGACAGGGAGGTCACCCTAGGAGTGCTGGGAACAGAAGTCTGTGTGGAGGCCGGAGCAGGTGACTGAGTAGACACCTGGGGGGCGCTTGGCACAGAAGTCTGAGTGGCAGCAGGCACAGGGGCCAAGGAGGTAGTAGGCGCAGGGATAGTGACTTGAGCTGGGACCGGAGTGGTAGACTCAGTAGTGAGGGGCGTGGTAGAATGATCAGTTGTGCAATGAACATCCGTGGTGACAGTTGTAGTCGCTTCATTAGGACCGCAAGTAGTATGGGTAACCGTGACAGTGACTAGTGTTAAGTTAGTTTTTGGATCTTAAAGAGTTGAGTGAATTATAAATCTCCGTATAGAGCATGAGGAGGTTGGACTTACTCAGTTCATCAGCATGTACAGCACGACCAAACAAGGCCCGAGGCAAAATATTGGCTGTGAACATCGATCAGTAACGGCAGGCTGCTGAGGGTAGACCCAGACAGTGAGCTTGACTTACTTTCACCGAACTGGTACTGCTCCCCAGTGTGGGGGTCCTGAAGAAAGACTGACTCGAAGTTGTGGCATTCTGTTCAATAGAGTCAGTAAATGGTCATAATGGAGCCAGTTATGGGCGATGATATGCACCAGCCGCAGCAGCAGCCACGCTCACCAGAGTGGTGACCATGGCCAGAAGCAATTTGAAACGCGTCCAAGCTACCATCTTGGCGAAGATGGAGGTTGATAAATGAATGTAAAGTGATGACTTGATAGAGTAACCAAGCAATCGATGAAAAATGAGGGTCAAAGTAGGAAAAAGGAAACGAACGTGAAGTGGGAGAAGAGAGAAAGGGAAAAGAAGAAAGGGAAGGCAGAGGAAGAAATAGTAAACAGAGTCACCAGCTGGGCACCTGTTGAGGAAGGAACGCTGCCCGTGACAACACGTGCCGGTTTCTGATTATGCTCTTTCCATATTTGAGGCAAACAAGGAAGTCACGACTGAGGCTTACAACTATGGAAAGATACTTGACAGGATAGAATTTGATGTGAGATTCGAATAGAACTTTAAACCGAGTGCATCAGCAACTGTAGGGGTGCAACCTGAGTGAGACAGTCTAAATCTAGTTCGACTAAGATGAACGTATAAAAAAAGGCCCATTTGCCTAACATCGGGGGGTTTTCGTTCGGTATAACCATGGCACAGGCTGCAACAAATGACTCCATGTCTGCCTTTGGCACAGAGGGCAGCTCAGAAGCAGCCCCTTAGGATTGTCGGGATAACAGAACTGTTTATATGAAGAGGCTGGGGTATCACGAACAATGTTCTATGTGCCACATTAACAAGATTACAAAGTCAAACACACATAGCTCTGTTTTCTATTATGGTCAGGCCATAGAGGTCTAAACTAAGTTCGAATATAAGACAAAGTAGCAAAACATTGTAAGGATACTAACTTCTGTCATCTTTGAAGTAATTATTGACATATAGCCTAAATTTAGGTCAGACACTGCGAGAAAGTCAAGTGCAGAAGTCGAGAAGTTATCACATGAGCCTCGAGGGTGTTGATTGTCAGCAAGTCTCGAACGGGGTTCTATTTTAACTTGGGCACCAGCCTTACAACAGTATGGATGATGATCTATATTATACTTATACCGTCAGGTCAGGGGCAATAGTGACACGACTTAGGGCAAGATTTTATCAGGTGGAATTAGAGCATAATCACGACAAAAGCAGCCACAGGTGTCATTTGAACCTTAGAAGCACAATGTTAAGTGAACTCCAGATTAAATTCATTTTAATCTAACGTAGTGCAACGCTTAGAAGTCTACAAACATACCCAGTGCAACGTCTACATACGTACTATAGACACAACATACGTTCCTATAAGCAGTGCCTAGCCAGATCTGAATACCCACTAAAAAAAAGCGATAAACGCCGATCAGAGTCCCCGGTCGGTAATATTTTTCTCCAAAAGAAATATCCAATTAAGCACATCAGAGTGGTAGACAATGTCTGAACGTTGGATGCCACCTCGGCTACTAACCGAAAAATACTAGTGTACTTTATACGCGTATTTCCAAGTTCGCACCATGATACCCGAAGGAGCGGTCACGTAACGGGACGACCCGAAGTGGAAATAATATATTTTCGGCCCCGCTTCTAAGGAACGGGCGTATTCTGACATCATATTGCTTGTATTGGAATGCTCTAGAATTGACATGCTAAAATTGTGTATAGGCCTATAAACGGTTATATATTGGATATGTATAGATTTTAAAATTATGCTACTAAGGATAAAAGTTTTTATAAGGTGATAGAGGGCTGGATCATATGTAAACAGGGGAATCTGTGGTAGATAGTGAAGGAGAACATCAATACTCTAGACTGGTGAAACAAATATCAATAAATTCAGGGCCTTACCGAGCTCAACACATACTATTGTGCAATGTATATAGCAAGTGGATATCGGCTATTGTATACCTCCCTAATTTCAGGGTCTTTAATGCAGACAAATGCCGATGATATATATGTGTTACGGACCTACCCGTCACCAATCAACGGTGACCCACAAGGGTACACAGATGGGCCACCAGGAGCCAACCAATCTATCTGTCATCAGATCACGTGCAACACCTAATACTCTGGCGCCCCCGAGTATTCAGGGAAAAGAACTCAACCTCCGATCAGTGAGCAGAAGGGTGATCAAGACTGATCAAACCCACTGCCAGGGGATTTCCGGTACGTATGTACTTCAGGGTATCGGATAACACCTGGCCACGACACGTGACACCAACAGGGGTAGATCTACCAGTGGGGGTAGGGTATACCCCAGGGGGTCGATCTACTATACGGGGTAGGATATACTCCTCAGCACCCGTCGACCCCAGGGAACGAAGGATATATAAGGACACTCATTCATGTACTTAATTTAGTTCTTCGTCTTCAATCCTACATTGTTACTTGTGTTTACCTTTTAGACTACTGTGACTATTTACTTGATTATAACTTGACAACACTCACGAGCAGACCAATACCGCGGTATAGATCTACTCGGCGTTCTCACTGGCACCGTTACTCGATCACTCAAAAGGACTTAGGCTAGCGTAAGACCTGACAGGCAATAGCTCGGTTGAGACGGATCGTTGACGTTGGATACCTGAGGAGTATTAAGGCAAGTATCCCCAAAACCCCATCGAACCTAACTGTGACCAGTTAGCAGTGCGTAACAATATGCCTTTCAGGGGAATTGAGGTCCAATATTTGCAGCTATTCACAGCTCTTTGAATGATAAGTGCTCAGAGTATGATATCGCGCATTATAATGCATACGGGCTGAGGGATTCTTCAATAAGTATTATAAGGGAATTATTGGTCGATCAAAAGATAATAATATATATAATCAAACACATGTAATCTTTTCGACAATTGACGAATGTAGTTTTAAATTTCTGTGAAGTAAATCCCAAAGGGAATATACACAACAACAAAAAGAAAGTATACTTATAGATGGTGCAAGCTTTTCGTGAGGATGCTAACAAGAACATAACTCAGGATACATGGGCAATCTCGATAGGTTCTCTATGGTTTGGCTTGCGCCGCTACTTCAGGAGCATGCTCAGTTTCACTCTAGGAGGACGATATAGTTTACAATCCAGTGTTCGGCCATTTCGTTGTAAACTCGGGATTGTGTTTCCTTTACCAAGAGGATTTTTTTTATAGTTAGCAAAAAGGTCGTAACTGTCACGATCTACGTGATCATATGCTTTCTTTGTTTTTCGCTACTATTCCTATTCGGGTAATAGTATCCTTCCTGATTCGGAAATAGTTTGTTTGCTTGCTGGGATAGCTCTGCTATAAGATCCCCTGGGATTCACCACTTGCACCCTCTCTCTCTCTCCTTCCTTGCTTATCTAGTTCGAGTGCACTCTTTCTTCTTGATTGATCTGGTACGTAACAGTTACTGTACTTCTTACTCCGAGGTCTGTACTAGAGCTCACACACATAGAACTTGGGTCGGACATTTCTACTCGATATGGACATAACCATAACATAACCTATTTGTTTCCCGAGGAAAGGAAAGAAGACCAAATACGAAAACGAAGAAAAAGTTTATTTTTCATCAACTAGACTAGTATTCCAGACCTGACCATCGAGATAAATACGAGAACGAAGTACTCCATACTCCAAGCCTCTTGTGATATGGAAGATCACAACGGAGAATAGAAATTGATACATAAAATTGATACATACATCTGCTGTGTAACCGATATTAAGCGTTGCAAGCATATATTACAAAAGAGGCAAAAGTGAAAAAATAAAATTGGAGTCATATACCATAAGATCTAGAAGTGCATGTGTGCTCGATTTGGAAAGTCGATAGGGGAAATCTCTCGATATGGAATAACACCGAGACTACAACCCAATGGAAGACTCCCGATGGTCCCCGGGCTAAAAACCAGCTGGACATTGGTTGGTTGACAAGAGGAGAATGGGCCCATCCAATCAGAGATTTTATACAAACCCGAAGCAGTGGTCCATGGAATTTTGACTGCCCACCTAGGCAATGAGTTTTTAGCACCCGTGCTCTACCAAATTCCTAGGAACTGAGGATTCCAACTTTGGACGGGTATAATGACGTTCGAGCCTCAGTCGGGTGTTTTGTGGGCTTTTTGTGGCTACAACGCCACAGTCCGTTCCGTGTTCCTGGGACATAGAATGATGTGTGGACGCTGCAGCGTTTATTTCCTTTATTTTCTGTGGGTTTACGGGCCAGCCCGATTTGGGAGTTTGAGCATTAATCATCATCGGTAACGTGAGGCTGAGAACTTATAACTCGAACATGATTGTCCCAAGTTCTTCTAAGGTGCCAAGGGTGATGGCTGTTGATGGCTTTATTAATGTTGTTGATAGAGCTTAACAATTGAGTATTAGAGATATTTTGTGCTCAACATAGGATAAAGTACACGAATTCTACATGCAAGATAATGTTGAGGTAGCAAGGTCATCGTATTCTGCACCTGCGTCAAAGTGGGTTGACTTGTAATCGTCCCCAGGCAACTATCTATATCAAATGATCCAAAGCCTGTACGTATGCACACAGACAGACGTGGATAGATATCCCAGAAAAGGTCGAACTTTCAAGGCTGGTAAAGACCAGCAACCAACAAAAAAGAAAAAGAAAAAAGAAAAAAGACAAAGGGTTAATCGAATGAAAGGAGTTGGAAAATAGGAGTTGGAAAATCCAAAAAAAATGGAACAGGGTATCAACGTCGTATGCTTGGCCCTCGATTAGATCGGAATAATAACCATAACAAACAAAGATATCAACAGTTTCATGTCACACCGACTCATATACCGTCGTTGTGTGTAAGTAACGCTAAGTTAAACGAAATGATAGCAAAAATCAAAAACATAATATAACAAGGTATCGTTGCTCGGAGACTCGTTTATTATCCCCGTGTTCTGTTCAACGCCCTGTAGAGAAAAAGAAAATTTGAATGCCGCCCCATTAACAACGGATATATGGAAACATGAAAAAAAAGACGAGTGCATCAGGTGCATTTGGGACTCGGGGTGAAAAAGTTCGTGTGCGTTGCTGCAAACCAGAGTGGAGAGACCATAGTGGCTGGCGAGGTGAGATGAGGCGAATTGAAGAGAAAATTTACTTTTGCATTAATTTCGAATTTGAGAGGCGGAGGCAGGGCCTTAAATGTAAGCGGCGCAGGTTTAATAGGTTAATTTGATCTCAATGGCAGATCCTGGTGTGCCAGGACCACTGCCATTGTCATTGGGGCCTGATGCTTCGATGTCGACGATCATGTCTTGACCTTCTGGAAGATGGCGGACCACATCATCATCAACGAGGACTCGCATGCCTTTCTCATTAGCATGCGTGATATTTGAAATTCGCATCGGATCGATGTGAAATTTCTCGGTAATTTGTCTCGCGAGGTCTCGAGCGGTGCGGTCCGTCAAATAGATTGCACGGTAGTAGTCCTCTGAGCGCTTCTCATTTCCAATCAATCGAACATAAAAGCAGGCAACTGCGAAGGGAATTAGCAAGGATATCAACGATAAGGGTGGCGCTCGGAAAACTTACTCGGTTTGGGAAGACGTTCCGCTGGAGGTCGGTAGGTCAAGTCTACACCCACGGCCTCTATGAAACCCCTTGAGACTTGGTCGCCAGAAGAAATTCTCTGGATGGTGGTCGGGCAGTTTCCTAATCTGAGTGCTTGGGTGGGCGGTGAATTCGAAGAAGAGGTATTGGTGTTGGGCGGCGAGGGTATCATTGTCTCCAATTCACGTGTGCTTGAACGGCTCATATGCCCATAATGAGGGGAATCACCATCACCTAATAGCTGAATAGGATATAGGTCGGGATCGTCGAATTTTTCACCGCGTAAGCCGAAAATGCTAACGGTGCGAGTAGATGAGAACATCTCTTGCATCATAGATAACTTGGCTTGGAGATCATCCTCCAAGGAGACTTTCTCTGGCGGAGCATCATCCGAGTCCACCGACCAAGTTCGCTTGTGGCCAGACTTCATAAGATTGTCAGATCCCTTGGCGGTAGCAGAAAAATTGTTGCCCCGTTTGCGCTTCGCAAAACCACCACCCATTTCAGCTTGGGAGACCTGCTGCTTAAGCTTATCGATGGTCTTCTTGACATGCGCGACATCATTGGACAGCTTCCGCTCTGCACCGTGATCCCGGAAAAGTTTTACTTTGCAGTAAGACAGCTCCATTACACGCGGTACACCAGTCTCATCGCCTGGGGATAAAAGCTCGGTTTTGGCGCACAGCCTGACAGGAATTCCTTTCACACCTTTGGAGTGGCTAAAATCGGTGGAAAGGAAATTAAACCGCACGGGAATGTTGCAATCTAATACTCCTGTCGCTGGGTTGGCAGTCCAAGTGACGCAGAAACCATCGACGCACATACTCTCGATTTGTACCTGTCGATGTCTGTGGGCATCACTACCTCCTTGTAAAGGATCCACATATTCAACGGCTAATAATTTTCCGCCCCGTTGATGGGCTTCGGTGGTACCACGACCTTCTTTCCATAGTTGCCAACATGCCGATGGTTTCGCTCGTTGTTCTTGCTCTTCGAAGGAAACGCGGACAAATGTTCTATATCGAAGCGGTTCGTGGTTGACCATTGGGGGGCTTGTGTCGATAACTGAGAGGTTGTATGCTTGACCCTTATTAAGATAGGTCACGGGGATTTCACTCTGGTTCTTCACCATGGCGGTCGGTGCTCGCAGAGAAACACTGAAGCGGAATCTAGAATGTAGAAAGCGGTAAGCATTGAACAAATGTATACCTTTTTTTCAAATCATTTAACTCACTTTTCGCCCTTGGCATAGGACATGTCACCAGCCATTTGAGCCGGAAATTCCGCAGAGCCCGTCACGCTGGAGGCTGTTTCGGCATGTGCATCATTTAGGGAAGAGTCGTCGAGGGTATCATCCATGGCGTCATATCCAGTGTCACGGTGCATGAATGCGCTTGGTGCATATGACGGCTGTTGTGTGTATTGGTTCATGCCATGCATTGGATTCATGAACTGTGGGTGGAAGGGCTCAAAGCCATTGCTGTGGTGATTGTGTACAGCTGACATGCCCGAGAGCGGATTGACCAAGTGCATCCCTGTCGGAGTATGCAAATCACCAGCCTGATTATGGAACATTGCACCCATTCCGGAAGAAGTTGGAGTATAAAAGCCTTGGTGGTGGTTGGTAAGAGGCATCATGGAATATGAAGCGGATTCCATCCATGAAGGCGTCAACCCCAGTTCATGCATATTTCGGGGAGTGCGGTCGTTGTTGGTGAGGGGGAGCTTGATATCATGACTCTCCATTTTCACATCGTTGTTCTCCGCCATTCTATGAAAATTGCTTTGTTAATTTAACTCATACCTTTCACCTCGTAGAATACATGATGTACATACCTCGATGACATCAAAGTTTCTGCTACCCTCACATTGTGCGAGTCTCCAGTTGACAAAGCTGAGCTGTCTCGCCGAGGGACAATATCTGAGAATGCTTGCTGGAAGCGACTGATGAATTCACCATCAGGCTTCTGGGCGTTGTTCCTGCGCAGAGAAGTAACGTTAGAAACCATTTTACTATTGACTACTTGAGCGTATCAACTCACCGACTGTTAAACATTGGGATCTATTTCTTCGCTTGGCCCGGGATGAAGGGAGAGAATAAGACACGGCCACCAACAAATTGTAGCCCGCTGGTAGTAGGTTTGGTGTGCTCTATTCTGGTCTTGCGGTTTCAAGATGTGGAATAGTGTTCGACACTTTTGAGATTGTAGTCTTACGTTAAATGTAAGATTTGATCTGAAAGAAATCTCCTCTCAATGCGCAAATGGCTCGGAAGTTCAAATAAAGTGTTGGTCAGAAATGGAAGTTGGTGGAACTAGGTCAAAATGGAGAATGTAAATAAAAGATGATCCAAAACTATTTCAAATTTCAAAAAAAAAATAGTACCGGAGTATGTTTCCTTCCCAAGGTTCTTATAAGAGATTGGAGGAAATGATGTATAATTGGAGAGACGAGGGGTGAAGGAGGGGAGATGACGATTGTGTTTTAAGGGAGGGGAGAATGGAGACTGAAAAAAGAATGGTCAAGGATGGTACGGTCAATGAAGCCCTCCAATGAACGATCTATAAGAGATCCCACCCAAAACTGTCATCCACTGAGCCACAGTGGACTTTCATAAAAAGGGGGGGGGCATTGGATGTGCTCGGAAGATTTTAGAGGAGTAGTGACCCCGGGAGGAGGAAACTATCGCCACCTAGAAACTGATAACAGGGGGGTCACTTTCGGTAAGAGGCGCTTTCTTTTTTCTTTTTTCTGCTTTTTTCTCTTTTTTTTTCGAAAAGAACTTTCCTCATATGGACAAGCTGCTCAATTTCTACAATATAATTTTGCTAGGAATAAATTGATTGGTTTATATAGGAATAAATTATGGAGAGCACCTTGGAAAGGGCGAGCCACAACGCCCTGCAGGCAAAGTGGAGCAAACCAAAGCAAAAGCAAAGTGTAAATTTACGTATTATATACTCCGTATTTCGTGATAGCTTCAATGTTACGCCTACAAAGTATTTCATATTAGCTGTACTCCGTTGCAATTTATATATGTATATATATTCACACTCGCTCTAATTTGTATTCGGTCTAGCAGGAAACATTTCATATGTGGCACTGTATCCACCTGACACTATGTGATCTCCCCCAGTTTCTAGCATATAATAACATCCGCTGTCCTTTCTAGGCATGTGTATATAGGTATCCGTAGCGCCAGTAGGTGTATATTTTAGGAACACGACTCCTATACCACTACGTAACAAATCAGAATAACCAGGGAAAATTTTTCCCGCTGTTTATTAGGTAATGTAACTTACTAGCCTAGGCCAGTGGAATAGCAATTCTGCTTTCCTGTTGGGCGTAGGTGTAAAGATATGCAGTTTAGGGTTATATGTACATAATTATAAGTCCATAACGTCCATAACTAACCTTTGGCCTAATACGGAGTAGTATAACCATCATTCATTATTCGAGACTTCGCATGCATCAATCTCACAGCCACATATTTAAAGTCTGACCTCATACTCCGATATACATTGCACAAAATACAAAATATTTAAGCCACAATGAAGGAGTGTGGAACTACGAATCTCTGGTAGTTAGGCCTGATAGGTGGCCGGACCGGCCGGATCTGCATCAAAATGTTGTTCGGTTGATCATAAGTTTTTCCATTGGAATCCATTGGCTGGGTCCGCGGAGGTCGGTTAATTGAATCAGTTGCCTACCAAACATTCAACATGTTGATGACTTCATCTTCGGTCTCTCCCGGCCTTCGGTCTCTCCCGGCCTTCGGTCTCTCCCGGCTCACGACCCAGGAATTGGAGTGTAAAGTGGTGAGTGTAAAGTGGTTCTCCTCTTATAGTGCGCCAAGACTGCAGCCACCAGTGTCTATGACTTTGAATATATAAATGTTTAATCAACATAGTTTATAATACCCATAGCTTGTGTGATTTATATACTTGGCGGCACGGAATGTAACTAGGATGTGCCATCGAATAGTTACAATAAAATACAGCCACATACAATGTCAAAACAGAATCGGTCAACAAAGCTCATTGCTGGAAGGACCACCCACCAGTAATATTGCACAATTTACCGTTCGACGATTAGCAGAACACGTGTTGTAAAAATACATGCTACCGTTGACATGTATATGTATATACCTTGTATTCCGTACCTTTCAATTTAAGTTATTGCAGCTAAAGCACGGAATCCATGAACCCATTTCCGAAACTTGTAAATTATGTAAATTACTAGCTTAACACGTATATATGGCTAAACCCCGGGGTTTTGAACATCCATCTAGGCACTCCCTATGGAGTACAATAAACACGCTAAGTGATAAATGCGAATAACCGAACGCCCTCTCCACCTACATATCACCCTTAGGGTCCAATTAAAGTTAATGTAGCAGCTTTTCCTCTGCGAGGTTACTGTGGTATATAATAGCTATGAAAGACACATCGTCATAAGGGGACGATTGCGGAATTATGGTAGGGGGGAATGGGATAGTCTGCTTTGTAGACGCCGGCGGCTGCGTTGGAAAGGCCACATCTACAGTCGAGAAAAAAACAGAATAAAAACAAAACAAATTGTGAAGTGTGACGGGGATCATCTATTAGAATTCAAGAATCAATCGGAAACAGTTGCTGTATAGGATAGACGGACGATTATTGGTTGATCTGGATTTGATAGATGGATCGGGGAAAGGAGCTGCTCAGCCACAATAAGCACAATGTACGGAGTATGTACAATGCAAAAGTTCGTGGGGCTATACAGTGCTGATCGGTTACATCATCCACACAGGGTGTACAATATCGAGCCTCTTTAAAAAAAAACGAAGTACTTTTTACAGAGACTTGGCCAAGTGCCGAGTGGTGGGGATGGAGTGTGTAAGCGGCTGAATTATCCACCTGGCCGAATCCACCAGCGCTAGACAAAAAGAAAAAGAAAAAAACCCCAAAAGGGTAAGTCAAATAGTACCATGTCTATCGGAGATCGGCAATGGAAGAGAGGGGCCGATCTACTACGGTGGTGCGTGCTGTATAACTAGCCAGTTAGGCCAACAAAGGGTCTCGCCACCTTGATTTCAGGCCTCCGCAACTCCTTGAGACATGAAATACCACGGCACAGCTTACGCAGTTTCGCGCTACAATCATTTCCTTCATTCTCAATGGTCCGTCGGTGTCCACTTGCTCAATTTAAGCATCAATGAGATGTAGTAGTTACATAGTACTTTGTGCATATCACTCCGTATTGATGTGCTAAACTCTTTAAGAAACTTCAAAACTTCATTGGCTAGCTGCTTGATCTGCTGGGGTCATAGACAACTATGTTCATCGTACTTGTCGCTATACTAATATATTATTGTGTGTACTCTATGACGCTTTCTAATCCACATTATTGGCTCTGCTTATATTTTCCGGATTTCACCCAAGTAACAAACTTCTCCGGGCCCCCGGGCCGACCCCGTTGAGGTTCCGATATGACGAGCTCTGTCCCGAAAGATTGGTGACGCTACCTTTTGCCGTCTTTTATTTCAATCCACAAAGGAAGAATGATCCTCGTCCGGATTGGCCGGCTAAAACAGCCGTTTAGATTAAATGTAGACGACATCATAATATAAGCTACTCGTGATGGCTCTGACTTAGTTTATTGGTCATGGATGACTTTTCCGCAAATCTATTGACCCATCTCTAGGGCTGCACATTGTACAATTATACAATATAAACCAAATCTAGACTTTCTCCACAAGGATAGTACTTTGTAATATATTTTCCACGAATAGAGATTGTTAGCGTGAGGGGTAATTTTGACGTCAAAGTGTGATGAATCTCGACGACCTCGAGAGTCTGGCTATGTAATTGACACCAGAGGAGCCAAGGCTCTTTATTCTCTACAAGCAAACAATAAGAGATGGGATCGTCTAACATACGTCAATACACGGCCGCCATATACTGCGCCAAATGCCTCGAAAGCACTGCCGGAAGAATCCAATACTACGTGCGCCATGTGTGAGGAGACCCAGAGAAGGATCAACCAGTGAAATACCTATTAGCTCAATTCAAATGTAAGGAAAAACAACACAAGATACCTTAGGTACCTACCTAAGTGGCATGTAGGAAGTGGTCGAAATCACATAAAGTGTCGAGAAACCCGACAAACAAGGCATCAATGTATATATGTCTGAACAGTATTGTTAAATGTATAGTTATCTACTTAGGAGATTACATAACTCCTGACCTGCCATTAGTTAACTATTCAACAACCACCCTAATACAACGTTGTAGGATTGTCTCAAAGTCCTACATGGCTGGCGTTAATTTGCTATTGGAATCGCTGTTCTCGAACATTGATGGTTTCATGATATTACCCTCTATGAATTATCCAATATGAATGACCGACCTCCCCTTTACAAAATGATCCAGTAGTGCCACGTGGCTATCGGTGTGCTCAATGATTACCAGTAAGTGTAGTGCCCCGGGAACCTGTATCGACCGCATCTAAGGTCGAAGAAAATATCACCATGCATACATGCAACCCTAACACCCCCATGACGCCGATGTGTGAAAAACAAAAGCAAAAGAAAACATATAGACACAGACAAAATCCGACAAAACCTCGTGTATGTAGTGGCTAAAGGCCGGTTCTGGACCGCGGAATTGCCTGTTCCCAGATTAGGGATGAAAAGAGGGTAAAAAGAAATGCACGAATATGCAGCAAAGCTTGGTAGCCGTTCAGAGATGAATGAGGATGTCCTGCAGTCAGGCGCAGCCCACCATGCTGTACGATGGCTAGCCGGGGGGGGGGTTGGCTAGCTTCGAGGCATGGGAATGGGTGTGCAGAGCTTTGAGAGCCGAGGAGAATGAAAGTTGTGGGATAGCTGAATTGCTATCAGTGTTGGATGATCAATGAGAATCCATCAATCCATGATGCGCAGGAGCCAGAGATTCCAGCAATCTTGTAGCCCAAAGGAGGTATTAAAGTGTGACTGTTTGGGGTTGGTTAGCATGCTTCGAATATTGCGAGTAAAGAGAATACATACCCCGAGCCACCGGCGGGATTTCCATAGATACCGGATTTTCTCCCCAGACTCGTGAGAATCTCGATTCCATCAATCCAGAGGCCAGCCCGGACGTAGAACCCAAGCAGGATCTCACCGCGTCGAGTATCAAGAACAAACTCATCACCACCAGGTTTGCCTCCTCGCTTGCCAAATAGCTGACTGGTCGCGTCCTCGTAGCAGAACTCAATACCGTCCACTGCGTAGCCGTGGTAGACTTTGATCGATGTCAAGAGCTTTGTTTTGATGAAAGCACATTCCAGTAACAACTCCTCTGGCTCACTGCCTTCCATCGCCGACTGGCCTAATCTGCCGCTTTTGTAACCAGACTGGCTTTTGGGCAATTTGACGAGAGAGTTTTTCGATTTCAGATCACCGATGTTCTCAACAGTGTGGCTGCCCAGCGAACCTGAGCAGACAACCAGACGAATGTTCTTTTTCTTTTCTTTTTCGGTGCCATACACACGTTGGCGAAGCTCGCTCTCTGTCACCGCAACTTGACGTGGTAGTCCGTTGGGGCTTGACTCGCTGTTCAAGTACTCAATGAAGTTGTGGCAGAAGGTATCACCCTCAGCACACAGCTCCATGAATGCAATCCCCGACGAAGCAGTGAACACTATCTTGCCGTTCTCAACTGGCCACACCTGGATGCTATCATCCGAAGTGGGAGAGGCATCGCTTGGGAGTCGGAAGCTGGGGTGGAATCGGAAGCGTAGCGCGTCCAGACGATGCCAGCTACACTCGTCATTGGGCAAACACACCTTCAACCCCTGGGCCTTGGTGCGTGTTGAGAAAGGCTCTCGGGTCAAGAATGTTCTGTTAAAACGCACATAGTCGCGAAGCATGACTCCCGACTCCTGGTGGGGACACCCGAAGAGATGACCCACCTCGTGCAGGTGAGCCCCGATGCCCAGGTTTGCTGATTCCCAGTTGGAGCCCGCCTCACCACTGTCATTGGCAACGTGGTTCGTATCCGTGCGGGTGCAGTCCGAGAACGCATCCACAACTTCTTCCAAACACGATGGATAGCTTTGAAGGCAATGGGACCCAAACATGGCCATTTTAATATCATCATCGGCCGAACCTAAAGCCGCATGGCCGGTGATTATCTGGGATGAGGTATCCCAATGAGAATCGAGGAGAAGAACGGAGACGTATTGCTTCTGGCCGGGTTGAGGCTGGAAATGATTTCGCACCGCTTCTTTAGCAATGGCGAACAATTCATGTTTCTTTTCGGCTTTCTCATTCTGCTGGGCGATATTGAGATCCCGAAGTTCAGCCACTGTTTTCTCAGTGCGGACTACGTGGATCTTGGCCTCATTCCGCATTAGGCCTTGGGCCAAGTCACGACGGCTCAAGCTACCAGACTGCCACTCTTCCTCGAATCGGAAACAACGTCGCCCGAAATTATTGCGGTACATCTGTTCACCGGTAAAGGCCTGCCAGAGATAGGCTGCCATGCGGTACTTTCGAATCGCCATTTCCAACCCGTTTCCTTCGCGCTCTGCCCTTTCCGGTACTGCATCGTATGTGCCATCTGAATCTTTCCCTAGTAGGATCACTAGTTGCAATGGTGGGTTGTTGACCAATGGAAGGTAGTTGATGCAAATCCAGGAGGAGTGGATGGCGGGGTGGGTGCTGCCCGTGGACAATTTCGGCGAGACAAAGTCAAAGCGAAGGCGATTAGGACCGGGAACCAGATGGACGAGGACTTTAAAATGCGATGCCGTGACGGGCCAGCCGGTCGACGGGAAATTATCTTGGTGGTGATAGACGGTGACGTTTCCGTCTAGTGGATGTTGCCTCGGGTCTCCGATTTGACCATACACTAGCAGCACTTTCTGATTGACCTACACGATAGTTAGACACCTTTTAGTTCACCACAGCAACACTATGTGCTTTCCAATTCTCAAGTAAACATACCCATGAATTATCAGCCACCGACACGACTCTCGGGGCATAAGGCGAGACGGGAGCTTGTGATCGGTACACGCCATTGACTGAGGACGAGCTGCTACCCTGCCAAGCGATTGGAGTCAGTATGGTTAGTCGTTAGGAATGACTACGGGGTACGTACAATCACGCTATTTCGCTGAGAACCGACGACTAGATGGCCCGGTCGCTGTGTAGGTGGGACCACTGGGGTACTGATTGCGCTGCTTGTTTCAGACTCATTGAGAGCAGGAAGACTGGGTGTGGAAATGGTTGGTCTGATCGATGACGGTGGAGTGATAGAGTTGTTGGAGGAAGTGTCGACGGGGGATGATGATTTTGCGGAGACCTCCTCCACACTATGAGATGGGGTCTTGTGAAAAGTTGCCCTTGATCGACGCCGTAGGTCTTTGAAGAACGGCATGACGATGTTGGGAAAAGAGAAAAAGATGGAGCTGTGTTTTTTTAAGGGTAAATAGTTCAGGAACAGGGTAACCGTTTGCGGTTGACGACGAGTCGCCCCGCAAGTCACCAGATAGGGGGGAGGGGGAAAAGGGGGGGATGAATTCTGAACAATAGCAATTAATTCAAGTGATTTGAGATGTTGAAAGAAGAAAAAGAAAAAAGCTTTAAAGATCAGAGATTGCTTCCTCCCCCTCTTAGCTCCAAAAAAATAATAAAAATAAGGAGCACTATACTTAGAGCACTTTAAAAAAGCCTTAGGTCATTACGTACCCTCAATCTACCTAAGCCTCGCTATTACTGTTATCTCAGTTCAGCTCAAACCCTTTTAAGTCGTAATGTTTCACTGTGGATCTGATCGCGCTAATATCCTTAGCTTAGATCTTGTCTGAGAGCTCTCACATACCCTATGACCACACCGGCATGTCTCTATAGTATTCTACGTTTCAGGGCCTAGTCCCATAAGCTTTCCTGACGTTATGCTACATTTTTGATTGAAACTACGTACGTGGCTAATCTAAGAGAGTTCCTAGTTCCTAATATGGGGCTGCATATATGGCTAATTACAGCCCAAATCCGAAGTAATTTTTTAGGATAGGTAGAATATAGGGTTTCTTATTTTCTTATCTTCTTATTTTCTCTTATTCTGAAGGTCTGGCCAGACTACATCAAGTATATAAAATGCATCCGGCGATCTAGAGCATAACTGGGAGATACTTCATTCTCTTTAAGTGGATCGGAATATGTGGCTGCATGCTTAGTTTCTATGGGGATCCCGGAATTCTGCAGGAAAATATTTTTTAACCACGTAGACTGGAGTTTAGAAACTAGAAAAGGGTAAAATGATAGATCGATTTTGGAGAATTAACATAGAATAGAATAATTAAATTGGACAGATTATGTAGACTGTATAGGCTACATAGGACTACGGAGTACATAGGACTACATAGGACTACAGGACTACATACATAATGTACATAATCTACGCCGTACATGGGAAGTACAATAACAGGTACTCTGTAACTATGTGGAATAATTTAGATAGAATGGATTGTAGAAGAAAAGAAATTCCACTATAAAGAAAAAAAATTCAGAGTGTTCTTCCCAATGTTCGTTTTAGCGAATAGAAATTGACCTCTTTCAGCTGTCCCAATCTGTCCAAGTGCTTCTCCAGGATTGTTCTCGGACTTCCCGCATTTCGCTAATCTCCCTTCCCTCACGCCCTTGCTCCCCCTCAAACCCCAACCTCGACTCTTCGAAAACGTCTTGACTTTTTGCTGTCTCGTTTTCTATTGGGCTCCTGACACAATGCCTCCATCGCAACCGGGCTCGGCGGAAAAAACGATCCGCAAAATCGATATCGCTCAGGTAAGACATCGAAAAAAAAGAAGGCAGATCCCTTGAGATGCAGTCTCGGCTGTTAGTCTAAATACTTGCATCCGAATACGTCCAGATGATCCTGTTGGAGATGTGGGACTGACCCTGGATTCTCTTCGCACAGGTTTCTCTTAGTCTGCAGGATCGATTGGGCCTTGCCAAACTCAAGTACCAACATGGTCGATTGCATGGCCTGAACCCGAACCAACAGGATGGCAGACCCGTTCTCGAGAGTGATAAGCCTTCCGACTCTTCATCCGAGTTCTCACGCAGTCGTTGCGAAACCCCCTTCACCTCCCCTCCCCTCCAAGCCTCCACCTACTCCAAGGAGCTCCCTCGATCCGCCCGCAATAAACATGCTGCCACGTTCAATTCTCGAGTCATGCAGCCCATGCTGTCTGCCAGTCGAAAGCGCCTACGATCTGACTCCGATTCCGAACGTCCTGCCAAGGCACCCCGGGTCTCGTGGAAGAGTTCTTACCGGCTGGCCCAATCCTCGCCTGGTATGAACCGACACCGTCCGAGCCGACGCACACAAGCCCCCTTCATGTCCGAGGCCACAATACCAGAGATGTCATCGCCTGTATACCCTAGACCGTCGGAAGAGATTGACCCCGACCTACCGCTGCATAGCTTCCAGACCATGAGCTCGGTCGTAGGCTCCTCCCCTCCACGCACCCCTCCTCCAAAACACATGCGATTGTCCCGCAACCAGCCCCAAAACCACGAGGATGGCGCAGATTTGCTCTTATACCTCGCCAACTCCCCGACCCCTGCCCGGGTCGCACGGGGCAACGGACACCAGGCCTTCCCACCTTCCACTCCTCCCAGCCAGTACGCAGTCCTGCCAGGCATGACACCGACACTGGGCGGTGGCATATTTGCCAATATCAGCACACCGAATCAGCAGTTCAATTTTGCAGATTTCGTGAATGTCACTCCCAGCCCAGCGCAACCAACCTGGGATGGTCGCACCCCACGTAACCCTGCTCGCACGCCGCTCACCAGCAACCGAAAGCGATTGAACTTTGATGCCCTGGTTCCTCCCAGTAATTCCAGCCCTCGCCTTCGCAAGGAAGCGGGTTTGGCGTTACAACTCGGCGGCGAATTGCACCCATGAAACCTCGTGTTTCTCCCACCCTTTTCTCTTCTCTGTTCAATTTTGCCTTACCTCCCTCTTAAAACCCCGTTGACGACTTTCTTATGATCATGTTATGTACACATTGTGTTCATCCCCTATGTAATTTTCCCTCTTTCCGCAGTGCAGAGGCTGGCTCTTTCGACGACCTGAGTCTCGATTGGGAAGGCCTCTCCCCGGACTTGCATCCACCGGCGTTGTCTTTTCAAATGCTTTACTATCATGTCCTGCATTACCTCTCATTCATCAAGACTATATGTCTTGCTTTTTTCTATGTCCTTGTTTGCCCTCGGCAATTACACTATTGACTACTATCTCTTTTTCTTCGCACCCATGTCTCGTGAAACCCTGGACCTTAGCATGCCTTTGATGAGATTGTTTAATACTTCTGCATGTCTCTTGTCTATAAGGCGAATTGGAAATATGTTGAGCACATAAACCTCAGCCCCCACACACCTTTCCTTTTCTTTTTATTTTATTGGCCTAGAATACCCTCACATACTACACATCTAAATCTAAATTTGGATTACCCTAGAGCGGCATATATAGTATCTTTCAGCCTATCTTAGCTTCACATCCACTTCCTTCTAATCTTGCAAACCTGTATTGGACCACGTAGTCAACCCCTCATTTTTTGATTATGTCCAATCCTGTCGCGTCTTTTCGCGTCACTTTCGCGTTGCAGTTTAAGAGACTTTGGGCCAATCAGACAAAGTCACATGTGATGATATTTCGAGGGAGTATATATCCAATACGTGTACGGAGTACAGCCCTTCATATTAATTCAGCTAATAAGCTCTCTACTCCATTCCCTCACCCTCAACCTCCCCAACCCCAACCTCCCCAGCCCGCTCCATCTGCTTCCGCCACAGCAACGCCAGATAATCAGACGAAGTAGCCTCATCAATAGACTTATCCTCCCGAACCTTAATAAATCGCGGAAACCGCAGACTCAACCCTCGCTCATCACTAACCAACCCAATAGCAGCTGGGTACGTAGGACTAAGCGTGATATCCGCAAAAGCCATTTCCCACACCTCGCATGGCTCAAACCATACATCTGGTTCGCCGTGGTACTCGACGTAGCTGGGCCGCGAGATGACGTTCGTGCTACCTGGTGCGTACTTTTCTTTGTGACTTTGGTAGAATTTGTCCGTGAATCCGGACATGCATTTTGTTACTGCTTCCAGGGATCCGGTTTCTGGATTGCGGACTGCTAAAAGGATCGGGGACCACCATTTTGCTTTGCGGCCTTGGCCGTACCAGCCGGCTATCGGGATTAGGTCGAGGGTTTCGGAGGAGGTGCTGTAGTCTTTTTTTACTTTGAGCCAGGATTCGAGGCGTTTGTCTGGTTCGTAGGTTGAGAGAAGGGGTTTGCGTCGGGTGGGTTTTTCTTTGGGTTCGATGGTTGGGGTTGTTTCGTTGAGGTTGTTGGCTTTATTATTTGTGCTGGGCTCGTTGTCGAGGAGTTTGACCATAATGCCCTCGCACTTGACGTCAATGGCAGATTTAAAAAATTCAAGGACGGACTCTGAATCCGATGATGTTGCATCCATGCTCTTCACCCAGCCAAAGTGGTTTGGAATCTCTACAAAGAGACTGCGAAGTAATTCGCGACGTTCGCGAAAGGGACGATCTAGCAAAGGCTCGCCATTGAGATACATGAGGTCAAATGCGAAAAGACACACATTGACTTTGATGTCTCCGAGTTCAACGTTCTTCTTTGCACGATTGGTCAAGACCTGGAATGGCTTGAGATCGCCAGTCTCGCGGTCCACGGCAACTACTTCCCCCTCCAGGATAAAGCTGGAAACGCCTTCTCCCCGTATTTGTGGGACCAGGGAGACAAGATCTGGGTACTTGTCCGTCATGAGCTCAAGATGTCGCGAGAAGATAGAAACTTTCCCTTGTTCGTCACAGTGGACCTGCGCACGCTGCCCGTCGTACTTGTACTCGCAACTGAAGCCTCGGCCCTGGAGCTTCGTCAACATCTCTGACAGATCGCGTGTGATGCTGCCCAGCATCGGCCTCAGTGGAATGTGCATGGATAGGCCACATCTGACCAAAAGCTCTTCTGTGGGCCCGATCTCTAATAAGCAGGGCACCAAATCATTGTAGTTAGGATGTCTAGCGTATGATGCTTTGACGATTTCTTCCGCACTACTGTAGATTTCTGCAAGTTCGTCCTTCTTTAGGCGGGCAAGTTGATCCGGCGGGCGGACCTCGAAATCTGCCCCGACTGGCTTGGAATACAAGACAGCTCGTGCGAGAGCAATCAGCATGGTAGTTTTGACTGCGCCAATTCGTAGATTCTGGACCAATGTGCGGACAATGTATCGACTCTCCTCGGCGCCGCGCGCATCTTGTAGAAGCTTCTCGACAATCCGCTGCTTGGTTTCCTGACTACCAGGTCCTTTGCTAGTGGCGATTTTTTTCAGTGATTGGTATACTCCCTTGATCCTTAACGGCTTCGGCTTCACCAGAGTGAATGATTGTCGTTTTTTGGCTTCAAATGCAACATCTCCTGCATCCCCGTGCTTATCATACAAGGCCTTGAGCCCTTGGTTATTGAGACCGTATATCTTTTTTAGTGCTTTGGAGATGGAAGAGCCCCCAAGGCCTAGCTCTAGTTCATCGTATGGAGGTGATATGGAATTGGTTGCTAGCCACACAGCAGGCAGGATACTCGATGGGTCCCCTTCAATCAGAACACGAAGAAAGTTGACCAGCGTATCGACAATCTTTATTCGACTGGTCGTTGCATTCGCCAGGACAAAGGCTCTCGTTAATAAAGCGTAAGAAGCGTCGCCGCCTTCGGTTGCCCAATGCGACCGTAGTTCTGCTGCGCATTGACTCGCATCGAAGGTCTGGGGGCTTTGGTCTAGAGGGATGGCAAGGGATATTGTATCCTCCGTGCCTGCTGATGACTGCAGTGAGAGTGTGCTCTTCTTTGGTATCACCGGTACTACCGGGGTTGAAACAGGCGAGTCTAGTGTAGATGGTGCTGGATTGATCTGCAGATCTGCTTGTGTATCTTCGGTAGGAGTGCTTGAATCTTCCTGCTCATTCCACTCAGCCTGTAGCTTGCGCGCAAGAGCTTCATCAGAGAGAGTCTGCTCAGTGACATCGGGGGCATTTAAATTGATTTGCTCGGTGGTCTGTCCTGTAAAGAACGACTTGATACTGCGCTTCGGCGGCGATGAATCTCCATTTCTTTTCCGTTTCTTGGCTGGACTGGACATTATTCAAGGTGTTGATAGTGTAAGAGCTGGTTGTCACTGCGGAAGACGTCAGTCACAAAAGGCGGAGATCAACATTCGCGACACCTTGCGCTTCCGCGGTCAAGTTTCCTCCCTTCAACAATGGCGTCCCTCCCGGAATTATCTTCGCATGAGCGGACTCGAGTTGAAGATTATTTAAATGACAAGATTCAGGTTTCTGCCGATCTGGAGAGTTTAGATTCGCTGCTATCTAGTCTACGCGCGCAACAGGAGCTTCAGCGGAAACAGGTACAGCCCCCCCACCCGACCTTCTCTCTAAACACTGCTGATGAAAACTCGCAAAATAGCTAGCAGAAGCCAGCGAAGCACTCTCAAATGCGGCAAAAGCATCCAACGACCATGCCGAAGCCACTCGAAAGCAGGCCGAGGCGTTCACCGCGGAGCAAGCGGACATCGACCGACGATTAATGGCCATCACAAAATCCGAAACCAGTGATGAGGCGGTACGGAGTCTGGAAACGAGCATGGAGAAGCTCCAACGGCTTGAATTATCCAAGGGATATGTGGAGTTGCTTAAGGAAGCTGAGGAATTGAGGTAATGCCACATTCACCAAACATGAGGGGATGGATGCTGAGACAGCAGTACAGCAAGCAAGCTTTGGAAGACATTGCTTCCGAACCACGCGCCGCTTTGAAGCCGTATGCCCGACTACGAACCATCGTCGGACTACTGAAGGACGCCCAGCCTGCTGCCGAAGGAGCGGCCCCTCATCTTGTCGACTACACAGACAAACTAGCCTCTGCATTGAGACAACAGATGAAAAAATACTTCGGTGACCGACTGCAGAAGACGTTGGAAGAGATGAAATGGCCCACAAGACAACTGAACCTTACCGACCAGCTCTTGGCCCGGTGGAGGCAAGATGTTGAACTGTTGATCGACCTGCAATTACCGTATGATCAGTCCTTTCATGTCTGTATGCATACTCTAACAACTTTTATTTTAGTGAACTTCCAAGCCGTGATGCACTAGCTTCCGGACCGAGCTTTGAGCCACCAGTCCTGTTCCCATTAGAGGTTATGGTGCATCATCTGGATCTTCGATTCAAATACCACTTTAGTGGAGACAAGCCAACAAACCGACTGGACAAGGTAATGTCGCCCTAAATCTACGCAGAAACAGAAGTCTAACTTGGGTTCTAGCCGGAATATTTCCTCTCGCACATAATGGACCTTGTCAACCAATTTGGCGGGTTTTTCGTCTCTTATATGCAGCCCATCTTCGATGAAAGGGCTGAAGCAGTCGGTCCGAGTCTGGAATGGAACTTTTACAATGCATCACATAGTTACATTACTGCATTGCTTCCTATGCTGAAGGAGAAGATCAGCCTGTTCCTCCCTCAAATCTCAAACTACCCTCAATTGCTCAGCCACTTCATTCATGAACTGATGAACTTTGATAACGAGATCCGAGAAACGTGGAACTATATGCCAGATCCATATGCGGATGATAATTGGAAGGGTATGACCTGGGAAGTGTTGACCAAACAGGGCTGGTATGATCGATGGCTTCAGGTTGAGAAGGACTTTGCGTTGGCGCGATACAAAGATATCATAGATACCGCGGACAGCGGAGAAATCGATTACGATGGCATGGAGGTCACTGCAACGAAACCAACAAAGGCTGCAATTCGCGTGAATGATCTTCTCGAAACTATAACGGAGCGCTACCAGCCCCTCTCGTCTTTTAGCCAAAAGCTGCGGTTTCTCATTGACATTCAAATCACGATTTTCGACCAGTTCCACGAGCGCCTTTATTCTGCACTAGAGGCCTACCTCGCGATGACGTCGACGCTTGGACGCACTGTACAGGGAGCCGACGGGCAAGCCAGCGTCGAGGGTGTTGCCGGGCTGGAACGGCTTTGCAGGGTTTTCGGAAGTGCCGAATACCTCGAAAAGAAGATGGAGGATTGGAGCAATGATGTGTTCTTCGTTGAGCTCTGGTCCGAGCTCCAAGATCGGGTTCAACAAAACCGAGACAGTGGTCGCAACGTAGCTGGTACTATGTCTGTCGCAGAGGTAGCGTCGCGTACCTCACCAGCAGTCACCAACAACGGCGCCAACACCGCGACCTCATCCGATGGCGCTCTCTTCGATGAGACGGCATCCGCATATCGCCGTCTTCGACTTCGCTCAGAAACTATCATCACATCGACCTTGTCCTCTAATATCATCGCCGCTCTGAAACCTTACTCTCGCGTATCTACATGGGCGACGCTGTCAGTCCCCTCTGCCACAGCGACCTCATCTCCCCTTTCACCCACTTCCGAACTCGCCCATGCAATGCGTATCTTGTCCACACAGCTCTCTTTCCTCTCTCGGGCACTGGGAACTGCGCCTCTACGACGAGTATCGCGCCAGCTGCTGTTGTCTGTCCAAAGCTATATCTGGGACAGCATCCTGACCAAACACACCTTTTCAGAGACTGGAGCGGCCCAGCTTGCTAGCGATGTCGACCATCTCTGTCACGTTGTGGATTCTGCACTCGGTGCGTCTAGCCAATCAGGCATCTCATTTCGAACCATCAAAAAGCTCAGCGAGGGACTGCGTATTCTTTGCTTGAGCATGGCTGAGCAAGAAGGGGATGTCTCTACAAAGGAGGACGCGGCTTTAAGGCTATGGGATGTGGAGAAGAGGCTATTCAGGGATAACGAGAGTGCACGGGCTGTGCTTGCTGAATTAGAGATTGACTCTCTATCGGAAGCTGAGGCCCGGTCCGTATTGGAACGTAGGGTCGAGATTGGCAGTTGATGGCTTTGATATCACTCTATACCCAAACTACCCCTGAATTTATTACTACTGCTCAGGTAGGTATAGTTCGAAACTATGCCGAGTGCTCTACAGCCTCCACATTTGAGCTGCGAGATATTGGCTCATCTTGTTCTTAGGGTGTCAAATTGATACACAGACTTATATATTGCACCAGATCCCCTGTATGTCGTATCCCGTCTCTCGTGTCCATAAGCTCTACTCTATATGCGCAAGTAAATCAAAAGAAAACAAATCACGCACCTGCTCAAACGTGATGAACAACAGGGCCATGTCCACGCTCACCAAGTCGCTTATGCGGAACGGCCGGGTTGATCGCCTTCAAAGTCTCAACAATACCAGGACCAACCTCTTCGATGGCGCGGACAAGCGAATCAACCGTCTCCCTTGTGGTTTGAACATTCACCACGCACCGGAAGAACTTTCCATTCCCAGCCGCATCCTCATCCCCACTGGGAGGCGCAAAGTCCACCATGAATCCCTTGGGCACAATCGCATGCGTCACCTGCTCAGTGACCTTGCTGTTATTCTTCGCGCGCTGTGTCTCATTCGAGACCAAGCCGCGCGGGTACACGAACTTCCCGCCCGGGGCGTAATAGAAGCACACCTGCAGACACGGCGGGGGATTTTCGCTAATAAGAACGAAATCAGGATGTTGGGCGACGGTATTGGCCAAGTGCGCGGCGATATCACATGCCGAGTCGATCTGCTCTTGATAGCCCTCGTTTCCGTAGTATGTCCAGCCCAAAAACAGCTTGAGGGAATCGGCACGTCGACCACATTGGAGAGTGAGGTCTGCCAGGTCCCAGACTTCCGGTGAGTCGACTTCCAGCTCGGATTCGTTCTCTGCGCCATTGGAATCGGGCTCGCCTTCTTCGTTGTGGAATAGATATCCAGCGGGGAGGGTGTTGGCCTTGTGGAACTGGCGCATATCCGATGCTAGCAGGTACGAACAGGTGACGGGAACGCCGAGCATTTTGTGCGGGTTGATGGCGATGCTGTTTGCTTTTTCTGCGCCGGCTAGCTTATGCTTCTGGCGCTGGGAGAAGACGAACGAGCCACCCCAGGACCCGTCGATGTGGAACCACATGTTGTATTTCTGACAAATGGCTGCGATTTCGTTGAAAGGGTCGAAAGAGCCCATGACGGTTGTGCCGGCGGTGGCATTGACATAGAATGGCGTCCGGCCTTCGCTCTGCGCCTTCTGGACCAGTTTCTCAAGTTCGGCTGGGATCATGCGGCCAACTTTGTCAATGGGGACGGGCCAGACGGCACTGCTGCCGAAACCGAGCATCTGCGCCGCCTTTTCCACGCTGTAGTGGCCGTGCGCGCTCGTGAAGAGTACGAACTTGTACCCGCCGTTCCCGTCTGTTTTCGTGCTCGGGTAGAGGTTGTTGCGCGCAATGACAATGGAGGTGGTGTTCGATGCGGATCCGCCTTGCACGGAAATACCGCCTGCCCGTGGACCGTTCAGCCCGAAGAGGTTCGCCAACCGCTGGCCGGTATATTTCTCAATAACCGTCAGTGCAGGCGACACTTGGTAGACGTGTACGTTGGTGTTCAAGGTAGCGAGGATGAGCTCTGCTGCCACGCCGGGCGCATTGGTTGACGCATACAGCTTGTCCAAGAAGCCCTGGTGCCAGGTGTTGACCGAATATTTCAGGACCTTTTGCAGGACCTCGATGAGACCTTCCTGCTTGGTGCCTTTCTCGGGGATCACGAGCTGAAGAATATCTCGCAGCTCTTCGGGCTTCTTATAATCTACCAACGCAGTTCCAGCTAGTCCAGAGTGTCCATTGGTGCCGTTGGTGCCGTTGGTGCCATTCTTCTGTGTCGAGGACCCGAGGGGATCATTGTCTGCAGATCTAATAAACGGGATGAGAAGGTCTTCCACCGCTTTCAGAAGCTGAATGATCGTATTAGTATCAGAATATCGAATAAAGAATGTAGTGGGGTGCAGATCATTTCGATATGGAGTTGACTCACGCTTTGCACTTCATCAGCACGGCTGGGCTGCGCAATGCCTGACATTTGTACAGATTCTCACGTTCTAGTATATGAAAATGCAAGGAGACACCAAGTATATGCAGAAGAAATGGAAAAGAAAGGGCAGAAGACACAATTGAGAAAAAAAAAGTTTGTCGGCGACCTCGGAAATGGCGACAATCCCGCACAGCCTGACATCATCCTCTTCCTGGAGCTATGGAGCTCTGAGCATGCAATTGTCTATACTCTCAGCTATACTCATGTTTGAGTCGGATTCTGAAGTTTCAAATGTTGTTCTAGATTGATTTCTTGCATAACTATATCACATGCAGACAAATATTAAGATTCGGGCTGATCTGCAGGAACCCGAGTGCCTTCATAAAATTGTTGTCGATCTATACACTGTAAACATTTGGAATATGATGCCAATTCATAAGAGAGCTATATGGAAATAGATATAAAGCAAAAAAAAAGCACGGCAATGAAACGATTGAATACATCAACGCCTTTTTGTATGAGTACATGTGCATTTCGTCCACAATATGAATATGTAATTCTATTTGTTGTCCATCATTGTCTGCTAGACACCGCAGTCTGATTCGCACCAGTAGCACCCGCATCGGCCGCTTCCTTGGCTGCTGCATAACGGGCCCGCGCCTGGTCAAGTTTAGACATGGGACGTGGGGCGCCTTCATTGCTCTCGGTTCGCTCCTCAAGACCCTTGGCCTTGTGAGCCCAATCGCGTCGGCGGCGCTTGAAAAGATCCATTGACCAGTTTCGCCAGACCGCGCGACCCACAAAGGAATCGCGGAGCTCCTGTTCATGCTGCTCGAGTTCTTGCGCCATGCGCTCCTTGACAAAGAAGATATCCTTGGTTGCAGTCCAGAGCGCATCCACTACGTGTGATCCGCTACTGCTTAAGGCAAGAGGTGTGAGATGACCCTGGAAACGGGTGGTGAGCTGTCGTCGGATTTGAGGTGTGGAGGTTGTAGAAGTCAGGGCTTGTTGAAGAACGCGCGAGGAGGTGGGTTCTTGGGCAAGTTGTACGATGATTTCAGGTGATTGGGCGAGGAGACTCGTGTAGACAAGTTGGCTCATTGGGCCAGGAACGGTCAACATAGCCTGTACAAGCAGAGAGGCATGCAGTTTCTCTGCTTTCTCGGCCGCAGACACCGGGGGTGGGCCTCGTGGCTTGCGCTCCTTTCCGTCGTCCCCGTCCATATCATGGTCTTCGGTTTGCGGGGCTGTGTTCTCGGAGGGGTTGAACTTGAGCATCTGCTGCAGTCTAATAACAGGATCTTGGCTGTAAGCACCCTCGAGTGCTTCGGCAAGAGGCTTTGTGTCGACGCCACGGACCACACATCGCTCGATCAACATCTTGGGGACAATGAGTCTCGACCGTTCAATCAGGCCCGGAATTTCGGGAATAATGTTGGTCATGGCAATCTTCAAGTCATCCTTACCGAGTCTTTCTAGCATCCGAAGAACCACATATCCAGCGGTGCTGTTGCGAGCGAGGGAACCAATTCGGTCACCCAAGTTGTTCCTGTAAAGGTTTTTGAATGATTTACCAGGAAGGTATCGCACCATGGTCTCCAACAGACGGGAACCCACTGGGTCGTAGAGGAGACCACGAATGAATACCGCGCTTTCGGATTCTTCCTCGAACGACTCATCGGGAACCAGTCTCCGGATGGTCGACTTGGGATCTTTGGCGCTAGACTTTCCAAAGTGCGAAAGCTCCAAGAACAGCAGTACCTGAAGTACGGGGTTTCCAACTGGATGTGTGGCCAGGGCTCGGAGATAGACATCGTCGAGACCAGCAACCATATCGGTCATGATCTTCTTGAGTGCCGGCTCAAATGTCGCTGGAACAGTGTGTTTCTCGGCTTTAGATTTGTCCACCTTCTCCTCGCCCTGAATAGTCTTGATCTCAATTCTTTCCTTCTTACGACTTGCGACAAAGGACTCATTTGACGTGACATCCACCGGCTCGCCTGCAAGAACCAGTAGAAGCACTCGGATCGTATGCGACGCAAATCGCTCTGTCAACAGGTATCCCCAGTTTTCCTTCAATTCTTCAATGACAGCCATGAACATTTCGGCAAGTGTCAGCTCCGGCTCTTCCTCTCCTTCGTCTTCGTCTGACTGTTTGGTTTGAGGTTTCGTCTTTTGCATCACGGCAGGCGCAGCGTGAATGAAAAGAGTCTCACAACAGTGACTCGCGAATCGATGCTGCACTAGGTGGAGGAAGTGACCGATAAACTTGCTGAATATCCGGCGCAATTGTTGAGCGTTTGACATCGAAATCAATTTCTCCATGAGTCTCGAACAACCCTGACTGCAAGCAATCTTCAACTCCTTGCCGCTGGCTTCCGAGTACACACTGTCGACAAATAAGCTGCGCTCTTCGGCATCTTGGAACTGGTTCAGCTCCAGCATTTCGTTGGCGCGCTGGAAGTATTCTGACTCCTCCTCGTCTAGAAGACCGTAGAAAGGCATATCGCCATCCAGGTCAGGTTGCTCGCCTTCCTGCTGTTCCTGCTGTTCACCCTGATCAAGGGGAATGTAGTCCTCATTTTCAGGAAGTTGGATGTCGTCGTTAGCCTCGTTGGTCTCGTCGGCGTCGTCGGCAGAGGGCTTCAATCGCTTCGCGACGGGGTCTTCGGGTGTTTCCTCGAATTTTCTCTTGGAATCATCTTTCTGGGCTTTCTTCTCGGCCCTGCGGCCTCTTTTTTGTTGTTCACGAGGCATTGTGGCGGTGTGTCGTGAGGGAAGATGGACTTGAGGCGCTGGAAATTTTTTGGATAAGCGGTGGTCCAAGCGTCTCCGCGGTGATAACAGTTTGGTCTGTTTGCAATGGCCATTCTATAAGACCAAAACAATAGGCCGATTTTCGAGTAGAACGAATTATAATTGGATTTCATATGGCATAACTAATATACAGGTTTCCTTTTTACCCTTTTCCCTTTATCCTTTACACTGCAGAATAAATGGCAGAGACATGGCGCCCACATTCAACACGCTGCTCCATGCTCACATTGCGCTTCCCGACCTTGCCCTTGTGACGAGGCATGATCTGCAATCGCGCTTCGCCCTGAGTTTTCTTGTTTTCAGGGGGGCATTGATATAGGTAGGCTTGGACTGGTTGCTTCGCTTTCCTGTTCCCAGCTGGAAATGCTCGTTTCCTCCCCAGAAGAGAACATCATAGCCCCAGTCTTTAGATTGGTCCAAAGAGTCCTTCGTAGCCTTGCTGACATTGGTCTTGTTGTCCAAGATAGCAGAGACATGTGTTGTGCCGACAGACATAGCCCGAATGCGAATGGGGGTCATTTGTTTTGCCTTCTCGTCATACTCG
Organism: Penicillium fimorum; assembly: GCA_028828255.1. NCBI lineage: Eukaryota > Fungi > Ascomycota > Eurotiomycetes > Eurotiales > Aspergillaceae > Penicillium > Penicillium fimorum. The sequence continues at coordinate 1,613,591 of JAPWDS010000006.1, forward strand.
CTCACACCACTTAATGCTTTCACCTTGGTGGGCGAATCCTGCAGATGAACCCATCTGCCATTGCCGAGAGTGCCCCAAATTCCCCTACCACATGACCACGTGTCTGTAGTTATTTTTCCAAGATCATGAACATTGGCTGCCTCTTCTTCATACCCGAGAATGCGCTTGACATCAACGGAGAAGAATGTGTTTGCGCCTCCAGCAGCAATGCTGGTAATCTTGGGGAGATATAGGTTTCTGCTATAGAGTTTTTGAACCTTCATAAGGAAAGGAGCATCCTTGAAAGGCCTCTCGGGTTCAAAATCCACACCCAATTGGCCAAATGAGTTGTCACCAAAGCCAAACATACGGCCATCTTTGCTTAGCGCCAGCGAGTGGTAGTCGCCACAGGCAATCTGAACTATCTTGGAGCCCGCGAGAGCTGTAACTTCGTGGCAGGTATCTGCTGGTCCCTTGGGTCGGGTGGACCAGGTAAGTCCCTCCACACCAAGTTGACCAAGCGAGGGGTAATTTTCGGTGGATGACGCCGCAGAGAAGACACGACCAGAGCTCGTGAGAAGCAGCACATGCTCCAGTCCTCCACTTATTGTGGTGACCTTTTCACCCAGCTTCAAAGATGGGTTCAATACACGGTAGCTCAAATTAGACTGGTTGGGCCAGAATGGAACCCAAGAGCTTTCTGTTGACTTTGGGCCGGTGCTTTGCGCAGTTTTGGATATGGGCAGTGAGTATACAGTTCCATCCGAGGATAGCGCAATGATTCGGCTTTCGGACAGAGCGAGTGAGATGAGATTCTTGCCAGTCAGAGTCGCCGTAGGTTTGAAGTCCGACTCTGAGAACGCCTTGCCCCACTGCACCAGATCTCCGTTCTCGGTAATTGCTGCACCGCACTTTTCCTCGATCTTGAGATCTCTCAGCACCTGGCCGTCAAAGTATTTGAAACGCCGAGGAGTCTTGATGTCGGTATCTTTGGATCCTGGGTCCACCACACGATAAACGTTCGACCCCCATGTATAGACGCCGGGACTTTTCAGGCTTCGTTTTTCTTGAATGAACTGAGCTTGGAGATCGTTGGCATCAACGGGCTCTCTCTTCGTAACTTCCGGGCGACTCATCCAAGCCTCCATTCCACCATCAGCCATGTATGAGTACCCCAAAAAGACTGCAGTTCCTGTCACAGCAAACCCGAGAGAATTACGGATCCAGTGCGATGAGGGCCTTGGCTTTTGCGATTGACTGCTAGCAAATCGGGACCATGGCGCATTTAGTGACTGAGCCGCCGAGTTTCTGAGTGGACGAAAGGCGAGGACGGAGTGCGTCGCGGGGCGTCGCATTTGAGATTTCAACATTGTAGATGATGGCTGAATCACCAGCTAGAGCATGTCAAACCTGCAAAGGTGAAATTATATCCGGGGAAGCTCTCAATGTCGCGCCTGTGATTTGTTCCAGCAATCCAGGCGGGAGCTCTCGGCAGAACCCATCTCGGAGTTGACCACATCACAGTTCGACTTAACATCAAACTTGGCCTGAATTCCACTCTGGATAAAGTCGGCAGAGAGATATGAGCTGCGGGCTGACTCCAATAACACTCCCTGGGCCTTGACCGCACCATGCCTTCCACAAAGCAGCAGCGTACCCGCCGCCAAACCGCTCCCTCTGGCCCGCCGCGCATACCCACGGCCAAAGAAACTCAATCAAGCCTCCAAACATTGGACGAGAAATCGCCAAGTAATTTTGAGTGGAAAACACCAGGATGGAGCAACGAACTTGAGTTCTCGCAGTGGTTTAATGATGTTAAAGGTGATCTGATTGAGGAGAGCTATGACGAGTACCAGTACGATCGACATTGGACGGTTTGGGAGGTGTACTAATTACTCTTCTGTAGGAATTGCTTGGATGAACTTGAACAATCGAAAGAGCACATCGACGAAATCTTAACGAACACCCTGACCCTTCTGGATGACCTATCCAGCTTGTCCGAATCATTCAAATCGGTCGAGACCCAAACATCGAACTTCGAGAAACAATGCCAAGGGCTTTTGTCTGCCCAGGAACGGGACACAAAGCTTGCGAATGGTATTCAGAACAACCTCCAGTATTACAATTTCTTAGACCCCGCATCGCGGCGCCTCAATGCCCCCGGCGCGGGAAATACAGTTCGCGACAAGGAATTCTCGGATATGTTGCGGCATCTGGACGTGTGCTTGGATTATATGGAAACACATGTGAGTAGGCAGGTCTTGGGTATTCATGCGCATATCTCTGATCTCTACGCAGCCGGAACAAAAAGAGGCAGAGGTCTATCGCTCGAGATACCGGTTACTGCTAACGCGTGCCTTGACGCTTATCCGCGGCAACTTTGTATCTTCACTTAAGGATATCTACCAGAATGTCTCCAAAAAGATTTCGGATCAGCAGTTGAATGACACAGCCTTGTCGGCTCTCCTGTACGCCAAATTCAGGGTCGGAGCACCTGAGCTGAAGCAGATTGGAGTCGAGATTCAAAAGAGAGCTGTGCCGCCGGTCAACCCAGATCAAAATAACGAAGCTGAGTATCAAAGTTTGATGAACGAGCTGCACAGCAATTACTCGGCCACCCGTGCAAAGCTGATCCTTCCGCTCGCTCGCAAAAAGCTTGGCGAAATCACACAGACGCCTAGTTCATCCAAGGACTTGGTTGCCTTTGCTCGAGCTAGCATTGGTTATATCCGTGGTCTGTGCCTAGATGAATATGATCTATGGGGAGAATGGTTCCACGGACAAGGAGGTTTGTATGACTTCCTTGAGACGCTATGCGAACCACTTTATGATCACCTTCGTCCACGAATCATCCACGAATCCGATATTGTCAAGCTATGCCAGCTGTGCAATCTACTACAAACTCAATATTTCACACACTTGGAAGAAGAACCGGAACAAGCCGAGACAAGTCATCTTGACTTTTCTGTCTTGATCCAGCCTGCTTTGCAAGACGTTCAGGCTCGACTTGTCTTCCGTGCCCTGGCTGTTCTGCGCGATGAAATCGAACGATACAAACCTCGCCCAGAGGACATTGATTACCCTATGCGCAACCGACAGGTATCTTTGACCGTGTCGGATACACAGCTCTCGGGCAAGAAGGACACATCCGCAGATACATTAATCGACATGACGGCCAAACAAGCCGACGAGGCAGGTGAATCCCCACAAGAGCCAGACGGTAAATGGGACTTTGAGACTCAGACTGCGCTAAAGGGCTGGTATCCAACCCTGCGAAAAGCAATCTGGCTCCTGAGTCGGATATACCGCCTAGTGAATGTAAGATGTCTTCCTGCAACAACTCTAACCATCCACGCCCATACTGACTACCACAGTCCACCGTCTTCGACGACCTAGCCCACCAAATCGTGCACCAAACAACCCTCTCTCTCCAACATGCCAGCACCCTAATCTCCGCCAAAGCCACACCAGCCGACAGCCAACTCTTCCTAATGAGCCATCTCCTAATCCTAAAGCAACAAATCGTCGCCTTCGACATCGAATACGTCTCCGCCGATATCTCCTTCGACTTCTCCGCCGTGACAAGTACATTCTGGGAGCTGCGCGAGCGCGGCGGCCTCTTCAACCCGCGCAACCTGATGCGTCTCGTCGGCCACGGCCTGGTCCCGCGCGTTGTGGAGAACATGCTCGACGCGAAAGTCGAACTGGATGGCCGTCTTCGAACAGTCATCAACGACTTCATCAATGCCTTTGCTGCGCGCATGACCGCCTCACTACCGTCTCAATTCATTGATTCCCGCAACCTTTCCCGCGGCGAACTTATCCTTCCTTCCTGTCGCACTATAGAGAAGGAGGTACCGGGTCTACGTAAGGTGTTGAATGAGTATATCAACGACACGCGTATGAAAGAGACGCTTGTTGGGGCGGTCCAGGACCGCACTATTCAGATCTATGAGGATTTCTTTGAGAAGTATACTTCTGCCGAGAAGGCTAAGGGAAATTTTGTTAGTAAGAAAGGGAAGGGTCGGGACGATGCTGTCTGGGATGTTAATACCTTTGCCGAATGGTGCGAGGGTGTGTTCCGTGTCGGCGTCGCTGGGTTGCAGGCTGATATCCCCGAAGACGACGACGATCTCCTAAGCACCAGGTCTTAGGACTTGGATATGTTTTTATGATCTTTTTTTAATATCCGCTTCTTGAGCATAGATACCATGTTGAATTGAGCACTTTTGTACATGTATAAGCCGAAGAATTGTATATATCCTTGCTGGTGTTGTAGTGTATCACAATCAGACTGTAAGGGGGGAATAATCCTGTTCCCCCGGTAAATGTTATTATCCAAAAATGTGCAAAATGTGCAAAATGTATGTACAGCTGATCAGAAAACTAGCAGAATCCAGACGACAAATCTCGCTTCAAGCATGTCAAAACAAAAGGGTATGTACAGTTGATAGGAGAAAGCGCAAAGTCGTTAAGTTACTCCGAACCCAGTCAAACAAGCAAAACCAAAGGAACTCAAAGAACATCACGAATTTTGGCATATAATTCCGTATCGAGGAAGTTGTAATTTGCATCGGACTCGCAGAAGGGATGGCGGGTGAGCAGGGTGCCAGCAGTAGGGCGCTCAGCCGAGTCACTGGGAATATGTTAGTAAAAGGAAATCCCAGAACCAAAATCATATCAAGACTTACATTGTAAAGCAGTCGTACATGAACGCAAGAGCCGCGGGGCTAATGTTCATAGAAACATCATCCGGAATCGGTGGGGCCTGGCTCAGACTGCCGAGTTTGAAGATAGCGCCGATGGCCTCCTCCTTGCTCCAAGGTCGCCGCCCTGCGAACATCTCCAGCACCACACAGCCAAGGGACCATATATCGACCTTAGCACTATAGCCCTGGCCCTGGGACTGGATGACCTCCGGGGCCATCCAGAAGACGGAGCCCTGCATGGAGTTGGACGAGTCGTTGCCGTAAATGTCGTCTGTTTTCTTGGAGATACCGAAGTCAGAGATCTTGCACGTGCCATCGAGATCCAGGAGGATGTTGTCTGCTTTCAGATCGCGGTGGAGGATTCCCTTGTCGTGTAGATATGCTAGGCCGCCCAAGGTTTGCCGCGTCAGTGATCTCACGACACTTTCTTCAAATTTGCCGTGCTTGCGCAGACAACTTCCTACAGATCCACCGGAGATATACTCCAGGTAGATTGAGATAGAGAATTCGCCACGCTCGCATCCAAGATACTGCACGATGTTGGGGTGTTCGAGGTGCTGCATCGTGTCAATCTCCTGATCCAGGGCGGCGACCATCTCCTTGATGCGGTCTTTGTCTGCGCCTGCAATTCGCGGGTTGATCTCGACTAGTTTGACAGCCAAAACCTCACCATTGTCTGCATTTATGCCTAGGTATACGCGACCGTAAGTACCCTTGCCGATGAGCTGACCACGGATAATGCGGAAAGTAGGTTGTCGCTGAGGAACAGGCCCGGTATTGGACAGTTGGGTGCTGTTTTGCGGAATCGGATCGAGTTGGCTAAGTCGGGTGCCTGGCTTGGGCCTGATTTGCATAATTTTGGCGCCGAACATCTTGGTACTCTTTCGGCGCAGAAGATCACCCGATCTTCGGGGACCAGCATTGCCAATGCTGTTTGTCCGGTTCGCTCCCTGGGCCACCTGTCGAATGGATTTCATGCGAGATAGTCCGCCGCCACCGCCGCTACCACGAGCAAGTTTCTGTCGAGCAAAATTGATAGGTTCGGGTGGTCTCACCGGAGCTGTACCAGGCGCATGAGTTGCATGCGGCATAGGTGGCTGGGTTTCCTTTTTGTCTTTGAGGCTCACGTCATGTTCGCCGATAGCCTTGGTATTGGGCGATGAGGGCTCATCCAAGTAAGGAGCATCAAGGTCAACGTCAGGGAAGAAGTCATCGAGGTGGTCGATAACGCCTTCGACGGCAGGTCTGCTTGCCCAGATATCTCGAGCAAATGACTCTCGCCGTGGTACAGGCCTCTCATCTTCAGGCGAAACTGGTCCCCAGGTACTAGAAGCCGGTTCCTTCCCATCAGATGCCTCTCCGCTGGAACTGGGACCGGCAGTACTCGGAGATTTGAATCTGACAGACAATTTTGATCTCAATTGATCCTTTGTGTTCACAGTCAGTGATGGCCTCTCCGACTTCTTTTCGGCCTCAGCTTGCGCTTCTCTCTGTTCTTCCTGGGCCCTTGAAGGTCGGACTTGGAATAAGCCATCGTCCGAGTCATCGTCCGAGTCATCACCTGAGTCTTGTTGTTGTTGAGGAGGCTGGAAGGATACTTGATTCTCTTCAAAGTCAAACTCTGGACCAAACGACTTGCGGGATGGCAAGCTCGGTCTCGACGGGTTTTCAGGAAAAGGCTTTTTAGGTGACTGGCTAGCAAACGAGACTGGTGGTTTCTCACGTTCCGAGGCCATCTTCGAAGGCGACCTCGAAGAGTCTGGAGGATAGTCAGCGGGAGATTGACCAAGCCGCGCTGTATCATGCATATACTGACCGAGGGGTGTTCTACTAGAAAACGTTCCAGTAGAGTCAGATGCTCCTGGTAGATCAGAATCGGAGCTTGCACTGTCTCGAGTGTTGGCTGAAGATTTGGATACAGCCGATACCGAAGGCAATGGCGTGCCAACGGCACTTGTAATGCGGCCAACGCTGGCAATTGCAGCTCCCAAGGACGGCTGCATCCGAGGTTCACGAGATTCACGGGTAGTAGGTCTCCTGCTGAGAGAATTGACCTTGGTAAGAGTGCTGGACTCTATTGGCGCCGTTGGAGGTTTGCGAAGTGGTACAAGCGAATCTCCCTTCTTTTCATCATAAGGTGAGATACGAGGACTATCAAAGTCAATGACTTCGTTTCGCCTGTAACCGGTTTCACTGTAGGCATTCTTATTCTGGTGAGACTGCAGCGTTTTGGGTTGCAAAAATTGTTTTTGTTTACGTTCGACTTCACGGAGATGCTCCTCATGGCGAGCAAGCAAATCGGATTTGTCAGACCCAAGAGCCTGGCTTGCGTCCTGTACAGTCTCTGCTGGGGGTGCTTTTCCTGTCGGGGCCTTGAGAGTATTTTGCCGAGAGCCCAACAATGGAGATTCTGGTCTGGTGCGATGCGGTGATAGCCTGCTAAGGGCATCTTCGTCCAGGGGCTTCCTGTGGACCTGATGGTGTGTTGCTGTGGGGGACATATTGAGCTTATCTGCGAATGAAACTCCCAGGCCATCGACTTGAGGAGTATTAGATAGCATAGGAGGCATTGGAGTCCCTCGTACAAATAACTTTAGAGAGCCGTATGCATCTGACTTGCTTCGCCACTGTGCGAGGTTTGCGTCACTCAGAGGATCCTCATGCTCGCTCTGCCCGGGCTGAGTGAGGTAAATCTGAGCACTGATCTGGTCGAGCGCCAGGCTTTGACAGATGCCCATACGCAATGAATCAAAAGAGTCCAAATCGGTGATGTCGATCAGACGGAAGTTCAAGCCATCTGCTGTGACAAATATCCATTTCTTCGCCTTTGTGGTCGCCGTGGATGGACGCTCACCGACCGACATGTCGCTAGAGTTGTAACCAGGCTTGATATAAGGGAGATAGGCTTCATTCGGGCGAGTCTCCGGGCTCGTGGTAGGCGACGAGTCTTCTTGCCCTTGATTAGCAAATGGCTGATTGGAAGCTGTAGTTTTCGGCTTCTTCTTCAGAATACTAGAGAAGAAGCCTTTATGTTCTTTGGAGTACGAAGACGAGGACTCACTCCACTGCCGACCAGAGGCATCCTGGGGCGAGGGACGAGCACCCTCTTGCCCTTGCCTGCGAGATTCAGGTTCTTGGCCTTGTCTACGTGACTCGTAGTACCGGGCTGTGCCGCCCCGACTAAATCCAGTGATTGAGTCGGTGCTATTGCCTCGAGAGTGGTCATGCTGTTTCAACGTCAGATCCCCCGTGGATGATGAAAATGCTCCTGCATAAGCAGGCGATGCATGCTGCATGGCCGGGCTACCACTCTTTGGGCTTTCTTCGTGGGGCCGAAGAGATGATCCCTGGAAAGTGCCCGATTCACTGCCAATGGACGGACTCTGGCGTCGATGGTCGGTGTTCATTCCCGACAAGGCATTGCGGGTATACTCGGACCGCATATGCTCAGAACGCATCCAGTTTTCTCGCGCCGGGGAGTCATTGTATCTCGGCGAATCGTGCCCAGCTGGGACCGGCATGGTAACAGAACGTTGCCCAGTCGGTTTCTGGCCTTGATTGGAGGCGTGCAATGCACTCAGATGATCCGGACTCACATCATTAACACCAGGGATAGGGCCAGCAGAACGTGGCTCGGGGAAATTATTGGAAAAGAAAGCCGCACTGTTTTCAGGAAACGCAGTCGCCGGCGGCTGCGTCTGATTCAGTGGTGTTGAAACGGCATAGTCTTGTGAACCATCATGGATTTGACGGATGAGTTTGCGCATACGCTTTCCTTCATCTCGTTCCCGGCCAGGTTCCCATTTTTTGCCACTCCGGCCAACCTCTTTTGACAATTGAGGATAAACTACTTGATGCATTTTTCCAAGATTTCCTCGCCCGCCAGATCCATGCCCAAGCTCGAGGAAACCAGCCCCTTCGAGCTCCAATGATTTGAATGTTTCCTGCCAATCGTTGGAAAATCCATTATTCGCAAGCCAGAGGAGCACGCGATCCAATGGCCATTGGATCGCAGCTTCGCTATGAGATAAACCACCCAGCGAAGCACCGCTAATGTTGTGACGATGACTCGATGCTTTGACAAGCTCGGTATTTTGAGCTGTCGCCTGCTGTTGCGGACTGTCGTTGGACGTTAATTCATGAACGTTGCCATGAAGAGCGTAGGGCGAAGAAACAGTGCGGCCCCCCGGGGTCTGGGGAAGGGTTGGATCTGTTTTGTACGGGATTGAAGTATTGATGTGATCATGCATTTGGCTGAGACCCAACCGTTGTCTCTCAGCATTGGTGTGCGCATATGGATCATATGGAGCTCTTCCATGGGGGTCGAACAACCCTGGAATGCCGACGCCAATAGTATCGTTCCCGGGTATATAGGTTGCGGATGTAATAGCCTTATGGTCATGACGGGGAGGAACGATCGACAACTGAGCCGGTGGCCGACCGTATGTTGGATGCTGGTTTGGTGCGGGGGCAAGAGGTGGCGGCGGTGGGAAGCCTGGGTTCAGCGCCGGTCTGGCCCAGTTTTGCTGCCATCCTGTCGGAGCTCCATAGGTCGCCCCTGGAGGCGGACCAGGAGGAGGGGGTGGCACCAACGTTTGGGCTTGTGGATGTCGAGGCGGAGGGGGAGGCAGGTTCATGTGTTGTCCTTGAGAGGAAGGCGGGGGCCCCGGGACATACTGTTGGCGTCCATCCATTGTGATAGCCGATGCACCGGATCTGCGTATTGACGGTAGTTATATCCCACTGTCTCGACTGCGGCGTTCAGGAGACGTTTGGGCGGAGTTGTGTTCGGGGTTGTTTAGGTATGATCATCAACGCATCATGCTCCACGTCCCAGGCACCAAACAAACGGTCGGATTTGATGGGTAAATTCTCTCCTTGGTCGCGTCGGAAGGGCACAGCTGAGACGAATTTAGGTCCTCGGTGCGTGAGTTGACATGGTTCGATTCGGCGTCGCCGACGTTATCGCAGCGCTTCGGATTGCGAAACCGACTGAGATCGCGCGAGGGGCTGGTACAAGGTTCAAGATGATCGACTCAATCGAATAAAATAAAGAAAAAGTCTTCTGAACTCAGTACATGGTTAGTCAACTGCCAAGGAGCTTCCTAAGGTTTTTGGATGATGCGATTGGGCCGAAAGATTGGAAGATTGGAAGGTCGAAAGGCCGAAAGGTCGAGCGAGTGGAAATCAGAGCAAATGGAAGCGAGCGCAGAACACTGCAACTCCTTGCTTCCGACGTATCTCGGAAACGAATGGAACTCACCAAGAATTCTCAAAGGGATAAATTGATATCAAATTGCCCTTTATATTGCTTTGATGTCTTGATAGGGATCGTCACGTGGGTCCGGTAACTTCCTCTCCCCGGTCTTTTAGGGTTATAGTATGAAGTAGTAGTTCCTAGGTTAGGACACGGTATACAGTAAGAAAGGAGAACAATATAACTATCGTATCTTTTTTTTTTTTTTTAAATCAACACTTCGTGGGATACCCCGGAGACCCCATCTGAGGCCCTGCAATCTCCCAGCTCACTGTGGCCCGTTCACCTGTCACCTGCCACGCGCCAATAACAGCTCTGTGGCGTCTGTCCAAGTTGGTTTCTGATCTGCTGTTTAAGAACATTGGAAAGGCATCCATAGTTTAGTGTATGCTTAGAGTCGGTCCGGGATGCTGGAGAGTTGTCCTCTAGCACTTCTACTAAAAGGCATAGAGCCCAAAGTCTGTCCCTTGAGAAACATACTCTAAAAAAAAGATGTAAATTATATTATGTCTCACTAGAAAAACCCACAGAACACACGGAAGACTTATTTTTTGAAAGATCATAAACATCCATTGAACACATCAAGTCTCGCTATGGAAGTTATTCATGGAAAGGTCGTTTTTACCGCCTATTTTCTTTATTTTGTGGCTAATTCTTAAAGATATATCCAAGTAAATATCCGAGAATATTACTGAAAATGCAATTGAAAACTTCGGTCTTAACAAGTTCTTGCTTGTTGTAAACAAAAAATCAAGTCTAAATCTCTAGACTCTATATCTTCAGATCTCGAGAACAGTACCCTTGTTCTACTCCTTGTCCGCCATATAATATCTCCACATGCCGATGCACGGAACAGCAAGCACAAGAATCGCTATCGCAGCAATGCAGCCGTACTTCTAACTGTAGCTGTAGACGAATTCGATCCCAGCACACTCCCCAGTGATGGCTAGATACTTCATTAGAGCAACATAGCCACCAGCACAGATGGTAGCCCACTGATCCTTGGCAGTATCTGGGGAACGTGAAGGCAATGAGGCCTCCAGTACGGTCCCACAATGTCAAAATCTTTTCGATGGGGAGCTTGAGAACTCCACCGACAATGCTTGCCAGAATGGCGGCTGCGCTGACCTGAGAGGCATTCTCAAAGTTGGAATAGATATAGTAGTAGAAGAGGACATAGGAGCCGATAGAGAATGCAAAGCCGGCATAAAGAAGCAGACCCAGATCCCATAGATGTTAGGGTCTCGTTCATCGGCGAAGTCCAGCTTGTCTCTAGGGTATGGCTAGGCAGCTCGAGAAAGGCTGTTTTACCGGCAGTCGCAACAAGGTGGCGGCTGCTGCTTGCTGCGTTTTGGCCTTCATTACCATGTCAAAACTCTGATCTTATATCTAGCAGATGCATGTACATAGTGTGATATCTTAATTGCAAAATTGAACGTACTAGGTAGATATAACTGTGATATCCAAGAGTATCAAAAGCAGACGGAAAAATCCTCTTTAAATACCGCCCTCTCACTTAATAGGCCCATTCATACCCCTAACGAAAATGCACCTATTCTGCACACTAAGGGCTTATTTACGCAAAGTGGAGTGTGAGACAATCAGGTAATTTTTGGAGCTCCACCTGAAATCAGTGGGACGTGATGAAAGAGGTGACATTCATGCTTCAGAGTGGGTGTGTGAAATAAAAATAATAAATGGGTACATCATTCCTGGATATCCCAAGGTCATGTACTACGTACCTACTAAATACAGAGTGCATATACACAAGGTTTGATATTCCATCTTATCAGATGAAGATGATCAGATCATCCAAAAACCAACCTTGGAAATTCCACGTATGGACCGTTCTCGGGCCATTCCGAGGTTTCTTCTAATATCTCTCGGCCCTCAGTAGATGCGGCCACCAGCGGGAGATTAATCTATTTGTTCTTAGGAGAGAATAATCTTTTCTCGAAGCTTTTGGCTGTCGGGCCGGACTCGGCAAATCTGGATATAGATCGGTATCCTCATCTACACTTGATACCTATATACGCCAGACCTTACTACATAATAATAGAAGACCATTAGACTATTTTTAGACTTTTTCATTAGATTTCATGAGTGAAAGTGAAGATGCTGCTCGCTAATGAGCGTTATTAAATCCTGCCGGTAAGTGGCCTTCTCCTTTCGAAACAAACGCCGGGAAAACAGAAAACAGAAAAGAAAACACCAAGGCCTAGATAAACCAGAGTTCAGATATTGCTAGCATGCTGCTTTCATATGGATCGTGACATTACGACAAGAGTCATATAACATTTTCTCGCATTTCGCTTATTTGCTGTTGCGTTCCGCAGCAGCCTCGGCGGTCAGCTTCAAGGCTGCAGGAGCGTCATCGCGAGGCATGTACAGCTCGACCAGCTAGATAATGCATTAGAAAATAGTCTGAGACGGCGTTGTATTGTTCACTCACTCGAAGCTTGTCGGACACATTGAATTCCTCGTCGGCGAACAACTTGGTAAGTTCGTCACGGGTCTTGATACGGTAGCCTTGGTAGTTGTCCTTGGCTCCGAAGACCGTGGGAATGTTGGCAAACTGCCACGGCTGGATGTCATTGTATTCTGCGTTCCATCCGTGAATGTATCGCTCGATAGTGTAACCTTCGTTGCAGATGACGAAGCTAGAATGGTCAATAGCTGATATGAGGATTCTGGGTTGATGGGGATGCTTACACGATAGGGTTCAACTTGTTCTTCAGGATAGTGCTCAGTTCCTGCACAGTAAGCTGGATACTTCCGTCGCCGATGAAGAGGATGGTTCGGCGGTCTTTCTGCTCCTTCGCAGCGAGGGCAGCGCCCTGACAGGCTCCCATGGAATAACCAATGCTGCCCCAAAGAACTTGGCTAATGGCAGTCACGTTCGCGGGGAAGCGAGTTTCCCAGATACCAAAGTTGGCAGTGCCAGTCTCGGTAAGGATGATATCCTTTTCCCTGAGCCACTGTCCGACAGTTGACCAGAGCCAGTTGTGGGTGATGGTTGGATCGGTAGAGTTTTTCTCGCTTTCGGGCAGTCGGTTCGTAATGGGAGGGATAGGAGCAGCGTTCAGAGGATTCATCCGTTGAACGACCTTCCTCAGAACACCTTTCATGTTGATATCAGGATACTCCGAGTACCGCACTCTGACAAAAGTGCTGTGGAAGTCAATAGTGTTCAGCTGTCCAATGCGATAAGTGAAGCCGGTAGTATTGAAATCGGACTTGATCGCTCCAACGCTCAGAATGAGGTCGGACGACTCGACGGCCTCACTGACTCCAGCGTTAGAACCATTGCCAGCATAAACACCACCAAAGTTCTTGTGGCTCTCATTCACGGCCCCCTTGCCCATTGGAGTCACGAATGTTGGCAAGCCAGACTTCTCGACCAAGTCGCGCACTTCATCAATGGCACGGTGACGAATGGCACAAGCATCAACCAAGATGACAGGGTTCTTTGCGGCATGGAGATACTTCAGGACAACATCAACCACGTAGTCCTCCTTCTCCGGGTCATTCTTTGGCAATGACAGATCAATCGGGGTCTTGAGGCGATCACCGTTGACCTTGGCAGCGACAACATCAGTTGGCAGAGTAATGTATACCGGACGACTGCGGATCCAGCATTCACGAATGGCACTGTCGATAAGGGTGGCTGCGTCATGGGGGTTGTTCAGATTTGCGACGTAGCACGAGATACCCGCACTCATTTTGGTGAAGACATTGAAGTCACCATTTCCGAGAGTGTGGTGCAACAACATTCCATCCTTTTGAGACTGGGTGGTGGGCTGGCCAACGATATGGATGACGGGGACGAACTCGGAGTATGAGCCTGCGATGGCATTGAGGGCGGACAGTTCTCCAACACCGAAGGTGGTGACAAGAGCACCGATACCGTTCACACGAGCATAGCCATCGGCGGCATATCCTAAGAAGAACCAGTGTTAAATCCAGATCATTCGTTCGTGGTATAGTCTGCATTACCGGCATTGAGTTCATTGCAGTTTCCAACCCAGTTGAGACCACACTTGGGAAGGTAATCCAATGCTGCAAGATTGTAGTCACCGGGTAGACCATGCAAAGAGCGAATTCCAACCTCGTGAAGACGTCGGAATAAGTACTCGGCAACATCCATAGGATTATTTAGCTCCCTGGTGGCGATATCAGTAGAGGCCATGATGAATTGATGTTTTTGAGGAGAGAGTATGATGAAAACAAAAGAAGAGAACGATGAGGGGTGAGATAGAGGGGTAAGAGGATGATATAGAGACACATGGAACTTTTGTTGTTACAGGATTTCTTGAAGGTGAGACAGCTGGGACTACGTCATTGACTTGATGTCATGCCATTTCTATTTTTACAATGTTGGATGTTGTGTTTTAAGAGTCATGTAGAACAAGATAAGGGTTTTTATTATAGTATCTACAACATACTAGTTATAATACCTATTAGATAGATTAGTAGTGTAATAAGCATATGTTATATGAAGCCCAGGTAGATCACCGGTCCCGGCTAAACCCAAATCTCCCGGCCGATCACACAAAACTCCCCCCCCACCACCCTCAGACCACCATCCCTGATATATCTAATATATCAGAAGCTTGCTAAATGGGGAAAAGAAATATGCCTGATCCATCCAATCAGTGGAAGAAGAGAAAGGTGCTTGATAAAACGATTCTTGATTACCAGAGTACTAACTGGGATTAGGGTGGAAAATATGGTGGGAAGACAAATCGTGTTGCCATTGAATCTGGCGATGTAGGTGTCTTTGTGACATGCGATATGGGCAAAGAAGGAAAATGTCTGTCAGAGGCATTGGATATTTTTTCTCATGTAAGAAGCTTTTCCTTTTTTCTTTCCCCCTCTCCCACGCAGATTATTGCTACTTTTTCTCTAACTTTTTATCTAGGCCATCGAGGACACTGAAAAGCAAGAGGAAGAGGACCAGGATACTGATGATGAAGATATCGAGGCTCAGATCCGAAGGGAATTGGAGGGCCTTCAGCCCAACAAAGACAAAAAACGTCGATTCCAACCCATCCAGATGGACATGCCGTGTGGTACGTCTGCGATTATTCTCCAAAACGCCATTCGCTTATGTGCTCGGCCCTCCGCACGTTCATTGGTACTAATCCCCGATAGTGACGTTTATGCGTCTCGATCCCTCAATAGACCCGGTGGAGCTTGTGCACCGTCTGTGTACCGAAGCATATGCCCACCCGGAGACCAAGAAGAGCAGATGGATTAAGCGCATGCATCCAGTCACGTCGATCCGAAAGACTATGAGTGTGGATCTAGCAGCCTTTGCGAAAGAGATTCTCAAGCCTCATTTCCATTCGGGAGGGCCACTGAAGACGGTGAGTTTTAAGCCCCCCCCTCACTCTTTGGGCCCCTGGGCAGTCGGAGATCCTACTGATCTAGGAAATGATCCGATCACGCATCCGGCTGTGAGGAGAAACTTACTTTGAGCATTGCTGATTTGTCACCTATTTAGTACGCCATCCGGCCTACTGTGCGAGGTAACTCGAAGCTCAACCGAGACATTATCATTAAGACCGTTGCCGATGTTGTCGGACCAGAGCACCCGGTGAATTTGACGAACTATGATCTAATGATCCTCGTCGATGTTGCCCAAGTGAGTACTAAAAAGCGAACTTTCTAGTATTGGGTCTTTAACTGACTCGTCGCAGAATGTGATTGGAATGAGTGTAGTGCAAGGTGATTATGATAAGCTGAAACGTTTCAACTTGGCCGAGATCTATGACCCTTCACCGAAAGAGGAACCAGCGGCCACTACCAGTGAGTCTAAGGCTTAGTATCAATACCACAGTACTTTCCACATCAAATCACGCCAATGGAATCTATGTACTCATTGTATACTTATATTCCTCGTCACCTCTGGTTTTTAGTAGTTTCCTTTCTTCTACTTTCAACTTTCTCTTCCATTATTGCGATCAATTCGAAGGTATCTTATGAGTTTAGAAACGATTAGGAGTGAAGTAAATAATTAGGGAACAAAGGGAGAAATACAAGTCAAGACGCACTCTCCAGTCATAGCAATCCATAAATAAGCATCGTAATCATAAAAAGGGCGGTATACAGGTAAATTTTCACTTATAACCAAACCTTTCAGATGCACATACTCACCTGTATGTATCTATGTATCCATAGGCAACGTTGAATAACTCAAAGAGTCATTTTGACTTTGTGTGTAGCGAGAGTAAATTTGGAACAGAAGCTATATGATATCTTGGATAGTGGAGTCTGTATCAAATGCATGATCTCCGCAAATGTCCCCTAAATGATCATATTTAGCGAGAGACCCTCCACTTGATATTGTTGTCAAGATCTGCATGCGTCTGGTGTTGATTAATCGACCATTGTTGCCCACCTGGGCAGGTGACAAAGCATTGAAGACTATAAAGTTACGGGTAATGAAACATCCAAAAAAGCTGGGAAGACCCCTGTTTATATTTTTTAGGGTTTCTTTAAGTATTGTTTTATTGGAAAAAGAAATATTCTAGAAACATTGGAGTGATATAATTGGCTTTAGCCAAGCCCGAGGCGGATACGTATTTGACATGACATCAACTGCAATCGGCGCTAAAGTATACTTCACGTTGTATCTCGGTCTTTGCTACTCCGTACACCGCACGTATCACATCCCCCTGTTAATACGCTATATCAGAGGGTCCACGCGCGACTTTCATGCGGTCATAAGCGGGAGGAACCCTTTAGGTAATTCAGAACCCAAGTCCAAAAGAATTAAGAGAAGCTAGATTCGGATGTTAATGTCTTTGAAATGACTTGCATTTAATAGAATCTCCGGCTGGCAGGTCCAGCAATTAGAAGCGATAAGCGAAAATACTGCTTGAACTCGGGAAGGAACCGAGAGAAGAATCGAAGTTCTATAGATTTTGATCCGTGGACGGCAAGAACCTCGGCAAGGGAGCATTCTGATTGGTTAGGGGTCCAGTGCTCGGATGATCACCTTTCTTAGAGCGGGATCCTTACGCGAGACGGCTTCACTTTAATTTACTTGTCCCATATTTCTTATTAACTGACCAATCTGATAGGTCCTTGCACCCTCGCTTGTGAAATCGTTCTCAGATTCTTCCAATTGGACTCCGCAATCTCTATGAACCTCGGATAGTATGTAATGACTTCTCTTACGTTTCTCGCCTGAGTAAACCTAGAGAAAAGTCATGGCTTTGTCACGGTTCTATTGCGGACGTACGGAGTAGGCTTGGATGGCGGTCTGGTGTGCCCCGTTGATATTCGATCTCTACGGAGTATTCCCGTCTGGATTCCTACACGAATTCCCTCTTCTAGAAGCGGGACTTGCGCCACGTTTACGAGCATGCCAAATTATACCCTCGGCATATGTCTGTTCCTTTTAACTTGCAGGGTCTATGAATCGTGACAGCCTTATTCATACATGATCGTCCCCCTCCCCCCCGGCAATATCTTTTCCCAGGTTCATGAGTCGTAAGAGTCTCGCTTATATAGCATCTTCTGTTCGCCAATATTCCCCACCAAATAGATTACGATGCAACAACTCGACTTGACAAAATGGTCTGCCATGCCATCGCTCAAGGGAACAACCAGCCAGCGTGAATCTTTTCATCGACAGTCTCGTGCCGCCGAGGCAGACGAAAAGCATAGATTAGACTATGTCCTCTCACTGCTGTATCCTTCCACAGTCCGTGTGCAACACTCACATCCAATTTTCGGTCACATGCACTCGCTCCGGCTTCTGATGCTGTCAAATGGAGCTCGTTTGTTGCTAAAGGGATCTCCATCATCAAGGACCGCTCTCCTTCGACGTGAGCGGTCATTCCTCGAAACCGAAGCCCAGTTTCTTGCTCTTCTAGGGCAGAGTGCAAACCCTTGTATCCCCCAGCTCTATCATTATGATCCTCATGGAAGTCTCTGGGGATCTGCCTATTTGATCCGGCAGTATATGAAAGGGAAGAGTCTGTCAGAGGTGGAAGACGAGCTCACTTCGGAGCAACGAGACGGTATTGATCGCCACTTGGGCTTTTTGGTGAGCACCATCGGTCAAAATGCAGCCCCGGGGTTTGGGTCTTTGCAGCAAGTGGCGTTTGGCGCTGGAAGACCTTCCTGGCGAGAGGTCTTCTGTGCCCTGTTTGAAGGTGTTCTTCGCGACGCTGAAGACATGTTCATCCACCTTCCTTACTCAGAGATCCGAGACGAGCTGAGTCGTCTGGCACCTGCTCTTGAAGATGTATCACTGCCACGTCTTGTGGTCGTGGACTTTGGCCGACCCTCCCATGTTTTGGTTAACGAAGAGTCTGGACAGCTGTCTGGCATCGTTGACTTTAGCAGTGCCTTGTGGGGTGATGTATTGATGTCAGAGATCTTTGCGAATGCATCCCCGGCGGTTTTGCAGGGAGCAGGGATGGCGGCGTCCAGGACAAGGGAGGAGAATATTCGGTTGGTCTTGTATGTGTAATACCATCTACTGCCTCACTTTAGTGCAATGTTGCTGACTCTTTTCCCCCATAGGTATGCGTGCTACCGGCTGGTGTCCCAAATCACTGTACAATATTACCGAAACCGAGACGAGACGAGCGAATTTGACGCGCGGAGAAGATTGATAACCACCATTGCGGAAATGACGAGGCTTACACTGGAATAACAGGGCAAGATGATTTGCATGGTTTATATGTCCAACGTGACACCTAGATGATCACCATTAGACTGGTTCTGTTGCATAGCGATTTTTCTTCCGGGGCCGTGCATGTGATTTGGAGTTTTGTTCTTTTTTTTCACACTCATATATAGCGTTCTTCCAAGGGGTTTCAGTCAAAATAAAATTTGATATCAATTATAGCAGTACAAGAGGGAATAGAGAGAGAAGTTCTGGAGAATCCCGTTGTCTTGGCAAGTCGGAACTGATAGGGCGATAGGGCGGAGCGGGGCATATCCGTTGTTTAGCTTCTGCATGGCATCAATGGTGTTTCTCTCTCCTTGACTTCTACTTTCCCATAACCTATTCTATCGCAGATGGCTCAGTTCCTGCGCGGAAAGCAAGCTGGTATCCAAAAGGACCTGTCCGAGGGCTTGTCCCCGGATTTGTTCCTCTTGGATGATGTAAGTTCTTGGCATCCTAGGCATCCTCTTTTTACTGACACCGTTCCCAGTTTGCACGATGTGGTGTTAATTCGCAGATTAGCGCTATCGCATACGACCCCATACAATCCCTCATCGCGGTCGGCACCAGTGATACCCAGTTCGGAAGCGGACAGATCTATGTCTTTGGACAACGACGGGTTTCGGTGGTTTTTGAGTTCCCGCGAAAGGCCTCCGCCCGGTTCCTTCGGTTTTGTGCCGACAAGCTGGTCAGCATCGACTCCAGGAATGAAATCACCATATACTCCTTGGTGACTGGACGCACGGTAGTTTCCTATGCGCCCCCGGGCCAGGTGACTGCCTTGTTAACAGACCCGTGCCTGGATTATGCGTTTATCGGTTTACAGAATGGTCAGTAAATTGCCAGGAAGAAAAGAACTGAACACTGACCTGTGAATAGGTGAAATTATTGCGTACGATCTCGATCGAGAGTCCTTGACGCCATTCAGAGTTCCAAACTTGTGGTTGGAACGAAACCCCCGTGCGCGGTTCTACCCCGTCGTATCTCTAGAGTTCTCTCCGCGAGATATTGGCAAGATCCTAGTGGGCTATCCAGAGGGAGCGGTGACGTTTACATTCAAGCAAAACCTGGCTCAAAAGTACTTTGTCTACGAGATCCCACCTGGGGCACCGGGTGGAGACTCCCTACCGTCGCACGACGTGCGCAGACCCAAATTGACCAAAGCGATTTGGCACCCCAACGGAATATTCATTCTGACTGTCCATGAAGACTCCAGTCTAGTGCTCTGGGATACAAAGGATGGCCGTAAACTTCATGCCCGGACTGTCCAGACACCCAATGTGGACCAACCAGGTGGTGCTGGCAGACCAGGCTCACCTGGAGAGACCCCTGGACCCAAAGAGCCGATCACAAAGGTTATTTGGTGCACCAAAAGTAATCCGGATGAAACTGGTCTTTTGGTGGCTGGTGGTCGACCAGCAGGTGACCAGACCAAGGGTCTCGTTTTCCTGGACATGGGCCCAACTCCCAACTACCAGACGTCTTCCTGGCAAATCCTGTCTAGTTACTTCGAGCGGCCACGGCGACAAATAAGCCTCTCAGTCCCACCGGGAGCTAAGGTTGTCGACCTTTGCCTCATCCCCCGATCCTCGCCCTACTTCAATGGCGCCCATGATCCAATCGCACTTATCGCTATGCTATCCTCGGGTGAAATTATTACCCTGAGTTTCCCTAGCGGACACACAATCACTCCTACTAACATGCTTCACCCGTTCCTCACTTTCGTCCATCCCTTTGTAAACAAAGCTGTGCTTACTCCCGTTGATCGGTCAGTGTGGCTTGGTCTGAGAGAGCGCCGGTTGCAGGGGCCCAAATTTGCGATGGGCGGCGTAGAAGCGAAGAATCCCCTCAAACGCTTTGAGAACCGCAATATTATTTGCACTGCACACGCAGATGGAACCGTTCGCGTCTGGGACTGTGGGCACGATGATGAAATTGAGAACGGCGACGTGGTTCAAGTTGATCTTGCCCGTGCCATAGGCCGAGTCGGCAATATCGAAGTGACTGAAATGTCTCTCGCCAGCGGCTCAGGCGAGATGTCTATTGGACTTAAGTCCGGAGAGGTTGCTGTCTTCCGATGGGGCAATAACCCCTCATACGGGCGTGAGGAATCTCCTGGCGCCAATCAAGGGCCAGGCAAGCTGACTCCGATAACTACGCGAACAGACCCTGGTCTCAAGACCGGAATGCTACCGCTGACTCTCTTGGATATGCAACAAGGTCCGGTAACGGCGCTGAAACATGGACAGGTTGGATTTGTAGCGGCCGGTTACCAAGGTGGTACTGTGGTGATTATTGACCTGCGTGGGCCTGCCATCATACATACTGCACATCTGCCAGAACTCCTCAAGGCACAAAAGCGGGGTGGATTCCTCAAGAACCGTGGCTCTGATGAAATCCACCCAGAATGGGCCACTCAGATCGAATTTGGTGTTATGACTTTGGACGGCGAAGGTACCTATGAATGCCCCGGGCTAACGAATCAGACCAATGTACTAACCGCGTCCTAGACTACTCAAGCATTTGTTGCTTCGTCGGCACAAATAAAGGCAATGTGGCAACATTCAAGATCCTTCCTAGTGCCAATGGCACCTACGAAGCCGCCTTTGCTGGATCATCGGCCGTTGAAGACAATGTTGTCAGTATCATCCCCATTGATGCAGACTCTGGTGGTCTTGCTTTGGCTACACCAAGTGCAGTTGGAGGCTTGAGGACAGGTGCAAAAACCAATGGTGTTGTCGTTGCCGTGACTGCCTCTGGCTGTCGAATCTTCAAGCCCCCAGCGTCAAAGGGTGCCTACAAGTCATGGGATGACTATCTCTGCGACTCGGCAGCCGTCGTCAAGACTGAAGGACGAGGTTACAGCTTGGTTGGTCTCTTCGGTGACGGCCACGCGCGAGCCTTCTCAATTCCCGGCCTTCGGGATATTGGTCGCACCAAAATTAACCATATTGCGGATATGCGACGCCTATCGGAATCTTGCATCACCCCTACTGGAAATATCATGACATGGGTAGGCCCTTCAGAGATCGGAATGTTCAATGTCTGGGGAGGTGGAAACGGACTGTATGCGGCCCCCATCAATTCGCTGAAATGTGGTGCCAATGCTGACCCTGCCTACAGACACACTTCAAATGACAAGCTCTACAACCCAGAAGCCGTGGTTCCCTCGCGTCCTACCATCACGAACGTCCAATGGATCTCCGGTACACAATATGTTTCGCCGGCTGACATGGACATTCTGAGTACCTTACCCCCTCTGTCTACACAACTCTAGCTAGAATCTAACATCAAATCTAGTCGGCGGCCCAGAACGACCACCATCAAAGCGAATGGTCGAACAAATGAAACTCGAAGACCAAGAACGCCGGAAAGCCCTAAAAGAAGGACGAACCCCACCGATATCTGAACAGGGTAGCAGCCAGGAAGGCTACTGGTCTTACATGTCACGTCAAGTCCAAGAACGCACGGAGCGTCTCGGGATTGTTGGAGATAGCATGGACAGACTAGAGGAGAACAGCAGTGGCTTTGCTGACGATGTTAACAAATACGTACAGTCACAGAAGAAGAAAGCTGTCCTTGGCGGTAAGTCGATCTTTCTTCAGGTCCATGAACGCATATGTAGTGTTCAACTCCCTTGCATAACTGTCGCTGACCGATCTTTGATAATAGTGCTTGGCTCGAAGTTTGGATTTTAGATGGTATCTTTTACCGAGTACGAGGGTTTTAAATGGCTTAACCATAGGAGTTTGGGTTTATTTTTCCAGCGTCGGATTAGTTAGGCCATGTCTGGGACGCAAGTGTGATAGATCACTTTGCAATTTCACCCACTTCATGATTCCATCAGTTTGGATCCCCCCTGATTGTAAAAGTGTAGGGCCTCGAAAGCATTGTCTCCTTTGGCAACATTGTCTTAAGAGCAAAACCTGTTTGACGCCCATCGATGCCCTGGTAGGCACAAAAACGGCCTCGCAGCTGTTCCTATTACATGTTTAGGTGAAAGGAATTTCAAGGCCGAGGGAAGGCCAGTGGGATTTGAAATTATGCCAGTTCTATTTCATAGACCTATAGTCAATAGGATAAGAACATGGAAAATCAGTCCAAGGGTCGTAAACGTTGCGTTCTGGCTGTCGTTAAATAACATTCAAATAAGGAAGAGTTAAAAAGCAAAGAAACCACTCCTACGAGTCAGTAGCACACCATGATCTAGTGTACCATGACCTCAGGCTGGGGCTGGTGAGTTGGCTTGGCAGCATCATCCTTGTGTTCTGTGTCATCGCCCATCTCGACATCGTCGTCACCATCACCACCTTCTTCTTCGTCAAGGTCATCCTCATCGTCGTCACTCTCTGCCTCAAGATCTTCACTCTCAGCATCGGAGATCTCTTCTTCGTCATCCTCCTTGCCAGCAGAAGCCTCGATGCCTTCCATCTCATGGTCATCACCCTCGGCGGGCTTGTTGGTCTCCTCGAGCTCCTTGAGCAGCGCAGCCTCAAGCTCACGCTCCTCAGCACCATACGCTCCACTGTCATCGTCGAGACCATCAGCTTCGGGCTGGTCAGGAGGGTACTCTGCGGGGGCAGAGTCATCAGAGTCCCTATGGAGGAAAAAGAACAGTCAATAAAAGGCCCACTGGGTATGTAAACTAACAAAATAAGGGATCTCACCATTTGATGGCGAAGCGGGTCACTCGAGGCTTCTCGGCGAGGACATTGCGGCGAATACGTTCAATGACGGGCTTAGCAGGAGGCTCGGCTGCCAACTCTTCGCTGTCATACTCGTTATTCACATAGTAGCCAACCCGGACGAACTCTCGGCCGTCGTAACTGCAGGTGAGCAGGATAACAGTGACGCCGAGCATCTCGGAAGTGGGAATACGCTTGACATCAGGTGCGTCGGCCTCGAAGATGAACTTGTTCACTCCGACCGGGATGGGTCCGACGAGGAGAGAGTCGAGTTCTTGGTCATACTCGGAGCTGCGACAGTTAGACTCTGCAGGATTGGTAGGAAACAGTGAGTATTGGGAGGGTCGACGTACGAAGTGGCGGATCCGACATAGGTGAGTTTCCATTCCAAATCTGAAAGAACTTGTTAGAAGACTCGACTGGGAAGATGGGAGGAGAAGCCAATGCTCACCCTTCTGGAGCTGCTCGAGGCACTCGAAGGTGATTTCGAATTGGTAAGAGGCGGTGAAAGGAGCCGGGTTGTTGAGGTTTTTCACTCCGAGGAGTGAGACGACGGACATTGTGATAAGATAGAGTATGTACGGGGAATTAAAGAGATGAAGATGTAAAAGTGGAAGATTGTATGAACAGGGGAAGAAGAAGAAATTATAAAAAGTAAGAGAAATCAACAGGTCCACAAGAATGCAGTTTACTCTCAACCCCTCTAGCTCAATGCGAGGAGCCCATCGATCGACGCGCCTTTCGCGTCCCTCGCATTTGTCCTCACCGCCCGCACGTGACCCCAATTTCACTACCCGGGCAACCTGCATCAGCTTTGCTCTTCTCCATCTGAGCTATTTGCTATCAGATACATTGCGGTTGAGGGTTATATCGTCATAAGTGGCTGTGTTCCACCTTAACCCTTGACCCTTGGAAGATTTGTCTTCATTTCACATCCGGTATCACATCGCGCAAACCCTGCTTCGGCTTGCGCCGTGCACCTGTGACTTTCCCAGCTACTTTTCTTTGACCTTGCGGTTATCGCATTCATCCTCCCATCATGGCGGACGATGAAGCTGAAACTGCCTTCTTTCAGGCTCAAGCCTTGAATACCGATTCCCAATCCCCCACTCAGGAGCAGGAAGGTGATAACTCAGACGCAGAATCAGATGACTACGACCCCTCACTGGCATTGGGGGATCAGTACTCGGCCTCCTTTCCCGAGTCTAAGCAGCCTGATGCTGGCCCCGCTGAAGCATCTCCCTCGGATGAAAACGAAGATGTCATCCCCAACCCGACCGTCGCCTCAGACGCAGATGTCGCCTCAGACGTAGACGCAAACACTGGCCAGACTAGTGACTCCCCCGACCCTTCTCAGAACCCCTCACGTGCTGAGTCGTCGACCCCCATGCCAGCATCTGCTGCGGAGCCACAGCCCAAGACCAGAACAATTGGGGGATTTGAAGTTGATGATGATGAGGATGACGAGGGTGATGCGGAGTATGAGCCGCCCGCTGTACTTGGGGGTGAAGATGCCAATGCTATGCCTGTGACCATGTCTGAAGATCCCAGCTCAGGAAATGCAATGCAAAACACTTCCCCTGATGTATCATCACACCAAGCTGAGCAGGGACCTGCCAGTGGACCAGATGTTGCCAATAGTTCTTATTCTCCTGTTCCTGTTCCTAATATTGATCCCTCTTCTGTTCCCGGCCAATCGCACTGGGCTGCGCAAGACTTGCAATCCGCAAACATGCAGAACAGTACTGTTCCTACCTCTGTACCTGATTCCCCAGCCTCAAAGGGTCGTCTGGCCCATGACCGCGTGGGCATGTTGGAAGACCGGATTCGAGAGGATCCCCGAGGTGATATCCCTGCCTGGTTGGAGTTAATTGCCGAGCACAGAGGCCGCAGCAGACTAGACAGCGCACGAGACACCTATGAGCGGTTCTTGAAGCTGTTCCCCATGGCGGTAAGCCTTCATTTCTTTGTGCTTTCTTTTTTTCTCTCAGCAAGGTACAGAATTGCTAATGGGATACATCTTAGGCCGATCAATGGGTGGCTTATGCCAGCATGGAGTCTGAGCTCAATGAATTCTTCCGCTTGGAGCAGATCTTCAACCGAACGCTCCTGGCGACCCCCAGCGTTCAGCTGTGGTCTGTCTACCTTGATTACATCCGTCGTCGTAATCCTTTGACAACGGATGAGGCAAGGAAGACCATTTCATCGGCATATGATATGGCCATTCAATATGTTGGGATGGACAAGGATTCCGGAAATATCTGGGCAGACTATATTGAGTTCATCCGTTCTGGGCCAGGCGTCGTTGGTGGATCTGGGTGGCAGGATCAACAAAAGATGGATCTACTGCGAAAGGCCTACCAACGAGCCATTGGCGTGCCGACCCAAGCCGTGAATACTCTCTGGAAGGAGTATGATCAATTTGAAATGAATCTAAACAAGCTCACGGTAAGTTGGACTACTTGAATCCCACTGGCTTATCCTGACATTTTCTATCAGGGTCGCAAATTCCTGCAAGAACATTCGCCATCCTACATGACTGCGCGCAGCTCATACACCGAATTGCAAAACATAACCCGCGATTTGATTCGCACTTCGCTTCCACGGATGCCTCCTGTTCCGGGGTCTGAAGGCGATGTTGAATTCTCAGCACAGGTAGATATCTGGAAGCGCTGGATCGCATGGGAAAAAGAAGATCCTCTGGTATTAAAAGAGGAAGATCCTGCTGCTTACAAGTCACGCGTGGTGTACTTTTACAAACAAGCACTCATGGCACTGACCTTCTTGCCCGAAATGTGGTTTGATGCCGCTGAGTTCTGCTTCTTGAACGACATGGAGGATGCTGGCACCGAGTTCTTGAAGAATGGAATCGATGCAAACCCAGAGAGTTGTCTGCTGACATTCAAACGCGCGGACCGACTGGAGGTTACCTCGGATTCAGAACAGGATTCCGCTAAGCGTGCTGCCAAGGTCCGGGAACCATACGACAAGTTGCTCAATGCACTTTATGATTTGATCAATAAAGCTCGCGACCAGGAATCCCAGGATGTTGCACGCATTGAAGCTTATTTTGCTCCACAAAATGTGGAAAGCCAACCTCAAAATGAAGATGATGAGGATCCTGAAGCCAAAGAAAGAGAAGCCGCCAAGACGGCACAGATTGACGCGGTTCGGAAGGCCCATTCTGTTCAGATCAACATTATCTCCAAGACTGTCTCCTTCGCATGGATCTCTCTCATGCGTTCGATGCGTCGGATTCAAGGTAAGGGAAAGCCAGGAGAAGTGGCCGGCTCTCGCCAAATCTTTGCCGAAGCCCGGAAGCGAGGTCGGATTACGAGCGATGTTTATATCGCGAGTGCTCTAATGGAGTACCATTGCTACAAAGACCCTGCGGCCACTAAGATCTTCGAGAGGGGTGCAAAATTATTCCCGGAGGATGAGCACTTTGCACTCGAGTACTTGAGGCATCTGCTCGACATTAATGATACCATCAGTAAGTCGACCGTCCCCTATTTCCCCGAGAGACTTACTAACTACCACCAAAGATGCCAGAGCCGTGTTCGAAACAACCGTCAGAAAATTGACATCCAACCCGGAGAATGTGCACAAGGCTAAGCCCATTTTTTCCTTCCTCCACGAGTATGAATCTCGCTATGGTGACCTCACCCAAGTGATTAACTTGGAGAACCGCATGCGCGAACTATACCCGGAGGATCCTGCTCTGGACCAATTCGCCAATCGTTACTCCGACTCCACCTTTGACCCTACATCGGTGCAACTCATTTTGTCACCATCCCAGACACGGCCAAAGACCAACATGCCAGGAGTCTCCGCGGAATCCCATGGTTCTCCCATGGCCAGATACATGGATACTTCTCTCAATTCACCTAAGAGACCCTACCCCACTGATGATTATGATGAAGACTCAGGTCGCCCACGAAAGTTTGTCCGCGCTGAGTCGCCAATGAAGAGCGCGCAAGCTCGGCGTCTCGAACAGCCGAAACGAGTTCAACAGTTAAACGGCCAAAACACCTCATACAGACCCCAAGGATCTCCAGCTCCTCTTCCTCGTGAAGTGGTGAACCTCTTGAGCATCCTACCTTCTGCGGCTGCCTACAACATCACCCGCCTTTCCCCCGAAAAAACCATAGACCTTCTTCGTCACGTTGAGATTCCTTCCGACATCTCACAAATACAGATCCCGCAAGCTGCACATGGATCTGGTGGAGGCCAGACCCCGGGAATGAACCCCTACGGTGGCTACCGTTGAGCCCGTAATTGTTTATTTCCCTCTGGGGACCACCATTATTCCACTTGCAGTGTAAAATCCCTTGCTCTCTGCTTTTGCAATTTCATTTCCCCGGCGCGCAAAATATCCCGATTTGTCTTTGAAAACTTGATGGGCCAGCTCTTTTTTTCCCTGGGGGGGTATTTCATGAAAACATGGTCGGGGCATACGCGGTTCAGAGCCCCCTTTGCATCTTCCATCGGCGTTGATCTATCTGGCATTTTTTTTATTATCTTTTTTTTTCGAACAAGGCCACACATGCCACCAATATTTGCTTGCTGGTTGGGCCACTCCAACCATACTTTGTACAGAGCCAAATAAGCAGATAATCTCACCAATAAATTAGCCAAGCACTCTGCGCACTCAATTTGTAGATTCTTGATATCTAGAGAATTAGTTCATTCCGGAGTAAGTGAGACTCATGTACTCCTCTGGCCATAGCACTTACGTCCATATGGCTGCATCCACAGGGGACAGGACATCTCTCATTTTTTTCGTAGTAAATACAGCCTTAGTTCTCTTTACGAACGCAGTCGCACGCACTCCTAAGAAATATAGATGGATACAATTCAACTATAAGAGTTGGGGAGAAATACATACTGTCTGCAATACATGTTCTTTATTCAACTGTTTGATTTTCGTTGGGTGCATCCCTCTGTGACACAACAGCAGCCGGGTTTGGAAGTCAACCCGGATTTACATTCCACAACCCAAATGATGTAAAGGTTTGAATCATAACAAACACTTGCAGTTCTACAGTCTCGTCTCCACTGCCAAATAGTACGGGCTCTATATCATTGCCCAATCGAAACAACTGGAAGCTCTATAAAGTTAAACCTTCTTGGTTTGCTTCCATAGGTGGGGCATATAGGTAGTGGGGCCTTGCGTCACTTTATACACACAAAATAGGAAATGTTTATCTAATATTGCAGAGCTATCCCGTTTGGAGAATGGACTGTTTTCAAGCTCTCTGGTATGAGATACTATGAGTGTCGACATCCCTGTTGGAAGGGATACAGCGGTTTCTATTCTGAAGCAATTCCAACCCATCACACTTGTTGGCGCTAAGATCTGGCGAGATACACCCGACTATGCATTGGATTACAGGTCGCGCTCCATGGCACCCAGACTCAACGGGCTCCCCGTCGGGATACTGTTCTTGATGGAAGTCGGTCACACACCCATGGGGGTTATCCCGGAGATTTCCATCACAGCAGCTAAATGTAAAGCACTCTGGAAAATCCTCGCGCATTTCATCGGTGTCCACTCCTTCTTGCAATTGATGCAAAGCGCGTAGCGTGGAACTAGTCACTTGCTGTTGGAGTTCTCCTTGGTATTGGTGACCATCGCTAGCAGTTGATTCTCCGCTTCTTTACGGGCTTCGTCGTTTTTCGCGCAGATGGATTTGAGAACCACACGTAGCGTCTGGTCAGACGCGTTGTTAATCGCGTAGTCGAGGATCGAGGCCTCGAGCACTTCCTTTGTGCCTGGTATGATGGACTGTTTTACGTTGGCAGGGTTGAGTTCGTGGGTTCCAGCTCGGGTAGACCCATTTGCGTTAATCGGGGAGAAGACACCTTAGGTATTCGGAAAGTTCTTAACAGTATATCCAGAAATTTGCAATTACGCCAAGCTCATGCTGTTTCCATTCTCTAAATACGTCAATCGTCCAGGTGTTTATTTTAATAAATTTTGATTTCATAACACCAATATATTCATTTGACCTGACCATGTAATGTGAAATCGCGACCTAAGTGAGCGTTGGACATCAAAAATACTCGAGTCAAAATATGTAGAGGATTTATCTATCTCTCACGTTGGTCACGCTTTGGTCGCACTTCATATTTCATGGTCTGCTTCTTGGCTCAAGTAGATCACGTCTGCACGGAAGCCACAGCCTTCATCGAACCTAAATCGTATGATTTCGTGTACTGTATGGACAGAGGGCGAGACAATGCCAGACCACAACAAACAAGCAAAGAGACTCTATATAGAATCAAATTGAAGGATATAGAAGTATATACCCCGGAGACTACTGATATGTGTATCCTCCGTTTGCCGACGGAAGTCGACAGCTAAACAGACTCCAGCGGGTGGCTGTAGAATCGGCCCGTTTACTCCACGATTTCATTCGGACTGACTCTTTTCTGTTTACTCGGGATATTTGCCGTTAATCAAGGCGTGGAGTTTTGTCAAATCTGCACGGCGGACGAGGGTTGTCAATACGCCCTATGTATCTTCGGATCTCACCTGAAAGTGCGAGATATCTCAGCGCTAGCGTACATGAGATCACTAGGCGGAGCCTAGTATTAATATGCAAGTACTCCTCACATAGATCGGAATTTGACCGCAGTTTTGAATAAACACTATGGGATTGTAGGGCTTGCTCCTGCCGATATAGTGTGATTGTACCTCATATACACTAAAAAAGCAATATATTTCACGGCACCTTCCGTATACGGCGCTTTCCATAGCCCTCTTTACTTTCCTTATAAAACGGTCTTCGTTTTCTTTCCTTCTTCCTTTTCTCTTCATCACCTTCAACTTCGCTTGTCTTGAGCGCTTCGGGCCCCTGCAGTTATCTGCATACTTCTGCGCTGAAGACCTTTATCATTTTCACGTTAAACGCGTTTACCTTGCTGTGTGATCTCTACATATCCTTTGCTTTTACGAAATCACCTTTAGCTCAGTCAAGACGTTTGTCTCTGTAAGTGGTCCTAATCATACTGCTTGCCCTTCCCCCCCCCCCGAGTTCAAGTGAAGCGGAAACGAACGGTGTCCGCTTCACTTTATATCCACTATATCGTTGAGCAGTGCTACCACTCTGCTGTCATAACAACCTCATCTGTCTTACTCTATGATTTCACATATGTCTACTGAGCTAAAAGGAAGCGAAGGAAGAAAAAGAAAACCCCCTTGACTAACTAGTGGTGATTAATAGGAGCGTTAATTCAGCATGGATCCGAAAAAGGCCATGAAGCCCCCAACTGAGGACGATGAGGAGCATAGGGCTCGCTCTGGGCACCGCTCTACAACATCGTCAAAGCCTCAATTATCCCCCACATCTACTGCTGCTACGAAGATTTCTTCGAAGCCTCCTCACTCTTCTTCATCCTCTCGTCAACCCAAGCTCAGCGTTGAGCTTCCTCTACGTCCTTCTGCCCCTGTGACAAAGCCCCTGGATCCACGCCAGGTTAAAGAGTTGCGCGACCACAAGTGGAAATTGGAAGATGATGCCAGGCGCAAAAAAGAAGCAGAAAGTACTGCTTGGATGCGCCGAACCCGATATGATCCCAATGTGACTGAACAGCGAAAGCCCAAGAGTACTGGCTCCAGTAGCAGTGACTCTCCCATCCGTCGAGTTGAGACACCTCCGGAATTCCCGCCCAACTGGACCGCGGAAGAAAAGGCCAACTATGAACGCCTTGCAAGAGAAGGTGTGAAAGTGGCGGTTTTTGAGCAACACAGACTCGACCAAGAAAAGGTTGTCCGGCACCAAGACTACATGACAGTTGCCTGGGATGGTTGCAAGAATATTGACATTCCCTGGCACCGATTCAAAGCCAGGTCTTCTTCTGTAAGTTTGCAACCGAGAATTCACAATGACTCTGTACTTTTGCTGACCCTTTTCTTCTTCTAGGCTGCCCCAGAAGAGACTCAAATTCAGCGCCGTGTTGGCTACAACTCTTCCGGCAAAGAGATTGAGGTCATGTTGAACGCATACCCGATCACTTCGTTCCCAGACAAAGCCGTTTATCAGTACGAGGTGAGTACTTTAGCCTCTCATTAAGGCCATTATTTGCTCATCAATACTAGATCAATATTCTCCACGGAGACCAAAACGAGACCGACAGACGTGTCCTCAGAAAATGCTGGAACAGTGAGACTCGAAAGGCACACATTCCCGATGGTATCTGGGATGGTGGCAGAATCTGCTGGTAAGGATAAGTCTTTCTCCTTGCTGCTATATATTTCCTAATATATGTTATTTGCAGGTCGCTGCGTAACTTTGATGACTGGAATGAGGTTATCGACATCAAGGGCGACTTGACCCGAGACATTAAGACTCTTGCTACTGTCGATGAGTTCAGAAGGAATCCTGCTTTCAGAATGTCCGTCATTCAAAAGCGAAAGATCAATCTGTCCGTGATCAACTCCTGGCTGAAAAACCGCCGTGATCTGGATGAACTCGTGATCGAATCTTTGAGTAACAGCCCCATTATTTCATGTATTTCTCCGTTTTTGATTCATCAAGCTGATAATGACAGGCTTCCTTGATCACTTGCTCCGTGAATGGCCCACCAAAAAGTTTGCTGCGATCAAGCGGGCCTTTTTCTTCGACAGGCTTGGAGATGACGAGGAGCTGAAGCAGGAGTTTTACCAGCCGCTCGCCAATATGGGTGCTTCCGTTTACCGAGGTATCTACCAAGCAATTAAGCCGACTCCTGTAAGACCCCATCTATTGATTCAAATTAAAGACTGAAAGGTAACGTTTACTTATAGCAAGGTCTGATCCTCAATGTTGACGTCGCTCACTGTGTCTTCTTTTCTCGTATCAGTCTTATGGGCTATATGATGAATGTGAACGGGTGGAATGATAAGTCGACTCTGGTGAAGAACCTCCAGTCAACTCGCGACGAATATGGCGGTACAAAGGAATCGAAGTGGTTTGCACAGGTGAGCAAGAAGATTCAGGGCCTTCGAGTGGCACCAAACTACGAGGGTTGCCCTTTCAAGATGAAGGGTTTCATTGTCAAGGGCCTGATTCATGCAAAGCCAAAAGAATTCTTCATCGACTACTACGACAAGGCCACTGGGAAGTCAACTCGAATTCACCTCGAAGAATACTTTATGAAACGGTACAACATCCGCCTTGAATATCCCAATATGCTCTTGGTCGAGATGCAAAAGGAAGATGTCCATTACCCAGCCGAGGTTTTGGTCATCAAAGGGCTTCAGAGATACCGCTACAAGCTTACCGATGTGCAGGCAGCACAGATGATTCAATGGTGTGCAACCAGGCCCCCGAAACATTTGGCCAATGCTCGCCAGTCCAAGGAACTTCTCCAGCACAAGAATGATCCGATTCTAAAGCTTTACGGCATGAAGATCAGTGAACAAATGATCAAGACAAAGGCTCGCCTACTTCCGAGCCCCGAGATTCAGTTTGGAGGCAACCGCAAACACAACCCTCAGCATTCGGGAAGTTGGGACCTCCGCGGTAAGAAGTTTTACAAACCCAATGAAAAGGCCCTTCAGGCGTGGGGTGTCGGATTCTTTTCCGGACATCGAAAGTCAATCAGCCAGGACCAGACTATCAGCTGGGCTGAGCAATTCGTGAAGATGTACAGAAGCATGGGTGGTGAGGTGACTGGCCGACCGGTTGTCAAGGGATTGAGTGAAGACGTTGGCACCAGTGTCAAAAAGCTGTACGATGCGATCGCGGCGCAGAACCAGAAAGAGCCCCAGCTTATGGTGTTCATCGTTCCCGACAAGGACTCTTGGGTCTATCTTCGCCTCAAGAAGTCTGCCGACTGCCGATACGGCACTCCCTCTCAAGTGCTCCAATCTGCACACTGCATTGCCAATAGACCTCAATATCACGCGAATGTTCTCATGAAGGTGAATGCAAAGCTTGGTGGTATCACTGCTCGAGCTGTCCCCAAATCAAAGAGTACAGGTCTACGCCCAGGCTCCATAATCATTGGAGCAGATGTCACTCACCCAATGATGGGTGTTTGGACCCCGTCACTGGCAGCCATGTCGGTTTCGGCAAATTCCACCGCAACTCGCTACATGGGTGGGTGTGAGACCAATGGAGATAGAATTGAGATTATCCGGGATAAAGTAGTTGAGTACATCCTGCACCCCATGGTTGCTGAGTGGAAAGCGACTGTCGGGGGTGGCAAGGCTCCTGAGTACGTCTACTATTTCCGCGACGGTGTGTCTGCGTCCGAATACCAGAGAGTTCTTTCAGAGGAGGTCCCTGCGATCCGCTTTGCCATTGCACATGCGTGCGGTCAGGCGATCTGGAGTGGCAAGATGTGTGTTGTGGTTGCCAACAAGCGCCATCATCTTCGAGCGTTCCCTGACCCCAAGAATCGCGCGGCCGCGGACCCCCACGGCGGCCCCCTGCCAGGCACTCTTATTGATCGAGACGTGACCAGCCCACACGATTGGGACTTCCTGCTCTACACGCACATTGCTCTACAGGGAACTCCCCGTCCAGTTCATTACCATGTCCTGTTGGATGAGATGGGCCTCAAGCCTAATGACCTTGAGGGTATGATCAATGATCATTGTTACCAGTACATCCGCTCGACAACCTCCGTGTCTGTCCACCCCGCTATCTATTATGCCCACTTGATTTCGGTTCGTGCTCGTCACCACGAGGACATTCCTATTACCTCTGGCCCCCAGAGTGGCCCGGAGGTGAAAATGACTAACCCCAAGCCTAAGGAGCCTCGAGCCAAGAGATTGCTTCCCATCGAAGGCACCTCAAACAAGCTCGCCCTGGGCATGTGGTATATCTAACCCAGTTGTAACATTTCTACGGTTGTGGACAAAATTCATCTTGTTCCCTCCATGACAGTGCGTGCGGGTTCCCTTTTTCAGAGATTTGTCTTACGACTTTTCTACCTGCCCACTACTTTGCGTATTACTCCACGGTTTCTTTTATGTTGTTGATTAACAGAATTTTGATTGCATCACTTTTATGATGCTGCTCTTCACGATGGCTTGATCTGGGAGGTAGAGTTGCAGTGGCTGTTGTTCACAAGGACAACTGTGCCGGCTGCAGACTCGAGGCTGGTCTCACAGTTCTGAATGGGTCATACTTCATTCTGTTTGTATCGTAGTCGACTTTGTTTCTTGTTTTTATCGTTACACACTGCTTGATCTGGACCCGGTTACTACAAATGTGCTGTTGTTTCTGAAACAATTTCGCTGATTGTATGTACACCTAAGGCTGGTCTTCAGTCCCTGACGAGCTGGTTTCATATTTCCTTGCCATGTTGTTAAACCAGAAAATATCAAACAAAAGCCCATTCGGGATCCCTCAATGTTTTGTGCAATTAATAGATGCGTAGAGGATTTAGTTTATTTTTACTTTGATATTGGGAAAAAGAACTCTTCTATGGGATATAACTTGATAGAGATATTGAGACAGCTCTTGGTCACTTGTCTCACTGCTAATATTAGCTAGGCAAGTTACCCACTGATCTCTGCTCAAGTTGACATCCAAGGGCAAGATATAAGTCACATGAGAATGGATCTGAATTGAATAAATTTGAATAGATATTCTGCTAAGAAATGGAAAGTCCCATCAAGGGACGTTATGATACAAAGAGACTAAAATGGGGAATTATCCACTTGCCCTCCAAGCCGCGGACAGAAAAAGAAGGGAAAAAAGCAAGAAAAACGGGTAAAATACAAGGACTAGAATATGTTTCGGAAGTTGGAGTGTCAAAAGATACAGTCTCCCAATAGTTGGATGCTACCCCTATTGCTGCTCGCTCCCTGTTCGTCAATTGTACCGTGGCAAGGAGACACAAAAGTCTGGCTGGTTGCTGTCGTGAGACATGGCGAATATTGAAGAAATAAAAATGCAGGCAGGTATGCAAAATTAAAGCACATGCGCAAGAGAAGGAAAGATGAAAGAAAGTGTTGGGCCATGTTGGTAGTTAAACCATTGACCTACCTGACCTTAGAAGGTATACATCACGCTCCGTTGGTCATGGATTCACTACCATCACCGAGGCCGGTTTCCTCGATCTTCATATTGGAATTTGTTGCTGGGTCACCAGTCGTTTGGTCGCCTTCACCATCGGGGTTGAAGTTGGGCATTTCGAGGGCAATGCCACTGTTCTTCTTGGATTTCTTCTTACTGGGCTCTGCGCCGCCAGATTTGGATGCCATCAGCGGTGCGGCTCGTTTCTGCGGACTGGATGTAGGACCTGAGAGACTAGACTGGGGGATTTTGCCAGAGGCCGGGAGACGGGGTTTGATCGCCATGGGCCGCTGCTTAGGGGGCAGCTCCAGGTCTTCCACAAGAGGTTCATCATTGTTTGCGTCAAGCTTGCCCTTGAAGAAATCCCGTAGAAGTCCAATCTGGCGAGGTAAGTTGTCCGTTGAGATGCGTGGATATGGGGGCGGAGGAGCGAAAAGAGTGACGGTCGGTGAAACACTTGTGCTTTGTGGATTGGCCGCATTGAACATCCGGTTTTGAAGCAAATGCAAGGGCACACTGAGCGTAGAAAGGCCAAACTCCCGGTCCAAGCCCAGTTCTTTGAAACCAAAGAAATCCTCATCAATATCCTCAGCAAAGTCACCGCCGACGAACTGTTCACTGCCATCGGCAAATGCGTTTGAGCCGTCTTCGCCACCTTCAAGGGCGGGTCGAAGAAGTTCCGTCAGGAGTGACCTGAGTCGATCATTAGCAGTGGTGAGCTTGGTGCCCAGACGATCCACATCGTCCTTGATATAGCACTCCAGCTCATCTATGTGGATACCCACGGTGGACAGGGTGTGTAGAACAATTTCAGATGGAGTATATGGAGGTTTCCATTCGGCGGCTAAAGGTGTAGCTTCATGTGACTCGGTGGGAGGAACCTTTGGTGTTTCCATATAAGACTTGAATGTGGCCCCCAGCTTATGGAAAAAGTCGGCAGCAATATCTGTAACCGCCTCAAGAGCAGAAGGCTGGTATTCCTCAAAGCCAGTATGATAGAAGATTTTAGCAACTGAGCGCTGCAACGCTGCCCTACATGTCCAAGGGGCAATGACAGGGCCGTTGTCATTCATGACATGTGGTTCAATGTCTTGCTCCATGAATGGCTCGGGTTGATATTTTTGGAACTGATTTTGGTACATCTACACAAAAATTAGCTGAGAGCTCAGATCATAATAGAGTAATGGGCTCGCTTACCTGAGATTGAAGCTGCATCTGCTTGACGATTCCAATCTTCGAGCAGATCTTGCGAGTTTCTTGCATCTGTCGCATGTTCGAGTTCATCTTGCGGGTCAAATTGCTGTCTGGTTGGATGAATTGACCTTTTGGAAGCACCCGAAGGAACTCTTCAGAGGCATCAACAACATTTCCTTGCGCGTCTTCCTTCCAGAGTAGCCGCTCAGGGAGATCAGGAACACCGGACATGACATCATAATAATAAGGCAGCATCTGGTCTTCCTCCACTTCAATGCCTTCTGCAAGGCTCTCGCCTGCGGCCTCAGGTTCCATGGCTTGAGAGTCCCCATCGCGAGACTTGTCAGCTTCGATAATAGCTTGCTTCTGGTGTCTAAGCCATCGGCGCATGCCGGCTTTACTTCTGAGTAGAGCGGGTTCTTCAGAATTGAGCTTGTCTCCCCGGAGGAGACGATGGCGCTCCGCCGCAACACGCGCTCTGTCTCTCTTTGTGACTTGCTTCCACACCTTGTATTCGGGGTCTTCCGGTTCTACGCCGCCGGAAACTGACATGGCACTGAGCGCAGTGGTCGACGTACTCGGACCGTCCATATCCATCGCATCATCCTGGCTTGCTGCAGGTATCGCTCCTGGACCAGCAGGGTCAGAAGGTGTGTTAGATCCTGGAGGTGGTGTGGTGAATCCGTTTTGACTAGCTTCAGCGGCACCATCCGAATCTGCGCGAGCTGGCGCAGTTGGTTGAGTGCTGGGGGCCCTGGCGGGACCCTCGGAGCCACTGGGAGTATTACGGGAAGGAGCTGTGCCTTTCTTGGAAGACTTTTTGCCAGGAGCCTTTCTACCTCGCGAGGACATGATGGGTTCGTCGTCACTCTCCTCGGCACCATCGTTATCGGCAAGCTGGAGTCGACGCTCTTCGGCCTCGACTTCGGCACGGTCCCTGATGACAATATCTGGAATGAGGGGGACAAGCTTCTCCGTCTCCTTGCGCATGTAAAGTGCATGCTTCCGCAGAGGATGTTCAGTGTTGGTGTTGTATTTCAAACAATTCGCCCAAATGAGGGTGAGGTCATCGACAAAATCTTGCTTGGATCTATACTGCAAGCCTTTCAGCTTTTTGGTCATTGATCCAAGGTCCATCGGATGCTTGATGACTAGTGGAAAGTTAGTAGACCGAACATATAATTGCAGCGAAAGGGCTGCTTACTCGTATGATAGTCCGGCGCATCGCGTTTGTTGACGCGAGTCAAAAAAGCAGTTGAATGTTCTGTCATAGCCTTGAGCTCACTGAGGACCTTTTCCGCAGCTTCATAGAGCTCTTCCTGGCCGACCTTATCTTCGTTCGCCCATTTGCTGCGGTTCTTGCGAACCTCACTCAGCAAGCTCCGCAGCTCAGCATCCGATGCCTGCACTCGATCTCGCTTCTTGTCAATTCGTGCGATAAGGTTTTTCAGAGTCAGACTGGATGCGCCCAGGTTGGTGTTACTCAATGAACTATAGCCATTGGAAGCCCCCGAGACATTGTTGCCGCCCATGTTAGCTTGGCCAGATATCTCTGCCTCAACTTGTCTTTCAGACTCTTCCAAGCGCTGTTGATCAAGCATGGCATCTCGATCATTCTCAAGGGTATAGAACAGAGTGTGGAAGCTTCTTCTGGCAGCCTCCTCCGTTGCCTTCTTGTCTTCCTCAAGTTGCTTCCGGAGATCCTCCATTGTCTCCTTCTTGGGCTCCTTAAGTCCATCTGCATTGGAGGATATCGAGGTACCGGGACGGGGCGCTAATGGCGCGGCACCGCTAGGATCCTGCAACGCAGCGGTGGACTTGGTTTTCAGAGGGGATTCGGCAGCATCGTCCATTTCCTCGTCTTCGTCATCATCATCGTAGTCATCGTAGTCATCGTCGTCGAGCTTTCGGGCAGTCTTGTGTGGGGCAGTGGAAGTGGGTGGCGCATCATCGACGCGTTCAGGCTGAGCTTCGGACGGCTCAGTAGTTTCCTCAACCGCAGGGTTATCGTCCGAGTATCGTCCAGAGAACAGCGCACTTATTTTCGCCTCACTGCGGCGATACAATTCACGGAATTGAGCAATGCGCGGGTCCTCTTCGGGCACGATATCAGCTTCGGATGTCGAGCTGAGGTTCGGTCCTTCGGCGCCAACAGAGCCGCGTATTTGTGGAGTCCAGGAGCCAGATAAAGTCTTCACTAAGCCATTGACTGGGCGGGGAGAGTCCTGAAGGTCATCTGGGGGCCGAATGTTGCCCGGAGGCCAGGCGTTGTGGCCGAGCGACATGCTCGCTCCAAAACCCCGGTTCTGGGGCGGGCGAGACTCGATTCTCCGCGATTAGGATTACGGGCCGATCGGACGCGACACAGGGGTCGGAGAAAGGACAAAAGGCATAGAGATAGAAAACACCCCCGGCAAAATTGACTGAAGATGTTGAAACGGCAAAAAATGATAGCGTGGGGGAGACGTTTGATGAAGAAGGTCCGGGGAAGCTTCATAGGAAGTTTCTCTGTCACGGGGGTGAAGTACAGGGCATGAAGGCGGAGTCAACCGGCAGATTTTATCTCATTGTCATATTTCGACTTGCGATCAATCGCTATTGTTCACATCTTGACTTATTTTCCAATCTATTATTCTTGTATTTTCTCCTAATTTTACTGGTGGATTTGTCTGTTCGATATCAGATTTCACTGTTCTTTGTTGTTGTGAACATCCCCATTGCTCCGCATATGACGCACAAGGCACCAGCTGGGGCCGAACTCCTCCACATTTGACAGCTCTCCCGACGAAGACTGGACAATCACTCTCAAACAAGAGTTCCAGCCAAAAGCTTCTTCTCACTTTTCCCCCACTGACCCATTTCTCAACCACAATGCGCATTCGCTACCCTTTCGCAGGTAAGCTTTGGGGACCTGACTATTCTCGATCCGGCGATCTCCCCAACTAACCACCCTCAAGGTGCCTTCATCTTCCTGCTCTTCTTGGCCGGCTACATCGGTCTTCTTCCACACAGCGCCTCCTCAACGATACCAACACAGCTTCAACCCAATGACAAGTTCCTCCATCTCGTTATCTTTTTCCTACTCTCGATAACGTTTTACTGGGTCTTGGACACTACCCGTCGGCGCACACTACACGTGACCCTCGTGGTCTGCACATTAGGGCTGGGTGTTGGCTCTGAAATTGTGCAGGGTTTCCTTCCAAATGGCCGAGACTTTGATCTATTTGATATTGTTGCCAATGTTGTCGGTAGTGTAGGTGCCATCGGACTTTGCAGCTGGTACCACCGGCGCATGATGGAACGTCGCCGACAAAGTCGGTATGGCGTGATGGAGGAAGGCACTGAGGATGTTGAGCTCGGTGGTGTCGGGAATTCCCGTCACAGCTCAGAAGTGATGGGCCCGCAGGAATCCGGTGTCCTCAGTCTTGAGCAGGAAGTCGACAACTGGGACGAGAATGCAGTTGATACTTGGGATGCGGCAGAAGGGCAGAGTCCTGAGCGAGAGGCTGCTCCTCCCAGTTATCATGAGACTGGCTCTGTCGGTGACCAATCAGCTGCAATCCCCGCTGTGGCAAAGCGTATTGATTAAGGCTACTCCTAACCCCGGCAAGTCGTGTACTTTGTGCCTCCGAAAGGAGAAGCCACGCGCGGCATTCAAATCTTGTTTTGCTATACTCTTTGTTCTTATGATGATGGATTTCATGTCTTGGTCTCACGTCGGTATGATACCAATCTCGATTTTTGTGTTCAGCAAAGCTACGATTATGTTTTATTGATTTGTTTATACTGTTATAAAATGCCTTGGTGGGGATGCATGATCTTCTATGAGCAAACGCATGGCTACTCTAAGGTGATAAGCGAAGAGTGCAAGAGATTCCTTATTATTTCCAAGGAATTGTACGATGGCATGGATTTACTAGGTATATGTGGGAGGTGCTACATAGCCATGAAAATGCTAATAAGCCAATCTAATCTCCAAAAGAAAACCTATGATAGAAATGATTACTAGGTGAAAGTACAATGTCTCAGACCAGTCGGCAACACATACAATATCACCAATTGGCTAATATACAGTGACTCAAGGTCGAGACTCACAATGCTAGTCAATAAGCAATATAACTACATCCAAGATAACCAAAGTAACAAAACGGGGGGTATTTCAACAGAAAAAAAATGTATAGCAGGGGGTTGGAAAGCATAATTCAGAAACAATCGCAAGTTCAAAATCAAATAAACACCGGATGCCATGAAGGGATGCAACATAAACATAAACCTCACGTCCAAAGTTCGTAATCACAGGGACGAAAAAAGGTCAAGATTGAGCGGGCGTCAATTCATTATCAGAACCAGGAAGCTCCGGTGTACCGGAACGACTTCTCGGCGTATGAGCGCGATCTGGGACGGCTTCCAACTCGGGCTTGGAAGTTGGCAAGTAATCTGCCTGGTCATTCAACTTGGCAATTTTCGCGGATCGTTCCTCGCTGCCGTCAGGCGAGTCCATGTTCCAGTCTGTAATTTTGCCCAGCTTCCGATCGGTTTGTTCCCGGAGCACTTCGTAGATAAATTGCATCTGCATCTCGTTGTAGACCATCATCATCCGTTGCGTGCGCATCTGATCAACACAGTCGAAAACAGGGTCGACCTGTGGATTTTCCATATCCAACAGATGTCCTGACTCCAGCTCGCACAGCAAATGGTCAAGGGCGATGAATGTTCCTGTCCGGCCAACTCCTGCACTGCAGTGCACGATTCGCGGATTATCCGAGCTGGATTTGGAGGCTGACAACTTGATCAGGTCAAGAAGGGCTTGGCGATCGCTGCCTTCGGGTTTGGAGTAATCAGCCCAGCCGGCGAAAAGGAAATGCCAGACAATCTTTGACTCCGAACCGATGGCCAGTTCGAGTTTGCGGATTTCAGATCGTGATCTAGCGTCGAAAGTGGATTCTAACAGAGTAACCCTACCTAGGACACCGGGTTCTGTTTGCTCACTCTCAGCGAAGAAAACGTCCGACTCATCCGCTAATAGTACCATCGAAGCCTGTTCCGTGTCTAATGGGAAGTATTGAGCGCACTTTTCCCGGCCCGCTTCAAAAGTTTGGGTAAGCATCACAATCACGCCCACCTCCTGGCTTTCATGAAAGACCATGTGCCAAAATTCCGCTAGATGTCCAAGTTTGGGACCCTGATTAATAGTAAGCAAATCATTTATCATTTTTATGACTTATGACGAATGCGCAAACCTACCTGGGTCGCGATATATTTCCTTGTTTCCCGTGTCACCGAGTCTTCTAGTCTGATCGGAGATGCGTTGATAAAATCACACTCGCCCTCGGGCACCCGCAGATGGATCCGACAATTTGCCCACGCCTGGACATTACAATACCGATTCCTCTCTTTAACTCTTGGGTCTGTCTCTAGGGCCCAGCGATGTGAGAGATCACTAGTGCGCTGACCCTCGGCCAGTCGTGCGCGCTGCATCCATTCCAGGTCCTCGAACTTATCATGGATCTCTGCATAAGGAAGCGGTCAGTCACATTCCACGTGCAGGTATTCTCCGATAGGCGTTTTATGCACCCCTCACTCACCCGAGACAGATTGACACAGGAACGGCGGAACATCTTCCGTATTCCCAGCTTCTAGCTTGGGGTTGTCCAGATCCGCACCAAGTATATCGAGGCCCGCATCGTCATTCTCGGGCAGTCCACGTTTGGTCGCCTGGACGCTGGTGTCGATCTTGATAGTCGGCGCCATCTTGGCAGCCGCGATCCGTTGAAATGCTCGGACTTTACCGATGACACCACGCGCTTTCCTCGAGACGGATTTGGCTTTGGAATGTTTTTTGTGCGGGGCACCGAAGGAAGGAGAGGGCGAACGAGATGGATCGGTTCTGACGCTGTCAAAATCAGCAGACACTGATGTTATCTGTAGTGAGGACAGATCGGGACAGCTATAGAAGCTGTCCCGGGAAGACGTGTCCAGGGCCAGATTTTTTGAGGATCGCGGGGGTTGGGCGTCGAGGAAGTGGAGGAGAGCGTCGCAATAAAACCCTATGGGATTATACAGGCCGTATACTCCCGAGTTCACCTGATCGTAAGCAATTAAAAAAACGCCGAAACCGAATGAAAAGTCAAGTGAATGAAAAGGAGTTCAAAAAAAATAAAAAACAAGTTGAAGCGGGCTAAAAGGAGACAAAGTGGAGGGGCGAGAAGAAACGAAACATCCCGAGGTCTCCGAGTACTTTATAGTATAAATATGATATATAAAAGATCTAATATACTAGAAACTAATATGAAGTTCAAAAACATTTGAACTATTTATGTTTTCATCAACTTGTTTCGTATAGTTTGTAGGG
The DNA here is from genome assembly GCA_028828255.1 of Penicillium fimorum. Taxonomy (NCBI): domain Eukaryota; kingdom Fungi; phylum Ascomycota; class Eurotiomycetes; order Eurotiales; family Aspergillaceae; genus Penicillium; species Penicillium fimorum. The sequence goes on from JAPWDS010000006.1 coordinate 1,656,473, forward strand.
CTCGTTGATAATTGGCTTGCCACCTATCGAATTCAGCTGCTTGCGGTCTCCCACATTCATCAGAACCTATTAATATTATTTAAATGTAATCATTGAAGAGGTGGTAACTGAATTTTGATAGAAACGGCGTACTAAGGATCTATCCGATCTATTTTACCCCCTTTATGACTTTTGTATGACTTAGTTTTCTATACTCTTTTCTGGCGGGGAAATCCGAAGTACTCTTTTTTTTTTGTTTCTCTTTATTCTTCTCTTGTCTTTCTATTCTTTTCTCCTTTCACATTCTCTTTATTTCTTTCTGATACCCTCCAATATCCATCCTCGGTCTCGGATGTCGCCCTCTGATGTTGACAGGTGTTGAGCACCCGCGGTCCGCATACGTCAACAAACCCCCAGAAATGGTCTCCCAAGCTCAGATCGTTGATCGCACAACCCAAAGCACAGCTTCCCTCGTGTCGTGTCCCTCGAGCAGACGACATCGTTCCGGTCGTTCACATCATGGTGGCTCCTCACATCCCTCCTCGAACGATTTCCCTATCTTCACCTACACAGGTGACACCGAGGTCGTGATTCGCGCCGGATCGCAGGAAAAGCGTTATCTCCTCCACCGATTGATATTATCACAATGCTCGGGCTTCTTTGAGGCGAGCACCAATGAGGACTGGTCGCGACAGATGACTTTGGGTCCATCTAAGCCGGAGGGGACGCTGTCGCGACTGAGCGAGGACGATGATTTGTCCAACGGGTCAACACTGGCACCCTCTGATAACGGTGGACTCTCGACGCGACCAGGAGAAAAGAGACGCTGGCGGTATGAACTTGACTGGGAGAATCGCGCGGAGGATGAAGAGGCGATCCTTGTCCAAAAGGTAGGCTTTGCGCCGGCGCGTCGCATAATCTCATCTTTGCGAACTATGCTAATGTCGCTTGTTGAAACAGCGACCAACCTATGCCCCTATGTTTAGTGGCGATGGCGACCAAGCTGCATTTCCCCCGACGATGACCAAACCGTCCAACGCTCAGGCCGGCTTCTTTCGATCTATGGCGAACCTAGCGGGAATGCAGTCGGTAGCCCATCTACCCCAGACGGGGGATCACGCTGTCGCCGTGGATCCCTTAATACGTGACTATGACAATCTACTACGAATTTTTTACAATCATGCTCCCATTATCAACAGTGTCAATATTGCCTCGGCATATACAGAGTGCAAATCCCTCCTCGCATTAGCGGATATGTACGATTCGCTTCCGGTGACAGGGCCTCGCGTGGACCACCACCTACTCGGCTTTGGATCTCGTCTATTCAAACAAATCGCCAAATACCCACCCAGCTACCTGAAGCTGGGATATCTCGCACGCAGCCGGGTGATCTTCTCCGAAGCCTTGATCCACGTCGTCGGTCAGTGGCCCGCGGCCCTACCGAGTCTGCGAAACGGCTCTTACGCGCCTCTACCAGACTCACTCCTAGATGTGATTGAAGACAAAGTAGAAGATCTCGAAGAGCTCAAAGCTCGCGTTGAATCCAAGCTCCTTCGCCTATCCCTAACCACCTCCCGCGGCGAACGTGTCGGCCCCTCAAACGCCTACCTGGACTGGCTCGCCGTATGTCTATTCCGTCAATGGCTGATAGAAAGCACTACGCCGCCACCAGCTCCCATCCTCAAGAACTCGGGCCCAGGTGATGGTCCTACCCAACCTACCGCATCAGCGTCACACCCGACAACTATGCCGCGATCAACCACCTCCCCAGACCCGTCTGCGCGCATCTATAGATTGATTGGCTCATCTTCTGTGCAGGCTTACCTGCCCCACGAAGAGCTAAAGCGCTTCCTCAAACTCCATCCTACATCCTCCGCCGGCTCGCTTTACACACGCGAGACTCTGAAACGCTTCGAGCGCAAGATGGACGAGATTAAACGCCTGGCACGGGATATCGTCAAACCGCTTATGCGTAATTTCCTCGAATTGGAACTGAAAAGTCCAGATCAAACAACTGGCGCCGTTGGTCCTCGTGAAAATATTCCCGCAGGATTGCCATATCTGACATGCACCCGTGTTGAAGATATAGATCTACCTTGGAAATGAGCCTGACAACTTCTTGGGATCTTTCTATTCGGCTTTCGACGGCGTTTGGTTATCTCTTTTTTTTTTCTTATCTGCGCCTTTCCTTCTCGGGCTCCTGGTCTTGTCTGACGAAAGAGACCAGATTGTACTCCTGCCTCCGTGATTTGCAACGATGTGATGTTTACTTGATTTATGTTTTCCTTGTTTTTGATTCATGTATTCACGATGTCATGAATGGCTCTGCCTCTGATTTGTTCTGTTCTGTTTTTATTAATATTGTGCTCTATCCTGCCCTCAATAAGGCCGGGCTCGGCGGTCTTAAGACCTCACTTTTGTCTACGTTTTAAGAGATACCAAAAGATCATACGCAATGCAATGCAAGATTCATGAAGATAACCGCCTATCCTTATATTACAGGTAACTCAAATGAAGCAGACTCGCAATATATGAAGTATATGTCCATAACCTACCTAAAGAATACATAATATACAGCGTCTCCACAAGGAAAACGAGAACAATTCCTCAACCCTTTCATCTAGCTCCGACCAATACTCTCCATCCCATCCATCCAGGGCCGCAAAACCTCAGGAATCACAACAACACCCCGCTCAGCATCCCACCCATTCTCCAAGATCGCAGCTAGTACACGCGGAACAGCCATAGCAGTTCCATTAACCGTATGCGGGAATCTTGACTCCTTGGCGCCACCGCCACGCACTCTTGTCGCCAACCGGCGACTCTGGTAATCCGTGCAGATAGAAGCAGATGTAACCTCGCCCCAAGCCGACTCCAGATGATGAATTTTAGGATCAACCGGCGTAGCAGTACTCGACGCAGCGCGCAGACGAGACGGGAACAGAGCCTCGATATCTCGCTTGCGTGTCGCACTAGCCCCCAGATCACCACTCGGCATCTCTAGCACACGACACGGTAGATGTAGCGCCGTTAGGATCTCGGTCTGCATCTCCAGCAGCTCATTGAACATATCGTCCGAGCTCGGCACGGCCCCGTCCACGCTATCCGTCCAGCCGAACAGCTCGACCTTGGTGAACTCGTGCACGCGGTACAGGCCCTTCGTATCGACGCCGCGGGAACCCGCCTCGGCGCGGTAGCAGCGGCTCGCGCCGACAAGCTTAATCGGTAGCTCGGAGGCGTTGATGTCGCGTCCGGCGTACATGGCCGCTAGAGGGATCTCGGCGGTGCCGGTTAGCGAGCGTTGGGGTTTAGTGTTTTTATCCCGCTCATTCTGCTCGATGGACCAGATCTGCTGCTCGTTGTGCTGGTCGCGGGGCTGGAAGCCGCACGCTTCGGCGATGTAGGAGTAGACGATTGAGGGCGGTGCGACGGTTTTCCAGCCGCGGCGTCGGGCTGTGCTCAGGGCGTACTGGACGAGTGCTTGTTCAAGCATTGCGCCTTCATTTATCAGGAAGTACCAGCCCCATCCTGTTGTTGTGGCTGAGCTGGCGAAGTCGAGGAGGTTGAGCTCTGTGCCGATTGTGACGTGGGACCGGGCTTGGAGCTCAGTTTGGGATTGGCGGGTCCAGGAGGGAGGTTCTTCAGGGTTGAAATTGATGTATTGTACGAGAGCTGGGTCGTGTCCGATGGGTGTGAATGAGGAGGAGAGGTTTGGGAGGGAGAGGGCTAGTCGGTTGATCTCTTCGGTGCAGGTTGCTTTGCGTTCTGTCATGGAGTGTGAGTCATCCTTTAGGCGCTGGGCTTCTGACTTGAGTCCGGCCAGTTCTTCGCTTGGACTTGGGCTCTTCTCGTTGGTATTTCCATCTGCATCTTGCCGGGTCGCAATGTGTAGTTTGGCGATGGTCTTTTCTAGTTGCTTGATGCGGGATCGAGGGGTTTTCAGGTCGTGATCAAGTTGTCTAGCCTCCTCTGACAATTGTTGAATTTTCGACGGATACCCGGCGTGACCTGCATAGTTGCGATCTACGCAGTTCTGTGCGTAGAGGTCGGCATTTTGGCGGATGTGTTTGACGTCCGGCGTGGGCTTCGGAGCTGTTGCGGGTCGCAAGATGTCTCGATTGCGTCGGGCAGAAGAGAAATTACGCAGAGATGCTTTCAATCCATTTGTATGCCTGCAATTGAAGCAGACGTATGAAGTGAGTGCCATTGGAGTTGGAGAGGAAGAAGAGAAGAGAACAGGCCATAAAGGTGGATAGTGGATAGTGGATCTCCCGACTTAACCCTTTTGGGAGATCTGCATACAACCCTCCAGGGCTAGTACAAGACCACCCACACCAGTAAGTATCGTCAATGAAATTCAAAGGATTCGAAACAGGATTCTGGAGTCACCTATTTGATATATGTCGATACCCAATCCTCTTATATGGATGTTCATCACGAAAATTTACGAAGACAGACACCCCGAGGCGACATGACAGCCTGTCAATCTCTGTTAGTGAATTTGCGACGTGAGATAAACTAAACTCCATCATCGGTAAGTAGTAGAATTGACATGGCAGAAGGTTGAGCTGATACCTACTTTGCCAGACTCGATTCGATCAAAAGGTATGATGAACTAGAGCTCTGCTGCTTATTTCTCGTCCTTAAAATGCCGAGAGATGAGATAAGAAGTGATCCTGAATTTGCAACAGTTGCCGGTGAGTACTCAGGGATTTACCGTCCTGTTAGGACTATCTGTGTTGTCGACGGTATCAATCATGCTTAGCCTTGGCGAAATCAGGGTGCAGGCAGGAACTTGGAGATAGAACCTTTCGTAAGCAGACTGGGCTAGACAATGAGGAAGAAGATACGGAGATGAAAATGGAACGAGTCAGAAGATGAAATGTTTTCTTATGCTATCATACAGATTTCCACTACGTTGATGACAAGTTGATCAACGTCAAGATCCATCGACCGGATAAGACTGGGCTGTTCTCCGCAGAGCTATAGCAATGCTCCCAGATTATCCTTCAAATCTGAAACATCCTCCAGCTTCTATTACAGGAGCTAAGTCCTTCCGTGGCACATCCACAACGTGAGGTTGATCCTCACCGCAAAGGCTATACCACCACCATATTCTTAGTGTAAGGGAATAGCAATGCAAATTCAACATCCAGACTCCCCACCACTCAAATCAGGATGAAACGTTAAAGCATGCTCCCAGATAATCCTCGCCACCTCTTCTGGCTCCAGATGAGTCACATCGATCTTCAGAAACTCCTTCCTATCGCTAAACTCGAAAACCGATCCCTTGCGAAACGTCTTCAAAAGCTCAACATCCATAAGCTTTGCATGTTTTTCGCGATCCGACTGCGTTATACGCTTGATATTCTCATCTTCATTGCAAGTCAGAACAACCGGAATCAATAGACAGCCTCGATCCTTCGCGGCCTGCGCGTATTCTGCGCACACACTGGCACCTTGTTCATTTTTTGTTTGGAAGTCAGTGAACAGATAGGTTGTATTGAAGGTTTCAGGCTCAGTCGTTAGGGATGCAAAGACAGCGGCGCGAAGAGCATGCCGAAGAGATTGGTACCCCGGTTGGGTGCGGTGGAGGACAGCGTCAGCCGGATTGATGAGAAGGTGGTTGTGGACTAGCTTGATATTTGCCGAGTGGGCGACGCGCGCAACAAGATGTTGGGCAACTGTCAACTTTCCAGCGCCGGGGAAGGCATTGAGGTAGATTAGGGGATGGGGTGTTGTTCCGGGCATGTTGTCAGGAGTGATGCTAAGTTTATCACAGCCCGGAGGGAGAGGAGATGGGGAATTAATTGGGAGAAGAGACCAGCTCCCCGAACGAACTCACTAGTTACCTACCTTGAGTTATAGTCTAAGAGCTTCAGACACCCACCTCGATATATATAACTATGTAGTTACATAGTTCACTCCTTCGTCTTTCAGCTTCATTTGTCGATAGGGGGAATCGTGAGATCTAGTTAAGCAAGGGCCCAGGTAAATCCTTAGCTTTATTCTGTGACATTCTTGAAAATCAAAGTGTGGCGTACGCCACAAGGTGTTATCAATTTCTCTGTGCCGAGGCATGTGGATAAGTAGGATATGGAGTTGTTGGCTTCAATTCTTCGGCTTTATTTCCGATTTTATTAGACAAGTCCTCCACTATTCGGACAAATAACCACACCAGTAGTTCCCTTATTGTTTGAAAGCGAAGCAAAAGCACTGTGCATATTAGATTATTAGTTATAGTTATAGCTTTAGTGGCCTCTACTTCCCGAGGTCGGCGATCTACCCGGCTATGTGTATCCCCACTGTGGTCCAAAGGCTTAGTCTAATTATTGTACGGAGGTCACCGTGTGGCACTTTATGGGAAGTATCCTTCGAACCTATTTGGATCACATTATCCAATGGGAAACCTCAAGTGAAGAACTCAATCTACTTGCTTAACTGTAGAAGTGTAGCGTTTATCAGTGACTTTTGTATTCAAGTTCAAATCAATTTAATTGTATCGCTACAACATGCCATAAGGGCTATTTATTTGGCACATCGTATTAATCATATGTTTATAGGGTTCTACTGTCTTATGTAGTCCTCTGTACTCCATATAAAATGTACAAAGATATGGACTCGGCCCGGCCTTTGCATTAGATCTCCACCTAGGGTTGTGGACACATGCATAGCGCATATTGTATCGGGTAAATACTCCGTATCCATGACCTATGCAACTAGCACTAGAATAAAAAACAACAAAAGCACCGTGTTCTGGGGGCGAAAAAAAGGAAAACTCCCCTCTTGACAGAGTACCTCGTACTGATAGGACAAAAAAAGCTCTCAGTCTGTTAAGCTAGCGGGGGTCGAATGGCTGAGACACATTAGCAACTAGTCACCTAGTAATGTTGTAAGAGGTTAATGCATCAAAGTTTCGACACACTCCCTCCCTTGCCGGGCCATTTGATGTCGTATTTCAGAAGTATCCGAGGCCCACATTAGTGGCCGTAAAATCTCCACACAGTGCATGGTGTGATGGTGTGGCTTCACGGGGGCGTAGTTTGCGTCCTGGAAGAGAGGCTCGTCCTTGGCTTTAAATAGGATCCACAGTAAGCAAAGGTCAAGTGTACTAGGTAGTAACAAAACCCCACGAATGGAACGCGGTCATAAAGATATGTCTATTTGAGTCTACACTTCTCCAACGGAATGATGCACATCCATAGACCTATTGGTTGGTCAAGTCAATCAGGTCTTCTCCCACTATGTGTTGTCACATGTGAGTAATATGAGCTAGTTGTCGTTAGAAGAACGCGACTCACTATGGAAAATTGTTCGGTGGTGTTACTAAGGTACCGTTATATTAACACCCAGGAGGCCATGATAATCACTGACACTGCCAGCAGGGCAAATATCGTCTAGCACCTGCTGCCAGACATTCCCCGTTCCCCACCTAGGATCTCGATTATTGGATGTGAATCGAAACTTGCAATCTTCTGGATTATTATCTTTCTCCAATGAACGGGTTGAATAGGAACATGCTAAGTGTTGGACTTTGGGTGTCATATTTTCTGTCTCGAACCAATGATACCATGTAAATTCGACCCTGATAAGAAAGATAATATGGAGTAGACATGGTTTATATTGCCAATGACTATCAAGAGAGAATATAACAGTTGGCAGACTGAGGGAATGCCGAGTGACGGGCCTTGCATAATTAATTCAATTGATTCCAAGGTTGCAAATAGATTAGAGCCGAAAGAAACCAAATTAAACTAAAGCTGAAGCTAGTCCCCCTAGGTAGTAATCCTCATAGAGAGTTCTGCCTATTCAAAGGGTTCACTCTATAAGGGCAAGTGGGTGCATACCGTCGGCGGTCCGGCTCCATACTATCATGGGGTCGAAATTGTGCTATGCAGCCATAAATACTATAAATATATCTCTATAAGGTACCCCTGTATTCCCATATGCACCATGTCATTTAATTCTGATGCTCTGCACTACTTCGAGATCTCCCAGGATCAATACAACCCTGGCAATTCATGGCCCGAGGATTCGTGGCCAGATGAACTGGTCACCTTGAACGATGTCAACCCTGTCAATCCATCACATCTGGACCCTGATTTCGATCTCCTCTGGTCCCAATTAAGAATGACGGGACGGGCCGCGATGCGAACCCCTGATCCGCCCGACCGCGATGAACGCGAGGACTCGCCACCGCGACTGTCGAGACCGAAGCGCACCACCAAACCACCGAAAAACTACGCTCGAGAGCAAGAGATAGACAACGAGCAGAGGAAGACGCGACCGCTACCAAAGAAGAGAATCGATCCCGAAGACCAGCCTGACGTGGCAACTTCGGACGACTCCGCGACCGAGAGCGACGACCCCGATGTCAGCAATCTGGTGCAAGAGATCGCCAAACTCAGGAGGGAGATCAGACTCCGCGATGAGATACATAAGGAAGAACTACGAAAAGCCCAAGCAGAGTTTGGTGCTGCCCTCGCTGAGGTCCGACACGGGCTACAAAACCTGACTGATAGACCCTTGACACCGCAATGCCACTCCGAGGCATGCTCTCAGAACAACCATGATGCGATTCTCCGCGAGATTCAATCCTTGCGCGAGGAAATCAGCGTCCCCGCTCCCACGAGTTCCCCATCTTATGCAGATGTCGCGCGCACTCCTCCAACCAGTTACCCAAGCAACATACGGACACTGTCAACGCTAGACACGACACCGACCACCTTTACCGAAACTTTGTACTGTACGATAGACACCTCGAAGATGACCGAAAATGAAAATGAAAATGAAAAGATATCCGCGGGCTCAATCAGGGCCGCAATCGAGAAAGAGATCCGGACGATGGATGATCACACCCACTGGCGCTGCCGCGCGGTCACCGTGAGTCCAAGAGACCCCAATCGGATCAGGATTGCGTGTCGTGATGAAGCCGAGCACCAGCTGGTCAAGAAAGTGGCGGAAGAAAAGATCGGAACAGGATCCCGGGTGCTCCGGGACGAGCTCCACCCGATCAAGGTCGACGGCGTCAAGAGGGCTGCGGTGCTGGATGACAACCGTGCCATTCTGGCTGGTGCAGCCGTAGCACTGAGTGAAGAAAACGAAACTACGGTCGCCAAGATGACGTGGCTTAGCAGCAAGGAAGCCGCGAAGCCATATGGCTCGATGGTCGTGTACCTCACTAGAGGCTCCGACGCGCGGAGGCTCCTGGCCGACGGATACTTCCACGTTGGAGGGGAGTCCGGGACAACCAGCGTCTTTGAATATCGGCCACGACCGATGCAATGTTATAACTGCCAGGAGATTGGTCACAAGGCATTCCAATGCCGGAAGACCCAGAAGTGCGCAAAGTGCGCCGCGGATGGTCATCACCACAGTCGCTGCGATCGAGAAGTTCCAAAGTGTGTTCCATGCGGTGGGCCACATGAATCGTTTAGCAAGAATTGCCGGAAGCTCTACCCACCACGTCATGAATAAAACACTTCGAATGATCCAATTGAATGTGAGAAAGCAGGGTGCCGTGCATGAAAGCTTGATGAACGACGAACAAACTAAGGACGCAGTGGTGTTAGCGATTCAGGAACCCCAGGCGAGGAGGATTCAGGGACGACTCTTGACCACCCCGATGGGACATCACAAATGGACGAAGATGGTACCCTCCACCTGGAGGGAAGGCAGATGGGCGATCCGGAGCATGCTTTGGGTCAACAAAGATGTAGAAGCGGAGCAAGTGGCCATTGAATCCCCGGATCTGACGGCAGCGGTCATCCGACTACCCGAACGGCTGATATTTATAGCATCGGTCTACGTCGAAGGGGGAGATTCCTTGGCTCTGGATGACGCGTGTGGTCACCTGAGAAGGGCGATTGCGATAGTGCGGCGAGACACGGGCGCGGTGGTGAACATCATGATTATGGGAGATTTCAACCGCCATGATCAACTCTGGGGCGGAGACGAGGTGTCCTTGGGAAGACAAGGCGAAGCGGATCCAATAATTGACCTCATGAGTGAATTTGCTCTTAGTAGCTTGCTCAAACGAGGCACGAAAACATGGCATGGCGAAGGACAGTATGGGGACTGCGAGTCCACAATTGACCTCGTCCTGGCCTCCGACAATTTGGCAGACCTGATGGCCAAATGTGTAATACACGGGACTGAGCACGGCTCGGATCACCGGACGATTGAGACGGTGTTCGATGCACAGTGGTTAGCCCCGAAGCATCAGGAACGACTTCTTCTGAAGAACGCGCCATGGAAAGAGATTAATGCTAGAATCGCGAGCACCCTGGCCACCACTCCGTCGGAAGGGACAGTGCAGCAGAAAACTGACCGACTGATGTTCGCCGTCTCAGACGCAGTGCATACGTTAACTCCGAGAGCGAGACCATCGCCACACGCGAAGCGGTGGTGGACAACCGACCTGACACAACTTCGTTACATATACACGTACTGGCGCAATCGCGCTCGCTCGGAACGACGGGTGGGGCGCGAAGTACCGCAGCTCGAAAAGATGGCCCAGGACGCGGCAAAACAGTACCACGATGCCATCCGTAAACAAAAGAAGAAGCACTGGAACGAGTTTCTTGCAGACAACGACAACATCTGGAAAGCTGCCAAGTACCTGAAGTCTGGGGACGACGTGGCGTTTGGGAAACTACCGCAGCTCGTCAGAGCAGATGGGACAACTACTGCTGACCATAAGGAACAAGCAGAAGAGCTGTTGTCCAAGTTCTTCCCCCCTCTGCCAGATATGATTGAAGACGAGGGGACAAGACCACAGAGAGAACCGGTGAGTATGCCTACGATTGGCATAGAAGAGATCGAAAGACAGCTTTTTGCTGCAAAATCATGGAAGGCACCGGGCGAAGACGGTCTACCAGCGATAGTCTGGAAGATGACGTGGCCGACTGTCAAGCACAGAGTTCTCGATCTATTCCAGACGTCACTGGGAGAAGGCGCCTTGCCGACGCAATGGAGACACGCGAAGATCATACCGCTCAAGAAGCCGAATAAGGAAAATTACACCATTGCAAAGGCGTGGAGGCCGATTTCACTCCTAGCGACACTGGGAAAGATACTCGAATCAGTGGTTGCTGAAAGAATCTCACACGCGGTGGAGACGCACGGATTGCTCCCGACCAGCCACTTCGGCGCCCGAAAGCAGCGATCCGCGGAGCAAGCGCTCGTTCTTCTTCAAGAGCAGATCTACGCAGCATGGCGTGGCCGACGAGTGTTGAGCTTAATCAGCTTCGACGTGAAAGGCGCCTACAACGGAGTGTGCAAAGAACGACTGCTCCAGAGGATGAAAGCGCGAGGCATACCAGATGGCTTGCTCCGGTGGGTTGAGGCATTCTGCTCAGAGCGAACGGCCACCATCCAGATCAACGGGCAGCTTTCTGAGGCCCGAAGATTGCCCCAAGCTGGCCTGCCTCAGGGCTCACCCCTATCTCCGATCCTATTCCTTTTCTTCAACGCAGACCTCGTGCAAAGACAGATTGACAGCCAGGGAGGAGCGGTCGCTTTTGTGGATGATTTCACCGCATGGGTGACCGGATCAACCGCGCAGAGCAACCGGGAAGGAATTGAAGCAATTATTAATGGAGCTCTCGACTGGGAAAGGAGAAGCGGAGCGACCTTTGAAGCGGACAAGACAGCTATCATACATTTTGCGCCCAAGATGCGTAAATTGGACCATGAGCCGTTTATCATCAAGGGACAGACAGTTGTACCTAAAGACCACGTCAAGATCCTGGGCCTATTGATGGACACGAGACTCAAGAACAAAGAACATATCGCGAGAGCAGCGTCCAAGGGCCTGGAGGCAGCGATGGAGCTTCGGCGACTCCGTGGCTTATCTCCAGCAACCGCGCGGCAGCTGTTCACCTCGACGGTGGCACCGGTCGTGGACTACGCCTCCAATGTCTGGATGCACGCGTGTAAGGACAAGGCCATGGGACCGATCAATCGGGTCCAAAGAGTAGGAGCACAAGCTATTGTGGGGACATTCCTCACGGTCGCGACCAGCGTAGCGGAGGCGGAGGCCCACATTGCCACCGCACGACAACGATTCTGGAGACGGGCCGTGAAGATGTGGACGGACATGCATACCCTGCCTGATACCAACCCCCTCCGCAGGGGTACAGACCGGATCAGGAAGTTCAGAAGATACCATCGCTCGCCGTTGTACCAGATAGCCGATGCGCTGAAGCATATCGACATGGAAACACTGGAAACAATCAATCCATTTACGCTAGCCCCATGGGAAGAACGCATACAGCCTGGTGAGGATCCACCACAGGATCTCCAGACCACAGCAGGCCTGTACATGCAGATTGCGGTCAGCAGCTCGGCTCGGAACGAGCTGGTCGGATTCGGGGTGGCGATCGAGAAACAACCACCTCGGTATCGAAAACTGAAACTGAAGACCCTCTCCGTCACATTGGGTGCAAGAACGGAGCAAAATCCGTTCTCTGCGGAGCTAGCAGCGCTGGCGCATGCATTGAAGATGGTAGTTGGACTGAAAAATTACAGTATTACGCTACTCACGAGCAACAAAGCGGCGGCTCTGACGCTAAGAAATCCCCGACAACAGTCAGGCCAGGAATTCGTCTGCCAACTGTACAGGTCGATGAGAAAACTGAGAAATGGAAACCAGATCAATGTCCAGTGGATCTCAACGAGTGAAGACAATAAACTGCGGGGTCTGGCCAAGGAGCAGGCCAGAACTGCAACACAAGAAGACGCTCTCCCACAGGAACGCGTCCCGAGGATGAAGTCGACTACGTTGAATATCGCACGGTCCCAAGCAGTTCCCTGCAGCAAACTACCAGAGAACATAGGAAGACACGCGAAACGAGTAGATGCCGCACTGCCAGGCAAACATACCCGGCTCTTATATGATCGCCTGACGTGGAAAGAAGCGACCGTACTGGCCCAACTCCGGACCGGCATGGCTAGACTCAATGGATACCTCAATCAAATCAATGTAGCAGAGACGGATCAATGCGGTTGCGGGCAAGCAAGAGAGACCGTGGAGCACTTCCTCTTCCGCTGTCGGAAGTGGACTGCACACCGGACGGAACTGTTACAATGCACCCAGACTCACCGAGGCAACATATCCTTCGCCTTGGGGGGGAAACAGCCCCCGGACGATCAGAACTGGACGCCAAACCTAGAGGCAGTACGGGCCTCCATACGTTTCGCCATCGCAACGGGCCGCCTCGAGGCCACTTGAACATATCGACGAACATAACCCCCACCCCTTCTTCCGACCCTCTCACCCACCACCTCGTGCCACAAACTGTGGACCCGCTTCAACTGCCGAAGATAGGATGTTGAACACTTGAAGAAGCGCCTTCAAGCCAGTCTACTTACCCACTTACTAACCCACGAGAAACTCGCTGCGACACGGCTTTTTGAAAATGTCATATGTGATAAGGTTTTGTGCATGGGCTTTCAGGAGACACAGCATATACAGACGGACATGTACGGTAGATCAGCGATAGTTGCCCTCTCGGTTCAGCCGCCGGGCGTTAATGAATTGTTTGTTTGTTTGGTCCCAATTAAACGAAGATAATCTTTACTCCGTGCCTGGTTCTTCCGAATCCCCTCTATCCCCATCGACCTCGCTGGTCCCCCAATCAGAAGCCAGTGTACAACCTTGGAAGCCTTCCGATATCTATGAAATAGGTTACCAAGACACTAATGGTGGCTGGCGTTGTAACTACTCCGGATGCCTCTCTAATCAGGTCTTTCTGCGGGCCTGCGACCTGCGAAAGCATTACCGTTCCCATCAGAAAACCTCCTTTTGCAAGGAACAGGACTGTGAGTGGTCGAAAATCGGGTTCTCATCGAGCAAGGATTGCCAACGGCATATGCGTTCTCATTGGCCGATGATCAAATGCTCTGCGGCAGAGTCACTGGGTTGTGAGCGGGTATTCAGTCGAATTGGTATGTTGTTCCTCATACCTATGTGTTTTTCCTATATTCTTCATTTCGTAGTACCCCAGTGCTAATTTATGAAGATAATATGGTATGCTGCCCTAATCGCATTTCGATTTTCCTCTAAAAATCAAAGTCTTGACCGACATACTAATGGGATTGATTATGAGTCTACAGAAAGATCATCATCGCAAGATCCATGAGTCTTCGCAGGATAATGTGTCTCGTCTTTGCAGGCGCAGTAACGGAAAGAAAGATGATGTCTCTAAGCCATCTGAGCTTGACACTGCATGACCCTCACGAGGGAGTGGTGTACCTCTATCCTTTATGATACATGTAACATAAGCATGTGGAGAGGGAGAAAAGAGAATGATTGATGAATACCGTGATGGAGGTCACCACTGTATCTGTGACTTGAAGTGGTGTGAGATTGTAACTTTGGATAGTCTACCATAAGGAATCATTTGAAACCAAATTAGATTCGATCAGCATCTCTCTAGACTGTGTAATATTCGTATCTCATCTGCAGGTCGTTCACAGGTTTGTTAACATCTTCGTTCGTAAAAGAGCAATACTCCAGTCCCTAGCACCGAGAGTCGACAGCACCGCAACTCTAGGGCCTCGAGCGACTATGGCTACCCAAGTCGGACTGGTGTTAAGCCAACTCCTAATCAGACTTACTATGAGTTAGTGTCTACACAGACACTAGTAATGATAGATCTTCTCATTGCTATCCACTTAAATCCTTTAAGACATTAAGCATTGGCCGTAGGCCAAGAAGCTTCTTGGCATGCAGGGACTATTCATAAATGATCTGTAGTATCCTCTCCTCTCCTCTCCTCTCTATCTCCATCTCACAGACCTAATTTACGCTTCTTAATCCTGGCACACACCCCAGCCAGAATCAGCACGACAGCAACAAGTACGCCCCACAGAGGAATGTGAATGGTCATCAAGTTGTAGTTGGTCTGCGTCGCCGCCACGACAGTCGCCATCTCCAGCAGTAGCAAAAAATAGCCGCTCCAGCGATGATACTTGTAAATTCGCCTCCCAGCGTCGACGCTACCGAACACAGTGACCGGCAAAAAGTACTGGATCACACCGACGACGGCTTGCAGCACGATAGTGATGTAAGTAACCAGACCTAGAATACCGTGGGGAGAAACAAAGTGCGGATGAGAGCCCTTGTTAACCTCAATGATAACAAAGGCAGACACAAAAAGGACCACGCTGAGCAGCTGGAAGGAGTAGTGAATGCGAGTACCGGTACGCTTCTGTTGCGGGGTTGCGGTTGGTTGCAAGACGAGAATGGCTTGAACTTGAAGAAGAAGGGCAGATATGCCGAGTAGCTAAAAGTATTCGTGAGTATCTTTTGGATATTGTGTTCAGTTATGTTGCTTACTGGATGCGGGGTGAACAACGAAAGAGGTTGGGATAAGATGCCCTGCCAGACCAACGCAGCTAACTGTGTTGTTTTATTAATTCTCTGATTTTCTAAAATTATTGATTAATGCCCTCACAATCCAAACCCCTGCTTGAGCAATACTTGCTGTTCCTGGGTTTGGAGTTAGTCGTGGGTTTTAGACAGAGGCTTTCACGCTCACCCGTGAAGAGATTCCGATAAATTCTTTCATTGGGTCCTTGTGTGACATCGCCTGGACGACCCAATAGAGGCTCATCGTCTTGCGATAGAATTGTGTCTGGGTGATCTTGCGGTATTCCTGTTGCGGAGGCCATTTCGAGAGGTTTGAGTGATCATTAGAAAAAGTCAGGGAAAGGATTCGACAAAGATGATTCGAGGCGGTGGCCAATAATCCCTGCTTCTTGACTATGCTTCTTGCTTTTTCCAAATTATCCTGCATAAAGTACTCTGTACAGATTACTGATTTCGAATTATTTGACGTGATCGTCGCTTTCAATGACGATTGGGTAACATCCGCATATTTCCGGCTGAAATACCATTCAGCGGGATTGCATTTCAAAGCTAACTTGGTGAAATCAAAGAGAAGATCTTGATATGGTCCAAGTTACTCTGTTGTTCTGTTACTCTAAATTAATTTTAGAGTCTCACAAGTACGTGGCCATCTTACTATGTTGATACTACACTACACACAATTACCAGCAAATTCCAACCGAATAACTCCATTGATATATACATCTAAACAACCGTGAAAGTACCTAAACTCACCATCAAGGTCTAGGCTCAGGTGATGGGGCACCACTACGGTCACCTCGATCTGGCCCAATCGTGTACTGAGCATCCCTAGGGATACAAAAGTCCACAAAGAGCAGCATGCTCTCGATATCCCTCGCGACTCTGTGGGCATTGCTATTGTCTCGATCGAGAGTATCAATAAAGTATTCCAACCGTTCATGGAGTTTATTACACTTAGCTGTCCAACTAGAGTTGTCAAACTTAAAATGAGCCTGTCCGGCCATTCTCAGACGCGCAACTCGTCGAAGAAGAACATCCAGAGAATTGATAACCATCGTCACGTTCCCCTCATAGTCTCTGTCCTTGAGAATGTGAATCTGGGCATGCAGCGTGGTCATGAAGTGGCAACGCTCCTGTTCGTATGTACCGTGGGGGGCGCGTCCAGCCATGGTGTCGATAGGAACTAGATGATGCTGAACAGAGTAGATTGTGAGGCTTACCTTGGCCTGCTGTATTTGTGGATTTAAGGTGATGGCCTTTGCACTGATTACGTGGAGGCTGAGTAGCTGGTGGTGCAACTCGTCCCTTTTATATCATTGCAAAAGTCTTGTCGAGTACTTGGTCAAAGAGAAGCAAAGCAACAATGACTATCATCGATTTCTTTATATTCCAAACAAGACACAATTGATTTGTTACTATTCGAGAAGAAGGAATGATTTTCAATAAAGCAATTCCAGGACAAAGACGTATCACCTTCTTTGTGGTACAAGACACAGATCCAGTCTATATCCAGCCCTTTGTTGTGATATTCACCAAGGCATTGTCAACACAGATCCTTCCTCCCCAGACCCAACCCGACCAAAGACCACCTCCGCTCCCAAATTCCTCGGATCCAAGTTCATAACAATGTTGAACAAAGTACTACTTCGGTTTGAGATATGACGCGATGAATCCTCCTGACAACATATAGACTGAGGCTTATTATACGTATCAGAGAAGACACATTCTCGCAGCAAAGTAGGTGTAATATCATCGCCCTGAATACCGGTCTGAATTAACCCCTGGGTCAAATCCTTTAGACGCTCGAGTCGGATAGGTGACCCGGACAGCCACGGCGGCTCATTCACGTAGTGATTCTCAAGGAAGTGATTGGTGTGGCCAATAATCCCCGATGTATCCTCGACGATATGCTTGTCTCCCACCGGCGATAGCTCAAGTCCCAAGGCTTTGGTACTGTCTGCACAAAGGATATGCTGAGCAGACGCAACACCACCCAGAGACTCGAGGGTCTTTACAGCGGCATCGACAGAAGTACTCTCCAAACAGAGCCGAAGCGCCACGTGAATCGGGATCTTGCTACTAATCATCGGCTTGGCACGGATTGCATTAAGACAAGTTCCCACGCCGTTGGTATTAAACCCAATCTTGCCGACGATTCCTGCCTGGGGATTGTTAAGTACAAGCTAGCATGTGGATAAACACAGATAAGAGCACTGACCTCGGTAACCATATAGATAGTCGGTTTTCCAACCTGCTCAATCGATACCATCGCTAGGTTCTTCTTGACAGTCGCCGTCCAGTCCCAATTCTGCGAGAGTACTCGCGTTGTCTCGCTTTTCTTCCAGCATAGTGAAGTACAGCCATCGGAGAATCGTCCTAGCGCGATCTCGCTTCGGCAGTTGAGCGCGATTATATCAAGAACATCTAGCCCAGCGCCCTCTGCAATACCCTCCATCTCCGTAAATAAATGAGGTGTTAGGTTCTGGAGTGTGGACTGAAATTCAGTTGCGACTTGGCGCACATCCTTCCAGGCTAATTTGGAGGTGTACTGGAACATGGTGTCGTAGATAGATATCTGGCTGTGAATTTGTTTCCGCAATGCGCGACCATGTTGCAGTCCGATCTGATTTTAATTCAGAGTCAGTTGAAGTTCTTAATGCAGCTTAATAGGGAATGTACTTCTCGAGGAGTACCCTGGAGCTTAAGCTTGATGGGCTCATTTTCAGGCTGCATATTGAATATACTTATGAAGATCAAAGTCAAGGGTATCGTCAGCTATTTAATTAGAATATCAGCCGAGCCGATCTTCCCCTCAGTTGGAGTCATTTGGGGTTGAGCCGATAAGGATCGCAATGACCTGCCCTAAATGGCTACAATTTGAGTAAGTGGCATTTTGTGTTATACAGGATAGTGATACAATAGTCTCTGTAGGGCTTATCTCCCAATATCTACTATCTAGGTGTTATTCGTGAAACATAACAATATATATATATAATAGGCAAATTTGTATTGAATATTTATCCTAGTGAATCATCTATGCATCCTTAATTAAATGCTTGAACAACTTGTCCAGGTAATAGGCAGACTGCTTAGGATAGCGAGTCTTTTCTTCGGAGTCAAAGTCGATAAATGTGCAACCGAAGCGATCCGCATATCCAGCGGCCCATTCTAGAAAAGATTAGTTATTGGTCAATCGTTCTTAAGAAAGAATCCACTTACCCCAGTTATCAGTGAATGTCCAAGCAAAGTAAGACCGGATATCAACTCCGTCTTCCTTCACAGCCCGTGCCAATGCATTGCCGACATAGCCCTCAAAGAACCTGATGCGGAACTCATCATTAAGAACCTCAGGGGTGGGGGCCGTTTCACCCTTGGCGGTGGTTCCATTCTCGGTGATATAAATCGGCATCTGGTATCGTTTATAGATCCAGTTCAACAACTTCCTGAATCCCACAGGCGCAGTGCGCAACCACGGGGTATCACTTTCCTCACCACGAGACACGCCTTGCTTATTATTATCAAAGACCTCCACATTGCCCTTGTGGTCATTGATATCCGGCTCAGTTGTCCTGTGCTTCACGAAGAAAGTCGTGTAGCTATTCATACCATAGAAATCCGAGCTCCCAAACACAAGCTTTGATTCCTCCTCAGTGAACTTGGGCAATCTATCACCGAGTTGCGCCCGCATCGAGGCAGGGTAATCACCCGTCTTGTACAAAGGATCCGCAAACCAAGCGATCTCAAACTCGCGCGCACGTTCAGCAGCCTCCTGGTCGCGCGGATCCTCCTCATCCCACGCCTCAGACCAGTTACCGTGCAGGGTGATACCGATGGTTCCCTTCTGTTGAGGCTGGAACTCCTCACGGTACAAGCGCACAGCATGACCGTGCGAGACGAGCTCGGTGTGCGCGACGGTGAATGGCTCGGTGGACGAATCACCTTCCTCATTTCGCTCACGGAAAGACGATCTGCCTGGCGCGTGCACGCCCGCTGCATATCCGGCGAGGGTATAGACACCTGGCTCATTGTAGGTGATCCAGTGCTTGACGCGGTCGCCGAAGCGCTCGAAGCAGACGCGGGCGTAGCGCACAAAGTCCGGCGTGTAGGCGTCCTGGTTTAACATGCCTCCATACCGATCTTCCAGGGCCTGGGGGATATCCCAGTGGAAGAGGGTGAGGAAGGGGGTGATTCCATTGCGGAGGAGTTCGTCGATGAGGTCAGAGTAGAATTTGATGCCTTGCTCGTTGACGGGGTCATCTGCGCCGCCGAGTGGGATGATACGGGACCAGGAGAGAGAGAAGCGGTAGGCATTTACGCCGTAGGACTTCATGAGCGCCACATCTTCGCGGTAAAAGTCATAAGCTCGGACGGCGTCGTCGGCGTTGCTTCCATCGGCGACTTTTCCCGGGGTGTGGCCGAATGTATCCCAAATGGAGACGCCCTTGCCATCCTTATTCCAGGCACCTTCTATTTGGGCTGCTGCTGTGGCGTAGCCATGAAAGAAGTCAGGCCGAAGCACATCCTTGAGATCTTGCACTGAATTCAAATCCATCTTGCTGTGTTGTGGAAAGACAAGGGGGTTGACAATTTATTTTTCCTTGAGCTTGGAGCTCTCATGGAATATGCCCCGCAAATCATACCCGGGTAAAAGTATCTCTTGAATTTATCCCGAGACTGGGGATATACGGTGGTTGCTCCGTGCCGGTTTAAGAAGTGCAGGGGTATGTATATATACGGGGTGGGCATAGGGTGGGGAATTACAAAGGTACCTTGGAATACTAAAAGAAATTAAAAGAATAGTTAAGCATTTTTTTTTCTTTTGATAATATAATAATTGAAATATATTCTAGTTGATCTTATGTTCACCACCACCAGTGATCTCTACTTGTGACTCATTGAAGTAAACAACCACCGTCTCACCACGCTTTGACAGTATAGTCAGTTCATCAACAATACCATTTTCGAAATTAAATTGCAACTCGAATCCACCACGTGCCCGCACTCCCCGGATGGATCCAGTCCAGGCCTTCGGACAAGCTGGAAGAATGCGAATTACCCCAGGCTCATGGGATTGGACCAACATTTCGATAATACCCGCCCCACCACCAAAGTTGCCATCAATCTGGAATGGAGGGTGACTGTCCAATAGATTGGGGTAAGTAGACCGGGACAAAAGCAAGTCTATATGCTGGCTACACTCCTCGGCTTCAAGTAACCGTGCGTGTAGGTTGAGTAGCCACGCACGACTCCAGCCAGTATGGCCGCCACCATGTTCTGCGCGTCGACGCAGAACTACTCCGCACGCTTCTGCCAACTGGGGAGTTTGTGATGGCGTGATTGCATTTCCGGGATGTAGGGCCCACAGATGGGACGTGTGACGGTGTCCCGGCTCTACTTCGGCATAGTCGGTGGCCCATTCTTGTAGATACCCAGCAGGGGAAATCTGCATTGGTGGGAGACGGGACTTTTTAGCTTGAACTGCCGGAAGAAGGGAATCCTCGAGACCGAGTCTCTTTGCACAGGATTGGAAGGCGTCCAGGATAGCATCAATGATTTGGATATCGATCGTTGATCCTTCGCACAATACGCCCTTTTGTCCATTGTGGTCGTAGAACGAGTTTTCTGGAGAAGCTGATGGACTGGTCACAAGATATTCACCATTGGCATCTTCGATCAGGAAGTCGAGGAGGAACTCCACGCACCCGCGCAGGGTGGGAAACATTCGACGGAGGAACGCTTCATCGCATGTATATTGGAAATGGTCCCAAATGTGGTAGCAGAGCCATGCACCACCTAGAGGCCAGATACTAGCCGGCATCCATCGATCAACGGGGGCTGTATCGGCCCAAATATCAGTGTTGGAATGGGCTGTCCATCCCTGACATCCGTACATGATTCGAGCGGTAGCTTGTCCAGGTTCAACCATACGCTCCAGGAGGTCAAACAGAGGAAGTTCACATTCTGACAGGTTGCACACGTTTGCAGACCAGTAGTTCATTTGAAGATTGACATTGGTGGTGAACCTGCAGCCCCATGCCGGATGGAAGGACGGGTTCCAGATACCCTGGAGGTTTGCAGGAAGCGACTTGTGCCCATCCCGACTACATGATATCAGGAGATAACGATTGTAGTTGTGATAGAGGGCGATGAGCCCCGGATCGCGAGAAGACTTGAGACGTTGGTCGGTTGGGATTTCAGGAGAGTCCGGCCCAAGTTGCAATTCCATTCGGTCGTACAAAGACTGGTAGTCTGCAACATGACGGGCGCGAAGATCCTCCAGTGAGAGGCTCAAAGCATTCTCTGCATTTTGCTTGGTTCGCTGATCAATGTCTTCGTGTCGGAAGGTAGTTTGCGCAGCAATGACCAACACTGTATCACTGGAGTTCACCACCAGATTATTACCAATCTTGGTAATGGTACTACCAGGGCTGTCGCAACGAACTGATACACTGCAGCATGCTCGATTACTATCCTTGCCCCCAGGCGTGACATGCATAGTAATGGAGTTTCTGGTAGTACTGAGATCGTCAAGCCACTCATTGGATTCAAATTCCAAGTCACTCATGCGGGTCAGACGAACGACAAACTCAGCTTTGCTCGATGAACGCAATCTGATCGCAATCACATCATCCGGGTAACTGGCCAGGACTTCACGTTCGAAGTGAACACCCTGATACTCATAACTGACATGCGCAGTAGCCCTCGCAACGTTCAGCGAGCGTCGATATCCTGTTACCTGACTGGGATCATGTCCCAAATCCAAGAATAAGTTTCCGAGCGGCTCATAGTTCCGCTGGCTGATCGGGTTAGCGAAAAACGCCAGCTTGGCGATCTTCTCAGCTTCCGCATGGTTTTCCGCGCGTATAGCCTCTCTCAGGCGCGGCAGATACTCGAGCGCGTCTTGTGGATTGCGATCTTGTGGACCTCCATACCACACTGAATCCTCATTCAGCTGTAGCATTTCGGTGTCGGTGCGTCCATACACCATGGCACCCAAGCGCCCATTTCCGACTGGCAGGGCTGAATTCCAGTCCTTTGCAGGCTGTTGGTACCATAATTCCGACATGTTCAATAGTCTTCAATGGGTCTGGTCTGCTGGTCTGCTGGTCTGTGTTGGCTTGATGTAGCACAAAGCGGCAGTTCGGTCCGTCAGCCGCCGATTTCGAACAGAATAGGCTAAAAGACGTTGAATCAGATAAACGTAAATGAAATAAGACTTAGTGGAACGAGCAATAAATCAGCCCGATTTGTCAAATGTAAAGGATTCCGGGTAATCCTTTTAACAAGCGCCAATCCAACTCTTTCCCCGGCTGTTCCCCGGATTCCAGGCTAAATGTCTCCCCCACAGATTATTATTCGTCTAAGATGAGGTTGATGCGGCCGCATGCTTTGGGGAAAGCTCGAAGTGAGATTCTCTCCAATTTACGCTAATGCCCCCCGCGATCACATCTCACTGGTGGGAAATCCTTGGGGCAGAGGCAATTTGAGAATTGGTATGCAAAATGTACAATGTGACCATTAGCATTCACCAATCATTGTTCATCCTTGCAATTATATCACGCCACGAGTTAATCTCGCAAAGCCCAATGTCTTCCCCGTGGCAAAATAGGCTGCGTCTGAATGCCGACCGGTGGTTCTGTCGCCCCCTAGCTTCCTGAGGCCTGATTCAAGGAAGCAGAAATATCCCGGCATATCCCACTCTTGGCTCGAAATTGACTGCAGCTCAAGGGTTCTCGACCCCATACTTCTGGGATCATATCTTTACTCTATACCAAGTCCATTCCAATCGAGTTCGCCAACGATGTCCAAGTCGGATACTGCCCACGTCGAGGCCGAGATGGGCAAGAGCGGAGATATGGAATATGCTGAGGAGATTGCTCTGGCACGGGTGACCGAGGAGGACCTGTGGAAGTTGTCCCAGGATTCTCTGTCTCTCAAGTCGTGGACCGGATTCCGTCTGTTTCTCATCATGTTTGTTCATGGTTGTAACCAAGCTGGATTTGGAATCGACTGGGGTGTCATCGGCGGTATCAATGCTATGCAAAAATGGCACGACTACTTCGGGTTCGGTGACAGTGGTGGCACATATGGGTTAATCAATGCTCTGATGCAGATCGGTACCGTCTGCGGAGCCCCCTTCATGGGTTTGGCGGACGTGTTTGGTCGTCGTGCCATCAATTTCGCCGGCAACGCTATTGTCATCCTTGGAGCTCTCCTGCAAGGCCTCGCCATAAACCTGCCGATGTTCATGGCCGGTCGATTCTTCTTGGGCTTTGGCTCTGCGCTCATGTCAAGCTCTCAGTACATTGGCGAGATTTCGCCTCTCCATTTGCGTGGTCTCATGGTCGGCTTTTTCGGCGCATGCTTCCAAGTCGGTAGTCTTGCTATGCTTGGTGCCATGATTGGACTTACCGAGTTGCCTGGCAATAACGCCTGGCGTATTCCTCTCATTCTGGAGTGTTTATTCCCCGCTATTGTCTGTATTACCATCTACTTTCTGACTCCGGAGTCGCCCCGTTATTATGTCTTAAGAGGCAATCGCGAAAAGGCCAAGGAAGTCGTCGCCAAGTACCACACCACTAGTGCCGATATCAATGAGCCTCTTGTCGAAATTGTTGTGAGACAGATAGAGGAATCTCTCGAAGCCGACACAACGGGCTATAGATCCTCATGGGATTATCGGGTCTTCTTCACCAAGATAGCCCGTTACCGACTGCTGGTGTTGATTTTGTACTCGCTCTTCCAGCAATGGAATGGAGGCGGTATTATCACGTACTATGTGAGTGGTTAGACCAAACGGATACCTTCTTCAGTTGCTAATTCTTTTTTTTAGATGTCTCCTTCGTTGAAGCAACTTGGCATTACAAACGAGAAGAGCATTCTCGGTTTCAACATTGGCACCACCGCAGTCTATTTCGTCTTTACGGCCGTTGGCGCGCTTATCGTCGACAGATTCCGCAGACGAACCCTGATCTTTATCGGACTGGTCAGCATGATTATTTTCCAAACGGCTACGACGATCACAGCGTGGCAATATACTGTTCATCCCACTGTGGGCGCGGCGGCGTGCACTATTCTCTGGATCTTCCTTTACCAGACCTTCTCAGCGACATTTGTTGCAACCATGCACAACCTGTATCCGATTGAAATTCTCTCTCTACCACTTCGTGCCAAGGGAATGGGTCTTTACGGTCTTATCCAAGGTGCTGCCGGAGCCATCCAGTCTTACGGAATTGGCGTTGGTATCCAAAAGGTTGGGTATAAGATTTGGGTTGTGTACATTGTGTACAACTCGATCCAGCTCTTCTTGTCGTACTTGTTCTTCCCGGAAACAAGCGCCCTGTCTCTGGAAGAGATTAATACTGTGTTTGAGACCCCAGGAGTCCGCCCGGTGAAGATGTCGTTAGACATTGAGAAGGCCAAAAAAGCGAGACTAGCAGCGGCCCGGGACGAAGAGGGCAATGTTGATCGATAATCATCCAGTATCAGAGAAGTTGTTTATTAAAGGGAGAAGATAATATGATTTAATGTATATTTCCCGTCTTTGTTTCAGCTCCAAGCTCTGTTCTGAGGTATTTGGCTTGAGACTTTGACAAACATTAGAGCCTTCTCAAAATTAATGCTTGATAAATGTAGCCAAGCTTCAAACCAATATTACACATAGATCTGACAAGTCAAATGCACAAGTGGAACAGTTGAAACGCGTCGGACCCGATATAACCCTGCGCCTACCCGTCGGAAGGCCGCTTGTTCTGTTACACAATTCCCGTCTGTCTTCTCAAACGTATATCACCAGAAACACGAGATTCAAAATAGATCTCCTTATCGATTTCCTAAAATGATAGTGTTGGCTTCACCTTAAGGTCAGATCTACAATTGGTTGACATCAGATGATCTCACGAGCCCTAAAAGCGCCCAGACCTTCCTCAACATCCATCCATTTCTCGCTGGGATACCTCATGGAATCCCTTTTTCCCCCGAGACTTCATTGCCACCAGTCCAGAACGCAATGATAATCCATAGGTCCCCTACATTTCGGCTTGCAGCGTTGCACAAACAAATCAGGTACCGAGTTAGGATCTTTCACACTCCGATCTTTTTTTTAGGCCCTCTCTTTCCAAGAGGCTATGATGGATTGACCCATCAATTCCAATCATGTGCTTTGTGAAGAAAAACGGTCAACGGGTTTCCTGCAGTCTGTGTCACAGATGACCGAGTGTAGTGCTCTGCAGCCCTAATATAGTTATCCCTAGAAGATTTGGATGGTGACACAAGCCAAAAAAAAAACATAGAAAGAGATTATGTGGCTGAAGTATATATAGTTCAGCTGGTTTATTTCCTTTTCATCCTTTGTACTGAAGACGTATATATGTCTTTGGTTGTAGAAGAGAAAAGCCAATAATGACAACCGCCAATGCCCTATAGTCCGGGCCAGACACCACATCAATACCCATAACATCGAGGAGACCTCGGGTCCTCTTCTCTGCAGATTTTGAAAGTTCGCAAAATCGACAATGGCTCATATTGAGATCTTTACAAAGATCATGGAGGGGAGAGAGAGGACGGGTAAGGTGGAAATGACGGGCAGGCTACGTCAACTCTATTCTCGTGTAATCCGGTTGCTTGCCTGTTTAATTGCCCCTCGTGGCAATCATATAGAGCTAAACTTCTTGTCGATTGTCTCTAGACATTCCGATCAGATTGTTTGGTGCAAACAGCCAATCTGTCCTATTAGCCGTTGAGATATAAGAAATATGTACATAGTAAACCTTGGGAATGTACAACACAGCTTTCTTCTAATCTACAGACCCTGATACACATAGATGTGTGCACGGCCATACGGACCGAGACGGGACTGCATCTCTCGATACTCAACCCTTCTAACAAAATTCCTAGAGTCATGCACGTCCGGTTGTGCGGTCTACTCAGACACGGTGACACCATGGCTTTTCCACTAAGAGTGCCAGGCAAGGCGGCAACTCAGATTGGCTCGGCTTCTCATCACGAGACAGATGGTACTGTCACCAAAAAGCAAACGGCTCATCGCCGCTCAACACGGGATGTGCAGGGCCCTTCGAGTACCGTTCTCAGAGGCAATAAGATTTTCTGAAGAAGTTGTTGGGGTTTCAATTTCTTATGTGTAGGTGCATGTGTCTTTTGATCTCCTTCTCTTTCCGGGGTGGCTTGACCGTGGCTATGCTCCCCCCTTTTCTGCGCGTTGGGAGGTTGAGTGTGATACATGCGGAATGTCGGGCATTAGATGTTAACGGTGAACATAATCTTGTCATAATATAATTAATCAAGATTTCTCTTGCATTTTCCCGAGCTCTTTTGTCGGTCCTTAATTTGGAAGCTCTTTTTGTTCCCTTTTGCCACTATATTTCTATGTTTGCTTCAGGTGTACCCCAGGCCGGGACATTGCTCATGAATCATTCGCTTTGTCTTTGTGATATACAGACTTCGTTCCTTTGAACATAATACCGTGCATATTGTCTTCCATTCTTCCAAAACACATTCCATTGCCAGAACACGGCTATAAAATAGTTTATTGTTTGCATCGATACTTTATCCTCTTCTCTCGTGGTTCAGTCCGAGATGCCTCCGAAGAGTACACAAGACAACATGGTGCCCGAGGCAAAAGGAATCAAGTACGATGAATGCGAGATGGCACTCTTCCGCGCCAAATTATCGTATCATGCCACGATTGACGAACGAATGGCCTCTCAGAACTCAAACCTGACTTCGATCGCGGAAGCCCAGGCTCGAATCCTCAAGGGATGGGAAATACAGATGCAGGGCATAAAGGATTTGGCTGGGAAGAATGAAGGTCGCTCTGCAAGTGATAAGAGAGCAATGGCACAGTACGAGTGGAGATATACAGCCCTGGAGAATGCTGCAACGAAGACCACTGGGAAGGGATAGGGACAAAGGTGCTCGTTTTTGGTTTCTTTTAAGATTGCAGTTTGCCCCCATATTGAATGATACGAATGCATTGCTGGCGTTGGTTTAGAAGCTTCGCAGTCTAGTTTGACATGCTCATGCTGAAATACTGTGTTGATTTTTCACTCTCTGATATCTGCTCTCATAGTTTGGGATTGACCTCATGGATCTTCCATAATCGATATCTCTCACCTGTTTGTGGGCTATGTGTGAGGGCAATTGATTGCCTGGTTCCAATCCCCAATCTCTGACTCGAGGGAGAATTCGTTGAGTGTCACACAAGCAGGTTGGCCAATATTGCAACAGTAACGGAAGTATCACCGCGTGTGTACTCATGCAAAGCACTCGGGTATCCCATTTAGTAGAAGATATTCGGGACATATGGAAATCAATAGGTTCACGAATGACTGCGTCATTGTATAACCCTGTGTACGGCCAACAGTAGACTCAATTCATTTGATCTCACTCCTTCTGTCTGCAAAATTAATATACTGCATTGTATGGATGGTATATATCTTGCAGTAGAAAATAACCCGAACAGCACGGCTATTGTCGTATCTGGGATAGTGGTATTGACAGCGCAGTAGAACTAACTGCAATCCTATTGGTCGAATTGTAGAAATTCCGATGAACTCCGGGCTGTCTGTGTAGGTTGTGCAGGAAACCCATCACTGCCACAGTAGGCGCAGTAGACGCAAATTGAACCTTTTGGATTCCTCTGTTTTCTGTGGAGTCTGTGACTATAATTTCTGATCAGTGAGAGACTTGCATTCAGATAACAGCGCCCCATCGGAGACCTCCGATATGGCTTGCCATATAGTGGGTCAACAGCCCAACTCCGAAATCAACTCCGAAAGCCCTCAAACCGGCATTGAATCTGGCACTTAGCGGCTCAGGACGAAACCTCCCAAGGCGAATATCGGGAAAGATAGGCTCCGATTGGCTCTAATGAGACGAGGATAGAAGAAGAATGGAGTTGTCGAGTAATGGAAATACATTTCGAGGGGCAAGTTCCTTATCGATAACCCCCCACTACTGCTATTTAAGTATACACCCGTGGACTCTAGACTCGCCCTTTTCAACTTCACTCTAAAACAATACCTCCCTTTAAACGCATCCTCCATACAATTACCCCAAAATGCAGGTCGCCGCCGCCGATATCGACAAGGTTTTCGCACACACCACCAACCTAGCATCATGCAACTTAAACAGCAAGGTCCTGGCCTGCTCAAACGACTATTTTGCTTCAGCCGATAACCTCCTTACTCCCACTCCCTCAATCTCTCGCCCCGGCGTCTTCGTTCACACCGGTGCCTGGTACGATGGCTGGGAAACCCGTCGCCACAACCCAGATCCCTACGACTGGGCCGTCATCAAGCTGGGCGTCGCCGCGGCCTACATCCACGGCGTCGAAGTAGACACCGCACACTTCATTGGCAACTACGGCGAGAAGGCAGAGCTACAAGCTACACATGCACCAGAGGGTAGCGGCATCACAGATGCCCAGATCGCAGACCCCAGCTTCGCCGGCTGGAAGACACTTCTCCCCGCTTCGCCTTGCGGTCCTTCCCAGCGCCACGGATGGAAATTCTCCGACGAGATCACCCAAACTCCATACACCCACTTCCGTCTCCTAATGTACCCCGACGGTGGCTTTGCGCGTCTCCGTCTTTACGGTCACGCTATCCCCCCTCCTGCACCTGCCGCCCAGGCTGCCGAAGCCACCATCGAAGAGCTCTCATCTGCTCTTAACGGTGGTGTGGCTCTTGCTGCCTCCGATGAGCATTTCACACCCTCCTCTAACATTCTGCTTCCGGGTCGCGGAAAGGATATGGGTGATGGATGGGAGACTGCTCGTTCGCGCGCTGCTGGTCACGTCGACTGGGCTATTGTCAAGCTGGGTCTTCCTGGCTCTGTCTCCAAGGTTGTTGTTGACACCAAGGACTTCCGTGGAAACTTCCCTCGCGCTGTGCGCGTGCACGGTCTGGTTGCTGGCACTGCTGGTGAGGGTGTGCCCCCGGCTGATGACGCCAACTGGGTTGAGATCGTCAAGGGTGACAAGCGCTGCCAGGCAGATACCGAGCATGTCTTTGGGCCTGAGGAACTCACTGCTGGTGGTGAGGATACTCGGGTGTTCAGCCATGTCAAGCTGACCCTTGTTCCTGACGGTGGTGTCAAGCGATTCCGCATCTTCGGTCGTCGCGCTTAGGCTTTTGTCTGATATCATGAGAAATATGTATATAGTTGATATCCTACACGTAAATAATGCATTATGTTCAAATGTTCCAATCACCAATCACATCCAATGAAGAAATATGCCATTGATCATGATTATGAGCGTAAAACATCATCGTGCTGGAAAAGAGAAAACCAGATGTAGAATCAAGGCCAAAAACAAAAATACTACATGAAGAACTACTTGTGCAGTACATGAGGCGAAAAAGAAAACCAAAACCAAAAGAAAGATCGACCCAAATGACGCCTAACTTCTATCTTTGCACACTCGGGTATAAATTAACAATGCATGGACTCATTTCTTTTCCAGCGAAAATGGCCTCGGTTCATCTGAAGCCGAAGAAGAGTAACTGGTAGGTGTGCCGGCTCCAGCATCAATACTTACTTTCGAACGCTTTTCTCGAATAGCAAGACGAGACTTGGGGTAGGATGGCGGCATAGGAGCGAGATATCGATCCAATAGTTCACTTAGAATGGGCGAGCGGACCGGTTTCGGGAGATAATTGTTCATGCCAGCCTCTAGACATTTCTCGCGATCGCCTTCGATGGCACTGGCGGTCATGGCGATGACTAGCACTTCGTTTACATTTGAGTCGGGATCCCGGCGCAGCTCGCGCGTTGCGTTGTATCCGTCAAGAGTGGGCATCATCACGTCCATGAGGACCACGTGGAATGGATTGCCTTCTTGGGAGCTTGTACGCAGAGCATCGACGGCTTGTTTACCGTCGCTGTATGCTTCGCACTGGAGGCCAAGACCAGTGACGAATTTGACGGCGATCTTTTGGTTGATTGGGTTGTCTTCGGCGATGCAGACTCGGATCTGGTCACGAGGGATTTGAGTGAGGTCGCGAGCTGAGGCTCGACGTACCTCATTTTCTGCGTTGCTCAGATCTTGTGACCATGCAGTCTTGACGGCCGTCTTCTTGGGTGCTTTGTTGAAGACTAAGTGGAATGTCACAGTCGTTCCCACCCCGGAAGTCGATTCAAGCCAGATAGCTCCACCGAGAACATCTTCAATGATGGCCTTACAGATTGACAGACCAAGGCCACTGCCGCCGTATGATCGTTCCGTGGAGGCATCGGCCTGTGAGAATGGTCGGAAGAGGCGCGCCTTTTGTTCGTCGGGAATACCAATACCGGTATCGGTAACTGAGCATTCAAGACGAACCCGCCCTTTGCCCTCACGTGCAACCTTCGCTTTGACTGTAACTGATCCGGCAGGAGTGAATTTGTAACTGTTGCTGAGGAGATTCATGAAAATCTGGTGGAGACGAACAGGATCGCCAAGAACAACGAGCTCTGGTGGTACTTTATCGAGGTTTTCGATGGTTTCTAACCCTCTGTCACGATGCGTGTATCGCAAAGCCCGGATGACCTCTGATATGGTTTGTTTTAGATTGAGTGGGACAGTCGAGATTTTCATTTTTCCGGCCTCGAGCTTCGAGAAATCGAGAATGTCGTTGATGAGGGTGAGCAAGGTATCAGCACACACACGAATCGACTCGACGTATTCATCTTGCTCTTTGTCAAGGTAGGTGCCCTTGAGGAGTTCCGACAGACCAATCACGCCGTTCATCGGGGTACGCAGATCATGAGAAATGTTCGCAAGGAAAATTGATTTGGCCCTTGCTGCATCTTCCTTTAGCTTTACGTTGTGCTTGGCTTCAGCCTCTGCATTCTTTGCCTTCTGTTCGGCCTCGCGTGCCAATGCCAATGCACGCTTTTGGGACTCAATCATTGAAGCATTCTTGGCGCTGACCTTGCGAATCTCACGGAAGAGCAAAGCGTTGGACAATGAAATGCCAATCTGGTTGCAAAGCAAATGCAGGACCACAACATTGCGTTGCGTGAACCAATTTGGCTTTCCTTCCAAATGAATGACGCCGAGAAGACGATCTCCTTGCACAACGGGCAATGCGATAACAGACCGACCTGCGGGGAATTTCGCTAGGTAGGTCTCGCTCACGTTAGAAAACCGTTCATCTTCGAGGACGTTGTGAACAAGAACTTCCTCCTTTGTACGCATGACATAGTCTGAGATATGTAAGGCCATTCGATCCTCCATTTCCGAGAAAGGGAGACCTTCTGGGAATGACTTCTGGCCCTTTTCGGAATCACCTGCTGCAGCAATTGCAAAGCCGTTGTCATCAAACTCAGTAGCAATGATGGCGAAATCGGAACCGTTGCATGACTCCAAGATGATCTCCAGCATTTTCGTGAAAAGCTTGTCAATTTGAAGCTCAGATGACATGACTTGGCTGGACTCGAGAATGCTAGATAGATCAATAATGTCTAACCCGACACTTGATATGTCTAGATCCCGTTCTCCGGTAGCAACGCCATTTTGTTCAATCCACTGTTGTCTCCTCTCATCCTCTTCCATCTTCTGGGGGGCCAGAATCTCTTCTTGCACAACATCATGGCTGATCTCAAGGAGTGAATCAATAGTCTGACAGCCAACATCAACGGTTCTTGCCGATGTGGCTGTCTTAAGTAACCATTCGTGTTTCTCAGCGAGCTGTGATGATTTGCCACCGGCGCCAATGGAGCTCCATGAAGCGATGGCCTCTTGGATTACAGCACGAGCCGCCCTCTTTGCTCCACGTCTAACCAAAAACTCACCCTGCAGCTCAAGGGCCAAGGCTTCTTCAAGGGGCCAACCATGGATTTGGCAATGATCAATCGCAGACTCGTAGCCCCGGATAGCACCGCTATGATCGTTGTGAACCTCGGCGATCAGGGCTTCCAGAATTAGAGACCACATGCCATAGTTTGATTCGGATGCCTCGCGAGCAAAATCGATCTCTGCCTTATATTCTAACAGTGTATCCATCTTGCCGTCAAGATATCCTTGGGAGGGATTGTCATTATGAAGCGTGAGGAGTGAGGCTGCCAGATAGAAATAAATCATGTAGGACACACGTGCAGACCAGAGCCTATGCGTGGTGAACAAAAGCTGCGTACCCACTTGAATTGCTCTGGTGTGGTGACCGAACAAGAACAGCGGGATCATGGCAAGGCCCCAGTAGATGTCGCGAGGTCTGTCGGCGTTGCTGGAGTTAACATCCAAGTGTGTCATATACTCAGATGTGTTGTGGTTGGCGTCTGACATGATGCCGTCGGGAGAACGGAATTCAGTCTTGCCTTGCAGAGCGCGTGCAACTTGCTGGACTGCAATCAGACTAGCACCACCGCGGGTATCTTGCTTCCATTTGGGGATTTCTTCAGGGGTATCCACGCAGAAAGTCTCCAGCTGCGCCATGTCTTGACCCAGATACAATCGAGTCATGGCCATTGATGAGATGCTGATCAGGGTAAGATATGGGTCACCCATTGAGAAAGAAGCCTCGAGCGAAGCTTCCAAGGCAGGTAGTGTTGATGCCATGGGAACACGTAAATGGCTGACGTAGAGATTATGTACGATCGAGCCTCTGCTCTGAGTCGACAATTCGGGGCAGTGCTCGAGCAGTTCCAGTGAAAGGTCGCTAAGTTTTGTGCCAAACTCGATATCCTTGAAGCGACCTAAGGTGATCATTGCAAGATGGGAGCAACCTATTGCGATCTGTGTGAATCCACCCTTGAAAACATGAATGTTCATTACTTCAAGCGCCATCCGATAAAAAGTCAATGCATCGTCCCAGTACGTGACCGTCATCGCCTCCGCCATGACTGTACCGATAGTCACTATAGTGGGGTCCTTGGAGACTGGCTTTTCGGCAATAGAGTTTAGGTCGACAGTATCGAAATAGGACTTCAGGCGATGATAGGCAGCATCGCACTCCTCGTAAGTTGTAGGTTGACGAAGGTGCACACCCAGTTCATCAAGACAGGTGAGAAGTGATTCCATCGAGCGATGATGATCGCCTAGCTGGG
Organism: Penicillium fimorum; assembly: GCA_028828255.1. Taxonomy (NCBI): domain Eukaryota; kingdom Fungi; phylum Ascomycota; class Eurotiomycetes; order Eurotiales; family Aspergillaceae; genus Penicillium; species Penicillium fimorum. Next base: position 1,689,876 of record JAPWDS010000006.1, read on the forward strand.
CATAAATTTTGGCTTTAATGATCCAGGCCTTCGACTTGCTTACGGCGTCCTTGCCATGAATAAACACTTCGTTGATCAACTGGAGGGCATCGTTATTGTGGCCCTGAGACCATGACATCTCGGAGGTTGTGATAAATAACCGCATTGTTTCATCGTAATAAACGTCGGGTTTGAGGTCATTCCACATATCCTCCTGAAGTAAAGCGATGCAATGACGAAAGTACCAAAGTGCAGAGGGCCGCGCGCCCGACTGGAAAGCGGTTTGTCCGGCATCCCATAAGATCCGTCGATATTCGAGACGTCTACTAACGTGGGACTTGATGGTATCTGATGCAAGCGCGACATGATGGGCCATCGAATAGCGACTACGATGGTCGTGGTAATATTTCATCAGCGCTTGTGAGACGATGAAATGCATCTTCTCTACATTTCGACTCTCGCTCAAAGAAAGAGCAGCCTGTGCAAGCCGTTCATTGCCGAACCTAGAAAGATTAGTAAGAGTTTTGGCGACAGGAGTAACCGACAGTAGATATCTCACCTAAACTCATCGTCGGTCTTCCCCGTGTTCAGAAGATTTGCTTGAACCAAAAACTGCAATCCAACAACTATATCACCTTCCGATTGTCTGATGAGGGTGACATTTTGCGGTGATGTGAGATCAACGGCGTCATCGTCGTTGCTTGAATACAGAAATTCACTTGTCAAAAGCTTTTGCACCAGAGAAAAAGAGAACGGGCTGCCCAAAACAGCTCCCCAGATCATGATTGATCGAGCGGCTTGGGGGATGTCCCGAAGACGCTTGGTAAGGAATCCAAGTCCAAGCTCTTCGCCGTAGACAGGAGCAACAAACTCCGTAAATATTCGATCAAGGTCAAATAGCCACTTCGAGTCTTTCCATGAATACCAAATACAGTTTGTTCTGTAACAAGTCTCTAACATTACCCGAACGTAGAAGGGATTTCCTCGGCTCTTCTCCTGGACGACTGCACATAGTGGTGTCAATGTTTGATCGGGTTTCTGGTGCATTGTCTTTGCTACAATTTCCATGATATGTTCCTCTCCGAGGGGCTCGAGGGCGATTCGCGTGACCGTTGGGAGATCTTCCACAAATAGAGACTTCACCTGATCAGATGCAATCTCATCCTTGCGGCTTGACAGTATGAGCACACATGGCAGCTTTGCTTTGATGATTTTCAATACCAAGTCCAGAGTTTCGTCATCTGCATGTTCGAGATCATCGAGGCATACGGTGATCAGTTTGAATTGACACAAGGTTCGCAAGATCTCAAGGAATGTCTCCATGAGCCGCATGTTCTTTGAGGCAGCATTTGCCAAAAAGAAATCCTGGGAAGTCTGCCCTTGATCCAGCCCGGGGATTTTGACGTGCTTGGATGGCTCGCCTTTCTCTGGCATAAAAAGATTGGCCTTTGCATCAGTCGGTCGGTACTTCGCGCCAGGGGACATCAGCTGCTCGGGAAGATCCAAAACTCTGTGGAGAGTAGGCCACATCGGTCGCAGGGCCATTCTAACACTATTATGGTAATCTGTGGTGACATCGCGCTCGGAGAATATCTGGCGCAAAAGACTGGCCAGTAATTTTGCAAATGGTTCAAATGGAACACGCTTGGCTCGGTCCAGACGAGTAATTGCTATGCATCCGAGTTTGCGAACTGTTGGCTGGATCCGATTTAAGAGGTCCGTTTTTCCAATGCCAGCGGGACCGCTGATTGTGATCACTTCACAGCGTTCGCTACGGCGAGACTTTCCGAGATTCTTCTGTTTATGCAAAGAATGGAGTGATCCCGACTGACTAACAGTATGGTTTGTTGATGGTTGGCTGTGAGGACCGATGGAGGGGTGACTCTCTCGGTCTGTATTATGGGAAGATCGAGAATGCGACGGGCTCTTGAGCCCTGCTCTTGAGCTTTGACTATACACATCGGGGACAATTGTATGATTCGGAGTAGAAAGTGACGTGTCACTACCCGGCGCAGATTCATGGGTGTTTATTTGCGCGAGACTGTGACTGGTGACATTAGAAGACGACCGAGGAGGCAAAACAAAGGAGCCAGAATCGCTAGAGACAGAAGCAAACTCGAGGCTTTCGATGCGGCTCTCAGAGATAGATGAAGCCGATGTGAGAGCGTGCATTGTACCGGGACTTTGAGTTCCAGCTTTGGCCAAGGCAGCCGCCTGGCGCCTATTGACCTTTTCGATGACACTAAGGATCTTGTTATATTCTCCTTGCCGCCCGAACATTTGCGTCGGGAGAGTGAAAAAGGAAGAGACGTCTCCTTGCGCGACTTGGAAATTGCTCAATGCTTCACTGTCACCATCACCAAGCAATTTCACAATATGGGTCAAGTCTCTCTTCACAGATGAAATTGTGTGATAGCGATCATGAACCACCTTTTGTGTCATTTTTTGGATCACAGCCGAGAGAGCATCCGGAATATCCATTCGCTTCCCAGATACTGGCACCAATCTCTTGCCTAGCACATTTTGTACGACTTCGACGGGGTCGGTTCCTTCAAATGGTAGCTTTCCCACCAGCATGGACCAGAAAAAGAGTCCCAGGGCATAAATATCAGTGCGACTATCCGGCTCTGTGGGCATTCTTCCGGTCTGCTCTGGGGCAATAAATTGCAGCTTGTACTTAGCTCCAAGCTCGCGCGAAACGGAGGACCAGCCCTCGCTAAGAACGTTATCAAAAGATCTAGCACCGTTGCCGGTATTTGCGAGCTTCACTGCCCCAGTCTCTGCAGAAAAGTGGAATGCATCACCTCTAATTTCACCGTGCACTGTCTTCAGACCATAGTGTAGAATCTCCAGACAATCGCATGCCCCAATTGCAAAATCGAAAAACGCTTGTAAGGAGACCTGCTCGCTGGGGGTGGCATTGTTGTCTTCACCTCTGGACCCTGCCACAAATGAGGCGGGGCCAAATGTGACTAGATCTCGCAACCTGTCGTGGCCTGGAGACTCAAAGATCGCAACCAGCAGCGTCTTCGACTGGCCGTCATCTGGCTGTAATCTGATCAAGTCGACTGGTCGTATTGTATGATTGCAATCCGGATCTGACGATTGGACGATTGACCTGAGCATGTGAAACTCTCGTTCGAGCCGGATAATGTTGGTGGAAATTCGCGCGATCACTGGCATCCATGTTTGTTCTGTTTCCAGGCTGTGTTGGTTGGAAAATGAGATGTCACTACTGGTTTCGCTGACGCTCAATCTTCGCAAGGCACGGGCGGATGGCCTGGTTTCTGTGCGCGGGGAGAAGCGCGTGAGGCTCGACGGTCCGGAGGAGGCGGGATTGGAGGAATTTGCAAGAGGAGTTAAAACATCTGGCTCTAGGGCATGGCGGTATCCTGAGATATGCCAGTGGTTGTATGTCGAGTGAAACGGTTCGATCGCCTGATCCCAGGTATATCCAGATAACTGGCCTAATCGTTCGAAAAGTCGGGCTGGTGGAAGCGGCAGGTCTTCACCGAAAAGAGTACTATCCTCCATCTCTCAAGTTATTGAGTGGTGTCTGCTCGAGTTACTATCATGGACATATCCCAGTGCGATGGGTCGACTTCGGCGGGGAGATGAGGATAGGATAAGAGGGGCGAATATGAAAGATGCAAGTAGCATCTGCAAGATAGATTCTCAGTAAAATGTACAGTGAACAGGTACAGAAGCTTCGCCTTTAGGCGTGTAAAGTGAAGACATCAAAAACAGAAGACCTGAAACAAACCAGGGTAGTTTTAGAATTGAAGATCATCAGAATTGTGAATGCCTGAGGCGGTTAATCTTAGTCATCTCACCGGATTAGGACATCTGATTGGTTTTTCTTTTTTCCATAACAACGTTCCAGGTTAATGTGATATTTTGAGGGAATAAAACAAAGTACTCCGTACTGTCTGACATCATTGAGAAATGGGCTATTTTTTTTCTATTTTTGTAATGTGGCTCAACTTATAATAGAACAGAAACAGCCCGTAGTTGATATAGGCCCTGCATCACAAGCCATCGAATATAGCCTTAGTAGGAGGGGTAGTCTAGGTTAAATCTTGACCAAGACAACAGATCCTCTTTATATGGTTTTCCTGATGAAGCTGCATATCAAGTATGAAATTCACTACACTGATACTTAATTATAGTATCTGCTAATCAGACTAATATGGGACCGATGAGAATAATTGGTCCGAATACATTGAAGCAACTCGGAAAGGCTTGTGGGGCACCTGTGCTCCACGGGACCTCGGCACTGACGCCACTCAGGTACTAAATCCTGTTTACCATCTTTAACCTTAGAAGATTTAGAGGTCTTTAAATCCTCTTCTTCTTCCGTTTTCATTTTTTTTGGGCAAAGCTGCTCCTTTCGCACTATGAGCTCGCTTAGGGAACCCCTTGGCCTCTTGAAGGCGCTGCTGGCCCGCATCCCGCTGATCCTCAAGACCATCCTCCTGCATGGCATTCAAATGTCCCCTGTCAAGGGGAAACAGGACATGCGCACCGAATTAACAGTCGCCATTATTCGCTCATTCATGTCAACAAAAGCCCCACTTGGGAAAACCCAGAAACAAGGCATACGCGACCCCGGAGTCAAGGGTCCCATGTGGGTGTCCAAGGTGACCCTCCCGCAGCCCGAGATCGACGTGCGCGATGCAGTACTCCGGGCAATCGAAGACCTCAAGACTGGCGATGAGACATACGATATACCCGCGACTATCGCCGTCGAAGCTGAGTGGACCGGTTACCGCGCCGGAGTTGGAAAGAAAACACCAGAGCCCGATCTCACGGAAGAGGAGAAATACCACAAGTTGCGCGAGGAATCGCCGTCTGATATGACGATCTTGTATTTCCACGGCGGTGCTTATTTGTGAGTTATCACTCGACCCTTTAACAAACACACATATCTAACGCATCCAAACCCAAACAGCCTTCTAGATCCCTGCAGCCACCGCGTCCCCGTCGCACATTTGTCTCACCTAACCGGCGCCCCCGTCTTCTCCGTCCGATATCGCCTCGCTCCTCAAAATCCATTCCCAGCCGCACTAGTCGACGCCTTAACAGCATACCTCTCCCTCCTCCACCCGCCTCCAGGCTCCCTCCACAAACCCATACCAGCAAACAAGATCGTATTCGCAGGCGATTCCGCTGGGGGGAACCTCTCATTGGTCCTCCTCCAAACACTCCTAACTCTCGACCGCGCATCCCAAACAATCCGCTTCCATGGCAAAGATGTGCCAATCGAACTGCCCGCAGGCGTCGCAACCATCTCCCCATGGTGCGACGTGACGCGCTCCATGCCATCTACCAGCGTCAATGCACATCTCGATTACCTCGAGGCACCGGCTGTGCCTTCCAACGACCCAGATGTCAGGACTCCGTTCACCCCGCTCCCCTTCACGCCAGACGATATCTGGCCCACATCCCCGCCTCGCGCGGACGTCTACTGCAACGCCAGCATGCTGAGTCATCCATTGGTATCTCCCCTCGCTGCGCCTGTTGCTCTCTGGAAGAACGCACCCCCTATTTGGATCTCGACTGGCGAGGAAGGTCTCACGGACGAAGGTCTCATTCTAGCGCGCCGCGCTTACCAGGCCGGTGTGCCCCTCGTTGCGGAGATGTTCGAGGGTATGCCGCACTGCCACGGTATACTTATGATGGGTAGGCCCGCTAGCCATCGTTTCTTTGAGAGCTTTGCCGGGTTCTGTCGGGATGCTGTTGCTGGTCGGGTCACGTCGACGGGGAACCTAACGTGGTTGGGCTTTAAGCTGCAGTTGACAAAGGAGATCCCCATTGAAAAGGCCTGTTCAACCAGTGATGAGGAAGTTGAAGCTCTCATGCAGAGAATGTCTGCTTGGAAGCGGGAGGGAGAGATCGAACTGCGGAAGCAATGGCGTGCGACAGCGCGGTTATGAGTTGTTTTAGATGCTCTTCTCTCCTTATTTCGCATCATCATACCCCCTTTGTATTTTTAATGATTCTCATGACGAACGGTGTACATGATGAGTACTCCAATAGGGCCCCAGTCATACGTGTACCTTGTACCGTTTATATGGCCATGTATATAGTTGGAATACTTTAAATGCTTGATTACTTTCTCGAAGAAATGGTCGTTGTAGCAATGAATCGCTACCCGGGATTGCATTAGATACTAGCTCAAAACAGAGAAAGTAAACCTGGGGATTTGAAGAACATTCCTGACAACTAAAGATATTCATCATTGTCCATTACATCCTCCCCCGACAGCTGAGTATTATCCCACCTCTGCGGGGGCGGATTCCGAGCTGACCAGACAGGCGGCACTGGCTGCACAGGCTGTGTATATTGGGCTTGCTGCATATAGTGAGCCTGCTGTGGTTGAGGTACAATGTTTTCAGGTGTGGGGGTTGACAGCCAAGGGAACGCAATAGGCGTTCCGTTGATGCGGATTTCGCCGACAATATTTCCAAGCTCCGGCGTATCATCCACGTAGCCATCCGAAAGACCCATCAATTGAGTCACGAGCCGAGAGAAAGCAACACAGATAGCGAAAATAGGCGTGAAAATAGTTGACAGATGTGACCAGCGCCACAGCATTGTGACAGTTACCCAGGGGTATAAAGGCGCATCGGGCTGCAAGCAGTAGCCTTCGCAGCTTTCGGATATATCGGGGTGACTATACTGGTCCCACATTAGGCATTCAATGATATACCACGAGAGTGCGATGGTGATGAACCAGCCAAGTTTGGTGGGCCGAAGGCGTTGGGATCGCGGGCTCCGCGTCCAGAGCCGAGGAAGAGGTATCGTGGCGTAGACTCGTCCATCAGAGTGCGTGTCACGACCTTTGTAGGATTCGGATGTGTGCAAGTGTAATGATTTCGGGCTCTTCTTGTTCAAAGAACTTGCCTGCGACACAATTGCGGTGTCTTGTTTAACATGACCTTCCAGGTCGTCAAGCCCTTTCTTGACTTCATCGATATGTCTCGTTAGAGAGTTGAGCTTGACATTCAATGAATCCAAATTGACCACGTCATTTTCTTTTGAGCTGGCATTTTGGAGTTGGGCGAGGACGGCCTTTTCGTACGCTTCATCATCTTCCTCGATTTTGGGTTCACCTGGGGCGTCCATGAAGGCTTGAAGAGACTCGATGGTATCATCTCCGAACTCCAGGTCTTTGCCGGAACTGGCATCTTCAATCACCGTCTCTAAGGCACTTTTAGGTAGATGAGGTCGCTGCAACGCGGCCCTTGGCTGCTTTCCAGGAAGCGGTTCGGGAAGAGGCTCTTTCTTGGTAGTCTGCGCGGGATTCGGTTCTTCGGCTATCGATTTGACATCCGCTGGTTTCGTAGGGGGTGCAGTATTCTTGGACTCATTTGTTGTACGTGGAGGAAGGAGGTCTTTCGTTAGATCTTCGGGAAGTTCAACCTTGTCACCCACCCGCTGGGTCATAGGAGTATCAATCCACGCGCCAGTTACCCGAGGGGTTTTGTCGTAGATTTTGTTTTCAAAAATTTTGAGTGGCTCGGGAGTTTGGACCTGATCAGGTTTGGGATTTTCAGTCCTAGAAAGCTTGCGTAGTAGATCCCGGGAGTCGCGCTTGCTGGGGCTGGGCCTCGCGAATGATGAGTTCTTGAATACTGTGATAGGAGAATTGGGGATTGGCTCGCCGCCACTAGTTGGGGGTGAGGTCAGCTTTGGGCCAGACTGCGTTTCTCCAAAGTCCTCGTGCATTGTTTGCATATACGGATTGGCAGTGCGTTCTTCAAGAGCGCTTCTAGCAGAAAGTGTACTCCGTGCCGGAGAACGAGGAGAAGTACGCATAGCCCTGGGAGCTTGTGCTTCTTCCGTAGTAGCTGGCGACCAACGTCGACGCGCTTTTTCCTCATCTCCTTCAGAGATACTGCGCTGGCCAGGTTTTCTCTCCCATTCTTGCCAATGATCTGCCCGATGACCCCAACCAGCGGGTATATTCGGCGAAGGAACACCGTTTCTGTCAGCCTCTGGCGCATAATGATCTGCTTCTGTCTTGTCTTCCATTCGTCTTCTCAAATTATCTGCCGTCAAGGCATCTCGTCCGACCTGAGCCCTGCTGAAGACCGGCGAGCGTTGGCCCGTGACGCGCTTTAGGCGCTCTTCGTCCTTAGTATAGTCCCTACTCTTGCGAGCTCGATGGTCGCCGAGCTCATCACCAAAACCAGCGTCGGAGAATAGTCGTCCATTGGCAGATCCTCTGCCGTTATTTGTATCTTTGGCTCGGGAGGACGGGGGGCGACTTCGGCTTCCAGAGCGTGCGGTGAACTGCGGCTCCCAGTCATAATCGCGTACGAGATCGGCTAGAGCGTCATCTTCATCAATTCGCCTATAAGCATCTTCGAGTTCTTTGGGGGGAGGAGAAGTCTGGGATATTGGCGAGAACGCGTTGGTCGGCTGCCGCTTCGATCGCGGGCTTGGTGATGTCACATAATGGGATTCTTCATCGTATGTGGCGGTCATTGCGTGTTTTGATGCGTCTCGGTACGCATCGGCTAGAGATCTTGGGCGAATAGCGTGTCGTGGATGGGGACCATCTTCTTGAGGGGGGTGATGGGAGCTTCGCGGGTATATCGTAATGGTCGAATTTCGAGGCGCGTCGGAAAGGTGACGGTTGTCTGTCTCGCGAGACTCGATTGTTTTTGTCGAATGACATGACCGAAATATCCCTTGCAACCTGCAGAGGGTTCACATGTAGGAAAGGTAGTGAAGAAAGGGGAAAGATGCGTTTCTGCGCTGTGAAGAAATGACGGAGGTAAATACTACATTCTCATTCCCTAATGCGGTTAGGCCGTCTGAATTCCTTCCACATTACGTCGACTCCTTCAACCACAATTTATCTTCTTAACTTGTCTTCTTCTTTTACTACTCCTATTTGCCCTTGAGACATTATCAGAAGAGCATTTACAACCTTGTGGTGCTCAAATGGTCCTCACCTTATCTTGACATGTGACACCTACACTCGCACTGTCTTCGAAAGCTTCAATAAAAGCAACAAGACTCGCATTCCGAACCCTTGGAAAAGCTTCAACTCAGATCATATCCAGAACTTCAGTGGAATACCTATCTACCAAACCATCCGTCATGGCAAAGGCATCCCGGCGCTCAGGTCGCGGCAAGACGCCAACGTCATCCGGAGCCTCAACACCAAGCTCCGCATCCTCAGGTCCGATCCCACCATTCACCAAAGTGCCGCAAATCCTGCAACCGTTCGTCGAACACCTCTCCCCCGACGAAGTATACTTAGTTCACATCGACACAACTGCAGAGGAACTGAAGCGGCAGACCTTCACCGTACCCCTCATCGTCAACCTGGTAGTAGCTGCTGTGATTGGCCTACGGGTGTACATGGGAATCAGTACATATCCAGCGCTCGTGGCAACACTGATCGGGCTCCAAAGTTCCATGACTGTGGACACGGCAGCAACCCCGTGGACAAAATCGATAGAAATCATCCTGCGCCGGACTGGAACGATATGCCTCGACTACTTCCTCGTGACCCTTCTCTGGTCATGGCCTGTTAATTTCATCCGAGGGCCTGTGCGCTGGCGTCGCGCCATCGGTTTCCGCGAGGCAGAGATCATCGTCCGCCGCAGTAACCGCAGTTGGAGCAAGGATCTCGAGCGCAACAAGTGGATCCGCGAAGACGAGACCCGCCGCGATAAGATCGTCGCTGCTGTGACTCCAGAGCGAATCGCCAAAACTGGTTACTTGCTCGTGGACGAGGATTGGAATCTAGACTATGCGGCTATGATCCGCGCTCATGCTCTTGTTGATCGCACTCGCAGGGGCGATGGTATACAGATAGATGAATTCCGCACTGCTGTGCTGGTTAATACTGATGCGGACGGTTGGCTTATTTGGCGTGTCGGGGATGACAATACTGCCGCTGGGGAAAAGCAATCCGTTCAACGCGACCAAATTCTTGCCTTCAAGGAAAAGTTGGCGGAGATGGGTAAGGAGGATCTCTTCCTCCGTTGGGTCGAACTGATTCAATGGGAGAGCTCGCAGCCTGGTGGTTTCACTGCGGAACGACAACGGTCTGCGATGCTACAAGCGAAGCAGATGTTTGAGGCTGAAAACGTGGATTTCAGTCAATTCTGGGACGACATGGGCGGCATGAAAGGCGAAGGGTTAGACTAGTGATTTATCGTTTCATGATCATGATCATATCTCTCTTACATTCCACTCAACTTCCGCTTACTCGTCGTGTAAATTACCCTCTATACCTGATAATATTTCACGAATGTTTCATAAAGCTTGACCGGCACCTTATGCCCTACACTACTTCAAGTAGATCGATATATTCAAGTATAAATTGCATTGTTGGGTATCTGGGCAAAATCAATGTCAAAAGCAAATGGGACATGTATCGATCCCCGAATGGCGCGTAATCCGCGCTGCAAATACTGAGGGGACAAACCAAAAAGGATAATAATAAAAAAGAATAATGCAACGCCCAAGTACGCCAGAGCGTGTAAAAAACAAGCAAAGAAAACAGTCTATGGTGCGCCACCCTCCAGCCGATAGTCAAGAGACCACAATTTCTCCCACGGGCGAGACCGGCCATTGTGTCGACGATCAGACGTCGACCGAGAGGAAGAAGTGGTGTTACTTGTGTTCGGTGGAGCCGATGTAGAAATAGGACCCTAAGTCAAAGAAAACCATTAGCAACTAATACCAGATAACATAAAGACAGACCCGGAAAAGACGGAAGATTAACAAGTCAATCCCTACTTTTCACGGGCCGGAGAGCAGGTCACGGCGAACCTCGTCGAAGATCGGAGCATTCTCTCGAGGCTGCGAGCCAGCATCAGCTTCGGCGGGGCGCACAAGATCAGTCGTGGATTCGACGGCGTGCTGCGACGGCGTGGGGGTGCCACGCTTGGAATTCGCGCTCTCGCGGCGGCTATCAAGACTCCTAGACAGGGTTTTGGCGATGGCGCCCTCGTCCGTCGCACGTTTGAGGCGGATACTACCCTTAGCATCGACGTGCGCCGATGCAACTGTGCTCTTCGCTATTCCCGGTGTAGCAGGCGCGCCGGGTTTCTCTTCTACGGCATCGAGGAGATACCAACGGAGGCCGTCTGAAAGCTCGAATGGGTTCTCATCGTCTAGAGAGGCGCCGTCGCTAAGGTCCCCGATGGAGCGACGGTCTGATGCGACGCCGTTCATTGACTTGGACAGATCTACAACGCGTTCCTCGATCTTGGTGATGCGAGCGAGAAGCCAGTCTCGAGCTTGTAGTTTGTGTGAATCTTGCTCTCGGAGGAAATAGTGTGGTGCGCCCACATTGAAGGCGGCCCAAGAGCGAATGGCCTGATTCCGTGTGGGGAGGAAGAGAGCAAGGTCGCCCTCTTTGAAGGATCTGTAGGCGATTTTATCATGGGCTTCACTCTGAACTCGGTGGTATTTTTCACGATAGCCTCGAGCTTCCTTTTGCCATTTGCGGGCTAGGAGTTCGATGTCCTTGACGCGTTTGACAACAACATCACCAAATAGGGAAACGTCGAACTGAGCCAAACTTTCCATGAAAGCTGAGAATTTGGTCTCTTCATCCTCCAGGCTTTCGGCTTTCGTCCAGTCCAGAAGCGCTATATCCGGCTTTAAGGATACAATACCTGACTGGGCGAGGCTTTCGCCTAGGCCCAGCGAAGCACTGAGCTTCGAGGCACGCTGAACAAGGAGCTGGCCGTCTTGTTGAATGATAGTGAACCCCAATTGCTCGAGCATCCGACCCAGCCTTTCGACCTGTGCAAAGAGTTGATTTGAAAGCTCAAGGGACTTGTTACCCCGAGCTTCGAACCGCGCCACAACCTGCTCCTCGGTCTGCGAAGTGGCCCCTGCCTTTCTCTCCCATTCCACGGCCTGATCTTTCAAATCTCGAGCTTGATTCTCGGCTTCAGCCAGTTGCCGTGACAGCTCCGCCTGTTTCCGTTCCTCTTCGGCGATCTGTTCGCGCAGCGCGTCGGAACCACTCTCTCCAGCAATCATTTGCGAGTGCAAAGAACTGAACTTGGATCGCTCTTTGTCCAGTTCACCGGTCAAATCATCCGACTTTACTCGCTCGCGTGAGAGCTCTGCAGTTAATTGTGACAATTCGGCCTCGCATTCTTCGAGCCTCTTTGTCCGCTCCTCTGCCTCCGCCTCGAATTTCACAATCTGTTCTTCCAAGGCCTTTTTCTCCTCCATTGTCTGAGAGGCATTCGATTCCGCGCTCTTCGCATGGATCGACAGACCTTCAGAAAGAACCTCAATGGCTTTGATTATGTCGGGAAGTTCGACAGGTACAATGCCTCCGGGCGAGAGGTTCATGAAGATAGCTTGGAGGTCTTGATAGCTCTCTAGGTGCTTTTGCTCGATCTCTTGGTGCTTTTGCTCGAACTCCGCTTGTTGGTGCTCGAGATCGTCAATCTTAGCCTGGAGGCTTTCTTCTCGCTCTTGTCCAGTCTGAATCTGTACATTAAGATCAATGATTTTCTGTGCGTCTTCGGCGGAATTGGCCTGAGCATTTTGAAGGTCGAGGTCGAGTTGGTGCATCCGGTCGTCAATATCTTGTCTCCCATGCTCCCTGCTATCCATAAGTCGGTCAAGCTCTTCTTCCATTTCCTCGGTACGGAGTCTAAACTTCTTTAGCTCCGAGTCCAGATATCGGCGCTCATCTTCAAATTCACGTTGGCGCGCTTCAAGGTTTCCTATCAGATCCTTTTTGGTGGATTGGGCTTCCTGGAACTTGTCAGAGTGAGTCTGCCTCTCGGCGTGGGCCTCCTTATGGAGTCGCTGGACCACATCTCTCTCAGCCGCCAGCTCGGCTTCAAGCGTAACGATACGCTGGATGAGGGCTTTTTCTTCGGGAGACTGAGTGGCTGAGACTCGCCTCGAAGAGACGGATGAGCGTCTAGAGAGTGCATCAGGGTGTGGAGATGAAGGTGAACCGGGGAAGTCTGGGCCGAAATTGCCGCTTGTTGGCCGGCTGAGGTGACTCTGACGATGCAAAAGATCTTCCAATTTCCGGACACGACTATCAGACCCCTTGAGCTTTTCTTCTAGCTTTGTCTTTTCTTCTTGTAAGCTACGCACGGAGTCATCAGCGCGTAATATAGAGCTCCGGCTCAAGTCAAATACGCTGCCTTGTTTGAACGCCTTGGCCCGTCGTCTTTGCTGCCGAGTGGGTGCATCCAGTTCCTTGAGTTGCTGGGTGAGCTCTTCTGCTAGGTTGGTCAGGGAATGAGTGGTTCTTAAATCGTTGATGTAATACTCGATTTCTTTCCGAGCTACTTCAGGCCATTCATCATCCTGGCCTTGAAGGTTGACTTCAATTCCTGGTGGGGTAGAATCAGTCACAGTCATAAAATCTCCCATGTTTTTTAGCCATTTTTTCCTGCGGCGTTGCTCCTCATCTCTCAAAACCGCCATCTCCTCGGCCAGCGTCAGGGAGTCAGTCTTGATCTTATCACTCCATTCTCGCCGCCGCACAGATTCGATAAGAATCGATCCATATACCATTGGCATTTGGAAGACAGAGTAGATGACTTCAAAGGCATTACTTCCCACGTCCAGATTAACCATTCGTGCATGGGCGTCGGCAAGTCTAGACTCAAGGGAGGAAATCGTGCGCATATGCTCAATGGCGGATTTCTCCACGGCCCCCCGGCGCTGCACAGCTTGCTCCAGTGCAACTTGAAGCTCGACGCTGGTCTCCATCAGCGATGGAAGAAGGTCCTGTGTATGGCTGAATGCAAGCCTTGAGATATTGGCCAACGTTTTCTGGTTGTTAGGCAGACCGAGAACATGCTCATAATCAGATCCGATCTTCTTCGCAATAGTCTCAACTTCTTCCAGCAACCCATCCACCCCGTCAAAACTTGAGGCAAGGGCCTCGTCCACCAGTTGTTGAGTGTCGGAGGCGATGTCGCTGATTGTCTTCTCAATGTCATGGACTCTATCAGCAAAGGCTGGTGACACAGTCGCGGCCTCTGATCCAGCCCGTTGAACCTCGTCTACGTCAACAAAGTCACGCAACGTTCCGGTTGGTCGATCCTTGTCCATTTTGGGCGTGGACGGGCGTCCAAGAAGAGGGAAATCTTTGCGTGCCGGGATGTTGTCCAGTGTGGAAAGAGCTCGTTGCCAGCCATCTAAAGCAGCCCGCTGCTCTTCTAAAATGCTATTCGCCCACGACTGTGCCTCTTGGAATCGATGCTCCAGGTTGCCCACATGGGACTTGAGGTTCTCCAGAGCCACGCCCACCGCGCGGTTTATAACATCGGTTCGCTCGTTATGTTCTCGGACGTTCTTATCAATCGACACACAGCGACTAGACAAGTCCACTGCCCAGTTGCGCCGTTGCATGTAGAGGTTCCGCCATGCCTGGAGGTCGTTTTGATCTTTGAGTGTAGCTGGGGGGCTGCCGGGTTGGAATGGTTGGGGGGGAGATAGTTCCGGAAATTCGACATTGCCTGGTTCACTGACGTATTGTCGGTCATATACAAAGATCTCGTTCTGTGATGGTTGCCTATGAATTAGCATATTTCTAGGTCATTATTGATGCTAATCATATCGCACCTCGGCAGCGAGAGTTTGGATCTTGACATTCTTTCCCCGGGCGGTCATCAATATTTGCCGTGGGGGTGGGATAGAGGTATTGTGAACGACCCATAACTTCAAAGCATCGGGACTAGAGACAATGTGTCAGCTGGAGTTCGGATAGGTCCATTTGAGCATAGATAAATAGATAGTAGACACCATCAAATGGAGGGAGTGGAGACATACGAGGCAAATGCCACTGGATCAGCGAGGAAATGCTCCCCAGTGTGGGCAATGTAGATGTGCAACGACATCACCACCGCACCAGGCGAGCTTAAATGCACAGTAGGAGAGAAAAGTGAGAAATATTTCCCAAAGAAGAAGATGCAGGTAAGAAAGGAAGGAAAAGAATGAGAGTCCCAAAGCCCCCAGTCAGGCTCAGGACGTTGAAGGTTGCGGAGCAACCTCGTGTGGCCGGGGAAGCTCGCCCACCGCCTCCAGTCTTATCTTCATATCACCAGATGCGCCCGCGTTCACGGGATCTACGTCCATGGCTGCAAAACATGGCCAGACACTGCCTCACCTGCAATCTGGTGAGGTGACACTGCTAGATTACTCTGCAGATGACTCTCGCGATGTCGTAACTCTGTCGGATAAAGAGGCCTTGGTGCTACAGCTCTACAACCAGATTCAGGAACAACAGCTAGAAAAGGCACTTCTCGAACAAGGTACGTCTGAATAGAAGCTTCGCTATGCTTTTTTTTTAATGTTTGCTTTTTTTAATCTACCTTCTAATCAATTTCATCTTATTAGAACTGGAGTCAAGTTCGGGTGCAGATCCTGAAGAACAGCTCACAATCGCAGAACGTGAGCTCCTAGAGGCACGATCTACTTACACGGTCAGGAGGAAGGCTGTTCGCACCATCCTCATGACAGAGCCTATTCTCAAATCTGTTCACCTGAATGCTGCCACTCCTGCTGAGAGGTACTACCCACGAAAACCTTTAAGCTATACCAATTCTAATAAGAGACATACAGAGCCCTTCTTTGTCTGGTAAATCGTCGCGATGTGCTTGCACTTGCACATGAGAATCTTGCGTCGGCACATGACTTGGTGATGAGGCAGCTCTCATCCCTGGAGATAAAGAATCTACAGATCAATCGCGAAAACCAGGAACTGGTGCGCCAGCTACTAGAGCTCACGAAAGAGGATTCGTCATGGAGAGAGAGGCTTGAAGACTCCCTGTTATCAGAACTGGATAGTTTTGAAACTGATTTAAAGGCACGCAAAGCTCAATGGGAGACTATGAAGTCTATCGCTAGTGCGGTTGTTGTTGGTAGTGGACTAAATTGGGCCGATGACGACATGCTGCGCGCGTTGGTGCTGGATGAAAGTGATGACTGATGTTTTTTTGTGGACGCGTTCCCGTTTTTTTTTTACACATCTCTTGTACTTAGGAGCACAGGCGCTGTATAATACCCAGGTCTCGGGAACATTCGATTTCTATTCCCAAGGGGCAAAAAAAAAAAGCGTATAATTTTAAACTGAATAATGTGGACTAGATAGGAATTATACTGGGGCGTGTTGCAATAATGACGGCTATACACAGCGGTGTATAATATAAATGGTCGCGTAGAAGTAAGGGCTCTATGCTCGGATAAATGCATAACTAGCTCCATTTCTGATTAGAGACATATAAAATTATTTTCCACACAGACACGAACTCTATGATTTCCTGTCGGAAGGCGTGGAACTGTATGGAGTACATTTAAGTTACAGGTGGATTAACCATACACTGCCACACGGCAGTACTACAGTATCAACGGTATGGGTAACAAAAAAAGGGACTTTGCTGAGGGAACGGAACATGGTCTATGCGTTTTTTTTATGGAGTTGACAATCTCTACTCCGTATGGTGTACGGACTTTTGCTCTTGATCTGTCAATATGTCAACTCTACGTGTTAGCCTACCAAGTCCGTACGCCATATCTGCAATATAATTGAGCAAGATAAGTGAGCAATCTGAACGATTTCAGAGGGTATGAGTATATTTTAGATAGAATATCCCTGCTATGGTCTATATTGTACTCATATTGGAGAAGATATCCATGCTCGATTTAGCTTGTGATGATGGTGTGATCTAGCTCTGTAAGGAAGGAGTAAGAAGGATCATCTTAGTTATCTATTCTAAGTTGTTCCATCTCCATGCCGTTCCACTGGGCATAAATAATCTTAGGGCTATGAAAACAGCGATACATCACTTCTGTACCATATTCATGCTTCTTGCACCATAGAGTAGACGTATGACATTTATCGACAGAGTCATGTCAGTACCTTCCCTAAGTTCCTAGGTACCTGCCCAGCCGTGTTTCCAATCGGGGTTACGCTAAAAAGGTACGCCACGCTTATGATTGAGCAACCATCCGCCCTTGCCTGAAGGTGATAGTTCAATACTACTGTTTTATACACACACCACGCTTTGCGGCCGAATTAGGGTTTGTACTATTACACAGAATTGTCAACCAAATGATAATATCAATAGATTCAACACCAAGAGCTGAAGTAGGCCTTGTTTTCTGAATTCTTATTTTTTTTTATAGAGGGAATAATGCTACCAATAAAAGTGAACTGGGACCTGTTTTCAATGTTTTCTATACAAAGGTACCCCGTACATGTTAAATGTACTTCGTACCTACGCATGACCTTGGGACTGGCGACCAAAGCCATTATACGCCATGCCTCATAGAAGCAAGCTCATAACATCAAATGTATGTACGAAGAATCTCTCCCCCAAACTAAATACGTTACGAAATGCTTGGTTTGTTATTTCCATCTCCTTCCGCATATCCCTCTTAGAGTGTGGTTTTGTGCTCTCGGAATTTTACGACAATACATCATAGCCTGCTTGCAACCATATGTAAGATAAAAGGGTATCGTTGCCTGTCGCATTTTTCAATAGCTAATGTCGCCAATATGTACATCCATGGATACAAGCCATCAAATTCGATGGCAAGCACCAGTGATAGGAGGTACGAGGTACTTGCCGAACAGATACTTTTAGTATGGTGTTACCGGGTACTGTGTACCTGTACGTTTGCGCGGTTTATTAATATGACGGAGCGCAATCCACAAGAGTCCCAGGTGCCGGAATGATGGTCTCGTTTCATAACGTATTAAATTCTCTAACTCATTCAATTATAAAGATTTTTCTTTGGAAAAAAGCACGAATGTAGATGAATTCATCAATAGCAAACGGTCTGAATGGAATTTTTCAAGATAAATTGAAGAAATAAGACGTAAATTTCGAGGCATCGACCGTAAATAGTATGGTGGACAATGTAAATTACGAGTATCATACGTTTTCTCACAGCGAAATCAGTACCGTTGCCATTCCCTTGCTGTGGTCCCCCCTCTCTTTGCTACTACTACGGCCCTCCCCCCTCTACTCTTCTCTTCTCTTACTATCTTCCTACACTACCATTCTCCCCATACAAACTCGCTCCCATACAAAAAAGGTACTGCATATCAACCCCCGAGCACTATAAATCAACACTTCTGAAGCACATTTCAACCACCACCACATTTCCCTTTTTTTTTCAGTTCTTTTGGTCCTTGGAATCATTTATTTTCATCTCATTGCCTGTCTTTTTTTTCCAATTTGCGCCGACCTTGCGGTCGCGCGCATCTCAATCTATGTTTTTGTCCACCTAACTAACTCGAAAACTCAGTTCTTTTTTTTTCCCACATATTCTAATTCGTTAAAGTCGAATCATTGTGAGTTGATCCTATCCCTATCATCTCGAAGCTCTGTTTTCCCTCGGTCGCAAGTGGTTGGTTGCGCGCAACGCGTCCAGCAAACACTCGCGTCCACCCTCCTCTCTCACTACCACCCCGGTTTCTTTAAATCCTATCTCAATTGCGCATACAAACCTTAACCTGACCCAATTACACTTTGCATTTCTTCCAAAATACATCGTTTGTGGCAAAAATCGCCAGAAATCGACTCTAACATCCAACAGCCATCATGCCTAAGGACGCCACCACCAAGTCTACCCGCAAGGCCCCCGAGAAGCGCGTCCAGCGCCGCAAGAAGGGTGAGTTAACAAGTAAACTGCTTGTCACCAGCTTGTACTAATTTCCTTATTAGACCCCAACGCCCCCAAGCGTGGTCTGTCCGCTTACATGTTCTTCGCCAACGATAACCGCGACAAGGTTCGCGAGGAGAACCCCGGTATCAGCTTCGGTCAGTGAATTGATTACCCAGCTTCATTGTACATATCTAATACCCCTACAGGCCAGGTTGGCAAGCAGCTCGGTGACAAGTGGAAGGCTCTGAGCGAGACCGACCGCAAGCCATACGATGCCAAGGCTGCCGCTGATAAGAAGCGCTACGAAGAGGAGAAGGCCGCCTACCTCGCCAAGGCTGAGGAGGAGGAAGAGGAGGAATCCGCCTAAATTGCCCTCTAGCTTCACTTCGTCTTTTACCTCTGGGCGTTTGTGTTTCTCTAATAGTTCTCCTGCTTTTTTTTCGGACGGTTTCATGCACGGTTTCTGGGTTTGGAGGACGGGTGGGGTTTACTTGCTTCTGAACTGTTCCTCTTTGCTCTCAGGGTATTAAGTTATCAATGGGAAATCTCAACCTTTAATCAAGCATTCCAAGTAGTTTTAGATGCTGTAAGCGGTAAGCAAGCGTTAATCAACTCACTTGCTTGTGGGGATGATTCATAGGCGAGCTCCGATCTGTTGTGCGAGGAATCACCCGTACCATTTTCATATTGAACTTCACTTTAGCTCTGATTGTTAAGTGCCAAGCCTCGGGGAAGCTTCGGAGAGCTTCCAGCTTCCGAGGCTTTTTTGCCCCGCAAATCGGGGGGCTGACCGCCTGCGTCATTCACCGCCCCGATAATCCGGGGTCGAAGCTCGAAGCTTAACCTTGAGGTTGACTGAAGAGTCCTCCAAGGTTGCTTTATCAATAGTCATTCGCAGACCATTGACTTCTCATCGGAAACTTCAAATCGAGATCAAAGTGGAAGTCGAACAACCAGCAGAAAAGTCACCGAGGTTGATTCACAAGGCGTTGTGAAAGACTGCGATGTACTAGGAACCTACACCTATCTCGAGCTTGGGTTTCGTGAAACCCCCGACCCTAAATCCTCGAGCCCAAGCCCTGGAGATACAAAAGTGTGAATACTGGCGAGCATTTTGAGGTGGCTGGGATTAGGGCTAGCCCAAGTGAGCGCGCGCGGGTCACGCTTATGCAATAATGTGGGTGGGGGTACGATGCGATATACAACATAAGACAATGCGATAATACGTATCGGTACGACGATACGTTACGGACATGATGATACGCAAAGTGGTGATTATACACGACGTTACATTTGGGACTCACGATGAGGCAGGATGATAGCAGGGCGACAATACGATACGATTTCGCAATATGTTACAAAAACGACGACACGCAGAGTTTTGAGTATACGGGGCGTTCACAATTGGGATGTCCGATGAAACGGTAAGACAGCAGGGCGACAATACGATACCTTTTCACCACATCACTAGCTTACGAGGGTGAAGGAGCATATGGGGATCGTGAAGGATGCTAGTTTTATCCTCCCGAGTATATTCCTAGCCGCCTAGGATCGAGTCTTCGACTGGGGTAGAGTCGATCAGGTTGTATAGTTGAGGTTGCTCGCCATAGTTCATGGGCTCGAGAGGAACGTTAGAGTTGGATGGTCGACCTATTTTGATATATTTGATTCTTTAATAGAGAGGATATCGGTTTATTTTAATACTAGAAACAGCTTAATGCACCAAGTAACTAGTTATTAGGACATCCTATTTAGCCCGGAATGCGCCCTGGGGAGGTATACGGCCTAATATTATTCCACTCAGCTGAGAGGTTAGTGCGGTGGAGGGCGATCCTCATCCTATCCATTACGCACCTCCCCAAATAGGGCGCTCACCATAATATCAAATGATTCTAAATATACTCTATAATCCTGTCCAGTGGTATATCAAGCACATACGACCATAGGGTGTGGAAAACAGGGCTTCCCGTCCGCTCAGCCGTACTTAAGCCACACGCCGGTGAGTTAGTAGTTGGGTGGGTGACCACCAGCGAATCCTCACTGTTGTATGTTTTTATTTTTTGAGTTAAGAGTAGGGTCCTGCCACTAACATATTTCACACGCGAGTGACGCATTTCCCCTAAAATAAGACCATCAATTAGCACTCAATCAATACATCACCCACCATGGCACCAATTCGCTCTCAAAGCTCTTAAAATCCAACATAGTAAGGGAGTAGGGTGTTAACGCTTTATTTATACTGCTCTGTGCCCGAGGGACAGCTTGCTTTGATCAAAGTGAGTTGTATTAATTCTCTATGTTAGTCATGTCTGTATGAATACCTCGGCATCTCTTCAGGTAGAGATAACTAGGTACGTACTTGACGCACTTCGATGTTGACCCCATAAGACTATATCCAGCCATACTAAGTTAATTATAACATGAAATTACCTATTATTAGGTACACGATTGAGTGAATGGTTGTTTTATTCACGTCATGCACTTGACTTCCTTAGCACCTTCAAAATTCACCACGCTAGAGGCACATTCGAGACGCGATGCTTATATATCCAGCAGGTACACGGACATGAACCGTACCCTGGCAGCTTCTCTATACGAGGAATTTCGGTCACAATGAACTCAACGCCAAGCTCCCAAAATCCCTGCGAGTATGGAACTCCATCTGGAGAAACGTCAGACATGATTTCATCTGGCGAACGAAAAACGGGGATTCCTTCGGGATCAACAATATTAAGGTCTGTCTCTTCGTAGTAAAGTGAGCCGTCTTCTAGCACATTTGAAGCTATTTGGCAAGTCAAGGAGCGAAGATGGAGGTAGCCCTCGCGAAGAGCCTGGTAGATCTGCGATATGGGAAACACTCCACATCCACTGCGGAACTTGGGATGCTGTAAGTTTGACGGAAGAAGCTTCGCCCATTCCAAAGCTGAGGCCGGCTTAAGCCAAAAACAGTAATTGTCTCCAATCAGCATTCTTGGTGAAGTTGTGAGAGATTGGAGAGCTGGAAAGTTGCTGAGATCCATTGGCTCTTCCCATTCCATGTATTGAATGTCAAGATCAAGACTTTCTAAAGATGAAGACTAGGACCTGGGAGCATCGATATACCGCTGTCGACTATCTTCCCCAACGCGCCAATGGATAGGTTCCATTGCTTCTTGGCCCTTCAAAGTGAAATGCTTAAGTTGATGATGGTAATGAAGCATGCCTTGAATGTCTTCGGGTGTGACATCACAGTTCAACAAGTTGAGCTCTCGAAGGCGGCTTGATCGGAAATATGTTGGACTCTCGTCGCGCCATCTCAGTTCGAATTCAGCTCCAGTGATAGTTATTTTTTCTAGACCAGGGTGGTGAAGTAAGGACCTATATGACCCGACTGAAAATTTCCAATCAGAATCATAGTCAACGCTGAGGGTAACTATACTAATCAGTACTCTCTTCGATTCTTATGAAAAAAAAATAGATGCGACTCACTAGATCGTAGAGTAGGGAGTGTTTCTTGTGGGTGGCGCAGTAGTTGCAACTTGCTAGGCTTGCCCCGATTAGACTCGTTTGATCTGATGATCAATGACTCCAGATTCACGAGTCTCGGAAGAAGAGGCTCAATATATTCCGGCGAATTGTCAGTCTCCTCGTCGAGATCATGGTAATATGTAGCTCTCGTATAAGAGAAGTCAAGTAATGAGACCTCGCAGCTGTCTCCAAAAAGTATTTCATGGATTTCGGACTCCAAATGACAACCAAACGGTAAAGAAAAGGTGCTGGGATTGCATGTAAGTAGTAACAGGACTGAGATAGGGCCTTCAGAGTGCCCACTGAATAGCGGACCATCGACGCAATAATCTCGAGGAGCTCAGGGGGTAGCCTGAGGATGGAGGCTGGTCCATTCATTGTGTAGCACAAGATAGATCGGCCCCAGATGTAATATGGCTTGAACTATTTCTGATGCTTTCTAAAATTGCGTGAAGTGAGATTCATGAGAGAAATTGTGGCTGAGGTCAACTGAACTAGAGGAAGTTGCCTTTGATGGTTTCACTTGGCGCCCAGGATAACGATTATTAATCTTGCTGCTTTGATTCATGTGAATATGGCTGGAGAATCGCTGCCAATTCCATTTGGGTTAATCGTCGGCCCCTCAAGATAGAAAACAGAGGCCTCTTCGCGGGCTTGCATCTCAGCCAATATTTTCAGGAAGTTCCCAGGAGCTTCTTCCTGCAGATCTAAACTGAATTTCCGCCAAACAGCGCTGACATGAAGACATTTCGTTCAGACAACTAGTCCACAGTCTCTAAGGAAGGTTAAAAGCTGCGGGATTCTACTTTGGTCTCTACAGATAAAATTACAGCTAAGACCAAGGGCTCGGAGGCCTTGTCGCAAGGAAGTGCGAAACAATGCACGAGAGAATGAACAATATAGAGAGCTGATAAACGAGTACAGATACTTCATATTTCTCTTTGAGTTCCTACTATACATAAAAGGTCATCAACAAAAGCTCAGTTCAAGGTGATTCTCAGTCGCTATCCAGCACAATAACCTCCGCCTCTACCTCCCCGATACTCTCCACGTGGAGCGCATCTCCAGCATTTACCATTGTAATAAAAGCCCCATCACCCTCCTCAAGAACGGCGTCCTCCCTACTATTAATCATAACCTTAGACTTACCCTATTTGGTCATAGGCAAGTGAATATTGACATTACGCTTCTTCCTAGACTCGATAGCTTCTCCGGCGCCAATAATCCACTTAAACGTCGAGGCCGGCTCAATAATTCCAGCCCCTATAACGAAATCAGTATGAATGGGGATAGTGCCGGAAATTTTGGGCACGGTAGCATCTTCCTATGCTGGGGTAGCTTCGGGTCCCGCAGCAAGCGGGGATAAGATAGGAACAAATGCTTTACGCTTTACTTCCTCGCTAAATGCCATAGTGTGGTACTGTGGCTTAAGGCCCTACTTATAAGGAAGTGCCCAAACTTGAAGGAAGTGAACCGATTTGTTGGATTCGTTCTACTCCGAATATGCGATTCCTATCTCAGGTCAGCTTCAATTAACTCTGGGGTAAATTAGAGGTTTAAGAGACTTACCTGTTCTGTCTATCGTGAATTATATATCTCCCCGCTTCATTCGGTAAAATTGTTTTCCTTGCTTTATCTCGGAGCCCTTCTTAACCATACTATCCCGGTGCGTGAGCTCACCATTTAGGATGTAGCTGAAGATTTCCGTATCACGATGCGGATGCGTTGGGAACCCATTGCGCGCTGCAACACGGTCCTCATTTAGAACGCGCAGACTTCCAAAATTCTGGAATCGGTGATCGTAATAGCTGGCGAAGCTGAAAGTATGGAAAGATTTCAGCCAGCCGCCATGTTCAGCGTATCCACGGTCACTGGATCGGCGGAGTAATCTTAGCGTGGGCAAGTGGGTTCGACATTTTAAGTTTTAGATTGGTCAAATAGCACAATTGAAATGTATTTGAGGTTATCCTTTTTTATGATTAGGAAAAAATCAGACGTGGGCTTGAGGGTTTATATATAGTATAAGATCTAGACGGCTCAGGAACCTTAGAAATTGGCCATCTCATCGGGATTATGCAATCATTATCCATCATGAATAATAGTGGCACTAGTCCCAAATCGGTATAGAGCCGGATGTAATCACTGACATTTGGTTATGAATTTCTGACTCATCCATTTGTGCTACAGGGCTAACCGGAATTTTTATGCGATTCTACTACATCACATGATAAGAAGTCTCTCGCACGAGATTGACTTATGCTTTAGAGCATGTAGAATATTTCTGAGAACATAAGAGACCTTGTGCCGATAGTCGCCCGATCTGATATAAATATTGGCCAAGCATCTCACGGAGATCCGCATCCAAGATTGCGGAATCAATCAAGTTCTACTGTACCATATATTGGCGAATCATCACGCAACATCCACACTCCACGGTGCAATGGCCAATACCGCGGCTCCGCTTATAAGTCTAGTGTCTCTCTGACAGCATCCACAGTCACGGCTGCAGCAGCTACCATTGGCGATACAGTCCTCTACAAGTTCCGTCCTCAGATACCAAGTAGAGTATTTTCTCAGGGTATCGCACATCTCCTTCAAGGGTCGTTTGAAGAGATCCAGCTCGCATTCGTGAAGCAGCTTCTTTTCGAAATACTTCCTGTTCACTTCATCGAGCCAAGAGTCGAGTTCGTAGACCTGTACTTTGTCTTCGGTGCTATTGACAGCTCTCAAAAAGGCGCGGCCCTTTGTTCGCATGTGCTCTTCGCGTTGGACCGGCATTCGGAGGTCCCTCTCGACAGTGAAGAGCTTTATGAAGAGGTTGGTTTCCCATTCATACACGCTTTTTGATATTTTCTTGTCCCATGACTCGGCGTTGTAGGTGACTTCGCCATAGAAATCTTCTGTTACTGTGAAGTGTCGTCGCCATCCGTATTTGGGGAACTGGATGCCTCGTTGACGTCGAGCCATCAGGACTATAATGGCCAATAAGCTTATCGATATTGATTGCAAAGGAAATGGTGGTTCAAAGGCAGTTTCGTACTCAAAGGACCTGGCGATGATAGGTAAACTTGGTCCGGCTCGGGTGGAAGAGCCGATGCCGAGAAATAGTTGGAGGGGAATACTCAGGAATAAGCACACACAGAAAAGAGTGAACAACTTGATATTGTGACCATGACCATTTGTAAAGGGTGCACGTTCAAACATTTAATGTTTGTAGCAGAATAATTGCCCCCGTTGGCAGGTGACATCGTCTACCCATTAATGGAGAAATTATCATGACATGGAGAGCCCTCTAAATCTGGAAGCCGATATATGCAAACAGAATGAACTCAATTGGAGTTGAAAAATCCCTAGGTATACAAACTGGCGAACTCAAGGACGGAATTTAGTATAATAGAAATTCCGTTATCATATGTAACAAGCATAGAAAGATGTGGTGTCAATAGTATAGATGCTTGACCATTTGTGTTAGGCATTAGATCACCGCATCACCAAGGTCCTAGGTCCGATCCTAGATGAGAAAAGCTAAAAGCATACCCCAAATCGCTAGAAACACACCCTCGTTGCTTCCTCAGGCTTGGCGCAGTACTGGTAATTCATTCAAGTTCAAGAAACCTGCAAGTTTCTTGGAGAGCTTTTGTTTACCTGTATAAGAATTGTTACAATATGCCAGTGCTTCTAGAGTGTATTTACAAGACTGCTATTATACCACACTCCAGTGCTCGACGCGCTATATTGTACGTGGAAGAGGGATTGGAACTGATCTGAGATTATAAAGGTTGGTCCTAGTATCTACGAGCGATATTGCCATCGGCAACTAAGCTAGTTAATACTCGGCAGATGATACTCGAAAATCAAAGGGACTGACTGTATTCGACATATCGAAACCTGCATACTACCGATCCATGGGCTGTATACGGCGTGAAAGCTTGGATCGAAGTTCTCCATCATCATACAAAAGACCAATATCCGCACCTGGGTAGGGCGCGTCAAGTTCATCTTTCAACTTCTGTGCAGTTTCAGTTGAGAGCCACATATATCTCTCCACCATTCCCGGATTTGCTAGCCCGCCTCCATATGTACCTCGAGTTTCTTCGTGTTCATTTCCACAGGGATATTGCCCATACCCGATCTCCATGTCATGGTAGCTGACAGTGGGACCAGTGAGATCATCTCTAGGCTCCAGATCAGTCTGTAAGCCTGGTGCAGTGTGATCAAAGTCTTTGAAGTAGTGAAAGTCCGGCGGAGTTATGTCGCGCTCCTTCATGATTTCCTCAAGGTATTGTAGGTAGAATGGATTTTCACTTCGCCTGGCAGCCACATATAAGGATCTGGTGTAGGGGGGCTTCAAACTTCGGAATATCGAACCGTAATCACACATTATACAAGTGATCGCAACTTGATGTCCCATGGACGGACACTTTCGAACCAGATCAGCTAAAGTGTTCGCAGAGGGCTTCACGGGCCCCCATATGACCCACGGGAGGCAGTCCGAGTCATCGTCGATACCAGAGATATCATTGTTCATTATCATGCGGGCATTAATTGCAGTGCGAATTTCTCTGCACTCCCGTTCATTGCCTTGGCTGAGCAATTTGCCTGGGAGGATAGCCCGTCTAGGGTTTGTTTCCAGCTGATAGGCCCACCATCTGGCGAAGGTTGTACTGTGATAAATGCCACGAAGAACACAATTGTATTCAAGTTTGGTTCTCAGCCTGCGTGGGTGCATTAGTCGACTGTATCGATCCACATTGCCCTCCCACGCGGCCATCTGTGTCTGAAGGCGCTTCTCAAGATTTGGGAGATCAGGCGGAAGAGGCATCCATAGTTGATCGGACTGGCCTGGGCCCAGTTCAGCGTAGTCCTCCATTCCGCTGATATCCTTCAAGCTGACATCTTCAAAGCCGATAAATCCATCTTCCTCGATGTCAATATCATCAGCAGTCGTCTCGGGTAAGTTTTTACCGGGGAGAACTCGCTGTCCTAAAGTCCATCGGGGCTTCATATCGCCATTCAGAAACATAGGCGTTCGTGGGGTTTCAAGATGAACGGATCGAGAGAAATCTTCCATGATAGCATATCGTTGGGGGGCGGACATGATAATCTTGTAGATTTCAGCGTCTTTGTCAACTTCGCGGGATTCTTCCGCGATAGAAACGTCAGGCAAAAGGTCCAATTCTTTGTAGAGATCTGTATAGCCTGCTGCAGCACACGCTCGGCCCACTTGATACCGCATAGACGGATACCGACGGGCAACTTCGCGATATACTTCTT
This sequence comes from Penicillium fimorum, assembly GCA_028828255.1. Lineage (NCBI taxonomy): Eukaryota > Fungi > Ascomycota > Eurotiomycetes > Eurotiales > Aspergillaceae > Penicillium > Penicillium fimorum. Next base: position 1,717,278 of record JAPWDS010000006.1, read on the forward strand.
CTGATGCAAGGTCGGGATACCAGATACAGTACGGCTGAGAGGCAGGATTTTGCATATCGGGGATTATGTCACTCATTATTAGGCGAGCATTGCGGGCGCGGGAAAATTGATGGGCCTGGCCATCGTCGCCGGAGCATAGCTCAAGAATTGCCGGGCTTGTTGCAAATTGAAGTGAATCACGAATCCCACGGATAACTGCTCTCTGGTGCCAAAACGAGCTTAGATCGACGGGGAGATCCTCCCCCTTTATTGCCGCAGCACATTGATCGGGGTCGCATGCAGGTGTAGGTTTGCCGGAAGAGTCATACGCCTGCCTTTTCGGTAGAACGATATTGTATTGGCCCATAAGGCTGATACCGGACTTTTCGGTAGCCGCCATTAGGAAATAATACGGGCAGTGATGCCAGTGGCGCTGGTGCTGCGTGCAGTGACAAGTGGGGGAAAATGAAGTTCGATGTTGAGAAAAAGGAAGGGGGAAGTCAACTTCTCGAAGGACAGTGTAGGCTGTGCATCCCAAACGGCTTGGTGTATGTTATGATTGGTCTGACTGAGTTGATGAAACTGATGAGATCCCCACATTTAGGGCTGGGAAAGACCCTGTGAACCATGGAATCTGTGTCAAGGCCTATAACCTTAGTTGTATATCTTTTCTTTAGAACATATATATCCTCAACAAGTCTATTATTTAGAAAAAAAATAAACGGACTATGCGGGAGAGAAGACTCCACCAAGCCCCGCCATTTGCGCGTGAACACGTCAGGTCTTGGACGCAAGGGAGGACCCTGTCAAGAGCCTCATGGGGGGGGGGGGGGTTCTCTTTTTTCTTTCTTTTTCCTTTCCATTTTCTTCCCTTTTTTTCTTCTATGTGTTAAATAATCTTAATCTCTGCATGAAAGCCTATTGGCTTTTTAGTTCCTAATCTTTCCTTGCCCCTCCCCACCATACCTCCCCCTCCCAACGAAAAAAAACCCCATATGGCCTAACTCCGTGGACTCGAAGATGGCACAGGCTCTGCGTTCATCTCGTCAGAGTGCTGACGACGTGGCAGCTGGGCTCCATGCATTCAGAGCCCCTCTTCCAGAATATGTAGGCGAGATCACATCGCTCATGTCCGAGTTATACGCAATCAGCGCATTGTTGTCCAGCTTGGAGCATCTAGCCAACGATCCCCGAAATCGCCGTTGCTTTAATATGATCAACCCCGATTTGAACGTGGTGCAATCCAGTTACGCCTATACAATCGAGGACATCGGCGATATTTTCAGAGAGCTCGATGGCGCAGATGCTAGTCCGGCCAGGTACAAGCGAACATGGCTAAATATGGGCCGGTTCTTTTGGGATCAATCGAGATATACCCTGGCCACCCGTCTAGTCAAGTATAAAACGGTCTTTAAAGAGTTCAACGACTTGGTAAGAGAGTAGGTGCTCCACAATAACCAGTAGAACAAGCGCATGTGTATACTTATTCATGGTTTTTATAGTGGCCAATATACTTCCCCGCTCCTCGCGGGCCTTGTCAATGGATTCAAGATCCTACTCTCCACGCAAGATAGCCGGTTTGCTGCTCGCTTCGAAGGCATGACTCTCCGCCCGAATGACTCGCCTACCGGCAACCGAGCGAGTTCCCGTCCCCGTCCCCGTCCCACCACCCCAGTGAGAGACCGTCCAGCGAGGGACCGTCCGGTGAGGGACCATCCGGTGAGAGAATACCCACTGAGGGAACACCCGGTAAGAGACCATCCGATAAGGAACAGCCCGGCAAATGACCGGAATGCACGGCGGCGGAGGTCATACGAGCGCACTCGACCGCCGCATCTGTCTCCACCAATGTCGCCTTCTTCCGGTACTTCTTCAGAGTTCCCGCCGTCTGTGCCAGATATCCCTACCTCGCCGCATACTTCTACTACTAGCCGCTCCAGTGCCCCTGATGTTATCAAAGAACACTGGGCCAAGGAAATATTCGGGTCTAGTGGCACCAGCACTCCTCTACCATCCGTGAGAGAAAGGTGAGTTATAGATGGCCCAGCTTGATTTTCGGAATTTTACTAATATATTTGGCAATAGATCATACTGCGATGGAGAACTACAGCCAGGCGTTAAACAATGGATTAGAGACCAGGGCTTCGAGGAACTCCTCCAATTGTAAGTCGGGAATATTTACTTCTTTCGAGCATATTTTTAACACGGTATAGATCCCTGAACGACGAGTCCGATATGCGTGTGTCATTCTACCTAAGAAGACGAGACCACCGCGTCCGCATCCTTTGCAAGAAGCCCCACCGCACACGGCCTAGTGACTACTACTGCTTGCCGCTTAATTTACTCGAGATCCTGCGAGATGGCTCTTGTCTTCGACTGTGCAGACGGCGGAGGCGCGGAACGGAGCTTGTTTTATGGATGCAATTGAAGTTCACCACATTGGAAGGTTAGCAGTTTCCATCCGAGAGTCTGTATTTGTTGAAGCGATAACGCTTACATATTTTATGCAGACCTGGTGCTGTTCCATAACACATTTCTTGCCTTGCGCTCCCAGGATGCAGGCCATGCCATCGGAGATATTTTAGACCACGAGCTGGACCATGAGGATGAAGTTTATGGGGGGTGAGCAATTCATACCAAGGAGAAATAAGTGCACAGAGGCTGATATATTTTAGTACAATCACCGACGATCAGTACGTGCACGCGCTGCGCGTATATAAAGACTTGGTGACTGGAGCCGTAAGACTCCAGGCATCGGTCTACCAAGGCGAGATGAACCAGTATGTCAAGCAACTACGATTTAAGCATTAAATTCTAATAGCAAGCACAGCACACCCGTCTGGACTGCCTTCGTCACCCATAGCCTCGGGAAACGCAATTGGCTTAGGTCATACGATTCCAGAACGGTGATTGTGCGTGATATCAAGCCCGTGATATTTATGTCTATGGATGATTATACGCCCCCACAAACATCACTGGGACATCATATCCTGGAGTTCACAAGCTCTTCTGGTAAGTTGGACCTGAATAACCCATTCTCCAGTATTGTTGACTGATTGGGCTTTTAGATGCTAGGATGTTTTTGGATATCATGGATGAACTGGGCGATTGAGTTAGGATAGGGACTGTGGTGGGACTTGCAAGTTTACGATTGGAATCTCTGTTCTGACATGATGAGTTATGAGTTATGTTGATATGACTGCGACGATTCAAGATTTCAAAAGACGTGGATTTCTTTCTAATAGTTCTGATTGTTAGCTTTGCTTCTCTTTAGATCTACGCTGGGTATGTCTATAATGGATCGTCCTCGTCTCATGCTAGCACCTTTGAGTCCCAGCACGATTGACTCCTATGGTATATTTCCCTCGGGCCTAGGCGCTCCTCGGTCTCTTCACACAGCATCAAATGCGCTAACCGCTGAAGAACCGTCCTGCTTCTCATACGGCAGGTTACAAGTTCGTCGCTATCAAAGCAATTGACTATGCTATATAATGAGCTTGACGTATCAAGGTAAAGCACTCTGCCTTTCGAGATCCTCGGACCTGCTCAAAGATACAAATACAAAGTCGGGTTCAATCAAATCCATGTGCAAGCTAATTAATGAGGGGTATCACACAAACAAAACGCAAAACGCAGAAAGCATATTGTCAATCAAAGCGCGGGCAAATGCGATAGAAAGGTGATGAGGCATCACTTGGCCACCGCGAAACGCCATGAAAAAAAACCTAGGAAATGTCCTTGTCCTTGCCCTTGTCCTTATCTGTAGAGTCGGGGATATCATCTGGTTCAGGATAGACCATGACCATGTATCGTCGCCATAGTGGGCATGTAGTTGGGTCAAATGGTGGGTCTGACGGATCGTACATCCATTTTGTGGGCTGTGGTTTAGGTGGAGGCGTTGTTTCTGCCTTAGGTGGATTGCGTTCGGCTTCAAGGTCCTCTAGGCGCCATCTCTCTGCCTGTTCTTCACCGAGTCTCTGGATCTCTTTGCATCTCCACTCTAGATGAGCCTTGCGCTCGGCCATCTGCTCTTCAACGGTTTTCCGCTTGAACAAAGTCTCCTCTCGCAGAACTCGGAGTTCTTCCATCTGCTTCTTACGCTCCTCCTCGTCGGTAGAGAAGTTATAGAATCCAGTTCCACGGTTGCGAACCTCTTCTTCGGCATCGTAATGCTTCTTCTCCGGTGGGGTAGGCGAGCGGTCACGACGAGCAGCGAGATGGGACATGTGCGACGCAATGTTGGCGTCGGGGTTGAAGGCTTCAGTCTGAACGGCCTCTCCGTAAATCAACTTGTCAGGACGAGCAGGGCGCCAGCGTTCCTGGGCAGCTTTGCCACCTGCTTCTTCATCCTTGGCGCGAGAAGCTTCGGCAGCTTCAGCGCGAGTGCCACGGCGAGAACGGCCAAATTCGTCTTCGTAGGAAATAATGGATGCATTGTCATCATCGGATTCATCTTGCTTAAACGCTTCCTCGTTTGCGTGCTTGAGATCGAAATCAACCAGTACATCTTTCTCCTTGCGTCGTAGTCGGGCTAGGTAGGCGTCCGGATCGGATGGATCAATCGGCATGTCATCATCGTCACTGTCGCCGGCAAGATGCAGTCCCTTCTTCATATCATCGTAAAGGCGCGCTTTTTCCTGCATGCGGCGTCGAGACCGGCTAAGTGTGTTGGTGTCGACGGAGCCAATGTCCTGGGTGCTCCTGTGGACTTGCTTGACGGCCCTGTTGTCGTCTGCTAGATCGGCAGCTGCACGCTTCTGGGTGCCTTTGTTGTGTTTTGAAAAGATATCTGACTTTGGATTCCTGGAGGGACGATTGCGTCCACGCGACGAACCCGAGGTCGCATCTTGGGCGATGAGTGAAGAGAGCTGAGAGGTGAAGGCGAGGCTTGAGGTGGTAGTTTGTTCAGTTTTGTTCTTTTTTGAACGGGGTTGGCCGTAGAGGGAATCCTGGTCAGCAGGCATTATGACGTGAATAGTATGTATGCTGTAGTGTCAAGAAGGAAGATGCAAGTTTCACAGAAGTTCTACGTCCTACAATACCACCAGCTTATCGATAAGCCGGATAATATACACCGCCAAAGCTTGGATATCGTTTTCTGCTAGGACTTGATGACTAAGGCCGATGTTCGGGGCAGCCCCGCGCCCCCACTACTCAGGTGAATCGATCGCGTCGTGACTCAATTGACTGTTCTTTTAGCTTTGATCTGACATTGAACTCTTTGCTGAGAATCAGAAACTAAGACCAATCGAAATAATCAAGAAAAATCTTCCAATCAACATCATGTCGGCTAGCCCTATCTACCTCGGTGTCATTGGTAAATGCCTCACTACTGAACTTTGAAAGTCCGAATCAATTGAGTACTGATGATTTGATGAATCAGGTGTTGGAGGTGTTGGTACTGCCTTCCTCCAACAGCTTGCCCGTCTCCCCAATGCGCCCCAGCTTGTCGTTCTTGCTCGTTCCTCCCAAACCCTTCTTGCTCCGACCCCCGCCTACTCGCCGGCCATCCCTGCCGCCGATTGGGCTACAGCTTCTGCTGCACCATCTCTGACCAAGACCGGTGCCCTCCAAGCCGAGGAAATTGCCACATATCTTGCCGCAGCCCCTGGCCGAGCCATTCTGGTTGATAACACCTCTGACATTAGTCTCGCCCGGCAATACCCCACATTCCTCAAGAAGGGCATCTCAGTGGTGACACCTAACAAGAAGGGTTTCTCCGATGACCTTTCCCTGTGGAAGGAGATCTTTGCTTCCGCAGCTGAGGGCAAGGCCCTTGTGTATCACGAGAGCACCGTCGGCGCCGGCTTGCCCGTGTTGTCGACCTTGAAGGACCTTGTGGCCACCGGTGACGAGGTCACCCGCATTGAGGGTGTGTTCTCTGGCACTCTTTCCTTCCTCTTCAACACCTTCGCCCCCGCATCAGGCGCTTCTGATGCGCAGTGGAGCGCCGTTGTCGCCCAGGCTAAGGAGCTGGGCTACACCGAGCCGGATCCTCGTGATGACCTGAACGGCATGGATGTTGCACGCAAGCTGACCATCCTGGCCCGTATTGCTGGTCTGGAGGTTTCCCGCCCCGACTCTTTCCCTATTGAGTCGCTGATCCCCGCTGAGCTCGAGTCTCTGCCTTCATCCGCCGACGGCATTACTCAGTTCATGACCCGTCTCCCCGAGTTCGATGCCCAGATGGCCAACATCAAGGACACTGCTGAGAAGCAGGGCAAGGTTGTTCGCTACGTTGGTAGCATTGATGTTGCTGCCAAGGCTGTCAAGGTCGGTCTGCAGTACTTCGATAAGGACAGCGCCATCGCTGGTCTGAAGGGCAGTGACAACATCATCAGCTTCTACACCAAGCGCTACGGTGCCAACCCCCTGATTGTCCAGGGTGCCGGTGCCGGTGGTGAGGTTACTGCCATGGGTGTCTCGGCCGATCTCATCAAGGTTGTTGAGCGCCTGCGCTAAATTGCTGAGCCTTGGAGGCCTAAAAAGATAAAATCCAAAATTTGACAATGCATATAAAGCAACACCCTTATTCAAATCCAATCCTTGTGTCATATCTACTACATAATTTATAGATCTTACACAGAATTCCAACGTAAGTTCTAACATGTAGAGATCTAGGCCCTTAAGAAGTCCTTCAATGCTTCTCCCCACACATCTCCCCTCTTATAAGTATGGATTTCTGGCACATTCCCCCTCTTCAAGCCATCGACCGCATTTGCAAGATCCTCGCCAGAGCCCTCATTCTTAATCTGCCTGATCGGATAAACATAAGTGTGGACGATGAAGACAAGAGCCTTCGACATTGGCAGTCGATGCAATGTCTGACGCTCACATCGGAGAACAGTCTTTAGTGGTATCAGCGCTATTGCATCAAATCAACTTCCTCCAACATACCAGATCAACATTCAATTTCCCAAGCTCAATAGCCTCTTCTTTTTCCCCCGACACAGCATGCATTTCACCAAAAGCAGCAAACAGATCTGTGTCAACAGTAATACTCCAATTGACTCGTTTCACAAACTTCCCAACCTCAATACGCGCAAAGAACTTATCCATGCTGCGCCCAATCCTCTCCTGATAACGTGGGACGGGGTTATGGATATCTGCCAAACGCAGTCCGAGTTTCTCGCGCGTGTTGAACCCAGCCGGGAAACAGGTAGCATATGCCTGCAGTACATATCTTGGTTGTTCTTCGCTGTTGGGTGAAATATCAGGTAGTAGGATTAGGAAATCCTCGTCTACTGTCTGGCTCAGGATTTCCAGGGCTTGGATTGTTGGCGTCGTTGATGACAGGGTTGTTGGCCAGGTTGCGCCTGTTACCAGGTTTTGGAAGAGTGAGCTTTCGGCGTTTAGGTGGAACATACTCGGATATCGGGTTGGTAGGTATGTTCCCAGCATGAAGTTGTATAGTTCGCTAATGGCGGGCCGGATGCGAGGGTCCTCCTCTGGGGTTTCATCATTGTTGATCGCTACCACGATGTCGTGATGTTGGTCAAGTATGGATTTGCGGAGAGTGACTCGGCTCTTGTATGTTTTGTCCATCGGGATGAGATCTGATGCATCGAGGTTTTCAAGTGCTAATATGTATTAGTCTGGATGTGTCGAGTATTGTACTATGGCACAGTTGTATAAGATCGGAGAGGGACTCGCCCATGGTCAAGTTATATTTGTCTTTTCCTTTGAATGGACGAAATTGTAACGGCTCAGTCTCCTCCCAGTTGAATCCCTCTAGAGGTGTGATGGGGGATTTCTTATTGTCCGAGCAAGTTAGCTTCGTCCTTTCGTGTGCATTAGCCGTGCGAGATTGTCGATTTCTCCAGAAGGCAGCACACAAGCCCACGATGATGACACAGAGTAGGTGTCTGGAGAATATAGGCCATGATCCACCAATGTCTAGTTTGTATAGGGCTTCTGTCATGGTCAAATCACTATGGAGTAGATATAAGTTGTTGGAATTTACCATCCCTGCCCAACAGAGAGTATTATGTTTAAAACACTTACTCCACATGACCTCCTAGAAAGCGAATCTATCTTGGAGACTGGGGCTTATCTCGGTTTTGACTGGCCGATCTGTCCGTTCATGTTTCCTGATTGACTCACAAGACCGAGATGGTCTGCGGGGTTCGAGATAAGACCGTTGTATTTAGATTGGATGCTACATAGACCCGACTTGGTATAATAGCTTATAATCTACAAGTACTGTACAATTTTCATATAAGTCTTGTACAGGATGTACTTAAATCCTCCCACATGCAAGACTCGATGTTGCACGACGATGAGTATCAAGGGCAATGACCTTGGAAAAGAAATACATGCTTGCTCATATAGTCCAAACGACAGAAACCATAAACGAGAGGCAAAACAATAACACAAGATCATAAATATCATCACTTCTCAAAGGGGACCCGATCATCATGTCTGCCCCGAGCTCCTTTGTTTCAAGGTCCCATCTCCACTCAAATGTGGATTCAATGCTTCAACAACAGGGCTCACATTCTCCTTCCGAGTCTCCCCTTCCGTCCCCGAAGAGTCATCACGATCACCCCCTTCGCTATCACCGGTATCCGTCTCCACACCGCGCAGTCCAAAAGCCCTCCGTTGCCCACAGGGACGTTCATTCAAGCTCGGCGCGCGAGGGCGCTGTCGACCACGTGCCCGTCCACCAATATAGGGCACCTCCCATAGAATCAGTCGGTATATCCAGATCGTTGCGTCGAGGAGTACGAGGAAAGCCCAGGGGCCAATGGTGATGAGACCGAGGAAGAACTGCGGAATCCGGGGTAGATTAGCGACTGCGTCATAATATCATAACACCGGGGGGGGAGGGGCTAAGGGCTACGTTCAGAGAGAAAGGGGGTAAACTCACGAAGATACGAGCTACCCAGCTCTCTAGATGGGTGAGCTCTGACGGGAGGATGGAGTACCACGCCATTTTGGGGTGTATTTGGAGTCTGGTGTGCCTCGGGAGGGTACGGTTACTGGTGGGTTGGAGCTGTGCCAGTGCTTTGGCGCGCTGCGACTTGGTCCACCACTGCTGACAGCCCCCTTTTTCACAGTTTCATTTTTCAGGGTCAGTTGGGCATTTTATAGATCCTTGGTTAGCAAATGAAATGTAGAGACTCGAATTGTACTGCCTCAGCTTGGGTTCCATGATTAAGGTACTTTGATATGATTGGTTGGACCCTGGATAATCACGTGAAATTTGTGGCCTAGCATCTCAGGTGTCTATATACATCCTCGGCTTCAACTCTTATCTTCCACTCTTTTTTCGAGATATAGCAAACTCAATTTGAATTGACTGGTCGGATAACAAAGTACTATCATATTGGTGTGTCTCAAATGTACGCACATAAGTATAATTGATTTCTCCAGATCGCAGCGTAGGAAACGATTCAATCGGATAGGAATCACACCCTTCAAGTTCTAAGTATGTGCTATTATGATATGAAACTCGTACTAATGCTGATATATATGATTACTACGGCTATCTTCTGTTCAACTACGTAGTGTGCAGCCTTTCCTATATGATGTTTATATTTGCATACGACCATAGGGTGTGTGAAAAGTAGGGTTTGCGGTCTACTTAGCCTTGCTCATCACGCAATATGAAACTATCGTGCTGATAGAAAAGGAAAATAGGTCGCACTGTGGAAGGAAATTGCGGTATCTAAATCGGGTTAAAAAAAGTACTAACTAGCCTTTTGCGTTGATGCATACAAAAAGACCACTAACTATTACAAGTGGGCTAACTAGTTATAGTACCTAAGTAGGCAGTGCTTCACAATCATTGCTATATAGTCTCCTATATCCCTACGTAAATGCACTTAGTAAAATTCCTCTCCATCCAGCATATACAAATCCAGTTCAACCATGAAAATCTTAATGATCCACGGTATTTAACATCATAACCACGCAGTCACTACTAAATCTAACAACTACAGGATCCCGCCAATCAGGCGAACTCTTCCGAGCAAAACTCCAAGCCCTAGAAAAACAAATCAACCGAGCCATCCCTCTCCAACCCGGCGGTGTTGAACTTGTCTACCCAACAGCTCCTTTCGCACTAAATCCCTCCAATGGCACATCCGAACTACGCAATCGCCACGGATCATGTAGCTGGTTCGATTCCGAATCCATCGACGGTCTATACCCTGGACTAGAAATCAGCTTGGAGTCAATTGCATCTATTCTCAAGGACTCCGGGCCATTCGATGGGATCGTCGGGTTTAGTCAGGGTGCCGCTATGGCCGCTATGGTCGCTTCACTTCTGGAAGAAAATCGAAAGGATGCGTTTGCTCGATTGGAAGATGAGGGTGGGATGTCATATCCTGCTTGCTTCAATACACTTGAACACCCTCCTCTTAAGTTCGTGGTTGGTTTTTCGGGGTATGGGGCGTCGAATGTGGCTTATCGTGCTTTCTATGATCCTGGTATTCAGACGCCGATGATGCATTTTTGGGGGAGTATGGATACTGTTGTTGATGAGAGTGCGTCGATGAGGTTGGTAGAAAGTTGTCTGGAGGATGAGAAGAAACGGATTGTTGTATGGCATTCGGGTGGACATGTGGTTCCGAGTGGGAAGAGGGAACTTGTTGCGGTTGCGCATTTCATTAAGTCTAATGTGAGCTGAGAGGACATTATAATCTAAAATTCAGTCGATAGAGTTGAAGACAAAAGCTGGACTAGTAGAGAAATTGGAAAAGTGACTTCCATATTATGACATCTAAATTGTCCACATGTGTACATGGTAATTTCCAAGATATGCCCTTAAGACAAAAAGTTTTAATCGTGACCTTCGTGTTTAGAAATGACGCTGAGTCCCCCCAAATGTTGTTCGCCAAGTTAGAATAAAAAAAAGCTTTACAAATGCAAATGACCCAGGAGGCCTAATATGAACAAATCAGACCCTATCGATGCGGGCGGTAAGCGTCGTAGGGGGCATACGCGGGCTCGTCGTCCTGGCCGACAGGTCCATAGCCACCAGTGCGCCAGCGATCGAGCGGATTCGTGATATCCGCCTGCCCGGGAGTCTGCGCATGGCTGAGGAGTCTGGATGCAGCCTCGTCTACCGAGTTGCCACTGTCGCCGCGCGATAGCGGCACGCGGAAGGCCGGGTGGATCAGTCCTGTCGGATCGGGGGCTCGTAACCATTGTGCATATTTAGCGGCATTGGTGGTAGAGAGGGTGTTGGCGATGAGGCACGGGATGAGCCGGGAGACCACTCGCCTCTTAGAGTACTGCGGGGTGTGTGCGAGCGCTCTGTCATCAGGTCCTCGGGTCGGCCGTAGATTCCGCCTCCGAACTCGTCGCGGAAGTCTGCTCGGTCCTTGTAAAACGAGAAGTCTAGCTGGTTCTCTGGGACGACCTCGAATGGCGAAGGCTCGGCGGACTTGCCGGGCTGAGATGCGAGCATTGGGTTCATTGCGATGTCGGAGTACTCGCCGCCTGTGTCTCCCTGGTCCAGACGACCCTGGTAGATGTCCTTTAGTGCCGCGGCTGCCTTGGCGTGCACCATAGGTGTCAAAATTGGTTTGTACAGGGCAGGGTGTCCGAATTTGGAGTTCAGGCGGTCCGCGGCCTTCTTGTCGGATTTGTTCACGCCCAAGGCCTCGGCATCGCTTGAGTCTGCGCGATTGTAGAACTCGCAATCGGAGTCAAACGTCTTCATGCAATAGAACTTGAACCCAAGCATCAGGAAAGGCAAGGGAATCACGCAGAACACCATGGTCCACGTGCCGCTCGACTTGGCAACAAGGGCGATGACCACATTGGCAAGAATAGTAGCGAAGACCATGCGATTGAATAAAGGTCGCCAAAATGCACCACCAGACTCATTCTTGGTTATAAACACGTACATCAACAGATACTTCTTCAACATGGCGTCCACACCAAAGTACAATGCCGTCACCGGCAGTACAATTGGCTGCAAGGTAGCGAAACAAAAGGCCACGGTGGCATAGAAGAGGAAGTAGTTGTAGTAACTGGCGTAGTCGAAAGGTGGCGGTGCGGTCCACTCAATTGCCTGTCGGGGTGTTGGCGAGAGAAAGGTCTTTGCGAACCAGACCCAAACCATACTAACTAGCTGCACAAGATCAATAGCGGCGCCGAGATTACGCTGCAAAAGATATGTCACCCAAAACGGTGACACAGTGCACAAAGCGCTAACCAACTTGGCATACATCCGGCTTTCCAAGATAGCTTGCCAAGCGTCTTCGTGGTTGTTGGTTTTGTCAATCACGAACGACACAAAGTACCAAGCAGCCGAGAAGAGTGAAAAGACGATCAGATTGTTAAAAACGAAGAACGCATACAGATGTCCCAGCACATGACGCTCTCGAGATGTTTTAGTCTTGCTGCCACCTTGAATAGAAAGTCGACGGAAGATGATCGGAAGCGCCAGATACACGAGCGAAGTTAGTGCAGGCGATGCAATACCCTGGACAGCAGCCCAGACATTTGGGTTTCCTGAGAGCGAGGTCTGGAACGCCGGCCACACCAATCCTAAATTTGACAAGTTGGACAAGAAAATGGCAATCAGACCGTTAGGAACAATCCATACAAGGGTCAAGCATGTCACCCAGATAAAATTGACCAGTCGTTTCCACTTGCGTGCTGATTTTGAAAGTGGTAGATTTTCCCAGATGATATCGCTGGGCCGTGGCGCAAGAACGATGGTGGTGCCCTCGGGGTGCTTGCGGCGAGCGTTCCACGCCACAGCATGAGCGTGCTCGATGTTGTCCCAACTGGCAAAGCCGTAGGGCATCGCGTTTCGGCGATCAATCGACGCCCGTCCGTGCTTGATTTCCTCTTCCAGGACGCGAATCCGGACGGATAGATAATCGATCGCATCCACTTTGCCGCTAGCAAGTTGGTTGCGTTGTTTGCGAGGGGGGCGTAGGGTAGGTCTTTTCGCAGGCAATCGGTCCGGGTTCTTAAGGTACTTGGCCAAAACGGACTCGAGTTTTCGGACAACCTCTTCGTGTTCTTTGATAATTCGGGGCAAGTCCCTGACGTTACGGCCAATCGCAGCTCGTGGGAGGGCCGCGGTCGGATTGACCTGGTCGGTCAGCCGAAGAATACCTTCGTCGGTACGACCATTGGGAGGGATGTCGGTGATCATCAAAGTTCTAGCATGCAGACTGCGCTGGTATTCGGAGCTTTGGAAGTATTGCCTCCGCAGATTTCGTACAACGCGATAATTGCTCCATAAAAAGAAAACAATAATGAGATCAAAAGCCCACGCGCATACGACCTGACTCCAAATAGCCGTGGGATTGGTGATGTTGAGGGGTGTCATCATGTTGAAGGCGGAGGATGCCGATGAGTCGGTAGAATTCTTGCTCTGTGTGATATTGACCGGTATCATGACGAGGCAACCGATTATGCTAAGACAAATGAAGATGTTTCGGCACATTTTTGTAAAGCGAAGGAAGAGTGCGGCATCCAGGCCGACTGTCTCGATCAGCTGCGGCTCCCGTGTGTTGATAACCGGTTTAACCCAGGCGAAGAAGCCCTTGCCCACCGGGGGCGGAGTGTGTTTGAGGTCTGCATGCTTGACTTTGGGCGCATAGACAAGCGAATGACGGGGTCGAACAAGGGAGAAGACGAGGGCGAGGAGGACGGTGACGCCGATCGAGGTACCTAGCGAGGCCCAAATAGCAGTAACTGTAAACTGTAGCTTGTCAATGCGTTGTTCTCTCTGTTCGCTCCGAACAAACTTACTGCGGAACGAAATGGATTGGCAATCAATTCGAGGAAAGTATCCGCCCCATCTGTGCGGGTGTGCAAGCTCAAGTGATGTATGTCCATTACGTCAAAGCAGAAACGAGTGGCGATCCGGCATGAACGAGGGGCCGGAGGAAATCAAGAGCCCAGCATGAGAGTGGGATGAGGGAATAGATTGGAATGAGGGGAAGTTTGCAGGAAATTCGAAAAAGAGAACGAGAAGTGAGACAAAGATGATAAAGGAAAAAAAAAAAGGTGGACTTGTCTGGCCTGGTTATTATTAGAATTGGATCATCGGATTATTGGTCTCTAGGTGATTTTAGCGCTGATCAGAACCGTTACGAAGAGTAAGCCCACAATGGGAGCCACTTTTCTTCAGTTGAAGCCCTTGTACGGAGTACAATTGATGAAGTTCCCACGGCTCTGGAGATCAGATTTAATTGCATCAATACAAACGGGCGTTCCCTGTGGTCCGCTGACATGGTTCAACCCTTCTTTGACCCATTTATTGTTGTATCATTGGCAGTCCATTAAGGTGTGTCCAGCGGTACGTCAATAATTTGCCGAAAGTAGAAATAGTCTGAAACATTTCGATGATCGGGTCCAAGGTAGCACTGACACAATACATGGAACTCATGTAGCCCTGAAGGTACCTAGGTACCGTACCTGGTCAACTGTTCTTTGGGTTCTTCAGTCTTGCCTAAGGCCATTATTGATGCCTCAACTATCTCATGAACACCTAACTACTACCTAAGTTACCTAGGTAATTAACTAGTTATACTTCTTATAAATTTAGGAATTCTCTACATTTGATATTTGATCTGCAAAAAAAGACCCCTTGCAGAGTAACACACGAATGCCATCGTTCAACCTGAAAATTATGTCAGAAAATAGCGATCGGAGTTACTCCGTGTATGAAAATTCTCAGGCTCCCAGGGCATTTGTTGGCGAGAGAGCGCTAGTGACCTCTAGAGGGTCGGGTTTCTCCTAGTTCCAGGTTAAATATAGAAATAGCCGGCCTGACCATTTAACCGTACAGTATGTGATTTGCTAGCCTCTAACGTCAATGTGATAGTAATTCACTAGTCGATTCCTCCCCCGTTAAATCCCCATAATGGATGGAAAACCTACACTGCCAGCAACGGAGATGAATATCCCAGCTCAAAACTTTGATATGAAACGCTACCCCCCGAACAAATCCCCATCCGTCGACCCTTCAATAATCTAGGGTACAGTGGCGGGCGCACGAGGGTCCTGCACAGCAAAGTATGGTGACCGCTTTCAAGACCCCGTGCATGATGTTTTGCACTTGAAGCTTGAGGTCATATCCGGGTCCCTGTGTTCACACGGGCAGGTAGTCGACTGTGACTTGACAGTGTGACCGCAGGTATATGTTATCATGTTATAACACATCGTGCTAGGATGTATGAGAGTAGCTATATGTATAAAAAATAGTTATATAGTTAGAACAGTGGAGTAAGGAAGCGGGTAGACGTACTTGGGGTCTTGATAAATATATTTCTTGTTTGGGAAGTTTAAATTGGAACGGAAAAGGAGTGGGCCGTTTTCTTGTCGTTTATATATCCAGTCATATGACAATCCAGAATATCCTAGGACCGGGAATGATAAAAACCTAATCACCTTGGCAGATGGTCATGAGGTCGAGCTTCACTCCCGACGGGAGCAGCTGAGCGGGGTGACTAAGGATCGCGGTGCATGTTCAAGGCTACTTACAGGGGTAATCCTCTTATCGCAAGACTGGCAAGAAATTAGGAGACTCAATTTTGATTCGTGCAGTTAGTGTGGTCGCGCTAACCCGATAATAGAAGGAAGCAGGAGTAAACCTCGCCCATATCTGTTTCTTTGCGGGTTTTGGGTTGAGGATGTAGACCGTGGGCCGGGTACGGGTTGAGGAATTTGTTGTTTGCTGTCTTCTTTTGGTGTCCGGCTCTGATATAACACTACCTAGGTATTTCTTCTCTTTCTGTAAGCACGTTCCGAATAACCGTACTTTCTACCATTGGAAGGTTGCTCAGGTGCCGATTAAGCTCAAATAAGGTCGGGAACCTCAGGCATAAATCTCAACAAGGTTCTAAACGGAGCATGTGTAATGGTGCACTAGTTATATATTTAGTGTTTTTAGTGCTCTTAAGATTACAATATAAAAATTTGTTTGTAAACATGAATTGTATGTGGTATTATTCGTTATTTACATCGTCAAATCATCAAAGGACAGGATTTCCGCCTAGATGGTGTACAAAAGTATGGTTTCGTAAGAGTTCGATCACTTTAGTTCTTGGCAGCCTCTGTGGTATTGTTAGGACTATTCTCTTAAGTGTCTTTGTTCAATGGGTTTAGCTTACCCTTGTGGACATCAGCCTTAGTGTTGTGGGAAACCTCGTCCTTCTTGTCGACGAGTGCGTCCTTGGCAGCGCTGGCGCGGGTAGAGATGTTGGCATCGCTGCTCTTGGCGACGTTCTTGTTGGCCTCCTTGGAAGCCTCAGCACCAGTGCCCCGGATGGTCTCAGCGACGTAGTTAACGGCTTGCTGTAGGTTTCGTTAGTTGATGGTCCCAAGGCAAGTATGAAATTTGGGTTGGTGACGAACCTTGGCGGTCTCCATTATGAATTTGAGGGTTGAAAAGGGTGTTTTGATTTGAAAAGGTTATTTTGAATAGGTGGAAGATGAGTAGATGAGTTGTTGATGAAGAAGGAATGACTGGGGGAACTGAAGGGATATTTATGTAGTTCTGGATCTCCACTGGGCAGGGGCAATGACGTCATGACGTCATGTAGAACCCCGGGAACAGTCCAGTTTCCAAGTGTTTCCAACAAAAGTCACATCGCCAAGTTTGGCTAACCAAACCATGAGAAAACTTGGAAGTTCGTGTAAGTTCATGTGGCTGTAACCCCAGTTCTATCCACAGTTTACAGTTTCTGACCTGTCCTAGCCTTTCTGACATCACCAATCAATATATGGAGCAGATTTAGATCTCCGATTGCAGAACTGCTGTACGTGAATCTGCGGCTATGATAGACGCCAGGTTGAATATTTCATTACTTCTATTTACTTCCATGGTTGTTCAAAAAGAGGCCATGCAGATACATTCGACTCAACTACATGACCCCGGACTATTGGACCCACCAAGCTATGACGCAATGAATATTTACCCCAATGCTTGGACAGACCTCAATACCTAACTAGGTACCTAGGTACCTAGGTAGTTGGGCCTAGTAGATTCCATGGAACAACCTGCTAACTTAGAGGCAAATTGAAGATGTACAATTATATTCACTTGCGTTTTGTTATTGTAATCACAGAAGGCATTTGACATGCTATTCAAAATTTGTCCTTGAAAGATCTTGTCTTGAAGTAGACTCATTGCAGAAGCCACATAGATCACTTGTGTGGCTAACTTGTGCGGGTTTGAACATGCAATGTATAGCCACAATCTGATGCAGGTCATACATTAGCCGCAAGCTTGTTGGGCCTATGACGTAGAAGAATATGCATCTACACTACGGCGAGTACTCCATGTAAACTACCTTGGAAACATAGGCCCGAGTTAGAGTCATCGGTATATGAATCCACCAATGAGAATGAAATATGAGCTCTAATCATTAGGTAATGTTTTTTTAATCCAAACTTGGAAGTCCCATTGTATCAGGTTCGGGATACTCATTGGTCTAAACACAACAATGATCCAGATCCACAACCTATAGGTCTGATCGCCACTGAAGTCACAATATTTGTTTGTTTGTATTTTCAAGATAGGAATTAAGTTATTATAGTCGATCTTACAAGTCATAAAGATATTGTCAGGAAATCAGGAGCGATGCTGGCGTCAAGGGTGAGGCCCCCGAGCCGTAAGATAAGATATATAGGAAGTTTGTGCTTTTCCTAGGTAGTAAAGTAGATTTTCATTTGTTTCTCCTAGCCGTATTCATCATGAAATAGGGATTTATAAGGAGTAGAACTTCCAAGACGGCTTGTGCTCACGCGATAACGGTTGATCTTGCATCAAGGCTCGCGCCAACTCTATCGGCATACAATTTCCCTTCAAAAACCGATCATGGAATTCCTTCTCACCAAGATCTCCCGTCTCGACAGTCTCCTTTCGCAATGCATATATCTGTAATGCACCCAGCATATACCCGACCTGATATAACGGCGAGTAATCACCATTCAATGATCGCCTCACTTCTCCTTCTGCAGTGGCACGTTCATGTCCAACTTCATCGACGAGTAGATCAATGCATTCCTGAGGAGCCATCTCACCAAGATGAAACTTGATGGAGAATATAATCCGGGCGCATCGATGAAGCCGCCAAAACAGCATCCCGGTCCGATTCCGCGGCGTCTTTTGGAACCGTTCGTCATTCCACAAAAGGAACTCCCAATACAGAGCCCATCCTTCGATCCAAAACGGAGTATCAAATAATTGGCGGTAGGGTCTGTATCTCGCAATCATGTGCATCTGCAAATGATGTCCGGGGATCATCTCATGGAAGACCGTAGCGCGGGAGAAATGAATGTTATTCCCGCGCATGCTCATCAGCTTGGCTTCATGATCCATTTGATCAGTTGGATATGAGACAATGATACAGTCGCCGCCAAGGAAGAAAGGGTTTACTTTCTGGCGCTCGGGCGACATCATAAACATCTGCCAATTCTCCTTAGCAACGGGTGGAACGGTGACGAGCTGGTGATCTTCGACAAAGGAGATTGCTTCCATCGTGAGATCTCGGACTAATTCGGTTTGCTTTCCAGGCTCGACGAAATCATCCTTAACTTCTTCCAGGGCCTGCTTCCAGTTGTCTTCGTAACCCATGCTGCGCGATGCCTTTTTCAGTTCAGCAACACACCATTTGAACTCATTCTCTCCGATCAAGATGAGTTCTTCTGGTGTGTAGGCAATCATTTCGCCCAAGAGCTCGCTAAGAAGACCCTCTCGACCGATAGGATCGCCCACTATTGCGTCTTCATTGCCTGGACGGATGCCAGCCAAGTTCTCTCGAATACTTGCCGAAACCTCTTTCAGGCTCTTTTCCACAATACCATATGGATGTGATACCCACCAATTGAACGACGGATCATAGCCTTTGTAGAACTCGAACCATTCTTTTAGGTTGGAGTGCAATGAGTCTATGTTTCTTGCCGCTCTAAATGCAATTGTTTTCTCCATCCGGATCTTGGTCGGGCCGTTCTTGACCATATCTATCACGGCTGCAATTTGAGACTGGGATTTAACAAGCTTCTGGGCAGCATCTTTTGAATTCATCGACACTACCATAGCACGAGCCTCGCACAGCTCCAGCAGGTTGTCTGAAAATGGTAGAAGCAGTGCAGTTTTTGCATCCTGTTTACAATCGAGTTCCAACTCGCGGAGCTGCCTTTCTAGGTAGTTTCTCACGAGAAGATAATCTACCTTCCCTTGTTGATCATAAAGGTCAAAAGGCTGGCTGTGGAGTAACTCGAGCTCAGATGTAAGGAACTCGCGTAATTTATGGGTTCTTCTCGGAGATATTTTGAGAGGGTAAAAGGTCTTAATATCTTTGAGGTCCTCAGTGATGCGCTCAATTCTGTCCCGCATCGTGTCGGCTTGTGCACGCTGGATGGCGATACCCCTGGGTGACGTGACAGATACCATGATAGGCAGAATTCCGTTATCGCTTTATTTCGGTTGGTAATAGATGAATATGGGATGTTTTTATTTTATCTTTGGAATTGAGTCCTGGGCCGGGAAATGAGAGTGGAAATGCGTGGAGAGGGAACTCTTGAGACTGGACATTAAAAAAGAAAAAGATAGGCTTGCGGCTAAAGTACCTCGACCATTAAAATAGGTAGGTCCTACCACAACCTACTACGTCGGGTAGCGTATGCGACCTCGTATCGCTGACCGATTCGAATAGCCAGGGTTTATTGTTCATATCGCATCAGCTAACTTAGCCTGGAAGTGGCGTTTCTCCGCGTTTATACCTAAAGGGGATTGCTACCTCGGGAGTTCAAAATATCTCCGATAGTTTTATATTCGGTGATCCAAACATGTTAGAATGTGTGGGGGACGAATCAGGTGGTTTGGTTATAGCCATCAAACTCAGATAAGGACTGCTAGGTGACCGGGCCGGTGCTATATTGCTTTACACGGACATGCCTTTCGTTATCATAGTCTCCTCTAATCCCCCCTAGTCTCCTCTAGTCTCTCTCTTTTTGTGTTTATCCACGAGGTCGTGTCATATAAGGCTTGAATACCCCGTCTCCCCCTTACTCCCATGTCTAGGAGCTTTTAACATTAAGTTGATTGATCAACCAAATCCTAATCGGGCTACCTGTTACCCTATTGTTGCGCAATGGGTCTGCATCTGCCTGCCACGGAGGGTCTCGGCCCAGATGATAATGACAAGTCAGCAACCAGTACGATCCGAGAGTTACAGAAAGTTCAACTCGCCCACCAGTGGGATCCAAATTTGCCGCAGGAGAAGATTGATGCTATTAACGAGGTAGTCAAGACAGGCGATCAGGAAAAGGCTGCTGAGATAGAAAAGACCCTCGCACAGGATTCGCAGTATGATTTGGTTCGTGCCGCGGTGCGCAACACAGATGGCGGAGAGGTTGCAAACACCGTGCGTGCCTGGGTACTGGGCATGATTTTTACTACTCTTGGAAGTGGAATTAATATGTTTTTGAGTATGAGGTGGGTTTTTGATTCTAATACAGCCTTTGAGTGAGAGATGATTTACACATCTTGTATTAGGAGTCCTGCTATCTCGTTCCCTGCTATTGTTGTGCAGTTGCTGGTCTATCCATTGGGCTGTTTGTGGGCCAAGACCATGCCGACTCGAAAGTTCAATACATTCGGAGTGGAATGGACATTTAATACTGGTCCTTTCACCATCAAGGAACATGCGGTTATCACAGTAAGTTCTTGAAACTTGATGCCCAAAAATGATTGAAGCTGACGTTTTGTTTTTAGATCATGGCAAAGTCGGTGGAGTTTAATCGCAAGCTTTGATATCAATACTAAGCAATATTTAGTGTGTCGATCGGATATGCTTATTGTACAGATGCCCTCTTGGCATTGCAAGCAAAGCGTAAGCAATCTCCCTTGCCCTAGATTAATCCCGGCCTAACACACACTCTCAGCACTCTATAATATGAATCTTGGATGGGGATTCCAGCTCTTATTTGCTTTGAGCAGTCAGGTGGTTGGTATGTCACTGGCAGGTATATTCCGCCGTTTCCTCGTCTGGTAAGTTGGACCCTCTCTGCCAAGATTTCCACATACTCACGATATCAAGGCCCGCCGCTATGATGTGGCCTGGTCAGTTTGCAAACTCTTCCTTATTTTATGCTCTTCACGATTGGAGCCACTCAGATGAATCAGAGACCCATGGATGGCGCATCTCACGCTACCGATATTTCCTTTATGTGACAGCGGGGGCTTTTGTCTGGTATTGGTATGGCTCTCTTATTCCAATCTGGACTACATGTGCTAATTTCTTTAAACTGCAGGGTACCGGGAGTCCTATGGCAAGGACTATCCGTTTTTGCCTTTGTAACCTGTAAGGTCCCGTTGGCCCGTTATATTCTTGGCCGTGCTGATCATTTTGCCCGTAGGGATCCGGCCCAACAATGTGATTTTGAACCAGTTATTTGGAGGCTTTACAGGACTCTCCCTTATTCCTATCACCTTTGACTGGACGTAAGATCTATACTTCCCGTCAATTGCGAAACTGGCGAAAGGACGTAAAGCTAATTATAACCAGCTACGTTTCTGCATATCTCCTAGATCCGCTCTTGGCACCTACCCATGCTATTGTCAATACTCTGATCGGGCTTATAGTTTTTGTGATCATCGCCACAATCGGGGTCTCTTACTCTGGAGCTTTGTATGCTACAATATCTCACCAGACTTATTTCCAAGGCTAACAGCAATATAGGTACTCAGACTATCTCCCTATCAACACGTCCAGCACCTATGACAACACGCAAAATATATATAATGTAACAAGAATCCTAGGTGCTGGTTTCTCTTTTGATGACGCAAAGTACAAGGCATACTCACCGATGTTCCTGGCTCCAACCTTTGCCTTGAACTACGGACTGTCGTTTGCGGCCCTTACAGCAGCTATTGTACAGGTGATTCTGTTTCACCGCAAGGAGATTTGGCATCAATTCAAGGCTTCTCGAGACCAAGAACCTGATATTCATCTTACCATGATGAAGAAGTACAAAGAAGCACCTGACTGGTGGTATGCAGCATTATTCCTATTCTCGATCGCGACAGGGCTTGCGGGCGTTCTGGCGTATGATTCGCAACTTCCGTGTATGTGATGCCTATCTAATACTGACGATCAAATCTAACCAAATATATAGGGTGGGCCTTTTTTGTTTCGATTATCCTTGCCGTGGTTTTTATAGTATGTTGTTTCATGACTACTAGAAGCTTATTTCTGACTCCAACAGATTCCGACTTGTCTGATTCTCGCCATCACCAATATTATGCTTTGTACGTGCACTCTCGATCCTTTTGTATGTGTGCAACACTAATTTATATAGCGCTCAATGTTTTGTCGCCGTTTTTGGCAGGTTTCATGATTCCAGGAAAGCCAGTCGGGGTCATGGTATTTAAAGTCTTTAGTACCATCACCTTGGGACAAGCGTAAGGTTCAATATTCTTTTGCTAGAATGGGGGCTGACCTTATTAATAGTCAAGTATACTGTGGGGATCTCAAAGTAAGGAACTTTCTCTCCATGTCAGTGGACCAGGTTGCTGACTCTTCAACAGCTAGCTCATTATATGAAAGTGCCACCCCGCGTCACTTTTATGTGTCAAGTTGTTGCCACAATATGGGCAAGTATTGTTCAGATTGCAGTCATGAATTGGACTTTAGGCAATATTGACGAAGTTTGCACGCCGTATGTTATGCAAATTGTTGGAAAGCGAGCATATACTAACCATCTATGGGAATAGTGAGCAATCAGCACATTTCACATGCCCGAACGGAAGAGCCTTCTTTTCATCCAGTATTGTGTGGGGTCAGTTGTTTTGTCTCAAGTACATGTCAACTTATTACTGACTATCATTTAGGTGTCATTGGCCCACAGCGCATGTTTGGACCCGGCGGCTTATACGTGCAAATGCAATGGTTCTGGTTGCTTGGCGCTCTTCTCCCTGTGGCTTTCTATGTCTTGATAAGGTTGTTTCCTCGGACTAAGCTCAGATTCCTAAATGCACCTGTGTAAGTTACAGAAGATGATCTTTGATGGAATATGCTAATAGTATCAATAGGATGCTGGGTGCGATGGCCTGGTTGCCTCCGTAAGTCTACAACGCTCATGATGTTACTCAATTACCTGTTACTGATCATCTTACAGGGCTACTCCACTGAGTTTCTTTTCATGGGCTTTCTTTGGCCTCATCTTCAACTACTGGATTCGACGCCGATGGGGCGGTTGGTGGCATACTTATAACTATATCACCGCTGCAGGACTTGACTCGGGCCTCATTCTGTCCACCATTGTGGTTTTCTTCGTGATTACTCTGCCAAATGTCACGATACCCCAGTGGTGGGGAAATACAACTGTCTATGAGACCACGGTACGTAACTCCATATGGAGTATATCCCGTCTTTCATTGAAGTGGGTCCTAATGAAGAATATAGGACGCTCTTTATACTGCAGTTCGAAAGACTGTCGCAGAGGGAGAGACTTTTGGACCTAAAGAGTGGTAATTTCTCACTCAGGTCTATGGGGAAATACATATAAATATCAGATTTATAATGTTGAATTACCTATACACATGATAGTCTGACCTCGGGGTATTTATAGTTCCTTGGCCCACGTGATCATGTATTTCCCCAGGGTTGTATGTAGCCAGGTGGTGACGTGGTCACATATAATAATATATGCATGTCAAAATAGTCCCTGAAAAGACATGTAGTTACCTAGAAATAAACCCACCAAAAAAGATATTCTAAAAGAAAAGGGGGGGCGTCGGGGTGAAACCCAGCCTCAAACAGAATTTGGGTATCAACTCGAAAGCTTTCAAGGTTAGCCGCCCCTAGACGACCTCCGCATCCCAACCTCCTCTTACTCTTACCCCCTCCATCTTCCTTTTAGTATCTTCCATTTCCCCACGGGATTCGTTTCATCCCGACAGTCCTCGCACCGCATCAACTGTGCTTGGGCCCGCTGGCTGCGGCTTCCCTCTCCCCCCGCTTCCTTCGACTCGAAATCCCTCAAAGGAGAACCATCCAAGATGTCACCACCGACTAATACGCCGACTGTGGTCCGCAGCCAGTCAACTTCAACTCGTCCTTCTCGAGCCCCATCGGATCTCCCTCATCGGACACGGAGTGTGGCGGTTCGATCGTCAAATACGGCCCAACCTCCTACGCCAACTAACCTGTCACATTCGAAAACTCCTTCCCAGGACCGACGTCCTCCCTCAAACCATACTGCACTTGAGGAAGCAGCCCGGCGCGACTTCGAGACATCCAATGCCACGCGTGTTCCTTCTCGTCGGGAAGCGTCATCCGACCGATCTCAAGAACGCCCCTCGACCGCTCGAACTGAAACTGCCCGAAGGCACCAAAGAAACCCCTCAACGCAAAGCCGGCAGCGAGACAGTGTTGATATGACACCGAACTCTGCTCCACAACTGCCACCGCAGCATGCGACCGCAACAAGTGCCCCCCCAGTCGCAGCCGCGCCTAGGCGACGGACTACGATCACGACGCCGACGGGTCAGTGGGCTCTAGGCAAAACAATAGGTGCTGGAAGTATGGGGAAAGTAAAACTAGCAAAAAATACAGAGACTGGAGAACAGGTACGGATATTCACCTCTTGCCTCAAATTATCAACACGATACTGACTACGGTCGCAGGTTGCCGTTAAAATCGTGCCACGACTCTCGACTGAGGAACATCGCACCAGCCGGGAGACAGAGAGAGCTGATCGCTCAAAGGAGATTCGCACGGCTCGGGAAGCCGCCATCGTCAGCCTAGTGAACCATCCATATATCTGCGGCATGCGGGATGTGGTTCGAACATCATACCATTGGTACATGCTGTTTGAATATGTCAACGGTGGCCAAATGCTGGATTATATCATCTCCCATGGCAAACTGAAGGAAAAGCAGGCGCGCAAATTCGCACGACAGATCGCCAGCGCGTTGGATTACTGCCACCGCAACAGCATCGTCCATCGTGATCTGAAGATTGAGAACATCCTTATCAGCAAGACTGGTGATATCAAAATCATTGATTTTGGTCTCAGCAACTTGTTCTCGCCCAGAGGCATTTTGAAGACATTTTGCGGCAGTCTATATTTCGCTGCTCCGGAGTTGCTACAGGCCAGACCCTATACGGGGCCCGAAGTTGATGTTTGGAGCTTTGGTATTGTCCTTTATGTCTTGGTTTGTGGGAAGGTACCTTTCGATGACCAGAGTATGCCTCAGCTGCATGCCAAAATCAAGAAAGGTGTCGTGGAGTACCCACCGGGTCTCACTGCTGGTAAGTGGGCCTTGAAAGGAAGCTTTCTCTGATTCCATTGCTAATTAGACTTCGCAGAGTGCCGCCACATCATATCCCGCATGCTGGTCACTGACCCCAAGCAGCGTGCCAGCTTAGCCGAGATCATGAGTCACCCCTGGATGAATAAGGGGTTCAGTGCTTCTCCAGAAAACTACCTCCCTCATCGTGAGCCTTTGCAGCTACCTCTGGATCTGGAGGTCGTTGAAAAGATGACTGGGTTTGACTTTGGGCCTCCCGAGTACATTACAGCTCAGTTGACCAAAGTATTGGAGTCTGAGGATTACCAAAATGCTATCCGGCTGAACTTCCGCGAGCAACAACAGCCAGCGTCCAATCACCCGGAGCGCAAACGAGGAGTGTTCGATTTCTACAAACGACGAAACTCTGCCGCCAGTCGTGATACCCTTTCCGCGCCTTCGGCCGAGGCGGTGCAACTAGGCAACGACCCTTTGAATGCCTACAGTCCGTTGGTGTCCACGTATCATCTAGTCAAAGAAAAGCTTGACCAAGAGCGGTCCGAAGCACGGCCTAGTGCCCTTGGTCTTCGTCAAACCCCCAGTGAAGTCCAAGTGCCTGAACTGCGGGCCCCGGAAGCGGCACACACCAATCAGTACCAGTTGGCCGGAGACAAGGACACAGGACGGCGATCTCGGCCACGGGCCCGCACCCATGGCGAGGACGAAGCCTCGGAAGGAATGAAGATACTCCATTCTTCCTCGCCATCTACGCACGCAGTCCCATCCTCGCACCCCGACACACCCGCCAAGAAAGAAAGCACTGCTGCTGGACTCTTGAGACGATTCAGCACTCGCAGGACCAAAGATCGCAACCGCGATGCGGATCGTGAACACATAAGTACCCCCAACACACCCACACTCAGCGTTCAACCTCCTGCAGATTCAGCGTCTCCGATGCACCGTGGCTTCAGTGTAAGGAGAACCCGACGGGCGGAGCCTTCTCCGGGTGGGACTTCTTCAAATGACAGCCGACCACAGCAGGATCTGCTGGCGGCGCCAACGACTGCGGAACGCAGTGCGCGGTCCAACAAATTCCTGGAGAGGTCGGCCAGTGTCAATTCGGCAGACTACCGACCTCGGAGAACCACACGGAGAAATGACGACGATACCTTGGATGTCGCTCCAGACCGTCAACCGCCCTCTACTAGTGACTCCGATCAAATTGCTCCGAATAATCAGAAAGATCCGGCCAGCGTCAGGGCTGGTGGACGCACACATACGGCACGCACCATGTCACTGGGACACGCCCGACGAGAAAGTATTCAGGCACGCCGCGCCCGGCGAGACGCTACCCGAGAAGCCAACGTGCCCGAAGAAACTGATGCAGACATCTCCGGTGCAGGGACAGCACTGGAGAGCGCCAACGAGGGAGAAGATTTATCCAAGCCAGTGTTCCTCAAGGGTCTTTTCAGTGTTTCCACCACCAGCAGCAAACCCCTGCCCGTTATTCGGGCTGACATTATTCGGGTCTTGAGGCAGCTCGCAGTTGAATATGTCGAGATCAAGGGTGGATTTAGTTGTCGCCACGCCCCCAGCATCGACCTCGACAAGGTAGTTGATGTTGCCCCTCCCAGCCCAGAGCGACAGGGGCAAGTATCAGGGCACCGCCGTCGTATCAGTTTTGGCGGCCTCCTCAATCACGACGACAGCCGAGACGACAGCCGTGCTGGTCCCTCCAAGCTTCGTCGAGCTCAAGCTGCGCCGGATCGCAGTTTTACCACGAACTCGGATGGCTCAGATGAATATGTTGCACGGGATCACGGTTCCGTCGGCGAACGTGTCGTTGGCGAAACCACTACCCGTGTACAGAGCGACACTGGAGAGAACCTTGTCCTCCGATTCGAAATCCTAATCGTGAAGGTGCCTCTGTTCTCCCTACATGGTATTCAGTTCAAGAAGGTATCTGGTGGAATGTGGCAGTATCGAGAGATGGCGAAGAAGATCCTCGATGCATTGAACCTGTGACCTGTCCCTTTGAAATAGAATCCTTGGCCGAAGAGTGCATTTCATACGACCTCTTTACCCTTTGCCTTTGTGACACAGTTGTTTTGAGTTACATCCATTCACGACGCATCCGCACGAGCATTCATCCATTTTGCCCCGTTCTCATTGCATGTCCATCGCTACCATTGCTTTCCTCCTATTTTTCAAAGAGGAGCTCATTTATCTTCATTAGCCCGTTATTTGCTCTTTTTCATCCCGAACCTAAGTACTGCTCTCCTATATCAATACCTATTGGCCTAGTTGGACTTTCTGGTCTTCATGGTGTATATTAAAATCGAGTGAAGATAATTTTTGGTTATTAGCGTTTTTGCTTTAGCCTTTGTTTCCTGTCGTCTGTTGGCTGTGGCCTAGGAAGTGGTGTACCTTTCTTTGGACATTTATGGACTTTACGTTGTTCGGCCTACAAATACAAAATGGTTGCGGCAATCTGTAAGTTTTATGTTCATAAAATGCTAGTCCATGGTGTTCAGATAAGTTCATTTCTAATTATTTATAATTCAATTGAGTATACTAGTTTCCTACCTCCCTTTCGATGTCGGACAATTCATATAGTTCATATAGCGCCTTCGCCTGCTTATGGATCCATGGCTGACCTCTCTCAACCTGAACTTTATCTTCCCCTTAGCCTTAGCCTTGGGGATAACCAAAAAACATACACTGACTAATAATGTTAGATCAAACGTGGCTAGAGCCGGTGGAACGAGCCAACATATATTGAGAATCCCAACTCAATTTCAAGGTTCTACTAGGGGTATAATAGCTCATAACACCTTACATTCCAGTCTTAGAAATCAAATCCGGGCATGACGTCTACGGTTTGTGGGGTGTCATATATGATATCCCTATCTGTAATAATTCTGTATATTGTGGTCCCAGGGCATATTGTATGCTGTGGAGCGTATCTCACTATGGTATGTATGCAATTTATAAAGAATCTTTCAAAAACAGAATATTATACATAGAATATGATTCGATAGTTCGCTGGCAATACTCGTGAAACCGTGGAACTAAAATCTGTTGTGGCATGGGGGCGAGGGTCTGGGGTCTAGGGCAGTTGTGTTGTGTAACCCCCTAAAACCGTACCCTGCGTAGTTTTGGGGACCCCGCATCAAATTTGCCAGTTGGCGGAAGTAACGCAAATTCCCCCGAGCGGCTAAAACTGGCAAATCCTCTGGTATTTACTAAATAACTAAATAAATGGAAATAAATGCTACAACAAAGCTTATATGTAAACAAAAAAATATCTATTATCTATCACCTTAGAAGAAGAAAAGAAATTCATTTGCGTTGGGGGCCCCGGGGCCGAGTGTATTTCCCGCGCCCCTAACTCCGGCTTCACCACTACCAAAAGCGGGCCTTCTCAGGGGGGGGGGGGGGGGGGGCTAGAGCCGAATGCCCCTAAGCTGGCCGGATGCGCCGGAGCTCTTCAAGGTAGGAAGGACATGGGACTTAGGACTTGGGACTTGGGAGATGTGTATAACTATGTGTGATTACTAAGAGGTTAGTAGGAGGCCCCGGTGACCACGTGATCCGATATACTTCGCTTTTTTTGCTAACACGCGCGACGCCTGCAAAATTCTACATAGTCCGATATATCTATAATATCTATTATAGGATTCTAGATAATTATACTATAATTCTTTATAAAATAGGCGAGCTTCGATGCTGAGTCATCAAAATCGTAGGACGTTGATTGGATGAGGTACGTTACGGCCCACATAATCCGAACTTGATGCCAAGACTTTACAACAGCCATTACCCTCAAAGCTTCAAAGCCCTCTATACATCGATCCCCACGTCAGATCTGGTTGGTAAATATACCAATCGATAGTGGAAACCGAGCTCTATATTGTGAGGCTATTTTTATGTATTTTAGAGCTCGTTTTAGGTCGGTAGACTATCAGGTGGTTGGAACCCGATTAAAGACCCATAACTGTTCCGGGCGCCCTTCCCGCACTTCCCAACAACTCCTTTTTAATTGCCAACCAGGCGCCACTAACCAGAATACCCCCATCAGCCCAAAACACAGAAAACTCGAAATAAAATGACAAAATTAGCTTTATTCGATAGTGGAAACTCTGAATATCATAAAATGATAAAAACATAAAAAATAGACATGCCCTTCTTTGACTTGAGGCAACGATGAACGCTAACGCCGTGGCGATCGTTACCTATTTAGGCAAGAGTATAATAAAGATGCTGAGTCAGCACCTGTCACCCAACAGCCACGATCTTCTCCTGCCTTTCTCTCCACTTCATTGCATCATGATCCACCACCACCTCCAAACCTCAATTTTTCACCACGTTCTCCCAGCCGCCACAAACGTCGGATGC
Organism: Penicillium fimorum; assembly: GCA_028828255.1. Taxonomy (NCBI): domain Eukaryota; kingdom Fungi; phylum Ascomycota; class Eurotiomycetes; order Eurotiales; family Aspergillaceae; genus Penicillium; species Penicillium fimorum. Next base: position 1,746,877 of record JAPWDS010000006.1, read on the forward strand.
TCTTCTAGTATCTATTAGTTTTACCGGCGCGCTCTAGAGATACTGTTTATTCTTTTTTTTCTCATCTCGTGACATTTCTTTTTCATATCCCTCTCTCCTCGTCTCCTAAGCTATAGGATATTCGACTCATCGATACCTCGAGTATCTCAAGAGCCCTCTTATTGCTGACACTCTTCACCGTGCATCTCTACAATCTTCAAAGGTATGTAATTGTTGTGAGACTCGGCGCGATTTTTTACGCGTCCCGAAGCTTGTCACCCCCTAACACCTACGCACTTAGGATGTCGGGACGCGTCTCCTTTGACTCAGTGGATAATCAGAACCGAGTGTTCATTGATTTAACGGATGAGACTGAACCAAATGATTCAGAGGTGGTAAGTTCATATTTCAAAAAGTTAAGCCCACACTTTCTTTGTCTAGATTCATTTTTTTTTTCTTTCACCCCTAGCAAACTGTTCACTTGACTATCTGGCAATCCAATTTCATATACGTAAACCCTTATTTAATTTTTACTAAATATCATTTCTAGCAAAAGAAATTGGTCTATGGCAAGCTTCCATTTGTGACAGCTTTGGCCTATCGGTCACCAACCGTGCCACTGAAAAGGAAAAGCCTGGATTTATCCGAGGATGTCTCTGATTCGTCAAATGATGCTCACAATGCACGGCGTCCGCGCCTGTCGCATGCTCACCCCCACCCATCTACGCCTAGTCCCGCCCCGAGTCTAAGGCAATCCCAAATCAGTGTTGTGATCCCATCGCCAACAGCAAAGCAAAAGCGCGACATTGCAGTTGCGAAATGCATCTCCAAGGTGAATGGAATGGACGCAACTTTTTTCCCTACAACTGATGAAGAGGAAAGAACCAATAAAGCCGCATACCCTACTACAAAGAGTCATGTTGACCGTCGTTCTGTGCTATTATCATTCAAGTCAACCTCAGTCCTCAACTTACCATCACCCACAAACACAAACCACCTTGCAAAGCTCCGTCACACTCTCGACGAGAAGCTAAAGCGCATCAATGGGCCTACGGTCATTCCAACTATTGATTCCCCGAAGCGTCTTGCTAAACTAGCGGATAACTTTGAGTTCGTCAACGGTTATCAGTACCGTGAGGGTGTTGAACGGATCCCCGATGAGTCTGATTTCAACATCGGATGTGCATGCACTGCTGCTGGCGGCTGTGACCGTTTCACGTGCGATTGCCTGAGTAAGGAAGAGGATTCTGAGGATCGAATCGTCCCTTACGAGATCTGCGAAAACAACCGTAAATTGATCGTCGCAACTAAGAGTTTTCTTAAGCGTAAGGCGATCATCTACGAATGCAACTCTCGTTGTGGCTGCAGTGGGGCAAGATGCTGGAACCATGTGGTTCAGAAAGGGCGGACTGTTCGACTGGAAATATTTGATACTGGGTCTCGTGGCTTCGGTTTGTCTCACTCGCTTCACCTGTCTTTTCCTTGCCCATGTATACTAATCTGATATGATCTTTATTAGGCCTTCGGTCCCCCGACTTGATTCACCGCGGCCAATTTATTGACCTTTACCTCGGTGAGGTAATTACCAAGGCCGAAGCCGACGAGCGTGAAAACCTAACCGATGGTTCATACACGCAATCATATCTCTTCTCTTTGGATTGGTATGTCAAGGACGACGACGATGAAGAACAGAACATGAAAGTCATCGACGGCCGCAAGTTTGGTTCTGCAACTCGGTTCATGAACCACTCTTGCAGTCCTAACTGCAAAATCGTCCCTGTCTGCACGACTAACCATGCCGATGAATACCTGTACAACCTCGCCTTCTTCGCCTACCGGGACATTGCCCCTGGCACTGAAATGACGTTCGACTATAACCAGGGCGAGGAAAAAACAACTCCTCAGAAGATTGACCCTGAGGCTGTCCAGTGCCTGTGTGGTGAAGCGAAGTGTCGTGGACAGCTATGGCCAAATAAGCGTAAGGGCCAAGGATCGAAGCCCTAATAGGCTCTCCTGTATTCTAACCGCGCTTTGTGATGATCCATCCTGCCAACCGGTCAATACCCTCATATCTTTGTTCTTTGCGATTTCTCATACCCCCAACATGTTTGATTAGCGACTTGGATTTTTTTTTTTTTTTTTTTTTTTTTTGCGTAGTCATGACCATAACCCAAGTGCATAAAACATTAACTACCCCCTCTTCTCTCTGGCATATTTACTGGCATCCTGATTTCTTTCATCTCTGGTGTCTTTATTTGCCTTTTGACATATGTTAGATTCACAATACCCTAATGAGATTTATGTATGATTAACAACAAACAAACTAGACTGCGACATCGCCCATGGACGGGCCGGTGGGCGGGGCCCATGGGCCTTATGTAAGCGGGCGCGCCCAACGTGGGCGTGCCCATGGGCCTTTTTAGTAAGCAAAATTTGTATACCTCGTGACTTGCATTATTTATGCTATTTGACTCTGTATTTTTAAGTATTTAGCTTACAGCATTTATTTTGATCATTTAATAATATATTATTTCCGCCATTTAAAACACTCTATTTATTGCTTTCTCTTCATATATTCCTTAATGCCATAGCCATTGATCATTATCATCAGGTTTACTACGCTTCCTTGCACCTCTTAGTCCAGAGCGCATCTGACAGTCCCCTTTATCTGTAGTTGAAGGCAGATTGTGAAGGGCTACTGTCGAATTGATTCAATTGAACGGTGCCTGCATGCTGTTTAGTCTTCCGCACGACCCAGTAAAACCCAGACCCAACCCAGACCCAACCCAGTACTGGGTCTGGGGCCCCATTTTGGGTCACAAACAATGCAAACATGCTTAAGATACTATATGCATAACTTGTACATTTTTGGGTCGTAATTTTGGGTATTTGGTTTACTCGATCATGGTCAGATTTGATTAATGAGAGGGTGAAAAAAAAAGGTTTTAAATTCAGGATTGCTCATCAGTCTAATGGTATTCAAATGTATCATCGTCCCTGCTTTTACGCTTTCTCCCTGATACTCGTGCTTGTGTACATGTTGGTGGTAATGATGGCGGGCAAGGACGAGCATGCTCAGTTGGTCCATCCTCCTCCAGTTGATCGTCTAGGTTATTATCCACTCCATCATCTTCCTCTGTATCACTGATCGGATTAATCTCTATTTCATCAAGCTTATCCTCCCTCTCTTCTTTTGCAGCCTCAAGCTCATCATGCGAGAAGAATTTCTCAAGAAGCATTGCTTCCTGCTCATCCATATCAAACTTTGTTGTACAAAGAAACATCATTGAGGCCTCAATGGTCGCGCTCTTCATCCTACCACGACGGTAGTGGCAGATATCTCGAGCAGTATTAAACAGGCGTTCAACTCCTGCACCAGTTGCTGGGAATGAAAGGGTATCACGCGCAAGGGCTGCAATAGCCGGAAAGCGATCTTGGTGCTCTTTCCAGAAGGTAAGCGGCCTAACAGAAACCGTATCTATCCATGGATTAGTATCTGAAGTTTCTAAATATTAGAATCTGCTTACCACTATCAAGATATTGGCTGATTTCATCGGTAACTGCCCGTGGTTGTATATCGCTTCCATCAAGCATCTCTTCAAGCCTTGAGCTTGACCGAGCTATCACTGAAGAGCTCTGGGGATCACAATCACCAGTGCTTACCTGCGCTTGGTATGGAATAAGAGCTTCCTTAAAAGCAAGTCGATAAGAATCTCGCCATTTCTGATCCCAATCACTGGAGAGGAAGAATTTGAATTTATTGACTGGTGCAAGCATTGTGCTAATTGCGTAGATGTTTCCTTGAACATCATCTGCTTGGGAGTAATACTCATCCAGTTTAGATCGACCAGCTTCAAGGGCCTCTAACATCTGTTTCTTCCATGGAACGCGCTTTCGGCGTAGCTGTGCCTGTGATCGCTCAAGATGATCAAACAGTTTGTTGTAGATCTTGAAGACATAGTGGGCAGTGACATCTTTGGTCTTTGATAGCTGTGTGGTAAAATCAAAGAAAGGCTCGGTGATATGAAGAAGATAGTCGATTTGACGCCACTCTTGCTCACTAAGTAGCATCTCCTCACAATCGTACTCTGTGCAGAACAGAGAGAAGATTGTACGTAGCCTCTTTGCCCGTCGAAGCATGAGGAATGTAGAATTCCATCGTGTCTTCACATCCTGGATTGGGACAATCTTCACATTTGTTGTCTGAAGATTGTAAAAGGTCTCTCGGCGCTGGGGACTCGCATTGATATAAATCGCAAGGTAACGAACTTTATTTAGTGTGGAGGATATCTGACTTTGCTTCGCATTCTCTTGGGCTAGCCTTGACTGCTTCTCAGTCCACCTTGTCTCGGCTGATTCGTTCAATGGAACTGCCTTGATCTGAGCAAGAAGCTGACCTAGGCTAAGCTGGATAACGTGGGCAAGGCATGGAATTCGGGTGATAATGGTATCATGGGGCAAAGCCTGTTGAAGAGAAGTAGCCATTGTCTTGTTGTTTGCTGCATTATCTGTGGTCAACCCGAATACTCTGCCTTCAATGTTATGCTCCACTAGGGTTTCTATAAGAATACTACTTAAGTAAGAGCCGGTATGTGTTCCATGAAGCGGCTTAAACCCAAGTAGTACCTCACGATAAACCCAATCACTGTCTATAAAATAGCCAGTGATAGCCATAAACGCCTGGGAGAATGGAGATGTCCAGCAGTCAAGCGCAATAGATATCTTCGAGCCAGGAGGTAGTATACAAAGGATACGTTGTTGCCGGTCTTTGACTAGACTATCTAGTCGGCGGCGGATAGTATCGGCCGATGGGATCACTGGAGGGGATGGGGCGGATCGCGCTTTATGGATGAGATGTTTGAATGATGGATGCTCAATCAGATGGAACGGTAGTCGGTTTAGCGCAAGAAATTGGAGGATATCCTCTTCCCAATCTTGTTGTACAAACGGTATACTTGTTGTAGTATCCCTCTAGGTAAAAATCAGTGATTAGTATGATTGCTTGGTTTATTGTATAAAATATACCTCTGTTTGTAGAAAGTTTGTGATCTCTGACTTCTTGGACTTTTCCGACCGTAAACAACCAGCCGTTTTTCGATGTTTCTGGATAGTCGATGTACCATGATACTGGGCTTTACCTGTGTTATTTGGATTTAGAGTATAAGGATGCTCTAGAACTTTTCCACATCGTTTACACATAACCTTTGGTGCACCATCCATGACTTGGGCTACCTGATGGTAGCAGTTCCAGATCTCTGTATGGCGGGTTGAATCCCACTTGATATTGCTTTTCCTCCCATAGTCAGTCGCTAACCACCAATCCACAAAATGGTTATGTGACATGGTCTCGTATAGGATAAACCCTTTCCTGCGGTCGGGTCCGACGCGTTTTAATGAAGATGGTATGAGGAGGGGGTCGTCTGGTCTTCGGAAGCTTGTGTCAATTGACAATTGACTGGCAGATGGAGTGATTTGTCCCGCTGAAAGAAATGAACAATCATCAAGATCCCCACCATAGAGGGATGATGGAAAATCAGAAAGTTGGCTTTGAGACATAGTATCAGAAAGATGAACAACGTATGTAAGGGGAGGAAGTCTTCAACATACAAAAGTGGAAAGGTACTCAAGCTATAGGAGTATCTAGGATTATTGATATGTCAAGTAGAGTAAATCATTATACTCCTTTGACTGGTTTATTATTATGGGTCTTCAGTAAACCCCCTGAGAAAACCCAGCTAAACCCCAGTAATAACCCAGTAATAACCCAGTCATAACCCAGTCATAACCCAGGTAACCCAGTCAAACCCCAATTCCCACCCCAGTTTGATCAAAACTTTCCAAAAATTCTCATCCCACCCTGCCTTAGACTATAGTATATCCACTCCAATCATTTGGTAAACCTCAACAAAAGTCATATAAAGATTAGAATATCCAAGTATAGATAAAAGCCTCTCTGTCTCTTCAAAGACTGAATTTCTGAATTTCTGACCGCAGTCAGAAACTTTACTATCCTAGTATTGGAGGTTGAAGATATATATTCGCAGAGCGGATATACTTTACATTCTCACTAGATTCCAATCAGCTAACAGGCATTACCTTCCCATGTGAAATTAAGTAATTCACGAAGTAATTAACCTTAAACAAGATATACTTCTTACAAAAACAACAAGATTTCTTACAATTTACTTTATCTTCATGGTGAAAATTGAAGTATTTCAATGTTGGAACCATAACAAAGGAAAATGACGGTATGTTATTTAAAAGATTATGCCAAATTTTATGCACAAACTGGGTCGAACTGGGGTTTTACTGGGTTTTCTGGGGCCCCAGTGACTGGGTCTGGGTTGGGTCTGGGTTGGGTCCGGGTCGGGACTTTCGACCCAAAACCCAGTCTTGCGGAAGCCTATTCTTGATGGGTTATTGGGTTTAACCCATTGGGTTTTGGGTTGGGTTTTGGGTCGAGACCTCCGACCCAAAATGGGTTCTGCCGAAGTCTATTTAGGGATATAAGCTAGGATATTAGGGGAGCCAAGAATCAATATGAGGGCCAAAGGCTAGAGCTTTTACATAGCCCTTACTAGAAGATCCTACCATTGTTATTGTTCTCATCTATTAACAACAATGCTTGGCCCCAGGTCCAAGTCAAGTAATTTGAGGATAATTTGAAATTAAGCTTTGTTTGTTTTAGACTGCGACATCGCCCGTCCATGGGCCCCTAGGTGTAACGGGCTCATGTCAGTACTAAGACCCAGGCTCTGCCCGTGCTCATCGCTAGACCCCCACTATAGATTTCTGACCGCGGTCAGAAACTATAGGCAGTAAAGCGCGGGCCATGCCCGCGCCCACCGCCTTAGAGGACACAACATCACCAACGAGCTTCCACACAGTATAACTCCCTAAGCTTTAGTTAAACAGCATGCAGGCACCGTTCAATTGAATCAATTCGACAGTAGCCCTTCACACTAGGAGGGGCCCAAGGCCCATGGGCACGCCCATGATGGACATTGCCCAAGTGCCCATGCTTGCATAAAGTCACCCAAAATGGACGTATAACCTACTGACATAGCAGAATAAATTACTGTCATTTATATGCGTTTTGCCAACTCGATAGAAAATGTCATTATTAGTACACAAAATATTTGAATCTAATCAAAATATTTTGATATTTAATAAATGGCTATCCCAAATATGCGAGTAAGACAAAAAAAGCCCTTCTAATACTTGTGATTAGTTGGTATTTTTATAAATCTGTTAAATCATCCTATCATAGCTAGAATATATATTTGAGACATATTGTAACTCTACCAGTTAGTTCACATAAAATAGTAATTAGAGTAAGATTTTGTATCTCGCGATTAATACGGAATCTATGATTATAATTCAAATTTCTATCAATATCAGTCGCATTTTATAAACTTATATTGCCTGAATTACTATATTATATTACTCAAAGGTCGAGTTTTGGTTCTGCAATGTCAAAATATTTAGATTCTCTAAGTTAGATGGGCGCTTGGGCATTGTCCATGGACAATATACTATCCTAGCCAATCAGCGCGTAGTTGCTACGCACTGCTAACTGGTCGCAGTTAGGTTAGATGGGTTTCGGGTATACTTGCCTTAATACTCCTCAGGTATCCAACGTCAACGATCTGTCTCAACTGAGCTATCGCCTATCAGGTCTTACGCTAGCCTAAGTCCTTTTGAGAGATCGAGGAACGGTGCCAGTGAGAGCGCCGAGTAGATCTATACCACAGTATTGGTCTGCTCGTGAGTGTTGTCAAGTTATAATCAAGTAGAGAGTCACAGTAGTTCCAAAAGTAAACACAAGTAACAATGTAGGATTGAAGACGAAGAACTAAACTAGATACATGAATGAGTGTTCTTATATATCCCTGAGTTCTTCCTGTGTAGGTGTGTAGATGGTAGGTTGGTAGATTTGTCTTGGCAAGATCTACTCGTCGACCGACTACCATTCTACTACCTGCATGGTCACGTGTTTGACGGCCCCAAAGTGGTAATTGTTGTGGCGGAGGTTTTCCAGTACATAGAGTAACCTAGGTAGCGGATATCCTCTGCCAGTGGGTCCTGATCCGGGCGGATCATGCTCTTGCTCACTGAGCATGATCAGGTTTCTCTTTTCCTGGATACCTGGGGATGCCCAAGTATAAGATGTTGCACGTGATCTTGATGACAGATAGATCGGTTGGCTCTCGGTGGCCCATCAGTGAGTTGCGGCCCACATGCTTGATTGGTGACTAGCATGTCCGTAACACTAAATCATAATTTATAAGCTATATGCACCCGGACCGGGGGATGCAAGTCTTGTTCCAAGGTTACATATATGGTTGCAACAACGCAACTACGACTTTTCTTATATATATATATCGTCAGGGCACGAAAATCCTACTACCCAAGAGAACTCAAGATCACTAGTAGTAGTAGTATAAAAGCGCTTAGCGCTCGACCTATCAAGACCCTAGACTGTTACCTCAATATAGTGGTAGACAGAGCTGATAGCTAGTTATGCATAGCTATATATTTCAGCTAGAGCGGTGCATCTGTGTTAGCCCGGAGGAGCTTATACCTCTCGTCATCAGACAGACGTCCTGCCCGTTAGGATTGTCTAAGCCACACATTACTAAGATCAATGAATGTACTCCCGTCGACGGGTAGATAGATATACCCTGCAATTGAAATCAAGTGGCCTTTCCGCGCTGTTGTAGTGCTCGTTGAACTCACATTGCTAATCAACAAAACCCCTCAAAATACAAATATCTGGGTAAACAATGCTACTAAAATAAGCAATATGCTAGGGCTACCCAGAAATACGTAGTACTGGATGCCTTATGCGACTCTCCCCTTCCACTGGTGGTGGCAGGACAAGACCAATATAGGGCAAGCAAGCCCGGGCCATATACGATATCAGGCAAGTATGACCACAAAATAACCTTGAAACATCGGGTATTCATTTAGGCAGCTATTATCGCGGCAAGGGCTCAAATGTAAACAAAAAAAAAGGTACAATCTTGACGTATTTCCAATATCCAGCCACTAGTTATACAATATTCCTTATCTTACATTCTTTTCCGAAAACAAAAAAGTTCAATGCCACACATCTGCAAGAGAAACAAGGCAATTAAAACCAAATAGAGTATCACAGCTTAAGCCGAGTAAGAAAAAAAAAAAAAAAAAACAAGAATAGTAAAGCGAAAAAAAAGTCCAAAGAAAAAAAAAGTAGAGTGAAAAGTCAAGCCTAAGCCCGCCCCTCCATGACCTCAAAGATGCCGCCCATCACAAAGTTAGGCTTCACTTCACCCACCCCCAAATCCACCGGCCGTGGCTCCATCAACCCCAACCCTTGCCTCTCAATGGAATCCCCATTACATCGCGACCGCTCCTCGCTTAGCGCCAGATCGGTCTTAGAGGGCCGTTGGCGGAGGACCATCGATGAGCGGCCGCGTAGGACAGCGCAGGGGGGCACGCTGATGCTGGCATTGTCTGAAACTTGGCGCGGGCGGGATTGACTTCCGGGGTTACTGGTGTGTCTGACAGTATCGGATTGCCGTTGGAATGTGTGGGTTTTGGAGGTGTGGAAGGATAGGTTGAAGAGGTGGTGTGGAGAGGTGTGAGGCGAGTGGGTGGATGTTGGGGAGGAGGGTGGTGAGGTTGTTGTTGAACTTGGGCTTGTGTCGCTGCTTGATTTTGGGCTTTGGCTTCTGGTACGGAAGGATGTTTTCAAAGAGAGAAATGGTGAGGTGAGGTGGTTCATTGTATTGGTTCTGTAGATGGGAATTGGTATATGGAAAGGCTTTGGAAACTATATCATAGTAGAGAGATGAGGATTTATAGGGTAGAGAATTTCCCTGGGGATCAGTTGGATTTAATAATTCTATGGTTGACTGCAAGGACTCTGTGCTGCAGGGAGAGAGTTAAGACACTTGACGGGCGACGCATGCGGATGAATGTAATTGTCCCTGCAAACGGATACACAATGCCTTTGACACCTTCTCTTTTTACTGGTTTCAGATTATCAAGTTATGTAGATGTATCTATGTACACATTTAGATCATATTCATGTTCATATAGGTCTCCTGTGCTATTTTCCTCTTTCGGCATCAATAACTAGTTCGACCCACTTAATTTCATGCAGTCTTCTATAGTTTAAATGATTATCTATTTTAATGTATAGTTCAATAATCGTGTATGCTATATCCAATTCTATAGAGAAATAGATGGAATCCCAAAATGCTCCCTGCTATGCAAAATGCTCCGTCAAAGAGAGTAGTATACACAAGCCAGAAACCCGGGTCAAATAAAGAAACAAAATGAAATCCCTCTATTAGGGTATGCTAAAGAATGAAAAAAAGAATGAGAAAATCAAATCCGTAATATCCAACTTCGTGACAACATCAAAATTCACATAGATATATGCACCGCATTTTATTCAGAAGTCCGGTCACCCGATCGTCGCTGCGTGAAGCTTCGCCGGATACTCTCACCCCAGGCAGAGTTATCTAGTGACTGCATAACATCCTGTACATTCCTACTATTGTTCTGACGCGAAGTATCGGTAACCGAAAGCGCATCGTGGGTTTCGCCAGTATCGAACGAAGTGCGGTCACCATACATGTGACGCGGGGTGATCGAGGGACTGATACTCGACCACTCCCTCGTAGGTGTGCTGGAGCCAGATGCTGACCCGCTCAAATTGGTATTGATACGAGGTAGAGCATTGCGGTGTGCAGTTGGGCTGGACTCGGCTCGTCTGTGGTGCGAGACCGGTGAGAGCATAGGGGGGAAGTTTCCATCCAAGTCTGGTTGTGTCTGGGGTGTGATCGCACCGGAAGCTGGCTCGCCGTGCTCCTCGGGGCCGTCGACCGGATCGTCGACAAAGATCTCCGGCACAGTGAATGTTGGAACCACACTCATCCGGCCGTTCTTCTTGCGGTCAATCTTGCGGCGGAATTCGCGTGACCAGTAGAGGGTATCAAAGAAACCGACAACGGTGTTTCGACGGACAGCCTCGTCCACCCGCTGCAGCCGTGCTCGACGACGTAGGAATTCTTCGAGGCGCAAACTCTTGCTATCGCTAATCACATTGTGATGGGCGAGGATCATCAAGCACTGGTGGAAGGAGATGCCGCGGTCGGGGTCTGCTGACACAAGGATTTCTTCGTAGAAGGTATTCAATCTTTTGCGCCGCTCTCGAATGCTTTGGACTGGAATCCGGGATATGATCCGAGAGAGCTCTTCGATATCCACACCATACGAGACACGAGAGTTTCGCCGCATTGAGTGTGGCGGCTCGGCCAGTGAGACCATGGAATTTCTTGCGTAAGAACCTATCGAGTTCCTCTGAGGTTCGATCCGACATTTCTCGAGGATACTTCCAACCGTGAACTCTCCCTCGTAGATTCGCATTGCAAAGACACCAGACAGCTCACCAAGTAGCCGAGGGAACTGCTCCGTGGATATGAAGCCCGTCCCGTCTGGATCATACGTGGCCCACGCCTGCTTGAACCGGCGGATCTCTTCGCGACTGATCGCGTACAGTCCGCTACTCCGCTGGTAGACATAGGAGAAACTTTCGAAAATCAATGAAACAAACAGCGAGACAAAGATATACATGCTAATCAGGTTCCATGCAATGAAAAGTGTTCGAGCCCACGGTGCACTTCCACAGTCGTCGTCGAGGAAGTTAGAGCTCTGCGTGCATAGCGGCGGGGTCATAGTAGCGAAGTCCTCCATGAATTGATTCCATCCTTCTCCGCAACTTGCCCGGAACAACAGGATAAGTGATTTGGGCACATCGCGGAAATTCTGGTTGTGATCCTCATTTTCACCGAACTTGGTAAGGCCGAACGCCTGGTTCATCGCAATGCCAAACACCAAAAACAGAACGAACCAGGTAGCTAGAAGATTTCCAATCACGGACAAACTGGCTGCCGCTGTCTTGAAGAGCTGATCAAGCTGGTTGTTCCTTGGAATAAGCAACAAAGCAACAGACACGAGGAAAAGCTTGTTGAGCTTCACCACGACATCATCTTGACGATATGATACGTCAAGGACGGAGGTGACGAAAGCGCCGGGGACGACTATGAGAGAGAACAGATCCCATGAACTTCGGCTGAATCGATGCCACCCAAGGCCAATCAGTCGAATCAAGACATTCGCAACGTAGACACACATGAATGCCAAGAATAGAATAGCTAGATTGACCAAATCAGTAATCTGCAACTTTTCGAATCCAGGATACAAAACTTACCTCGAAGCAGTTCCCACCATTGTGGCTCGCCATAGTATTCCAGCACAAGTAATAGTAGGTGAACCACAAGGATGCAAGTCACGAACCACGCCCACCGACCATGCTTCTTAACTGAAATTCGATAACACCACAGCCGCAGCTTCTGGTTCTGGTCCTCGAACGATCGTTTCGAGGGCGATATCTGTCGGAGAAGTTTCCGCAATTCCAACCAGGAACGTTGCTCGGCTGTCAGGAAGGCAACACCAGTTTGTTCCGTGTAATTGCGCATGAACACGGACACAAATAGTGTCAGAACAAACACCGCTCCAAGTAAGTTGAACACCACGAAGAATAACCCGTTCTCTGGCGCCGCTAGATCTTCGGGTTGAGTCATCTTTCCCTTGATACTCATTGCCCTTTCTTGTACGTCGGTCCAGCCTTCTTGGGAGACAATTTGGAACAGAATGAAGAGGGAGTTGCCGAAGTTATCAAAGTCATAGAAAGAATTCCCAGCCACTCGTGGAGCAAGCACATCCCAATTGTATGGCGAGCTGGCATATTCATTGACGCAGTTGGCCAGGTTCCCAGAGAAATTACCGTCATTGCAACTGGCCATCTGCCCGTTGAACAGATTGACTCCGTAGATTGCGAATGGTATGAGGAAACTCATAGAAACTGCAGCGGCAGCAATGACCTTCCATCCCCCGACAATGATGACAGAGTGGAACGTGTCCTTGGCGCTGTCACTGACGTTCAAAAGACGCAATGCCCTCAGCGCTTTAAAGGCGCCAATGGCACGGGAAACACTCCAGTCCCGTTTGAGCGAGCCGCCAACACTGATCCACAGCGTGATCAACACAATTCCGTCGATGAATCCCCAGGAACTGCGGAAAAATGCGTTCGGTGTCCAGAAAAATCCATCGGCGATCACTTTGATCGTCGCTTCAATAGTAAACACAGCAGCAAAGCTCAAGTCAGTATATACGAACCAGAAGCGGTTCCCCGAGAAATTTTCTCGCTGATACAAGGGTGTTGTAATGCAGGCGAGAAGTACCATGGCGACAATGGCCGTATAAATAAAAGCAGAAAACGCATACCACACTGGCTTGTATGGATCCACGCCCTCCACTCGTTGATGGCCGCGCCCTGGGCCGACAATTCGTTGGCAAAGCTTGCGAACGAAATTATCCGGCGAGAATAGGAACAGTGATTTGTTATAGGTAGGATGTTTCACGAGGTAGGCTCGCTGATCTCGTTTTCTCTGCTCCGCCGCCGTAACAACTTCTCTTGCCATGGTTCTCGGATCCAACTCCTCGTAAGCACGTGAAAACTTCAGCTTCGAGTAGAAAGGATTCGGTTCCCTCCTCATAACGAGCGTGGTGGCTTTCGTCCATAGAAGTGAGATCCAGCCTGGCTGGATGGCCTCTTGAGTCGTGCCTTCTGGCATTGTGCTCACTCTTCGTGTATCCTTCGGTCTTTCCCGTTCCTGTTGCTTGTTCTCTTCTTCTTCGAGGAACTCCTGCACCACAGCATCCTTCAGCAACATTTCCAACGCTGCAGGACCATGGTCGAGTGGATCTTTGTACCGAGCTGAATCTCGGCCCATGCGAAGGATTTTCGAGAGTGCTAGGTTTCCTTGGGGCGCTCCATGGACTTGTTTCTGTTCCAAAAATGCTCTGACCTGGTGCATTCGTTTTTCGTCTTCTGAAACATCGAAGCTTTCCTGAATGACAGCAATGAACATGTTTAAGATGATGAAGTTGGCCACAATGAACCAAAGAATGATGAATGCTGCCGAAATCCAGGCTGTTTTGAAGTAGTCGGTATATGCGGTTGCATTGTAGAGAATCGTGGTCCAATTCTCACTCGACAGGATTATATACATTCCCAGGAATGAGTTGTAGATATTCGAAAACGTGATCATGATCGACGTGTCACTTGGATCTTTAGGTGGGATCTGGCCTCGGAAAAGCTGTGTTGCGAAAATTGCAGATAAGAAGGTCATCAAGAATAGGAAAAATATCAAGTTGAGCAGACCGACAGTATTGCGGAATACAACCACGATCAGCTTTCTGGTCACAGAGAAAGCCAGTACCACTCGGTAGACCCGAAGGATCTGAAACATGGTGAGAACCGTGTATACACGGTCTGAATTCCTGATCGGCGGTATCTGAATGATGCAGGTAACGATTGCAAGGAAAAGGTCTGTCAAGTTACGACGCTTTCGATGGAACATGCGCCAATCCGAGGCGAATCGCAGGATAATCTCAACCAGGAGAATGATAGTGACAACAGTCTCGGTAGTATCAATAATCCGGGTTCGATCGGCAGGCATAGATGAGCTTCTGAGCGCTTGCACAATAAGGTCGAAAATGATGAGACAGACCCAAACCCACTCAGTTTGATCATATATACGCTTGAGACGACTAACTTTGCGAGACATTGTCTCATCTTCGTCAACAGCATCAAGTTTTTGGACGGCAAAAGCGCTGCGCTTACTCTCTTCTCGAATCACTTGGAATGAGTGTGTGATAACCGCGACCAGCAAGTTCACCAACCACAAGCTCAAAATGACAAACCCACAGGCAAAGAACAGAGCAGCTGGGAGGTAGTCGGTGTCGGTGGTGTAGTAGAGCAGGTCTGTAAATGTATTGGAGCTCATGATTACGAAGACCAACTCCAGGGACCCCATGATGTCGTCAAAGCTCATGGTTCCATTGTAAGGATTCTTATCTTCCAAGCATATAGAACCTTGAGGACAAATATATCCTTTGGCCGTGCGCCCTGCTGTATCACCAGTGGAGTTCTGCCACCCCATTTCTGCTCCCGTCTGGCTGTCGAGGTACCCGCCACAAAATTGTAATGTGCCCCAGGGATCATTCAATGTGTAATTGCTCTGGCCTGCGGGATCAATCCAGACACAGGTTCTCCTGAAACTGGATTTGAAACTCTGGACGCCAATGATGGCAAAAATAAGCCAGAAGAAACCGATAAGAAATGCGACATGGACTAGCAGAGGAGCTGCTCGCTTAAGACTTCGAAGAATTACCTAGAGATGATCGGTCAGTATCTCAAAGGTCACGTTCTCATAACAGATGACTTACTGAAGTGCCGTTTGTCATGGCAAGGAGACGCAAAATCCGGAGACAGCTCAGCATGCGAAAGATGTACAGCTGATGTGTTTTCTCGACGCCCGAAATTGAAAGGAAAAAGGATATCCAGAAAGCGATCACAGCAACAAAATCAAGCCGGTTAAAAGAGTGTCGAAGGAACGCGCGATACGCAAGCCTTACGCGACGTTTGTGTAGAGGATCATCGTAGACTTCAGGATCCAATCCGTTCATCCCTGTGAATGTTCGCAGGATTGAAGCTTGGGGCTCGGCCTGAAGCATCGATGCTTTCTTGGTCGTCCCTTGCCGATGCGGTGTAATCAGGTTCCTGCCCTTCTCCGCGATTGCTTTCTTGATGCCGAGGCTGCGATTAAGTGTGCTGTACTCGACAGGATTGAGAATAAGTCCAGACACCAAAATCTTAGAGACTATCTCAAGTGTGTAAATAATGAAAATTGCTAAGAAAACCCAATCAAACTTGCTGCTTCCCCATATCGCTGACTCAGGGTGGTCAGGGAGCGCATCTTCAACAGTCAACAAGATGGTCTGGATGACAATAACAACCAAGATGAAGGGCTCCATGAAGGAATTCACCAGTATATCACACAGCCACAGTCGTAGAGGGTTATTCGGGCCCAGGATTCCAAGTGACCTGCCTCTGAACGGATTGTTCCGATCCCTCCATGATCTGCCGGAGGCTCGCTTTTCGCGAGCTGCTTGAGATTCTTGGTTGGAGAAATGTGCATAGTCTACCATCGCTGGCAAGACCGGCGGTCCGTCCATTCGTGCATTTTTATCAAGCTCCTCCCTCTCAATCGATTGCTGTACGACTTCCGGTTCGTTACTCAGGTTGACCACTCGCTGGGACATAGATTTGACCATTGAGCTGGCGCGCTGCAGAGCCCCGGTGGACCCCGATGGAGACAAAGAGCGCGATCGATTCCGGGCACTGCTTCCACGACGGCTCCCCATCCCATCCTCCAGGTGAGGAAGATCATCGCCCAGTCTTGAACCACCAAAATCCACAGAGTTACCGGCGGTGTCAGTACTATATCGCTCTTCTGTCCTAGCAGCACCGCTCATTGGTTGTAAATATCGAGGATCGGTCAACCGTAGCCTATCATCTTCGTCTTCTGGGAGGTTGTATTCGTGCGGGTCGTGGGGATCATAAGAATCTAGGGGTATAACGTCAAGGTCGGAAGCAGCATCGTCAAAGCCACGGCTTGATGATGGGTCCAAGGGCGATGCCCTTGATTGTGGCCCGTTGAAACTGAGGCCAACTGAGGATATCGCTTGCGCGAAGCCACCCAGATCATCAATCGGCGAAGCAATCTCTGTATAGCTTGTTTGTGTTGGTTGGAATAGATTCCTGCTCGGTCCAGCCGAATCAATAGGAGACTCTTTCGCAACGCTCTCATAATTTCTCCGCGACCCCCTCCCGATTAATGATTGTCGCGAGAAGAGACCAGTCCCCGCGCGGTTTCTCCCGCGCTCGTTAAGAGCATCTCCCGGTTTTGAGAGATCTTGGAGAGGAATCTGGTTTGGCGGAGCGTTTTCGTCATTATCAAAGTTCTGGCTATCTGGCGCCATCGTCGGGCAGGATCAGATATTATGGAATCGCAGACATCGCAGGGCGAACGGGGTTCTCGGAGATGGTGGAGACACGTGTATTGACGGGAGAAACTATATATAACAAAGAAACGAGCGTGATTTGTATAACACAAATGAGAATAGATAGATTGAAGCTGAATTTGGGCGAAGTCCGGATCGCAACTGCACTAAAAAGGACAAATCCCGGCATGCGCCTCGCCATACATTTCAACGTTCGTGGCTGACATACCTCGGCGATCCCTTCAGGGCTATACATGTATTATACGCGATATTACATTGTATACAGTTATTAACTTCTGTGCCTTGCTTATATTTGATATATCAACTGAAATAAAATTACAGGTTTTTAAGAAGCTGACGAAGCCTTTCAAAACAGTGTTGCCTGGTGGGGTTCCAGTCCCCAAAAATAGTTCGAGGAAAAAAAAAAAAGTCTTAAAGTCTTGGAAGTCCTCAAAATCTCGAAATAAATATTATTCAATCGGTATCCATCTGAGAATCCTTTTCTTTAACATGTTGCCGAACGCCATCCAGGAACGCATCTACCGCATCGCCGCCACCAAGGGGGACTCCACCTCTCCGCATAAACCCTCCATTAGCCACGGGGATCTGCAAAGCCTCACTAATACTCGGAAGCCCACCATCACGGAGGGCTACAGTAAGACTGGCCAAGCTTTGCATGAATTGGGGAGAACGAAGCACTTTTCGCAAAATATCTTTTTTCTGAGAGAGGTCGAGGGATAGAAGAGCAGCTTGGGCAAGTTCCGGGTCCGTATCGGCTTCCGAAGCCTCCTCGGCATTGCCCTGGGCCAATAAAAGTAGTGCGGCTGGCAAGAAGCTTAGGAGATGATCGGCAGTATTGGTATCAGCAGAATCGATAAATTGCAGCGTGGTCGAAGGTGGAAGGAGATCTTGGAGTGTCGTAGATGGTCGTTCGGGATCTTGGGATTGGCTCTGGCTCTGGCGGCCGCCCAGGGACTTCAAAAAGTCCTGGACAACCGACGCTGGATCTTCCTCGGTAGTTGCTCTGCAAAGAAGAAGGGCAAATTAGCGTGGACAGCCTACATCAAGGTTGTCAGAGATATGTACCTACGCTCGTCCACCGTCGGCACCACCCTCTCGCGACTCTTGTCCCTCCTCACGCACGTCACCACCGGTCGCATCGGGGCCAGCACCGCCGCTGCCTGTGCTGTGGTGGCGGCCGCGATCATGGTCGGTGCCTTCCACGTCCTCCATCGTCTCGTCGTCATCACCACCCGAGGGCCGGCGAGGAAGGTTGGCGATCTCGTGCTCTACATCAACATCCTCACCTTGCAGCAGAACATCGACAATTTCTCCAAGCTTCAAGTCACGAGGACTGAACCAGCTTGGGTCGCCGTCCTCGTGCTGGGAGTGAGACTGCATCCAGAACAGGTATCGCTGAGAGCTGGATGAGAACTTCAGGACAAAGATCCGGCCATTCGTAGCGTCCCTGCCGGACGGCTTGTAGGGAGTAAAGCTGCCGTCTGAGGGAATCATCACGAGGTCAAGCTCGGGCTCATCTAGTGAGGCGCTACGCGAGCGCCAGCAGAAGTGGATAAGATCATCTTCGGAGTAAAGGTAGACATAGCCTGGGGTAGGCTTCGGCTTGACTGAGGCAGGAGTACTAGAGAGCTGAATTGAAACCGTCAGTAAAGTTCTAATGTAGATATGAGTACATCCGGAGGATTCAGTTGATCAACTATCCCAGTCAGGTCCGGAAAGCTAAGCTCACGTACATCCAAGTCACAGATACCTGCTTTGAAGGTGATGATCGGAGCTATCGACATGATGGGAATTTGATTCTGAACAGATCCAACAACAGAAGACACTGTATTCACAGAATTGGCACCCTCCCGGTAGATAAAAAAAAGTGTTATGGAGGATGTAAGAGATAGACTATAGAGAAAGAGGGAGAGGCTGCGAGCGGTATACGTCAGTTGTTTGTTTCGAGCAGTGCTTCTGCGTAAGTGGTTTTACAGCCGCCCGTATATTATGGCCTTACATATATGGCATAAATGTGCTGAGTCACCGCTTTCCAAAATTGGCTAGGGCTGTCGGTTAAACACGTGATAGGGCTTCGTACACACAACCCTCGACGAATTCCCGCACTGGAGCCGACTCCGCTTAGCAGTCCAAGTCCTCACCCAAATCTCCAACAACCACCCCGACAACCATTCATCCTTCGCCAGCAGCCATCATGTCGGACGGCCAGACGAAGCAGTTCGGGAAGAGCCAGAGGGTCGTGCCCGCCGACAAGGCCCAGAAGTGGTACCCCGTGGACGATCAGTCGCAGCCCAAGAAAGTCAGTACACCCTATGAAAATGGGACGGCACAATAAGAGGAGGACATACGACTGGCACACGATCTGCCCCAATGATTGCGACGATAGCACCGGTATTCTGAGGAAGAGCCTTTGTGAATTACGGGGCGACATCCAACCAGACACCGGTGTCAATCGACGACACAAGTTCATCAAATCTTGTGATCTTGTCCGAATCGCATATCATCCGGGGAAGATCAGGCTATGGCGATGGAGAAACTTGGGGAATCGCTGGAATTTGTCTGACATCAGAGACTAACTACTTTGTGTGTTTACAGGTTCGCAAGACCCTGCGTCCCGCCAAGGTCCGCGAGACCCTCGTTCCCGGCACCATCCTGATCCTCCTCGCTGGCCGTTTCCGTGGCAAGCGTGTCATCCTCCTCAAGTCCCTCGACCAGGGTGTCCTCCTTGTCACCGGTCCTTTCAAGATCAACGGTGTCCCTCTCCGTCGCGTGAACTCCCGCTACGTTATCGCCACCTCCAAGCGTGTCGATATCTCCGGTGTTGACGCCAAGTCCGTTGAGAAGATCTCCGCTCCCGGATACTTCACCAAGGACAAGAAGGCTGAGAAGAAGACCGAGGAGGCTTTCTTCAAGCAGGGCGAGAAGGCCGAGGTACGCATCCTGTCTACAATTTCACATTTACAGTGATCAAACGCTAATTACTATTTTTTCGTCTTTACAGAAGAAGGTTGTTGCCAGCGCTCGCGCCAGCGACCAGAAGGCCATCGACCAGGCTATCCTTGCTTCCATCAAGAAGGAGGATTTCCTCGGCAGCTACCTCGCTACCACCTTCAGCCTCCGAAACGGCGATAAGCCCCACGAGATGAAGTGGTAAATGTGCGGTAGGCCGCGGGTTCGGTAGATAGTTGGGGAGGACCATTTTCCAACGAGGGGCGGCTCGATTGCAGATCGGCATCCTTTCGCGACTTTCGGGGGGCCGGTTTCATGAACCATGTCATGTAATTCCTACGGGATCCGTCAAAACACTTTTCACTTTTCTTATGATTTGCGGTTAATTCGGACATCCGGATGTCGTTCACACATGTTTCAAGAAACCCGTTCCTTTTGCGCGTGGCTGATTTTGCATGAAGCTGCGTTATGAAGAAAGACTTCAAGCAAAAAAAAAGATTAAAAATCACCTCGTTCCAGCAGGCGGGCTGGATTCTCTTTTATGTTCAGTATGACCTCCCATTTCAAGGTTCAGGCGGCAATCCAAAATTGGGCAATTCCTTCGATTCATCTATACGTCCCGAGGTCCTCTAATATCTGTAAGACACTAAAATATAAGGTTGCTGAGCCTTGTCTCTAAATCTATGTAGTGGATATCCCCCATTGTGTGGAACTGGAGTAAAGATCTTGAGATCTAGGCTGAACTATGAAGTAGTATAAAACGAAGATCTTGTGGCACACCTTCGATACTCAATAGATATTACACTGGCTGCTCGGCTGTATTACCGTGGTATTCGATGTAATATGGAGGTTGTATGGCAAGTTTTCTAGATCTCATCCCATAATGAGTCTCGCAGCAGCCAGTCCGGTAGTAAAATATATAGTGGTATCAACCATGTATACCTCCATGGCCACTAATTCAGCACTTGAATGATACTCACTTAAGGCTATAGCAAATCTTTCAAGGTTGGCATTGATACAGATTGTAATGTTAGAGCCTGAAACTCCAACCTCGTGAAATATATATTGTAGATTGTAGATCTAGACGTTATATATTGAACAGCCCCAACTCTCACTCCAAAAAACAACAACAAAAAAAGACAAATTTACATAGCTGCAGCCCCCATATACTCGTACTCGTCAATGTTCATTTCATCGTCGCCTGTTCTTTGCCGAAGACCCAATCTGAGCCTTTCGCTTCGAAGCCTCATAGGCTCTCCGCATATCCTGTTGTTCATCCGACTCATCACTCGAATTCCCATCGCTACTAGAGTCCCCGAGAACAGTACCAAAAATCCAATCCATAATACCCCATGGGCCAAAGTTCCCCTTTGCACCCATCAACAAATGCATATCTGTGCGACGGGCGATCCCACCCAAAAATAGCTTTGTCGGCATGACAGTATATCCAGAGTATGCGAAGGTCTCTTCGAGAGAGATAAACAGTAGGTACAAAAGATATGTAAGCATATGGAAACGGAAGATGATGGCCGGCGCATAGGTCGGGGTGAACTTGGTAATCAGGTAGGGGACCGGATGGTCGTAATGCGCGGTCAATGGGAACGGAGCAGGCAACGAATGATACCAAGATCGGTGCCATTTGGCAAGTACAGGAGACCATCTCGAGTGTAGAGCATATCGGTGAAGGGCATAGGTGAGAAACTACCAAAAGGAAAACCAGAATGTTAGCAAATTAGACTGTAATGAAAAGCGAACTACAATAATGTACTCGGGGAATTTCAATAAACTTACTTCTCGCCCCAGCATTGCTAGACTCAAATCTTTACATACTTCAAATGGCATAGGAAGTTTCAACGATACCTTGAGCGCACTGCGCTTGCCGAGCGTATGGACAAGTACCGTCTCAAGTACTCCCTGCACAGCGATACCCAAGCATAAATTGAACAGCCCCCATGCGGCGATCTTGAGTTCCTTTGAGTGGATCCGACGTCGCCTCCTCCCACCTGGCAAGCCAGCAGCGCCATGCGCCTTTATGAGAATCGCGGCCGACGGGGTCAGGATATCAAAGAGGAAGAAAATAATGGACGGTAGGGCATAGAAGAGGAAGCGCACAGCAATAGTTCCGAATAGTTCCACGCGGAGTCGGGAGTGTGACAGTACCAGCGTTGACCAAGTCAGGTAGAAGAAGAGGAGGTTCAGGCTGGTGCTGTAGGATGACAGGACCGGAACCAGGAAGATGGACAGCATCGGTATTGAAAAGAGGGCCTCCATCTTGACAGTTTGTGTGGTGATTGCTGTTAATGGTGTTAAAAGACTCGAGGGTGATTTGTTGTATCTTGTGCTATCTCTATTGCCGAGTCTTGTCGGGGGAGCGAGGGTTTTGTCTCAGATTTCTCTAGCAATTTCTCTTTGTGCCGAGAATAGTAACCTGCGAACAGTTGCCATTCATGTTTGGTACAAAGACTCTTTGAAAATTCAATATGGGCAGAGCAATTGGAGACAAAGAGATTTTGAGGTCGAAAATGGGGTGGCAGGATAAAAGATAAGCTTGGTTATCTACATCGTACGTCATCATCCCCGGACGTATATTGCGGAACTACAACTGCATCAATGAAAGGCATCAATGAAAGGTTCGAATTGCTAAAAATATGAAAATTGACATAAAATTATTTTGTACTGTACAATAGGAATGTGTAACAAAGGCTAGAGCGGATTGAAGAGTATAGGTGTTGGGCGGGGCAACCGAAGGTGCCGTACAGACAGCGCTCAGGGTATCATCATACATGAAGCAGTCGACAGACCATGTGAAGAAAATAATAATACATCCGATCGTTATGAAGCTGGAGTGCTGGTACTGTTCGGAATCCCGTTCTGCTTTCCCCATGCGAACGTCTTGCTGCGAAGGTCTGGAATGACCTGGAGGAATACCAGGCTGCTGAGCCAGCTGAGCATAGTATCACCGACAATGCTATTTCTCGGGCTGGGCCCAAGGGCAGTGCCTTTCATGACGGCACCAATAAAATTAGTAGTGACCAGGTACTCCCCACGCTCCAGGGCACGGATAGAGATTTGCGCGACTTCCGCTGGTGTCTGGGGCTTGTCGGCTTCTTCGAGTTTCTTGGTCAATTCAGGCTTGGTCTTTTGCTCGTTGTCATAGCCAGGTGTGAGGATCCCCATGGGGAAAATGGTGTGGATTTTGACATCTGCAGCCGGGGCGTAATTGCGGTGCCGTTGGGTATAGGCACCGTTGTACATTTCGATTTCCTGGCTCAGAGTATCGGATAGAGAACGAATAGCTGCCTTGGCAGGCGAATACGGTGAATAGCCAGCGATGGGGACGAATGCAAGAGTAGAGCAGGTAAAAATGAGATGTCTCCGGGGTGTTTTCATCTGTCCACTGGGAGCAACGGGTATCAGCCACTTGCGCAGGATGGCATGAGCTGTGTTTGCTGCAGTCCAATAGATTGTGTCCATTTGCTGTCGGTGATCTTGGATGGGCACATCGACGAAATATCCTGGACGGGAGAAGCCTGCGCAGCACCAAACAACATCTGGAGCAGCTCCAGAATTCCATGTTGTCACTTCTGCGATAATTCTTTCGCACTCGGCGGGATCAGTGAGATCGGCGCTGATATAATGAAACTTCTGCTTAGAGATATTCGCAGCTTTGGTCTGGATCATATGTGAGTAATGTTGATCAGTTGATTGCGGAGGAATGCCTGACCTTCATCTCATCAACGGTAGCCTGTAGCTTGGAGACAGTGCGTGCAACCACGACAACGTGTGCGCCTTTTGCGGATAGCTCGAGTGCGACAGCTTTGCCCATGCCATCGGAGCCACCGGTTATCACCACAGTCTGTAAGCCTCAGTCAGCATGTAATATACTGATCATGTAGTCTTGCACATACCTGCCCCTCCACATTGAACTCGTTTCGGGACCCGAGCCCAAACATCTTAGCAATAGTGTAAATAATTATGGTACAAAGGAGTGCGGAAGCGCCCAATATCGGGGTTGATGTATTGATATACGAGGAGCGCAATGAGGACAGAAGTTGAGGGAGAGGGGAACGAGCAATTAACTCGCGAGGATCCATCGTGGGTGAATGGCAGTTGCCTCTGTTGGTTGTCCTCGAAATGGAAGGTACAAGGGGCAGTAAATTAGTGACATGGAAATACCGAATATCGGTCCGTTTTTAACATTTCAAGGTGGGAGACTGTAATATTACCAGTATTTTTTATTATAGCAAGTGCAAACAGAGCAAAAGTCCCCACTCGAGGCTAGCGCATCCAAGGCGGTGAGAGGCCAAAAAATAATTTTATCACAGTCTATCGGCCGGACTGACTGGACTGAATTGGTTCACTGTCGTTTAATTTCTACACGCAAAAATGGGCAGCAAAAAGAGAAAAGCCGGTCGCCCGGCGCAACCGAAAACAGCCCCTGAGCCCTCCAAGTTCGACATCGAAGAGCGATTCGACGACTCTGAAGATGACTTTCAAACCGGCCGTGACCAGATTCTACTTGAGGAAGGCCCAGAGGCAAAGAGACGGCGGAGAGTTGCCGAGGAAGGTATGTTCCTCTAACAATGACCTAACCTGATGCAAACGGTGTCTTACTGATTGCCACAGAGGAATTGATCCAGCCCTCCGACGAAGAAATCCTTGGCTATGAATCCGCAGATGAGGATGACGACCTCGAGGACTCAGAAGAAGAAGATGAATATGATGATATGGGCGAGCCAAAGAAGGGTGGCGCCGATTCAGAGGAAGAAGATGAAGGCATTGCCGCCTGGGGCACATCGAAGAAGGATCTTTATAACGCAGATCAGATTGAGACCGAGGTTGATGCATTGGAGGAAGAGCAGGAGGCCAAGCGACTACAAATGAAGCAGCTGCAGGCTATGAATGAGGCCGATTTCGGGTTCGATGAGTCTGAATGGGTGGACTCTGGCAAGGGTACTGAGGACAGCGCCGATGCTGGCGTGGTGACTGAAGTGCTTCCACAATTGGAGATCACTGAGGATATGGATACCGATGAGAAGCTGAAGATTTTGAAGTCGAGATACCCCGAGTTTGAACCCCTGGCGAATGACTTTGTCGATCTTCAAAACACTTTCAAGGATCTTCAACAAGCAGCCTCGAAGGCTTCCTCAACAGACGACGACGATGATGATGACGAAGAGCCACAGCCATCCCCAGTGCCCGTGGTGAAGTTCCGTGCGTTATCTGCATACCTTGGCACGATCAGCATGTACTTCATGCTCCTCTCCTCCCCGTCCCCCGATGCGACTAGCGAACATGTTCCAATGACTCCCGCCGAACTCCGACAACACCCTGTTATGGGATCGCTTGTCAAATTCAGGAAGCTTTGGAACACCGTCAAGGATCTCGAGGAGGAGGTCGAGGAACCTATTGAGGAGTCTATCAAGGAGACTAAGACCGAGACCGCCGAGAAACAACCAAAGATCAAAGAGACCAAAAAGCCGAAACAGAAGAAGCTCAGCAAGGCCGAGATCGCACAGGCAGAGGCCGAAGCTCTCCGCGACGAGCGTCTTCGCCAAACAGAAGCCAGCCTCGTCGATCTCGAGAATCTGGCCACCAAGCCTTCACAGAAGCGCAAGACACAAAAGATCAAGGCACCTCTCAAGGATGATGACTCTGACTTCGGTGATGAGGACGCCCTCACAGCCCACGAGGCAGAGGAGAAGGCCAAGCAGAAGCGCTCACTCCGTTTCTACACCTCGCAACTGGCCCAGAAGTCCAACAAGCGCAACGCAGCAGGCCGGGATGCCGGCGGAGATGCCGATCTCCCATACCGCGAACGTCTGCGTGACCGTCAAGCCCGTCTCAATGTGGAGGCCGAGAAGCGCGGCCGCAAAGAACTCAATCCCGACCAGCAGCTGGGCGGAGACAGCGACGACGAGGATCACCGCGTCGCCAAGGAGCTCCGCCGCGGCGAGGGTGCCAAGGATGACGATGATGACGAATACTATGACATGGTGGCATCCCGCTCCAAGAAACGCAAGGACGATAAGCAGGCTCGTGCAGATGCCCACGCTGAGGCTGAGCGTCTTGGCGGAAAGGTCTATGAGCAAGAGGTGGTTGGTGCGGATGGCAAGCGTGCTATCACGTACCAGATCCAGAAGAATAAGGGTCTGCACGCGAAGCGCAGCAAGGACTCACGTAACCCGCGTGTCAAGAAGAGAAAGAAGTACGAGGAGAAGCAGAAGAAGCTTGGCAGTACTAAGCAGCTGTACAAGGGTGGTGAGGCTCGCGGTGGATATGCTGGTGAGCTTACAGGTATCAAGAAGAACCTGGTCAAGAGTGTCAAACTGTGAATGTGTGCTTGATCATAAAGTTCACGGTCTTGTGTGTATGTTTTCATGGCGTTCACTGCGGGCAGTTTCAGGCATTCGATGTGTATATAACCCCGATGTCATCTTTTGGTTAACCTCAAGTTTCAAAAACCGTTTTATTCATCTCAATCCATCTCTTAGTATGTTTATAATAGTTGGCCGCATATGCGTCCTTGGTAAGTCTTTGTTAGTGGCAGGAGTAGTCATTTTGGAGACCACGGGGATCCCAAAGAATAATAATTTAGGGATGACTCGGATATAGTTAGTTCAGCACGCGAAATCCCTTGAAATCTTCCTCTCTTCGCCTATTCTAGACTATCGGCATACATCAGCCCTCTCGGTGGTGGGCCGCCCGGTCCGGGGTCAATTACTCCATGTATCACATTTGATGATGCGCTTGGTGCAACAGGGATTCCAATCCCTAGTTAGACTCTTATGTCCGATCTATATACAAATGATCAGCCTCGGACATTCATGTAAAAGATAGAACAATGTTGAGCAGAACATACCCTTCAACCTTTTGTCACTTCGAATAGGAAACAAGGGTAATCCCTCTGCAAATTGAGGACGATGAGGAATCTCGATAGATTGTGATTTTTTACTTCTAGCGCTCGAGCTACACAGCAAATCAGCGAAGTTCAAGTACATGTGACATATGTGTAAAGTGTAGATACCCTGGCTTGGGAGAAATGGGCGAAGTCGCCGCAT
This sequence comes from Penicillium fimorum, assembly GCA_028828255.1. Classification (NCBI taxonomy): domain Eukaryota; kingdom Fungi; phylum Ascomycota; class Eurotiomycetes; order Eurotiales; family Aspergillaceae; genus Penicillium; species Penicillium fimorum. Next base: position 1,773,852 of record JAPWDS010000006.1, read on the forward strand.
GATCCTGAGAATGTCGATTTGGCTTCGGCATGATACTGCGAGATGCCCGTCTAAGCTTTTCTGAAAACCGATCTGAACTATTCTTGATACTTGTGCTCGGACTTCTCGAAATCGAACTCCCTGGCACAGGGGTTACGCATGAGAGGTCGGGGATTGGGATTGGAGCTGCGTCGGATCTTCGACGGTTATGTGAAGGTAGATTAACAGAAGGGAGCGTTTCTGAGATTTGAGTATGTGAAGTATGGAGGACAGGTCTGCTAGATTGAGAGTCGTTGGATGGGGAGAGGGCGATTGAATGGGTGCCTGTGGGTGGATGACCGTTGGGGGTTTGAAGGGGGTTTGTCATAACATTTGTTGTTGGCGTCAGTTTTGCATTACCCGGGGTAGCTACGAGCTGCTTGTATGTGTCGCCATCGATATCCAGACTAGTTTTCATTTGCCGTGCGCTCTCTGTTCTGAAACTATGTTTCTTTCGAGCATCAGGTGTCAAGTCAATCTCGTCTGGGAGCAGAACTTCTTGGGTGGCGGATGATGTTTGCGGTTTTGAAGTAGCCGCAACAGTGTCTTTGGTAGCTGGAATAGTTTTGTCTGTGTTTTCGGTCTGTGAGTCATCCTGCAGCATTGGTATCAACCAGGCATAGTCCAAGGCATCCCTAGCAGTAGGGCGATCTGCTGGGTTTGCAGCCATCATGCGCGCCAAAAAGGAAGTGGCTTCCGGGCTGACTGGAGAATGAGATGAGTCGAAAGGTAATATCGAATTCCCTCTGTAGTATTCGAGCAGATCACTTTTGCCCGAGAAAGGAAACTTCCCAGTGAGCAGGTAATAAGTGATCACGCCCAGACCCCATATATCAATTTCCGGGCGATGGTCCGGTCCCAACGTTGCGATTTCTGAGGATGGACCCCATAACTGCTCATACACCTCTGGCGCAGTAAAGGCCGGCATGCTATTGAACGTTTGTATACCCGTAAATCCTTCCATCACGCGCTTGCTGATCCCAAAGTCGCCGATCTTTACCCACCAATTTGGGCCTGTAGATAACACGAAAACATTCTTCCCGGGATTAGGAAAAGTAGAAGTAAAAGTAAACGCATGGCTGGAGCATACCTGAGGTTTTAGGTCACCGTGGGTGAACCCGTTGCCATGCATAAAGTCAAGACTTTCGAGAAGCTGGAAGGTAATCTGCTGTGCTTCTTTTTCCCGAAAAAGCTGTGTCATATACTTCTGCAGATCCCCAAGAGGGAAATACTCCATTGCGATAAACAGACACTCATTGTTCTCAAACCAGCCCGAAGATTTCACAAAGCAGCCGTCATACTAACCGTGAATGTAGGTCAGTGATTTTGACGCGGGTTTATTGGGAATCTGGGGTACGAATACCAGCCATGTACCTACCTTTTTCTGCGAGAAGCGAGCAATGGCTTCTAGCTCGCGATTATAATCCATATATCTCGGCCCTGGGACCACCTTGCGCACTTCCTTAACCGCCCGGAGCTTGCCTTCACTGACACATTCTTCCAACCATATAGTACCGAATATGCCAATGGCAAGGTCGCGTTTCTTCTTCCAGACTTCCTTCCGCTCGCGACGTCTTCCGCGCCGGCCAGCAACTAACGTTGATTCGAGAAAAGTGTGCGTTGTAAGGTCTGCATCGAGCTTGGTGGGGAGTTTCGAGTCTTTGACAAGATCGGAGACTTGCGACATGCGGGGCATAGAAGGACACCGGAATTTGAGGGTCAATAGTAATGTGGATCTTTCCTATGATGTAAAGTACCTAGTGGTTACCTAGAGAACGCGAACGATGTATGAGATGCTTGACTTGGTGCGTATGGTCGCATTGGGGATATATGAGATACTGTCAGCGTGCAAGTCAGGAGCCTCTTTCAAAACGGTACAAGTAACATGACTAGCGTGTAAAGTCGGGGTAAATTCATTATTGTTTTGGCCCCCCGTTGATACGAATGCGGAGGTGGGCAGTGGCTTCATTCTCCTAATGGGATAGATCGACATTGGTTCGGGCAATTGATGATGACATATGTAGAGCGTAAATGTATGTTGTACTCAATAAGAATATTTGGGATAAATTGGCCTCCATACGTTTGGTCATAATAAATCCTTTCATTCGAACAAGCCTTCGAAGACTGCCTTGACATGGTCTGAGCCACCTTGTGAGAAATCGACTTTCAGAAAACCTCTCGCTAGGGAGTTCTTGTAATAACGCTGTTAGTCACATTCGTTTTTGTTTTTTTGGGTTTTTTTTTTCTCCCACAAAAATGAACTCGTACCGCTTCTTCTAGTTCTTCCATTTCCCCTGGAGATAAAACCGCACAGGCTGCGACAATGTTCTCCCCTCGCGCCGAAAGAGACGCAATCTCGTTGGCGCGAGATATGATAGCTGGGTCGATACCGTTGATTGCCGCACAACTGTACCGCAAGTCAATCAAGTTTTAGCAAAAATGAATGCGGATATGAAAAGCTGCAAGACGTACATGGTACCGAAACTCTTGTTACTTCGCCCCGGACGAAAGCTGGTCGAACTGTAAGCATCATTCACGTACCATTAACCCAGGAGCCACCGTTCTTGCGCATACTTATAAAGATACGTGATCTGGTCCTCGAATTCTTGACTTTCTTCGCAGACTTGAACTTCCATGTGGCCAAGATGGAGCCGAGGCCGCAAAGCGAGGAAGTTGTTCTCGAAAATCTCATGGAAATGAGTTGCTGCAATGACTTTAGCGGGTCTCTCGAGGCACAGCAGGTAATCGAGTATGCCACAGGCAAGTCCAATGCCATCTGAATGCGTTAATTGGTCTGCATCAAGATCTATAGCTGGATATGAACATACCGCTTTCGTTGGTTCCCTTCCCAAACTCATCGATGATGACCAGGCTTCGATGTGTGACTTGTTTCAGGCAGAGAGAAATTTGCTGCAAGTCGTTCATGAATGTGCTTTGGATCTAAAGATATGTTAAGCTGCCAAATCCGAAGCTTTATATAAAGAATTTGAGATACCTTGGAGACACTCTCTTGGGTATTGATTTTAGTCAAGATTTTATCTGTGACTCCCAACTCCGCGCTCTCTGCAGGGACAAAGCTGTGACAGTTAGCCTTTACATGATCACCTTAACGGAAAGAAACACACCTCCCAATCTGCGCTAGATAGACAATCAGAGCAACCTGGATCTAGGTCAGAAAATGAGCTTCACGAAGACTAAATACAGCTTGCCTGCTTTATATAGACACTTTTTCCTGAGTAGTTCGGTCCAGTTAAGAGCAACATGCCGGGATTTTGATCCATGGATGAAGCAGCATCATTTGTCTCAGACTCGCTTCCACCCACGAGCAATGCGTCATTTGGCACATAGGACGAAACAGTCAATTCTTGAAGAATATGCCTGCTATTTGTCAGGGATGTCGATGGATGGCTGTCAATGAGCTCTTACCGGCCACCCTTGATTATAATCACATTTTGTTCCACCATTCTTGGCCTGGTTAACCTATAGAAGTTGGCTGCCTGTGTGAGAGCAAGAAGACTGTGGACTTTGTATTAGCAGACCTCGCATCATATCCCACAAGAACCAACCTATCAATATCTCCACAAATATCAGAAGCATCGACGAGCACATTCTCATATCGGAGAACTCTCTGCGCTAAATCGTAAACAATTTCGATTTCTTTCTCTGTCAAGGTACATTTTTTAGTTCTCAATATCCATGGCTTCCAATTAATTAGCATGCTTACCGCAGATAATACTGTATATATCCCCCAGCTTCTCATCCATCTCTCTCATGCGGAAGTCTTTGAAATACGCCCGATTTTCCGTGATGAACATCAGTTCCCAGTCATCATCAGAGCCAGTATATACCGCGGCGCCATTATCATTGAGTGGAATGGCAATATTGAACCCAAGCTGAGGGAAGTAGATAACATTGACGTCGACTTCAAGAGTCGCCGGGATTGTTCCGGCAATATCGAGGGCGACGTGTTTGAGAAGGCTGTCGAGACCATCGTATCTGTCTTTGATTTTGTCAAGCTCCCTATCAATACCTTGCTTAACCACTGTTCTTCCTTGTTCTTCGGAATTATCAATGTCGACCTAAAAAGTCAGACTCATTGTCAATTCCTATTGAGAAAGAACTTACGATTTCTTGAATAATACGACCAACTCTGTACAGCTGTGCTGCCCCAAAGACTCTGAGAGCCTGCAAGACGTCAGTACACGAAGCGCTGGGATCTACTGCGTATTGACCTTAGTTCGGAGGGTCAGGGTGTGCGCGCCCGATACCTCCTGCAGTGCATCACTGATGTCGATAGAGTAGAACGCAAACTTGTCAATCAGCTCATTAGCATCGCAATGCAAGAAGTACCACTCTAACATAATCGGAATGTGAAAAAACAAACATACAGCAAGAAGGCTGGCCCAAACCGTAGTTTTGAACCCGGTAATCTTAGCACTGCCAGTACTGATTCCCTTGCGAAGATTGACCATGACAGGCCTGAGATTTTTAACGTGCTTCAATGCTTTGGTCATCTTTTCCAATGCAGCAAGATTGTCAGGTCGAGAAAAGACTCCTATAAAATCATGCCGTTCACGAATCGTGTCCAGGTCCACGCTTGGACGGAAAAAGGTTTGCTTGAGCCTTGCCCTACCCTGAGGGGTGTATGCAAAGTGCCGGAAGAGCCCATAGACCGAAAGACCCTCTTTACTTGAAGCTGACTTTTTTCCCGGGCCCTGGTTGAACATATTTGGATGTGACTCCGACTGAATAATCTGGAGAGATGTGAGAGTGTTGCTGTTGATCCACATCGTATCCCTAAGATTGAACATCTGCAGTGCTCGAATCCGATACTCATTTCCGTCTTCGAGGGGGCCAGGCGCCGCAGCTCTTCTTCGTTGCAGGTAAGTGAGTACGGCTCCTGCACATCCAATAGTCACGGGGTTTTCCATATCGACGGAGCTTGAGATGTGCAACAGTCTTCCTTCTTGGAGTGTGAAACCCATCTCTTCTGGGTCCACTTCTTCCGGTCCGGCAAGGCCATTTTGAGGCACGAAAAACTGGATGCGCAGTTCGTGTGTAGATGAAATCTCTAAAGCCAAAAGTTTGCTTTCTGCATTGGAGTAGCTGAACTCCGGCGTTGGACGAACGTCTATCTGGTAAGGAAGGTAGGCAGAAGAAACTAGGCAGATAGATATTATCAGCATTTGCTTGCACTGTAGAGGGTCAACGAGCTCTGGGGCAAATTATATGTACCATCTTCTTGTGTGAGATTTTGATACTTATTCTGCGAGCTAAGATCGACACGAGGAGGTGTCAAGACCACTGTGGGTTTGATTTGGAGAAGCACTGGAGATGGCCCAATTAGTGCTTCAAATCTAGACCTAAGCAAATGATAAACCCACGAGCTTCGATTGTCTCTATATCTCCTGAGCGACTGTCACCGAGAAGGTACATCTTTTCTTCCTCGGCTGAGTAGTATGAGCACCCCACAGTTCCATCATCCTTCATGTCGATGGCAACAATGACATGGTCATCGAAGTCATCATCAGTAACCCTCACTGAGCGATCTGTTCCGATCTTTGTGTATGTAAGAAACGGAGTACGCAATTGGCTTGCTGATGGGAAGATAGGAGTTTGAGGAGGACCACTTGAAATGCTGAGTGCTTGGATTGATGGCGCCTTGTGGCCTAATCGTCGCCTAGAGGTACGAGGTGTGATTGGAGGGTGGGGAGCTGATGTCCTTTTTCTTTTTAAAGAAGGCATCTTGCTGAATCCAATGGAATCGGGATACCTAGAGATGTGACCAGGGAGGGAAATGATGGGGTAGGATGAAATGGTGTGTGTCCATTGTATGGGCAGTGGGTCTAGTCACCTGTCCACGGGTCGTTTGAGCCTACACAAAACAAGCAATTTGATCATGAGTAGAACATGAGTAGAACTGGATTATTGTACAATAAGTGAGTAGACTAGTATACAAAGTCATTAGATGTACAGATAAGATCTGACATGCAAACCAAAAAAATCCCAAAGGGGACGCAAAACACCGTATATACCACAAGAACGCCATATTTCATGTGTCGTTTACTCTTGCGCGTTTACCACCAGGCCAGACTTAGCTTCGTCAACAGAAACTTGGATGCTTTGACCAGAGACCACTTCACCTCGGATGATCTTATCAGCCAAGCGGTTTCCAATCTCCTTGGCAATGAGACGGTTCAAAGGCCGAGCACCAAATCTCGGGTCGTAGCCTCTCTCGCACAGCCACTCCTTAGTCTCATCGTCAACCCGCAGGGTCATACGGCGGTCATCGAGTCTAGCCTGAAGCTCTCGGAGTCTGATGTCAACTATGTCCCGTAGAGCATCCTTTGACAGGCGCTTGAAGATGATGAATTCATCAATTCGGTTCATGAACTCAGGTGGGTATGCGCTCTGAACTACATCCATAACGGCCGTTTTAATCTTTTCTGGAACTTCGGAATTATCGGAGTCTGAAATTGGGTACAGAGGGTCCGCTCCAACCAGGATACTAGCTCCAAGGTTCGAGGTCAACACAATCAGGGTGTTTCGGAAATCGACTTTGTGGCCTTGGGCGTCTGTCAGGAAGCCCTCATCGAGAACTTGTAGCAGTAGCGCTGAGATATCACGATGCGCCTTCTCGAATTCATCAAATAGCAGAACAGCGTAAGGCTTCCGTCTGACAGCCTCGGTGAGCTGGCCAGCATCATCATATCCGACATACCCGGCAGGGGAACCGATGAGTCGACTGATTGTGTGCTTCTCCTGGAATTCACTCATATCAAACCGTAAAACGGCAGTTTCAGTGGAGAAAAGGAACTCGGCCATCTTCTTGCAGAGCTCAGTCTTTCCAACACCAGTGGGGCCAAGGAACATGAAAGAGGCCATAGGGCGATTTTCTCCACTGAGACCAGCTCTCTGCATGCGCACAGCGTTTGCCACAGCAGAAAGTGCCTCGTCTTGTCCACGGACTGACTTTCGGAGAGTGTCCTCCATGTGAATCAGCTTCTCCACGTCTCCAGCCATGAGCTTGTTAACGGGGATGCCTGTGGTCCGAGAGACAACGTTTCCAATGTCATCTGCAGTAACTGAGTCGTGAATCAACGTTTGATTTTGAGGATCCTGTTCAGCGCCTTCTTTGGGTAACTTGGCTTCGAGCTCCGGGATGGTAGAGTATCTCAACTCTCCAGCCTTGGCAAAATTCCCCTCGCGTTGAGCTTGTTCAAGTTCAAACCGAGCGCGTTCCAACTCCTCCTTAGTGCGTTTGATTGTATCAATTTCGGCCTTCTCCTTTTCCCAGGCCTCGGTCAATTTACCGGCCTCCGTTTGCTTGGTTTTCAAATCTTCTTGAAGCTTCTCTCGCCGTTCGCGGCTGGCAACATCAGTTTCCTTGCGAAGAGACTCAAGCTCAATCTGGATGGTAGTGATATCACGCTCGAGTTCCCGAATTGAGTCCGGCTTCGACTCCTGCTGCAGCCGGAGAGCCGAAGCAGCTTCATCGACAAGATCAATCGCTTTGTCGGGCAGGAACCGATCAGTGATGTAGCGATTGCTGTAAGTAGCTGCAGCTACTAAAGCGCCATCTGTAATTCTGACACCATGGTGCACTTCGTATTTGTTCTTGATGCCTCGTAGAATGGAAATAGTCGAGGCAACCGATGGCTCACCTACCAAAATAGGCTGGAACCGTCGGGCAAGAGCCACATCCTTTTCAATCAATCGATATTCGTTGAGAGTAGTGGCACCACAACATTGGAGTTCACCTCGGGATAGAGCAGGTTTGAGAAGGTTGCTAGCATCAATACTACCCTCAGCCTTGCCCAATCCCAGCAAAGTGTGAAGCTCGTCAATAAAGAGGATCACCCCACCTTGAGCATCCTCCACTTCCTTAAGGACGGCTTTCAGACGCTCCTCAAAGTCGCCCCGGAACTTAGCTCCCGCAATTAAAGAGCCTAGGTCCAATGAAACAACTCTTTTGTTTTTGATGCTCTCCGGGACATCTCCTTGTACGATGCGCTGGGCCAGACCTTCGAGAACGGCGGTCTTACCAGTTCCAGCAGAACCGATCAGCACGGGGTTATTCTTAGTTCGCCGAGACAGAATTTGAATGGTTCGATGGATCTCGGCGTCTCGTCCAATGACTGGATCCAACTTGCCAGCTTTAGCTTTTTCCGTGAGCTCAACACCATACTGTTCGAGTGCTGATTTCTCCTCCTCTCCGCTCATATCCATGCGGTGGGTGCCGCCTGGAGGGTGTGGACGGCCCTTGGCATAGTGGCGGACAGAGACTGGACTATGATTGATGGTTGGTAGAATGATAGAAGCCCGGGGTAGTATGCTTGATCTCGGCACCGGAGACAAAAGACGGGTCGGGGATAGGTGGGGCGTTCGCAGAAGCCGACTGCGGGCATTGAGGGATAGTCTCGCCGCCATTATGTAGATAATTGAATCAGGCCTTTGGGGGGAAGCCGTAGAGTAGCTAAAGACCCGGGGTGGTCACTACTATAGCTTAAATACCAACAACCAAGGACCCTCGGGAGGCTTCTCGAAAGGTCCACATAGACAACGCTGAGTGGCGGAGAGAGCTGTAGCTCCGTCACCAGTCAGTCACATGACCCATCTAAGCTATGTCACCAGTCGGTCACATGACCAGTCTAAGCTTCGCCAAGTCACCTGACTAGTCTTCGCTCTTCCACGTTTTTCCGTGACCCGTAGAGATTTTCCGTAATAAAAAAAAACTCCTCCCTTTTTAACCCCTCCCTCATCTAATTTCTCCTTTTCTTTTCTTCTTCTTCTTCCAGATACCACCACACCTCTCTTTCACAATGGGTTTCACCGACTTTGTCTCTGATGCCGGCCTGACTCGTAGGCGCCCCTGAGATTTTGTTATTTCGAATCAATTGGTGACTGACTGTGCCCCTCAGTGGCCAACCACTTCCTATCCACTCGGTCCTACGTTGTTGGGTATGAATTCCTCCCCCCCCCCGGCCCCCCTTTCAATTGCCCCTGGATTTTATTTTATTTTTCCTTTCCTGTTATGCTTTCATGATGAGAAACATTGGTCCGTGTTTAGGAGGCGGATTAAGACCCCGCTGGATGACTACAACCAATCGCGAGCAATCGCACCTCTGATCTAGCTTTACTATGCTACATTGTTGAATACATTCCTCTGATGTGAACATCATTGCTGACTCCGTTCAACAGCAACTCGCCCAGCCAGGCCGATGTCGTGACCTTCAAGGCCTTCAGCGCCGCCCCTGACGCTGCCAAGTACCCCCACGTTGCCCGCTGGTACAAGCACATCGCTTCTTACGAGAGCGAATTCTCCACCCTTCCCGGTGACTCCTCCGCGGCTTTCACCACCTACGGTCCTGAGACCCGCGATCTTCCCTCCAATCCCAAGGACAAGGCCGAGGAGGAGGAAGATGATGATGACCTCTTCGGCTCCGACTCCGAGGAGGAGGACCCCGAGGTCGTTGCTGAGCGCAACAAGCGTCTCGAAGAGTACAAGGCCAAGAAGGCCGGCAAGACCAAGCCCGCCGCTAAGTCCCTCGTCACCCTTGAGGTCAAGCCCTGGGGTATGTATTTTCCAATATTCCTTTCGTATTTCAAATGCTAACAACTATTTCCAGATGATGAGACCAACCTTGCGGAGATGGAAGCCAACGTCCGCGCCATTGAGTGGGACGGCCTCGTCTGGGGTGCCTCCAAGTTGGTTGCTGTTGGCTTCGGTATCAAGAAGCTCCAGATCAACCTTGTCGTTGAGGATGAGAAGGTCTCCACCGATGAGCTCCAGCAGACGATCGAGGAGGATGAGGACCACGTCCAGTCCACTGACATTGCTGCCATGCAGAAGCTGTAAATTTGCGATGCCCATTTATGAAGCAGGAATTGTGTGATGGAAATGTGTGATGTCAAAGGAATCCTTTACGAACCTAGTCCAACTAGAAAGCTGGTCCAGTAGTGACCGGTCATTGATGAAAAATTAAAAAATTCATGACCAATTATCATCCACTGTAAATTGTCCTTCTGTGTATCCGTAGATTGGTTAAATCATGCTCCATATGCCCTTTGTCCTCTCTAGCTGTCGAATTGAGGGGTAGTAATAGCTCTGCAGAAATTTTAGCCGACAGGTGTATATCACCGCTCAATATCTAGCTTTTGACCAATCAATATTCTCAAAACATCGATCACACTCACCTGCAACATATGTATATAGATAGTCTAGGCACTTATTATTTCTATTGACGTCGCTGTCTCGTCGTTATTTGCTGGTGGGTGGCTACGATTTGACCACTTAACGAAAATGTTCAACTCTGGATACCTGAGTAGTACCTACATGTATACATACGTATATTCTGCATCGACAAAGACAAGGGTTTGGGATCCATTGAAGACTTATTTGTGTTAATTGAAAAGTGGTTGACAATTTTTTCCTTGTCTCCCAATATATATCTCTCCCGCCCCTTGGGCACGCACATAGCAAATCTGGATAGATAGAATAACCAAGAAAGCGGAATTGCTCAGTTCTGACCTAAACCTCGATTCTTTGTTCTATTTTACCAAGCATTAGCCAGATATATCATAGTTTAGTATTGATACCAACGATCATACTTATTAGACGTGTTTTCTGGTGTCGATCGCAAAGAACAAGATGGATCCAAAGGTTGCACTCTGCAGTTCAGCCTAGCAAGCAGCTGCTCTAGCTGATCAATATGGGGTGTGACTGACTGTACAAGTCAGGGAACTGGGGAATTGGGAGGGTCTTTATATCGAGTGATATCGCAAGGAATGAATGCAATGTTCACCGAATAAATAACCTGGGAGATATACCTCTCGCCAACAGAGTAGACCCCTCGAATACAGAGCCATCGATCATTTCTAATAGCAGTATGAATAACTGCAACAGATATGATGAAATCCGAGCCAGCCCTGGAGTGAAAAGCTGATTAGGTAAACCGCGGGATGGAGGCCGGGGCCTCCACGAACCTCCCGCCAACGTTATCAAACCACAGTCCACAGCCAGGGACCCCAGGCTTCATCTCAACTCCAATAATCCAGTGGCCGTCTTCTAAAATTATCCACCGATACGAAAAAAAATCCGCAGCGACCGGACCCAACCTCACCACCCATCATGAGCTTCCTCTCCCGCATGGTGGTTTTCTTTGGCCTCGTCCTGATAGCCCATGCGTAAGTTCTCTAACCAACCCGCTCAATAACCATATCTATCCCATCTCGAGCAAAGCTAACAACCCCTTCTGCAGAGGTTACTCGGCCCACGAACACACTGTCCTTTACAGCAACAACACATCCACCGCCCTTCCACAAGACATTATCATCGAGACCCTCGTTTCCGTACTAATTATTTCCATCGGACTGGTCTTGAGTGCGCAGAAGTTGAAGCCCATTAGCTGGCGTGAATGGGCTGGCGAGATTGAACGGAATGGCGGAGCGCGCAACCCGTACCTGAGTCTGGAGGAGCGTTACGGGTTCTGGGATATTCGGGTGAGTTTTGGATCTACTTTGATGCGTGTCTTGATGGAACTACATCTGGATTTGGATTTGTTAAAGATGGGCATTTCTTTCTGGACACAAATAATTTGTTTGGGCTAGGAATCTTTGAAGCTAACATGTGGAAACATAGGATAAGCGAAGGGAGTTTGCAGACTGGGTTCGTGGTCAGGATGCGTTGATCCAGGATGTGTTGATCAAGGAGTGATTGTTGAATATTGAGTCTGTGATTATGTGCTGCAGTGGGGGAAGCTGTATAATATGCATTGCGGCGAGGGAGTTCCGTTTTCAATTAAGATGCTCAGTTTGTTGATTATGATATCTACCTGTCCGGAACTGATGGCCTTGTACGGAGTACTCCGTACTGATCTATAATAACTACTGGCACGTGCCAGCGATGCAGGGGTGGCAAACCCGAGTGCACTAGAGGACCAAAGAGGTTCCACAGACATGCCACCCAGGCCTGCCCGGCTGCTTGTGACCTGGACAAGTGGGATCACTGCCAGATATAGAATCTTTAGCGCACCCGATTTGCATTCCTACGCCACACCGCTGCAGGATCGCGATACATACGAGTAGTCTAGGCCGTAACGTGGAAAAGCATTACCGTCCTAAATTGCTGTGACTCAGCTAATAATGAGCAAGGAGGGTGCCGCCTGCACGGTAGCAAAAGACGAGCTTATTTCAGAGTCGGCCGAGAATGCTTGGTTTGGCACGGAGAATCACACGTTGAGATGATCGTCACAAGCCCGTATCTGATACTCCATGTCTAGTGAGTAGAAACATCGAGACTAAGGGGAATTGTAGGTATATCCGTATAGGATGTAGTCCTTTATATTGTATTGTACATATCTATGATGTACGGAGTAGTTGTACGACGAAATTACTCCATATGCACGTCAACAGTACTATATGCAGTGCTCTGGGATCAAGCTTAAACCCCAAGGTGCACGGTACGAGCATAGTATGTCGATCCTCTCTTTTGTCGATATTTTAGGAATATATTGTTTATGTTAGTCAAGACACAAGACACAAGTAAAAAGAAAATATAAATATAGATCCTACTGGAGTAAACCAAGCCCGTTGACTTGTCTCAGACCCACATTGATGATCTGAGGAGTCAAGTCCACGGGTGGACGGGATGCCCAACGAAAGTACGAGATAATTTGTGTACAATAATATATGGAGTCGAATATACTCCGTATTGGAGTTAAATATACGCATTAATGTGTTATAATGCTACAGAAATATAAAAAGGCTGAGCTCGGCATACTTGATTGGGTGACAACCGCACAAGGTCATGTCTCACTTGGGGAGGCTGGTTGGACTTGGCCCCAAGACACGTAGGATCGCGCCATTTGAGGCCTAAGTGTTTATTAATAACAGTATAGAGAAAATCAGCTGAACTTCAAAAAGAGATTCGTATGCTTCCACGCGGTCCAGGGTAAATGTTTCACCTAACAGGGTAAAGTAAGCTTTTAGGCTACTGAATTCTGACATTGAGACAGGTCTACTTTGTATATTTTCATTATATTTTGTTATTACTTTACCATTACGGAAGTACAGCCCTAGTGCTCAGACGCTAAATCAGCTAGTGTTTGGTGCATATTGCCATCCCGTCTGCCAACTATTCCAACTATTCCAACTATAACTATTCGGGATTTCTTTTTGGACAATAAGAGTCACACATTCTATACAGTTATATGTATTTGTTAAATATATTTACCATATAGCCTCGTAGAGGCAAATTATCTATTAAATAATACATGGGGAGCTTACGGATTGGTGTGACCCCAGAAAGAGACTGAAATAGAACTGCAAGACCTTGCAGATCCCAAATGGCGCTAGGTCCAGACTCCGTTAGCTGACTGGAGAACAGGGTATCTATTTTCCAAGCCACTTTTGGGTCTAAAGTGTGCATTAAACAGTCTTGCGGCAATGAGACTTGTTTCCCTGGACAACCAACGCCTTATAATCCCCTCTCCCCCAGTCTTTCGTTTTTAATATCTCTTTTTCCTTTCTCTCTCCACATTCTCCATACAATAATTCACCAATAATCTCTAATCCATCACAATGCGTTTCTCTATCGTCTTCACTACCCTCTCGGCCATCGCCCTGGCCAGTGCCCAGAGTGTCTCCATCCAGGTAAGCAGAAACAAATCATCACATCATGTCACCAAAAAAAAATTTAACAACTAACCTCTCCAACAGACTGTTGAGAACCCTGCCACTCAGTACCTGACCCAGACCAACTCCCTTGGCGTCGTGACCGGCCAACCCGGTGCTGTCACTACTCAGCCCACCGCTGTCACCAGCCAGGCCGCTGCCGTGACCTCGCAGCAGCCCGCCGCCTCCATCCCCGCTGGCCTGACCTCACCCGTCGCCGGCCCTGGTGCTTCTCACAGCACTTTGTCCACTGCTTCCAGCAAGTCTGGCAACAACTCTGCTACTAAGACCGCCGACTCCAAGGCCACTGGTACCTCCACCAGCTCCTCCTCTGACTCATCAGACTCCTCCAGCTCTGGCTCCAGCTCATCTGCTGCTGCTTCCAGCTCTGCCTCTACCGGTGGTGCTGCCATTGCCACTGCTGGCCCCGTCGGTCTCGGCATGATGGCCGGTGCTGCTCTCGTTGCTTTCCTGTAAGCACATCACGGGTCTGCGACTGGCCAATGTCAATTTCTTGTCTTCTATTGTGCTGTGATGTCCACTTCGGTCTCCTTAGATGGCGAGGGTTTGGTCGGTCGCTTGTGTTGATCCAGTATTTGGATTAACGGGAATGAGGGACATGAAAATGCGAGTATCGGTTATTTTTTTGGGGGGTTTGCTGTTATCCCCCAAGGCTTCCTATGGAATTTGTAATTCTTTATCATTGGACAGGGCTGTGTTTCACTGCGTTGTACTCGGAGGCGCATATTCACGGCGCACCTGCTTCCAACTTTTTCTTCTATCTTTGTGATTAGCTTAATCTATCCCTGGGTAAATACGAATAATTTTTCCTACACATGTATCGAGCCTATAGTAATTGTAGATATGATATGGCATTGTGACGGTCTTATATCACAAAGTAGTAAGGTGATTTAGATATTCCAAATCTTTCCTAACAATATAACGATGATAATTCATATGGCCAACAATAGCTGGGTCATATTTGTAGTAAAAAGCAAATCCTATTTATTGCAAGGGTGAGTGACACGGGTTGTGATACATATTCTGCGACAGGGAGGTAGTACGGAGTACATAGTCCGTGTCCAGTCACGTTAACAAGTGAGCGGGTTTGGATTTTGTCTAGAGGAGCACGCATTACACCTATATCCAGTCCAAAGATTCTCTCAATGACAAGGCCTTGGATGTAACGTCTACTAGAGTGCTTGTCATAGCACTCAATATGAAACATCCTAATGTATTGCCTTTGAATGGGACCATATGCCAATAGCAACAGGTGACAGACAGTTTCATCCCATTTCTGCATCAATCTGCAAACTTCAAAAGCCAATTTTCTCGCTTCAAAGGCTCGGATATTCACAAACTAACAGGTAGCCTCTTCATAACCGCCTCTCTTAGCCCATCAACATCGTCCTATCTCTTGCACACAACTTGTACATTCCCCCTCTTCCAATACCCCTGAGGACAAACAGCAATAATTATAACATCCCAAAATTAGTGTACACGAAATTTCACGACGTCTCGAAGAGTAGAGGGGAACCTCTACTTTAGGTATAGAAATAAGGGACGATGATCTAGATGTCTCAGATAGCAAGGGCCCAAAGAGGTAATATTGGTTACGCGCATACTACGCGCATATTACGCGACAAAGATCACGTGACTGACACGGTACCAAAAAGGTTAGTGCGACCTCCACTCAAAACAAACCGTCGACGAAGTAACCATCTCTTATCATTGTGATTGTGATTGTTGTGATTTCACTGGTCCGGATCACTTTTTGAATTTCATTATTCTCCAAGTCTGATCTAGATTTTATTACTCTACCATCTAACGCTTCAGCATGGTAAGTCCCTATTCCAAGTCATTAACACACACTGGTTCCCCAGCAACCAATATACGCTCGTGCTCTATATCTGACATGGATATCTAGCCGTCCAACTTGCGCCGGTTAGCTGCCGATCATACTGCCTTGCACCGCGATCTTCCGCCGTACTACTTGAAGCCCTCGGACGGTGACGACCTGTCACAGCTGACAATCCTTCTCACGGGCCCGGCAGGCACACCTTTTTCACAAGGATTATGGGAGCTCCATCTCAAGATGCCCGATGATTACCCGAAGAGCCCCCCGAAAGCTACATTTAAGACGAGGATATGGCATCCGAACATGGAGGAACTCACTGGAGCTGTCTGTGTAGATACGCTTAAGCGAGATTGGCAGCCGAATCTAACCCTCCGCGATGTGTTGGTGGTAAGTTGAATTGAGACTGCATTAGTGCAATGAGTTTCTGCAGATAACTAACAACATCACTTATTTTATCCAGACCATCTCATGTCTGCTTATCTACCCCAACCCTGACTCAGCCCTCAACGCTTCTGCAGGCGCTCTCATGCAAGAGAACTACGCCGCCTTTGCACACCAAGCCAAGCTTATGACTTCAATCCACGCCCCGATCCCACCTAACCTCACCGAGGCAGTGACAGAAGCAAAGCTCCGGGGCGAGGAGGCAGGGTCCGCACTTGAGCAGAAAGAAGAAGACGCAATCATTCAACGCCCGCGAAAACATGCCCGCACCCACACCGCCACAATCAAGAAAACTGCTCGCAACACCACTGCATTCGAACAGCCATCACAGTCCTCATATCCCTCACAGTCATCCTCAAATCCTTTCACCCAACCCTCCCCACCCGCGACAGACGACGCCATGAGCGACAGTGAAAACGACGACCCCGCTAGCGCAAGCAAAGAAAACAATCCAACTCTTTCCCCATCTCCTGTTTACCTTCCTCCCCCAAGTCCCCGCAAAACTGCCTTGGGAAAACGCCCTCTCTCCGTACTGTCAATTCCCTACCCTGAAGATGATGCAGACATGATGCTCATCGACTCTGACAACGACAATGATACCCCCGCCATGACCTCGAATGAACGAAACATCACCGCAAACACACATTCTCGTACTTCATCACCATTACGGAAAACGCCTAAGCTCTCACTGCTCTGTGGAGGAGTCAACGCCTCCGGCCGTCTCCGCGACGAGATGCCAATATTTGAAGATTTGCCCCAGCTGCCCATGCAAGACCCCCTACGCCGTATGAGCGGCGATGGCAAAGAGAACCGTGGATCTGCAACCGTGCGCGGGTTGAAAGAGAAGCGCGAATACCATCCTATGAAGACACTCAATGGCTCTGCTCCCCCCTCTCCAGCACATGCCCAACTACCCACGCCATCACTTTCATCGTCATCTCTCTCTGCCTCCCCCAATTCTGGAATATCCAAGAAGAAAACCATGAGTGGCCACCACAAGCGCCTTGCCGTCAGAGCAAAGCCACGCATTGGCATTCGCCGACTATGAGAAATTCCTCAATTTATCTGGAACTTGACATCATATTGATGGATTCTTGTTTGAGTTGCATTTTCAGACCTTCGATTCATTTTCATGGTTGGGGAAAACCAGATTTTAATTTGAGTCGAGCTGATTCTTTCGTTCATTTTTGTTTTTTTTCTTTTGCTCCCCCCCTCTATCTACGCCCATTTCACCTCCCCTTACCCCTACCCCCGTTAGCGACATTTCTTGATACCCTTGATGGTCTGTTGAATCAACTGGACTTACAAAACTGCATGAAGCGAGGAGCGAGGAGGATTGTATGGAGCTGGTTCCATGACATTGCATTGGCAATATGGCCAGGCTGGGCAAGGTGGCCCTGGGGTTACCATTTGCATTGGCGTTGACAACATTTGTCTCATTTCCTTTCTAGATGTTTCTTTGAGAATTCACATGACACTACTTACATTTCTTGATATTCATTCCAAGGCTACGTGTATCTTGTAATTCCCGAGAAAACCAGCGACACAATCCCTTCGTGTCCAGATATAGCAACTATGAGCTATGCTCCTTGGTCATATTTCTCATGGGCATTGGGATCAGTTTCATTCTCCAGCAAGAGCCGAACAACACCGAAGCGATGGGTTGATGGTACACTCAATGCGGTTCAACCTCAGGATCTCTACATTCTAGGTCAAGCTTGTACTCCAGCAATAGTTTGATGACTGCCCCGTTGTCCAGGATCGACTAACCCTCATGATTGTACGCCTCAGACTGTAAATAGCAAGAGCAAAATGCATCTAGATATATGAATATATGAAGTACCGCAAGCAGTCATTTATGGAAAGGTGTTCAACAAGGCAATTCGCTGGTGCTAAAACTCCAGAAAATACATCCCACTCCACAACCGAACCTAATGCTAATTTCCATCTCTGCGTACTCCCAAGAACCAACCTCACACCTAGGTTTCTACGTAAGGTAGGTATCCTAGCAATCCAAATTCCAACACTAGCATTGATCATAGATATATTCAATGTTCCCAATGAACTCTCCCCATATGCTCTCTCATGTTATCCTTTCGACCAAAGGACCTGGCACATCTCGGACAATCAAAGGATCGTGGAGTGACATGCTGGGTTTTGATATGTCGCATCAGTACATTCTTGCGACTGAACATGCCGCGGTACTTGCAGTCCGTCCAATGACATTGAAAAGTGTTGCAATCCCTGAAAAGAAGAGAATTGTTAATGCTGTAGCCCCAGATTCGAGCATAGATGGAGATGTCTTACCCTTGCTTGGTCACTTGAGAACGACCAGAGATCAAGTCCTTTTGGATAATATCAATGTGGTTGCCATTTGGTGCCGGTGCCTTTTGTATGGAGGCAGTGGAGGGCATACACACGGTGCTTTGGCTTGGACTGAGATGGTTTACATCCAAAGATTCAGTGACATTGTTCCGCTGGGGTGATAGATGCCGCGTAAGGGTTTGGCTCAAATAGTTTAAATTGGCAGGATGTATAGAGGAGGAAGTGGTGAAGCTGGGACCAGGCGCCGGATAATGCTGGGTCGGCATCGAAGGGTCGTAGAGAAGGCAATCCATAGAGAACATGAATGGCTCTGTGACTATAGAGCTAGATGATTGGATAGCAAAGGAGTCTTGAAAGAAACCCTCATTGCTTTGCTCATGTTGCCGAATTAGGCTTAAATGGTCCATAGAGTCAAATGAAGACCCTGGCATTATGATTGTTAATGAAATCAAAAGGAAAGAAATAAAACAACGTATCCGAGATTTCTTTGAAATGTCCTCTCATATTGAAGGCAATTTATAGATTTAACACTCAAGTCGGGTTCACTATGCATTCGGGCTATGAGCTGTGCATTCCGGCTCTCCGTAAATACCAAGCCAAATGCCAAGCTTGCCACATCAAAAAAAGTGAAGTCTTGAAAGTAACTTTTATATGGGATGCCCATATAGAAAGTACAAAATCTAGAACGGGGCGCAGAATTTACCAAGCCTGGGTGTTTGGCATTTGTCTTGGCTAGGGACTACAAGTTATGATTCACAGTGAACCCCAAGGTAAAATTTACTCGGACAGCCTGACTCTTGAGTACTTTCATTTAAGAGGCTAAGATAGGCAAGTAGAGAG
This sequence comes from Penicillium fimorum, assembly GCA_028828255.1. Taxonomy (NCBI): domain Eukaryota; kingdom Fungi; phylum Ascomycota; class Eurotiomycetes; order Eurotiales; family Aspergillaceae; genus Penicillium; species Penicillium fimorum. The sequence goes on from JAPWDS010000006.1 coordinate 1,793,008, forward strand.
AATACGGTATAACTACCTACGCAGATGAGCCCTGAAGGAATATAATACCATAGATTAATAGAAGGATTTTCTGGGACTACCGAGCTGCAATGTCCTTCCCGCCAAGTTTCCATTCTCAGAAAACCAAGCTCTGGCACTAGGAGATTTGCCCAGCTTTCAACTAAAATGCTCAAAAAAAGACAAACAACCGCTTTGCACATATAACAGGATAAGTATAGGAATCCCAGGACACGTCGGAAAGATGATGGGTAGAATTTGTGGAAGCCACCAAGACGAAGCGTAACCAAGGAAAGATATGCCGATAATGATATGTTCGATCCGCGCTGGGATTGGATTATGTCCGTAGGCGTGCACGAGACAACAGCATGCTCCGCTTGAGCGAAGAACTGCAAGGTGGTCATGCGAGAAATATATCCCATGGAAGAAAACAGAGCCATGTTTCAGACCTCTACAGGGCGTAGGGGTTGACAGATCGAACAGTGAGGCATCTAGAATAGGAATAGCAGTTAGGAATGCTCATGCTAGAGAAAAGCAAAAATCAAGGTGGGGGATAAATGGGAATACATACGGAGGACTCTTGCTCAGGTCGGTCTTCAGGATGATGGGAACACGGGTCATCTCGGTGACATCCTGGATAAACTCTCCATCCACTTCACGCAGCTTGAACAGGTTCAAGTACTTCTCCTTGTTGGTCAATTTGTTTTCGGGTGCATCGCCACTACCGGAGGCAATCTTGGGGTCTGAACGAGTACGGTGAGGTCCTTGCTGGTGGTGGCCGTTGCGCGTAGGCGATGGGGGCATGCTCTGAGTGGAACGGTCGGCGGAGTTGAGCGACACGCCGGCTGCCATCTCAGTGACATCATCCACATCTTCATCGTCGTCGAAGAGGGCGTCCACATCATCCGCAGACATTGTACCGGTTTCGGTCTGCTTACGCATGGCCTCATCACGCTCTCGGGCGGCTTCGGCCTCGCGAGCAGCCGCTGCAGCTTGAGCAGCACGGGAGTTACCGGGCTTGGGACGCTCGTCCTCGGGGATGTATGCGGATGAGGGAACACCCTTCTCCCAATACAGCTCGAGTACACGGCTATCCTTACGGTATTCAGCCTTCTTGAGCGGCAGCTGGTCACAGTGCACACGCTTTTCAAAGCCGTACTCCGGGATAAGGACGTCGAAGGCAGACTCGTAGACGCAGAGTACAATGCCCTCGCTGATGAGATCACCGCCAATCTCGCGACTCTTGCGGTCCATCTTACGGCAGGCCTCAATGTGCACACTCTGCTCCTGGGCATTAAGAGCCGAGTCCTTCTTGTTGTTGCAAAGATCGGCAGTCTTGTTCAGTGACTCGATATCGTCATTGAACTCCACGGCACCCTCGGAGAGCACAGCCTCGAGTTGACGGTGCACCAGGATATCGGCGTAGCGCCGAGAGGGGTTGGTGAAATGGGTGTAAACTGGCACGTTGAGCATGTAGTGCTGGCGCATTTCATCGGGAGTACCACTGCTGACGAAGTACTTGGCACGCTGCATGGCCTTGGCAATGAGAGTCTCCATACCCTGCATGGTGTGTTAATATATGCATTTATAACAGGGAGAACAACAGAAAAGGCACTGACCTTGCGAAGATCTACATCTTGCACCTTGCAGAGAGAGCTCTGGAGGCTGCCACTACTGCTTGAGTCTATTTCGAAGCCAAGGCGGTTCATCCGCTCAACAAACAAAGTAAGGCGGCGAGAGTTGGGTGAGAACTGACGACGCAAGAAAGCTCTCTCCGGCATAGCGGCGACAAGCTTACGAGCAACGAAGAAGTTGGCCTGGTGGCTCAGCTCCTCAACAAGTTCGTGTGCTGGGGTCGACTCGAAAATATTGTATTCGACTGGCACATTCTCATCATCGAGCTGTTGAAGCAGGCGCTGCACAGGAACGTCTGACACGCGGTTACCGAAACGGGCTTCGCGGAACTTGCCGACAGTATTCTGAGTGTTCTTGTTAGTATGGGGGAAGGAAGACTAATAGTATAACCGGAAGAAACTTACATGCAACAAGCGGATGCTGTCGACAGAGATACCACCGGTGTTAACATCAGACTTGCCCTGAACAAGTGCATTGACCTGGTCGTAGTCAAGACGGCCAGCGCTCTTGATTACACCTTTGCCGATCCAGACATCCTCATCCACCACACCGGTGGCGGGGTTGGCCTTGAATACGACACTGACTGTGAGGCGATCTTCGCCAGGGACGAGGGAGCAAAGCTCGGTAGAAACACGGGGAGGCAACATGTTCATGATTCGATCGACCAAATAGACTGCAGTACCGCGCTTCTTGGCCTCGCGGTCCACCAGAGAGTTGCCCTTGACAAAGTGAGCAATATCGGCCACGTGAATACCGATCTCAACCTTGCCATCGGCGAGGCTCTTGATGTGGAACGCATCCTCGAGGGACTTGCTGTCGGTGGGGTCAATCGTAAAGATGGTCTCTTCACGGAAGTCACGTCGCGAAGCCAGGGCGTCACCCTCGGTAGATATGGACCAGTCCTCCCAGCCGATGCTCTTCAGCACAGCATCGGAGAAGTCATCTGAACCGAAGTTGTTGTCGCGGAGTAGGGCATCTGTCTCAACCCGCAAGTCACCCATCTCTCCAAGTTGCTCAACGAGAGTGCCGAAGGGGTGCAGAGATGTAATAGGCCACCTCTTGATAGAAGCAACAAAGATTCGGTTGGCGTAGTCCTGGTGCTTCTCGACGAAGTCCCGAGGTGCCTGCTCTGTGGGGATGGCGATAAGTGGAACACGCTTATCCGTAGGCTTGAACCAGACAATCTTTGGCTTGTCCTGGTGACGGTCATTATGGGAACGGCCGTGGGCACCATCTCTGGCTTGCCGCTCAGCCTCCTGCTTCTCCTTTGTAGCCTGACTGCTGGGACGCAAGAGACCTAGGGTTCCTGAGAACATTTGACCCGGAACACGCTCAATGACCGCAACGACATGGCCAGCGTACAAAGGCTTCTGCTCGTCGCTGATCTCATCCTCCTCACATAGGAGAAGGCTCTGGCCCTCGACCTCGACATCGTCGTTCTTCTTCTGGGTAGGACGCTGGCGAAGACTGCCGCGGCGACGGATGCTTCCATCCGGTCCAACTTCCTGTCTATCGCCAGTGGAATCGGAGCGACCAAGCTTGTCATTTCCAGCATTGCTGTTAGAGCGGGCATCGGTGATATCCTTGCGCTTCTTCTTCTCCTCCTTTTCCTTCTTCTGGCCCCACACCTCGTCGACATCGAGAAGTTCAATTGCGACATAGTCACCCTCAAGGGCGCGATTCCGATCTTTGCTACCGCAAATGAAAATGTCGGCATCCAGATCGTCGGTAGTAACATAAGCATCGGAACGGTTCTTTTTGTTGACACGCAAAACACCAGCGACCAATTGTCCATTGCTAAGGAGTGCAGGCAAGTTTGCTTGGGGAAGGTAAGGAGTGAAAAGGGTCTTCCGCTGCTGTTGTTGCTGCTGTTGCTGCTGAACAGACATTTGCGGCGGGGCGTGCTGGCTAGCCTGGAGACCACCCATACCCTGGGAGTTCTGCTGCTGAAGCGCTTGGAGCTGAGCCAGCTGGAGGGGATTCAGTTGCTGATTACCAAACATCTGAGGTGCCATCATGACTTGACCCTGAGGAAGTTGGATAAGCTGAGGTTGGCCGCCATACTGGAATTGACCAATAGAGCCCATGGACTGGTTCATCGAGCCGCGGGAGCGGTGGCCGGGCTGGAACCCGCCCTGCTGTTGACCCACGGGTCTCTGCTGATCCTGGCTCTGGGCTTGGTTGTTGGGTTGGCGCCAGTTGCCCTCGAAGTTTCGCGAGGCAGACCGAGCATGGCCAGCCTGGCTGACTCGCCGTTGGTTATCAGATTGATTGACCGAGGGCTCACTGGCTTGGGGGAATTGGAAGCCGCCAGCACCGCGGCCGGACATGGAGCCCCGGTTACCACCAATGGCCATCGATTGGCTGCGGCCGTGGCCACCAGCTCGCATATTTCCGGCCCGCTGGAAGGCGGGTCCCTGGGGTCCCTGGGGTGCTGGAGAACTGCTGGCTGCAGGCTTGTCATCCGATGAAGACTGGTTATCAGAACCACTTGCACCTGGAGTAGGAGCTGGGAACTGGAATCCCGAGGCTGTTCTCTTCTGCTGGGCCAGCTCAGCGGCTTTCTTGGCCTCAGGAAGAGCAAGTGAGTGGCGGCGCTGGTGGCCACCACCGGGAGGACCTCCACGACCACGGCCGTGACCGGTGTTCTCGTTCTTGTGGTTATTGTTGTTTTGGCCCTGCTGGTTATAATCGGCGTATCCCGATGCTCCGGAAGACGGAGCAGGGGGTGGGCCCATGGGAAGACCAGGGAGAGCAGACTGGTTGCGACGGTGCGAATGCTGGTTGGGTCCGTTCATTGGCACTCCAAGCTGCTGCTGCTGCTGCCCACCCTGTGGGAACTGGAATGCGTTCACTTGCTGTGTGGAAACACCGCTCATGGAGGCACCGGGTTGAAACGAGGGCACCTGGCCCAGTTGCTGGGGCTGCAACAGCCCCATGTTAACGTATTGTTGGTGTGTCGCAGCAATTTGTTGCTGTTGCTGCTGGAGCAACTCGATTTGTTGTTGGATGGCCAGTTGTTCCACTGTAGAGAAGTTCAAGTTAGCTGATATGATGGGGGTATGGTTTTATAGTGGGCGGTCATGAGGGCGGTCACATACTCATCAACGGGGTGAGCTCAGATGGACTTCTCCGATGAGCAATGTGGAACTTGCGGCCACCGGGGCCTTGAGGCCCAGATTGACTTTGTTGATCCATGATCCCAGATGATAGGAGCTGGCAATTACTGTAGAATGTAATATGTGTGTTGGGCGGAATGGATCTGGCGACAGGAGAGACTGGTACTGCGCCAAAAGGCAAATGAGCCGAGTGAGATGGATCACAGGCCGACCAAAAGGAGTTTGTATGTGCGTATTGTGGTTTTCGATACGTGAATTATCCTAGAGTGACAAAGAGCGGATCAGCAAGGGTGCAGGATAGCAGAAGAGGCAGACAAGGCGATGCCAGAGCGAACATGAAAAGTATAAGTCCCAAGGGAAGGGCGGACTCAACGGAAGCTTCGATCTCAGGGGGAAAGAAGCAGACCTGACTATGACCTCACAAATAACAACTAAAAAGCGGCAAGGGCAATCAAAGCTGGGTGAAATTTCCAAAAGCAAATGTGTGTAGATCACGATCCTCTTACCTGCAAGATGAAACTAATGACGACCTCCAAACCCTAGCATTCCAATATGACGTCTGCAAAGTTCAATGTGGATGATCGGTGTTTTTTTTTTGTTACAAGTCCAATAGACGGTGAGGGGTAACTGAATGATGGCAAGTAGAAGTCCGAGGCGATTGCACGTTCAAGGTAAACTTGGATCGAGCAACACCGTAGCAACGGAACGAAGCTTTTGAACGGAAGTTGGAAGGACCGAGGGGATGGAGCTGCACTGGAAAGCACGACTGCAACCAAAAAACACCTCGACCGAAGGACCGGGGTGATCTTTAAGCAAAGATAGCCGTTCAAACGAGCTTGTCTTCAGGATGATTCCCAAGTTCTAAGACGGGGATTCAGAGTTGATTCCCGAAGAGAATGACAGCAGATACTGAAATTAGAGGGAAGGATAGAATAGACGATGAAACCATCGACTAATTCGACTCGAAGGAGTGATATGGGGGGGAAGAAGAGAGGGATGGGATAACAGAGAGGGGGGGGGAAAGGAGAAGAAGAAAGGTGATGCTGGAGATACAAAGAGGTGTGGGGAGAGGGCCATTGGTACGGAAAGAAAAGGGTATGTTCGGAAATGACCAAACAACGTTTAATTACCACTTTTAGCGCAATAATCCTTGAGTGGATCATGTAAATACCCTGACAGTTATCCGCCGTACTCCGTTCCATCATCCATGGATGATCGCCCTACCACTTCATCATCATCCTGATGCATCCGTTGAACTGCTTAGAGTCCCCACTTAAAGTATTTAGTATGACCATTTGAGTCTGTAAATGGAAGCTGGCGTCTAGGATACATGGAAACTAGGACTCTCCCTTCGTATTCCGTACATAAATTCAAATATAGAACAGCTAGTGGGCTGACTACATTGAGTTTAGGGTCTTTCAAAGCTAAAGGAACACCCATGGACTATCTGAGATCTAATAACTGAGCATACCAGAAAAGCATGGTAGGAAGCTCAAGTTTGGTAGCAGAAAGAAATTAGAGATAGATATATGTAGATATATGTAGTATCTCTCAATTATAGTCAAAAATGGATGATGCTCACAATGATGTAAACGTCAACGGCTTCCAGGCGGGAGCGCGCCAGGGAACCGAACCGGCTCGCGGGTCTGCTTACTCATTCTTGAGCCCCAGCCCTCTTTGGTAAAATATACTGGAACCAGAAATTAGTCTCAGTGATTTGAGCGTGAATCTTTTTGATATGGCGTTTTCCCCCTATATGTATCCCCAGCGTCTTACTAGTTAACTATGTAACTATGTATTTAGGGCAAGCATGTTTAATAATAGCTGATTATTCGTGGCTGATAAAGTAAGGCGGTGATGGGAAAGCGGTGAAAGCAGTTGGAAACTTTGGACGTTGAACTTTACAGGTAATTTATTTTCTTTGGCTTCATAAGTGAACAGCGAGGAAATCTGAAGGTCAAAGACACATGTACGTTGAGCACTCGTGTTATTATTGGATGGTTATGCAATGCAGACAAACGCTTGATTTTGTTTGTACCCCTCGAAAGCTACATGCTAATCCCAACCTTCCCATAGCGCCAATCTCCATGGACCCTCCCTTCTACTAGTTTTGACGCGACAACGTCGAATTATTCGCTCGCTGCATGCGCAATTCACTTTGCTCGTCACCTACCACAGAATCTTTGGTGCAATCGCTCTCAAGCTGTGTCTTTCCTCCTTCCCCTCGTTCTTCCTATTTTCAAATCCAGATTGATCCCACCAACTGCGTCAATCGCGAACTTCCCTTTGCTTTTGGATATTGTTCTATGCTCGAGGAACTTCTTATCCTATCTGACTACGGATATGGTCACAGTAACTTGAGTTCTCCATAACCACTTGACTATCCTTTCCCCTCACTAGTCCTCCGAACCTTCTCCGCAACTTTTGCCCAAACACCCACTACCACTTCCTACCACAAACCTTTGGAGTAAACCATTGACGCATGTCGACCCCCAAAATGACGCGGTTCCGAACCCATGTCCCCCCCTTGGACAGCCCGTCCAAGCAGCTCATGCTTGACCTTGTTCGCGATCTCGAACAAGTCAAAATTTTTGACGCCGACCTGAAAAAGGTCCACCAATATGAGAGAAAATTGTTCTACGAAAATCTCGACCGGATCGATAGTGAGCGTGAAGCGGTCCACACAGCTGCTCTCGACCAGGCCGCCGCCTTCCATGACAGCGTCCGCGAGGAAGCGGAGACGACATTGAAAGACCACCTCCGCGCCGAAGAGCAGGAGCGCCTTCAGAAGGAGGAAGCGATCCGCAAGGAACAAGAACGGGTCGAACGCGAGAAGGCTGAACAATTACGTCGTGAGCGAGAAGTAGCTGCGCGCGTTGAGGCCGAACGCCAAGCCAAAGAGCAGGCCGAGAAGAAGGCCCAGGAGGAGGCGGCTAAGAAAGCCGCTGCCGTTGAAACTGCACGCAAAGCCGCGATTGAGGAGGAACTCCGCAAGGAACGCGAGCAGGCCGACGCTCAGAAGCGCAAGCAGGATGAGGAGGCTCGGAAGGTACAGGAAGCGGCCGACGAAAAGGCCCGCAGCCAACAGCAGCAGAAAATCGGTGGTGGGAACCTTTCGCCTGAAGATATCCGAGTGCAGAAACGTTACGTTGAACTGCACAAGACTCTCAAGGACATGCGCAAATGGCTCAAGGATCTCGGCCAAACCCAGCCTGACCTCAAGGCCACCATGGGCAATTTACGGCGCTCGATCAAGAAATCTGTTGGCCAGCTTCGATCTGGCACTGGCGCCAACAAGCAACAGGTACGAAACCCCACTCACTCCCCTCATTGAATGCCGTTGTTTAGATACTGATTATATGAACCAAACTCAGATTATTCAACTCAAAGCCGAACTTGAAAAGGCTCTTGCCTATTCTGAACCAACAGTGGATATTCGAAACTTCATCGCATTCCCGCCTGAGGAGATTGCACAGTCCGAACACAAGGTACCGGCAATGCTTATCTACGGACTGAACATTGTTGCGAAGAGCTTGATTTCCTCTCTCCTGGCCGAAGCTTCTATTAAGCAATCCCACGCGGAGCCAATCGGCATAATCGCTGCTCAGATCTTCTCTTTCGAAAACTTCACATACCAAGGGGTGCACATGTCCGACATCATATGGGCCAAGTACCGTGTTGTTTGCCCCGCTCTGTGGGGATTCACAGGCAACGACAAGACCGAGGGAGGCCGTCGTGCCGTGGGCTGGTGGCGTTCACCAGACACTGGCTCATGGGTTACCGAGCAGGTTCACATGGATCGCATGACCGCTCTCGGTGCGGGATATGCTGCCATGACTCTACGGAATTTCGCCAAATCACCACGCCGAAACCCATTCCCTAACACCATGTTCTGGGCGGCCATCCACAAGATCTTGGCTATTCCACCTTCAGAATTGCAGGAGACTCAGGTTGCCCTCCTGGCAGCCCTCCTCCGATCTTCGGGCGAGAGGATTCTTGGATTCTTCGGCCAGTATGGACTGGCCCTCATGCACTATGTCATTGTCGACCTTCCCCGCAAGCTTCAGCGGGAAACCATGGCTGTGACCCAGTTGAGCACCCTCAGGGAGCTCTATCTGAAGGAGAAGAACTTTGCGTTGTGATTTGGGCTTGCGGGCGTTTGGGGAGGGGGAGGGATTTGGAACTTTTAAACTTTTAGGATTTAGGTAGCCTCGACAACAATGGCTGGAGGCGAATAGAACCAACATGGCGTTTGCTTTTTTTGTCTAGACTGGCGATCATCGCCGGATATCATCATACCCTCTACGAATCATGTCAGAAACATTTTGTATGATAGAGCCTGTTAACAATAGCCGAAATCTTACATGAAATGTCCGCACTGTAAAAAGCACCCGGGTAAGTCTGGTGACAATAGAACTCCGGTTATATTTGCATTCCACGCGATCTCGGCCCCAGGAACCCCTAAGCCACAGAGAACTGCCATCTAACATTCTGACAGGTGTCCCCCACTCACATACCAAGTGGCTTACTACACAACCACCACCTCAATCCAATCCCAGCCAACGAACCGTACTTTGTAGAACCCAGGGCCCTATATTTGAGTGCTTCCACCATTTCGCCAAGTTTCAGTCCCGAAGCATTGGCTCTACGCAACCCCATTTACTCGAGGTATGGACATCGATGTGGTGGTAATGAGGATTCAAGGCGAATTTATACCTATGTTTTTTATCGCTTTTATGTTTGCTTTTGTATGAGAATAGTAGATTGGTTCCTGAATGTCTGCACTCAGCTGTTATACTACAAAGAAAACTGGATAGTTATGTACTATTGGTTATAGTTATTAGATATATGTAGCAATAGAAGCCCAGACAATCTGTCGTATGGAAAGTAATATGTCTTCCAACACCCTAGTGACGTTGGGGTGGTTCGATATGGTTCAGGATGGCAAACATTGACATGGGGCCACCCTTGGCTGCCAACTAATTTACTCCGTACAACGTGAGGCAATATACGTAGAGATATCCTGCATGTAACATGCATTTGCATTGACCATGGTGATTAGCTGATTGTGAAACCTGCAGGTGGTATGAGGTATCTCAAGCACATAGCTGCAAGGGACAAGACTGGGGATGCCTGGGTCACTGCATTTTGCCCAGAGGCGACAAAGCAGTTGTGAAAAGAGAGGCCGAATTGGCTAGATTCTAGCGAACCATAGGAGATTCAGTTCCAATGACATCTCTCTGTGGTTCTCTTCCCCGAAGCGATTAGGATCGGCGATGCTGTGGGCGGTGTGGACCAAACATAATGATGCGGTTCTTCGCCATCCGATCGATTCCCCCAATACTCTCCACATGGGGGCACTCTTCCAAGGATTATTATGGATCTGGACATCTGGGCGATGTGGGTTTTGTCAACGTGACATCATGACGGGCAACACAGATATCAGAAAGACGGTTCTTGGACACAACTCTGATATTGAAAGGGAATTATGATCCGGTAGAGGAATTGGATATCAAGAGTTATAGGATAGAGAAAGCAGACAAGAGCACAAGTCCAGACCGTTAAAGGGGAGATGTTTCATCCATGGATCCAAGAATAGCACAATTGATGCTAATTGGTTCAATTCACCCCCTATAAACATCAGGTGGAGACTTCCCTCCGCCTTAACAAAGTCCAGGACCCTGTCAGGGCCTAAACCCTCATTTCCCCCCAAATCTCCCGAGCCTCTGGGTCTTTCTTCTTGGTCCTGACGTACTTCCTTTTATTTCTTACATTCCTTTATTCCATCTTGTGGTCGAATTCTCTCTTTACATCGACCTCTTTTCACAATGCGTGTCTCTGCTGCTATTTCCCTCTTGCTGGCCGCTGCCCCGGCCTTGGTCTCTGCTAAGGGTACTCTTGGTTTCTCACTGGGTAACAAGAACGCCGATGGTACTTGCAAGTCCACCAGCGATTATGAGGCCGACTTCGATGCCCTGAAGGGCCTGTCGACTCTCGTCCGTACCTACTCCGGCACTGAGTGCAAGACTCCTCAAAACATCCTGCCTGCTGCGAAAAACAAGGGCTTCAAGGTCGTTCTCGGCATGTGGTACGTCTTGAGTTATTGCCCCCTAATTGGAACTATTTTTAACTCTTTTTTCTTTCCTTTAGGGTTGGCAAGCCTACCGACACCAAGAACCTGTTGGAGGAGACTTCCTTCAAGGCAGATTGGAGCGCCATCCAGAAGGCTATCCCCGGTTACGAAGACGTCATTCACGCCATCACCGTCGGATCTGAGACACTCTACCGTGGTGACTTGACTGGACCCCAGCTCCACACTTACATCAGCCACGTTATGGACAATGTGCCCAAGGGTGTCCTTGTTGGCACCGCCGAGAGCTGGAACAAGCTTGCTGACGGCACAGCTGACGCCCTCTTCACCAAGGAGCCCGTGGTCAAATACGTGTAAGTAGAGAAAGGAAGACAACCGGAGCTTTGCGCAATACTGACCCTCTTCACAGCTTGGCCAACGCTTTTGCTTACTGGCAGGGTGCTGCCGCCGACAAGGCCCACAAGACCTACTTCGACGATATGGCTGGCGCCATGGAGCACATTCAGGAGGTTGCTGGTGACAACGCCGACAAGATCAACATTGTCACCGGTGAGACCGGCTGGCCCACCGATGGCGGCTCTGACTACGGGGATGCCAAGGCGGGTACCAAGAATGCTGAGAAGTTCTGGAAGACTGGTATCTGTGGTATGCTCGACTGGGGTGTTGACCTGTTCTACTTCGAGGCCTTCGATGAGTCCTGGAAGCCCGATACCAAGGGTGACAACGGCGAGATGAAGGATGAGCAGCACTGGGGTCTGTTCGACGCCCACCGCAAGATCAAGTTCGATACCACCTGCCCTAAATAGACTATGTGTGACTATCTGTTTGCCTCATCGAAGTGTCTTTGCTTTGATAGCTTGCCCGCAACTAGCGGTTTCTTTTTCAGATTGTATTGATTTATCCCAGGGATACTTATATCCTACTCCAATGGAAATATGGTTTAATTGTCTGTTATTGTTCAAGTAAATCATGGCATGGGCATTGCTGCATGATCATGCTGAGTTCAAATTCTAATGTAATTATTCTAGAATCATTTTATAGAGGTGAGCTGCTGACTTAGCTGCTCCCCGCGCTTTGCTCCAGTGAGCTAGTCAGAGCGCTCAGGTCATGATCAGGTGAGTAAGATCAGGCTGCTCAGTGAGTGAGCCTGATGATTATTGGCCAAGAAGTGGCAGAGGAAATCAAGTACATAAGTAGTTCCCTCAAAGCCAGCCCGTGAGCCACCCGTAGCCAAGAACTAAACATGTACTTTGATAGCAGGCGCGCACGCCCTCCGCACTCTTCAACTACTATCACAAAATGGCACAACCATCCTTTATCTTCTTGAATACAACAGACGCGTCTAGTCTCTCTCCGCCGGCTGCGAAGCGAATTAGGGCGCACATCACGAAAACCAACTTCGCCAAATGACGCCAGCATGCTCTACCGACCGGAGGAAAACCAAGAGGACAGAGAAAGGATCAATCGCCGTTGTTGAGAGCGAGCAAAAACCATGAGAGCAACCAGGTCATCACATTATTGTCCCCCATCTCCACTAGCGATTTAGCCTGTGATGCAACAGCTTGTAAGTGTCGATTACCAACAGCCATAGGACATTGGCTCATGCTTGACAGTCCGCAGGATCCAAGAACTAATCTTCCTAGAAGGCAGACACTCTCCGGGCAACGCAAGTGAAGCAGCGTGGTTTAATCTTGTTGCCTCGGACCCAGTGCTAACCGAAGCAACAATGGCGGTAGCCGTACGGCACTAGTCGCCCGATGACGCATGGCAATTGAAAGCGTATCGGCATTCATACGCAGCGGTTCATCTCATCAAGCACCGGCTCATGTCGACAGGGTCTCGGACGGAGGGTATCCTCGGCGCAGTCATTGTCTTAGCATTCGGGGCAACTCTGGAACGGGATGATGTGGTCTGGAATATTCATATCATTGGTCTCGCACATATGCTCAAAGATAGAAAATCTCGCGCCATGAATGCGCCGCCACCATGGATGATAGATCTCATTGTGCAGTTGGTGTCATGTACCCTTGGGATGAATCCACAACTGACCATTTTCCATAGAGATTCCGTCAACGCCATCTTCGATTTCCCACGAGTATATCATGAGCGCATTCTTGAAGCTTTGATCGATTACGATGATCAGAGAATCCTCGGAATAAAAAGAATTTGTGACAGTGTGATCCAGCTACAGAAAACGATCGAGTCTCATCATCAGCACCGATTCGATCCGACTGTGGTGGCACGAGAGATCGAGGAGCCATTGTCACAGCTGCATAACCATGTGCGGAATTTCCGATACTTTGACGATGTATATGTCTAGGCCACTGCACGAGCGATCGAACTAGTGCTCTATCTCCTCTGGCCATCGCAGTCGGGCGCTTACTTAACCCTTCTTGCGGGGGAACTGAAATAAGCAATAAGTCGATTACCGATCAAAGGGTGTTCCTACATGAATTTGACTTCCTTTCCGCTGATGATTGGAGCCATTGCCGCCGAGGAGAACTCGCTAGCTAGGGTGTGGTTTGTTGACAGGTTGGCCCGAGAAGTGCGAGCGCTGCAGTTACATGGTTGGAACAGACCACTCAGCCTCCTACAAAATAAGTATAACAACAATAAGTCCACTCTTATAGGGCAATTCCAAACTCTCTGGCGTGAATTATACTACGTCGCTAATGAGCTTGAGGATTGAACGAATAACCGATCTCCGAGTATGCAGCGCCACTCAATCTGATTTTCTTAATTAGGAAAAGCAGATTGAGAGTTGTTCGAAGCCAAACAAGAACATTCTCGCTCGCTTACTTCCGATACAAGCATGAGCATTTAGTCCCTGGGAGCTTACGCTGCCTTGTCGGCAAATGGGCCGAATGTTCCCGCAACCAATCACCCTAGAGCGCCACTCAATCTGATATTCCTAATTAGGAAAATCAGATTGGAAGTCATTTGAAATCAAAGAACCTTTCCATTCTTCCAGAGCTACTTAATGATGTCCTTGTCCCGCTCGTATTTCGATATATTCTTCTATCACAACGGCAAACCCCTTCATTTCCCCAACATCACCACGGCGGTTTGAAAGATGGCCAGACAATGGGTTCTAACGGGCCAAGAAGGCTTCGAGACCTCCCTGGAGTACCAGCAGGATGTGAAGATACCATCAGCCCAGGACTTGGGTTCCCACGAGGTTCTTGTTCGCATGCATGCTGCAAGTTTAAACTATCGTGAACTAGTCATCCCTACGGTATGCCTGGATCCCACAATGCTATGTTTATGTAACCTAACCTTGTTCAGGGCGTGATTGGACCGATTACAGCACCAGTCATTCCAGGCTGTGACGGAGCCGGCATAGTTGAAGGGGTGGGATCATCTGTCCGTGATTTCCATCTAGGCGATCGAGTACTCACGCACATCGCCCCCAAACTCGTTGAAACTCGTGGAGACGATGCACTCTTAGGTGTCACCGATGCTTTATCCTGCCTCGGTCAAGGATCTGACGGCACGCTTCGATCCCATGGTGTTTTCTCCGAAACGGGTCTTGTCCACGCGCCCAAGTCTCTCGGCTGGCTTTCTGCCGCTACCTTGACTTGCACCTGGGCTTCTGCGTGGAATGCGCTATTTGGCTTGAAGGGCCAGGAAGCAGGACCAGGGTCGTGGGTGGTTGTTCAAGGTACCGGCGGGGTTAGTATTGCAGCTCTGCAGCTCGCTGTCGCAGCGGGTGCGACTGTGATCGCGACAACTTCGTCTGACGAGAAAGCGGCTCGTCTAAAGACACTTGGTGCGATGCATGTTATCAATTACCAGACTCATCCGACGACCTGGGGCGAGGATGCCCGAGGTTTGACTCCTGGTGGAAGAGGTGTGGATATTGTCATCGACGTTGGCGGCAATGAAACACTTTCTAAGTCTTTGGCGGCGGTGCGGGTGGATGGAATTGTTCTAGTCATTGGTCAAGTTGGGGAGTCTACCGCTGATGCTGTGCCTATGTTCGCCGCTCTGCTGCATACGTGCATTGTTCGGGGCATTCTGGGCAGCAGCCGCAACCAATTCCGGGAGTTGGCTCGCTTCATTGATGATCACAAGATTGTGCCGGCGGTTGATGATGTGGTGTTTGAGCTAGCTGATGCTAAGAGTGCATACAGGCGTCTCGCAGAGAAGAAACATTTTTCTAAAGTTTTGATCAAGATTGATTGAGCAAATCTACATCGAGCTGTCAATTCCGTGTTATATAGCAATATCCCTTATAGCGAGATAGGATAGGGACATTGCTATTGTATCAAGATACAAGCCAGCATTCTCATGCAGATGCTCATAAAGAGCAGATCCCAAATAGTAGTCTATGGCGTCTCAACAGTGAGAAGAGGACAGAATGGACCTAGAGGGTGCGTAACAGGTACGATCCGGCGCCCGTAGATAAATCCTCACCAATCAACATGAAAGACGCGAACCCTGGAACGCTTTGCTGCAAGGTAAACTCTGATTGGCTAATGAGGAGATATCTCATTAGTCATCCTGATACCCGCGAACGGCCCCGGGTGGTACGGTCCAATCCATGGAAGCTCTCGATTCTACCCCTGAATCTGTTTAGATCTCCAATTAAAATTGGAGTTCATTGTTTACTTTTAGTGTTGAGATGTAAGGGGGCTTTGAAATACACAATATATATACCCTTAACGTTTGACCTGGAGGCAAGGGTCTGAATCAGAGGATATTATGCGTACGGAGTACGGATTTCAGAATTGACATTGTCAGAAAAGCCAAGCCAAAAGACAAGCTAAGCCAACGGCCTCTGCGCTAACCAAATAATTAGTTGCATGGGCCTATGGTACCCTGTACACCGCATTAGCTCGCAATACCCACACTCTAGCAGGTACCCAGTACGACGATCCAATACCCGTGACGTCCAACCTTTTTTTTCCCCTTAGTTCCCCATCCTGGTCTTTGGTGCTTCTGACTCGAGCGTGTTTCTGATCTCTCTTTTCTTTTTATCTGCTTGCAGATTGTACCTATCTCCAAAAGCAAAAAGAAAAAAAAAGGACAACCTGCACATTATTTCGCCCCAGGTTGTCTTGCCAGCGGTGGTCTTCAATTCCAGTTTGATTTCCATGCGTCAACATTCTGGACGATAAGCGGAGCGGCAAGCAAGTGCTTGCTGCAGGAGTCGACACGGAAGGTGTGTATACATTGATGTCCTCTCTCTCTCTCTTTGACCCTTTCTCCGGATTATGGAATTGAGTTACTCCGCGCTGCCACGCGACTTGGACTTCATTCTTCAACTCCCTGCAATCGCCCTTGACCCCTCCAAATATGCCAGTCTAACCATCCTGAATGACTACAGATCTAGATCACTCCGTCTCTTCCGCCATCTCGGCATCTTCTCCACAGTTCCACTCGCGGGACACGCGCCTTATCCGTGAATCGCGTCTGGCTCCCTCACTACTCTTGTCCTCTCCGCCATCAGGAGACTCGAGTCCGTCGACCGTTGGTTCCGCCGGTCAACGAGCTTCTCCGCGGAGCATCACCCTCGAGCCCCCGCCTCTCCCATTTTTATCCTCATATCGCGCAACTGAAGAATCTCGGGCCTCCTCGCCGATCAATCGCAAGGCGGAAAGCAGCATCTACTACACCACGGCGTGGGGATCCCCATATGCAGCACCGAGCACTCGAAGACTCTCAGTGACAAATAGTCAACACGAATTTGCTGGGGTCGACGACGGATCTGGTCCCAGCTCGCCCGTCTCGTCAGTAGCCAACCGCACCGAGTTCCGGAGATCGAGTGCCGCCAACGACGACACACTTGAACCCGAAGACCGTGATATAGTCGCCAATAACGGAGATAAATCGATACGAGAATTTACGCAGGATTGGATCAACCAATACCTTACCGGTCAACCTAGAACGGAACGCAGCAATTGGCTCAGCGACGACTCAGGAAGTGAAGCACCATCGTTCATCACTGCGAGGAATCACTTTGCCGACGACGCTTCGGACGACTGGCTTGGTCTGGAAGACGACTTTCGTTCCGAAGATCTGTTGAAAACGCCAACACTCTCTGATTTCGTCGGGAAAAAAGCCGCGCGTGCCAAAGTCAACAAAACTTTGCACAAACGCGCTGATACCCTGCGACAGGAGGACTTTTGGGGTTTCGCGTATGATAAAGATCCACCACAAAATATGTCCGACTTGAACACACCAACCGTCGAGGTAAACTCGCCGGTATCACCGGTAGAGAAGCCGCTACCTCCTCCACCGGCAAACGCGATGGACGACACTCCAAAGTTGGAAGACCCATTCAACCCGGCCCCATCAAAAACACAGGTCTCTGATATCAGCAGATCAGCCACCCAAACCCCACGGCGGAGAAAGAAATTGAATTGGCGTGGGAAAGCCTGTATAATTGAGCTGCCACATGTTGATAAGAGAGGCTCGGAACCTGGGTATCGTCTCCTAACACCGGCCGACGTTCAAAAGCGGATGCAAGAATGGGAGAGCGAAGGGTACGACGTTCGTGGGTTCACCATTGGCGATTCCGAGGACCCCTCCGCCACAGCGACTCTAGGAGGTCTCAGCCGACCCCTATACCCCGACCCATATGACCTCCATGAAATTTCCAAAAGTCAACCGCTTGTCGTCAACTTCCCAGACAGAGCCAAGTGGGAGTCTTATATCACCGAGCTCCAAGAAGAAAAGCTGCGTGCCCTAGGAGTATCGTTCGGCGACGATGAACCTGAACAATCTATTTCACCCGATTACTCGCTCAACCCCAGCGGCACTCCTTTCCCAGGTCTTATCGCTTCCCCGCCGATTCCTACTACGTCTGCAGCAAGCAATCCTCTCGGCCATATTCACCCATTCTCGCCCCACTTCAACCAATCATCGATGCCTACACCTGGTGCTATGAGTTCCATGGCATCGCCTGCTTCGCAATTCGGTATGCAGACGCCATTTATGGGCGCGGAGCAAAATATGATGGGCGGTTTCCCCTTCCAATACCAGCCCACGCCTCCTGCTCAGGGATCTATGACTCCCCAAGGCTTCTTGAACCCCCGACAGGCAAGTTCTTCGGCAGCCCCAGGGGCAATGGGCAACTTTTCCTCCATGCTATCACCAGTGTCCCCATTACATGACCAAGGGTCCTTCCACGCAGGATTTAATGATAAGGGTGTCTTCGATGATCAATTTGGCCATGGCATGCACCAGGAAGGCCTGCCATACCAGGCTCCCCAGACCCCGGTCAACGGACACCCAGATAATTTCCACGCATCGAACGTCGAGCTTGCCCAACCTACACCACGAGGCCACGGTCATAATCTGAGCGAAACTCTGCAAAGAGGACTGGACCAGATGACACATACCGATTACCATCTGGAAGACTCGATCGACCGACAATTGGAGGATGATTACCGTGATGTCAATCATGCTGGCCTAAATGCTAGCATGTTGAAGTCGCGCTGGGGATTGCCAGAAAATGAACACCACGCACAAAATCCTGCCCATCTCCCACCTCATTCCTTCGCCCAGCACCAGCTCCCTCACCAATTCTACGGAGACCAATACCAACAACCCAATGGCCAGGATGCTTCTGATCTCGACACAAACCCCAGTGTTGCGGGCACGCCCCAGACTCGCCAAGGGCCGTGGCATGAGGCCGAGCCTAGCGGTAACTCCTACCACGCAGGCCATCAGTCGCAGCTCTCGATTTCATCACTCAACGTCGCAGCCAAGGAATTTGACCCTACCGCGTCGTTTGCCTCCCAGCCTGTGCCGTTCGGTAATGACCCATTCCAGTTTGGCGGCAGGGGCGAGCAAGGATTCGGGTTTGCCGCGCCTCCCTCGTTCACGCCCGGTAGTAGCATGAACGGCGCAATGGTCCCCAAGCAGAACCACAATTCCAGTGGTAGTGGCGCATTCAAGTTCTCCGCTGCATCGTTCAATGTCGATGCACCTGTTTTCAACCCCAACCCCTCTATCAGCCTCAACTCGAATGCCAGCTCCGTGAAGCCTCCGGCTAGTCACACCAAAATCTTTGGGGACATTGACATCAGCGAGATCACCACTCCTGACAAGAAGTCCAAGGCTATCCCTATTGTGCGGCCCGATGAGATCGAACAGGAGAACAATAACAAAGAGCAGGCCGTTGAAGACGACACCAATGGTCGACCTGTGCCTACCGACCGTCACAAGCGTGCGCGTCGCGGTGTCGGTCACGCCGAAGGCGAGGCTAGATATAGTATTTCGACCAACCCCCTGGGTGAGGCGGGCAATGCTCAAGCTTCGAGTGCGCTTCATGCAGTTGCTGAGGGCAAGGAGAATGCCATGCCCAAGGAGAACAACCCAGTAGAGCGGACGGGTACTCCTATCAGCGAGGCTGATACTTGGACTTTGTTCGATGCGAAGCGTGAGGCTGAGAATGGGTCTCAAACTGGATCACCGATCCGGGCGGAGGCCTCCAAGGACATTGTTATCGAAGAGCGTGAACCAAGGGAACCTGCTGCGGGAGATAATACGTCTGTCACTGTCTCGAAGAGCGTCGAGCATGCTCCTCACGCATCCAAGAGCTCGGTTAAGAGCACTACGTTATCAGCTAATGCCCAGCCTTTCGAGTTCAAGCCTGCTGTTTCTGAATTTATTCCCACAACTGTTCAGCCATCTAGCTTTGGTGAGCGAAATGTTATTGAGAAGCCCATCGGAACTCCTGTCAAGAGTCCCACTGCAAGTAAACCCATGCAAGCCGGACTCATGGCTTCTCGCTTCGCTGCCACAAGCCCACCTAAGAAGGCAACCTCACCAGAGCCCGAGGTCAACACTCCCACCCGCGTGGAACCAGAATTCATCACTCGGAAGCCTAAGCATTACGACAGCCCATGGGAATCCGAGGACGACTCCCCTGACGACGAGGAGCTGAATGCAATTATGCAACAGCTAAACGATGACGACGCAGACGTCGGCATCGAGCGCCAAGCGACTCCTTACAACACAATCCACGCGACTCCCTTCCAACCGCGACATGACCACCTCACCGAGTCGATGGGCGGTCCCACAAAAGAACAACGATTTGGATCTGCAGAGGCCCGAAGCGAGGCCCCCAGCCCGAGCCCCGGTGGAGTCCCCAAGACCTACAAGCTCAGCATTCCCAGGCTTGGCTCAGACATCGATGCCAACAGCAATGCTACCTTCTCTCCGCAGAAGAGCCTCATCTCCCGTCTTCAGTCCCCTGTTCGCCACCTTATTACTGAGAATGACCATGTCAGTGACTGGGATGATATGATCTCTGCCGGTGAAGACGAGAAGTTCATGAACCGCAATCGCTTCTTCGACCGTCGCATCAACGATCTTGTTGGCTCCGCCATTGACGAACGCCTGGGTCCTATGGAACGTGCCTTGGCTGTTATTCAGCAGTCGGTGGCTTCTATTGCCACTGACACTGCAAGCAGAAAGGTCTTCCGCAGCACATCCGCTGAAATGGAAGACAGTGATGCCGATGATGAGGACGATGACGGCGAGGAAGAATTGATTCGCGATCGCTCGCCCCACAACATGAGGGAACGTAAGCTGGAGATGCTCAAAAATGTCGTCATGGAAGCTTTGGTTACCCATGACATCCCTCAACGTGTTTCCCCACACTCCAGCCACAGCGAGATGGCGCAGCTTAAGGAAAGCATTGCTGAGCTGCAGGCCCTAACGATCAAGAAGCTCGCTCAGGACCCTGTTGGTGATATGCGTGAGATTATGGAGGAAGCCATGGCCAAGCAATTGGCTCAGCAGGTCGCCTTGCAGAAACCTCCGAGCCCGCGCCTGTCAGAGGCCGAGGAGATCGGTGCCGACAGCCTTATGCTCCAAATCGACGGCCTTAAGAGCATGTTGCGAGTCGCCGATGAACGTGCCGAGCAGGAATATAAGGATCGCCGCGATGCACAGGATGCTATCTCTGAGCTCCAGCGACTGTTGAAGTTTGCGGAGGAAGATGCCGCGCGTCACAGTGCTGCAGCAGAGGATGCCGAGTCTCGTCTCCTCCAGTTCAAGGAAGAAAAGATTCCCTACTTTGAGAAGATGCAGTTCCGCACTGAGTCTCTTTCAGAAGAGAGCGAGACTCTCAAGGTTACTATCGCCGAGCTGTCTACGAAAAACATCGCGCTCGAGGGTACCCTCGACGAGTACCGTCTTTCTAGCGATAACTTCCGCCGTCAATTGGAAACTACCAAGGGTGAGAACAAGTCTCTTCATGAGACTATTGATCACCTGAGAACTCGCATCGAGGACAGTATGATCTCGCGCCAGAACCTTACTGAAAAGTTCGATCGTCTTCAAGATGATATGCTCAATGTCACGGCTGAAATCACTCGCAATCAAGCTACTTGGCGCAGAAAGGAGGAAGAGCAATCTGCTAGGTATAATGAGCTACGCGCGTCGCACTCTCGTGAGCTGCAATTGCGTGAGAAGCTCGAGGAGGACGTCCGCGAATTCGAAAAGAATGAGCGAGAGGCCACAAAACTGAGGTTCATCCAGGAGCAATCTCAACGGGAGAATGCTAGACTGGAGGAGCTGATTACCAGTCTCCGGGCAGAAAACCATGATTTGCAAATCAACGCTGCCCGGTTCGAGCGGGAGTTCATCGAAGCCCGCGAGAGCAGTCGTGCCGAGATCCAGCGCACTCGCTCCTCGATGGAAGCAGACCTTGAAGCTTCCAACAGCCAGGTCAACATCGTGCGTGCCGAGCTTGAGGCCCAGATCATCTGTCTAGAGACCCAACTTGACAGCAACCGCATGGATACCGATACCACTCGCGAGCGCTACGAGCTTCTCCTCGAGGAAGCCAGGGACTCAAAGACCACCGCCCTAGCTGCTAAGGACCTTGCCATTGATGAGAGCCGCAAGATGCACGAGCGCGTTCTCAATGATCTGCGTGAACGTCACGCTCGCGCTTTGCATAACTCTTCAGAGGATCGTGCACGCGGTGAGACTCAAAACATGGAGCGCATGGCTTTGTCTGAGGACAAGGCTAAGCATCTGCAAGAGCGTGTGAACCTCCTCGAAGAGAAGCTGGAGATCGCTCAGGCTGCTGCCCGTGCTGCTGCTGAGGCAGCCCACAGCGCCAAGGCAAGCGCCAGCTCAGTCCCCGCTGTCGCACCCTCACACTCGCGGGCGACACCGTCCATGTCTTACAACAAGGGATCCGAAGAGCCTGAACGGATCTCTCCTCAAGCCCTTCGCGAGTCAATCTTTGTTCTCCAGGACCAGCTCCAGCAGCGCGAGACCCGCATCGAGGAGCTCGAACAAGAGGTCTCCACGATAGATAAAGACGCACCAAATAAAATCAAAGAGAAGGACACCGAGATCACCTGGCTCCGGGAACTCTTGGGCGTCCGCATCGACGATTTGCAAGACATAATCCAGACTGTGTCCCAGCCCTCATTCAATCAGCAAGCCGTCCGTGACGCAGCCATCCGTCTCAAGGCCAACCTCCAAATGCAGCAGCAAGAAAAGGAACGCCTTACAACCGGCCACCTCCCCTCCCTCGCCGACCTTGCCGCCTCGCCCCGCTCCCTCCCCCTAGCTGCAGCTGCCGCCTGGGGAAATTGGCGTAAAGGCCGCGAATCCGCCGCCAATACTTCCGACCAGACCCCGTCAAAGCCCAGCAATGCGAGTACTTTCCTGTCAGGCCTGCTAACACCCCCGAGCTCCCATGTCCGAGAGCACGGTACTGGCCAACAGATTAGTGCTGCGGCGCGGTTTGCGCAAACTCGCCCCTTGAGAGGCCCAAGACGCGGCTCAGTCCGTAGCCAGACACCTATCACGGAACCGCCTCAAACACCGCCTCTTCTCCGTCGCTCGAGCTATGACCATGACGCCGAGCCAGCGCATTACGATGATGGGAGCTTCGCGGATGAAAACGAGAGCACCGTTGATGGGATGGTTTCAGCCTCGCCGAAGGAGAGGGACGATGAGGGTCCATTTGGGCCTCAGATTAATGAGGCCGAAGCCGAAGAAAGCGACCTTCTGGCCGATGCTGACGTCTCCTCTTCTGACGAACCCTCTACTGAGGAAGAGTGATTCCGTCACCCTTAATCATTACCCATAGATTGTTTTGAACTTTCCATCTCATCTCGGTGTTTCTTTGGTTTCCTTTTTCCACCGGAAAACGACTACGGAATGCTTGATCTGTGATATCTTTGCTTTTGATCGTTGATTGCTATCTCTGCGTTTGGTGCCAGCGCCAATTTCTCTCCTCTCGTTACATCCATATTCCCCCTTTCGACATACATACCTATCTTCCGGCTTCATGGCCGTTGACCAATGTTTGCGTTTTTGGATTTGATACCACGCCGTTATTTCGCTTTTTTACCTCCCTTCCACCCTGAAGATCTTGTACATTGAATATCCTACCTTTTTTTCATGTCCAATCGTTTACATCCCTTCTATACATACTAATAGCCGATCTCTGTCATTCTTTACTTTCTGATTGTTCTATATTATCCATGCACCTCCCCCTTTTTTGTGATGTCGGATGTAGCTGTGTTGATAGTCACGCTTCGCCGTTCCGTTTCTTGTAGCTTATTACTGTTCAAGTGTTTATTATTTTCAGATAAATCCAGACTACTTTCTACATTACTGTGATATTTCCTTGCTTGGTGTCTAGATATTGGTCGCTTAAAGCTTTTTGATGAACATGGTCGTGGATAGGTTAGTTGATACAGGGTGCAACAATATATATCTTGTAGTAAAACTTATCAAACTTTAACCCATCATTTGGATGAATAAATGTCATAGGAGACTCGAGAAAATTAATAAATAGACACAGAAAGACCAATTATCCATATTACAATCTAAATCCAGCCAACTTTACTTTGTAGTATACATCGAGCCAAGAATCTCAAGGCGGAGCGGTGTTTATGAAAGTGGTCCGAGCGCCAATTGACACCTTGCGCGTTGACAACCAACACCGACATCACCAACCCACTCACCTGTCAATTCCCCTAGACTCACCGGAGTCAGCCGAAATATCCCACCATGCGATTCTCAACAAGTACCATCCTGGTCACTGCGCTGGGTTGGATCACCGCCGCGACCGCACACACTATCCAGCTCAAGGCTCACTCGCGAGAATGCTTCCACGAGTCACTGCACCGTGACGATGTCATGACTGTCACTTTCCAGGTCGGAGATCGGGAGTTTGGAGGAAGTGGAAACCTTGAGGTTGATTTCTGGGTATGAAATATCCCCGTTTGGGTCTTGGTGTTGAGTGATTTGGTGTCTCCTGCTGCTCCGATGGTTGTTCTGGCATGGGATATTGGACCCAGAAATAGAGAGCTCTACGCTTTGAGGGACTTCAGCTGTTACATCGGGATGGAGGAGGGAATCCAATTGAGAACGTAGATGCTAACGCTCGGTTGCCGCAGGTCGAGGATCCCCAGAGAAACCGCCAGTACTTCAAGCAAGCCGTTGCTTCCGATGACTACTCGTTCACCGCACAAGCCGATGGAAAATACAACTACTGCTTCAGCAACGAGGGCTGGACCTCGAACTCCAAGGAGGTCTCCTTCAACGTTCACGGAATTGTTTACGTGCCCGAAAGCGAGATGACGCAGGATCCCCTCGAGGTTGAAGGTAAGCCCGGGGAACATAATAACTGACGTAGGAAGATTGAGACTGATTATCTGGTACTATCTAGTGCGCAAACTTACCGAGGCTTTGACCCAGGTCAAGGACGAGCAGTCGTACATTGTTGTGCGCGAGCGAGTACACCGCAATACTGCAGAGAGCACCAATGGCCGCGTGAAATGGTGGAGTATGTTCCAGCTTATGGTGGTTATTGGCGAGGGTGTGTTCCAGGTGTGGTGGCTCAAGAGATTCTTCGAGGTACGTGGGTTTCTTTGATTGAGACCCTGGCAGATAAGATACTAATGATCAACATGCAGGTCAAGCGCGTGGTTTAAACCATATTTACCGTCTTTCATTGATCAAAAATATGTCCTTTCCCCTTTTGCTATGCATCGACGAGCAGCAGTGGATTTTGGTATTTTACGGCCAGTTCGTTTTCAGCGCGATTTACCAGGATAAATTTATCACGTTTTCACGCGGTGTCATGCGATCAAGTCTATATAATATAAATCTGTACCACAGTGACCCAAACCATCATGCCATCATGTGGGACTTGTATACTTGCGTAGTATGTCGTCCGTAGTGGCAAAAATACCAAAAGTGCGGAGACATACGACTTCGCCAACTTTGATCTAATTCATAAGGTCGCCTGTTTCACTTGCAAATAAAGTATATAAAGTAAAGGTGACTTCTCACAATTCTCTCACCGTTACGATATATTGACCCCGCAACTTAGCAGAGGTAAAGTACGTTGACCGTTCAATGCAAGGGAGCAAGTCTGACTATTTACAGGAACAAGCACACACCACGAGAGCCTTGCATGGAATTCTACTTTAGATAGTAATATGGACGAGGGAAACGCCAGCATCCCCTCAAACAACCCAGACCTCAGCGATCCGCTCTTTCATGTTTGCTGGGGTCGACAGTCATGTTCAAGCTGCCTGACTGGTGACGTTGCCTGCAGCTGGTGTGCTATAGTAGGTCACATTTTGTAGTCAATTTTGATTCTCTCCTTCTGTCCATTTCATATTGTTTGAACTCTATATGTGCAAACTCCCCGTCGTATTTGTTCCACATCCCCCTTGCGTCCTCGTCCATAATGGCGTCCCCCCTCCAGAATGCAGATAGGAGTTTCAAGACGACACCTACCCCGGAGCTCTAATGTTGCCTTCGCTTTCACCTGATCAACATAACAAGACCCATGATCTTTTAGTCCATGCTGGAGGAAACTGACTATTGATTGTTATGCTATAGTCCTCGACCTGCGTTCCAAATCCATCGCGGGTTCCAATATTTGCGCCTTTCGGCTCAGCAAATATCTGCCCCCTTGGCTCCAAGGAGAGATGGGATCTAAGAGCTCGGCCCTTTGGGTGCAATGCTAGCACTGTGACTATTCTATCAGTAATGGGTGCTGTGCTTACGACGATGGCGTTAGGTGCGGCTGGGGTTGCCTTGGTGTGGCTTGTGCATCGGACCAGGTGGCGTTGGAAGGAGGCAGAGTATGAGCAGCTTGATGAAGAGGAGAGGTCATCTGGGTGGAGGGGTTGGAACCTTGGGCTTGGGTCTATTGCGGGTTTCTTCCCTCAATGGAGTTGGACAGATGGTCAGACAGAAGTCGAGGAAGAAGAGGAAGCAGAGACAAGGCCACTATTAGAGTAGACTCAAATGCTACATGGTGATTGCTATATTATATTTAAGAGCTGAACATCAAATTGCACCCAATGTCTTGGGAATACAGTATAAATCCAGCCCATCGAGATCGTTTTTGGTGTACAACTGAATGATTGTATACGAATTAAGTTATGGAGTTGATCATCTCACGTACCACCAAAGCAAGCTCTTCTGTAACCTGCTTATCTCTTGGGATCAAATGCCCTGCCCCATGGTCAAACAGCTCCGCATTGTCTGGATCGCACATATTGTACAGTGCCATTGACCCATCAATGAACGGATCTGACGCACCGACTGCATGACAGGTTGGAATGGTAATCGGTTCTTCGTTATAGTCGTCAGCCGTAACAAGCCTGCCTGTCACCGGGTGCATTGGTGGCCATCCGCTGAAAAAGATTGCACATTTAATTCGAGGAATCCGACCAAGTTCTCTCTCTCTTCTTTGCTCCTCAAGAAGAAGCGATGCAGCAACTTGGGCTCCCTCAGAGAAGCCAATCACACCATCAATATCGCTTTCACTGTCAAGCATGCCAATGAGACGATCCATGACTTTGGGGATGGAGGTGAATGTGGGATTCCCTGATGCTTGTGTGGTGGCTTTCATTGCCTCTTCCGGAGTATCGCGTTTTGGGAAGTTGCTCATGTTAATATGGACTAGATGCCCATCGATCTCCGTGAAAGTATAATGGGGAGGTGGACCAAAAAACCCGGCGATTGTTTGGGGAATGGACACCTTGGTGGTTCCCTGCGTGTAGTAGAAGCTGGCTTTTCCATTGGATGTGAGAGCATCGCAGAACGGGCCTGAACCATTAGTCTCTGCCAGCTTTCATATCGCCTCTACTGCTTACCTAGCTGTATTTTGAAAGACTGGACAGTCAAAGTCAACTAAATGATATCATTTCCCATTATAAATTGCTTGACATACCTTGG